>OY728142.1:91170616-92420616 GCA_963277665.1 Viscum album
ACCTTGATGGAATCAACTTCCTTCTTTTTGAGACCAAGGAAGTCTCTTTCCATCTTGAAACAAAGGGTTCAAGGAAAATATTTATTGAAAAACATCCTCTTGAATTACACCCAATCCATGAAATAAATTTCCTCTTGGGAATTTGTATTCTTTATTAGTTTCCACCATTTATCAGCTTCCACATTAAAATGATAGACTAAAAGTACCACTTTCTCTTCTTTCGAGCACTGGAGGACAAAGAATATCTTTTCAATGGAGTTAATCCAGTGTTCAGCAAGGATGGTATCCAAAGATCCGCTAAAAAAGGGATGCCTTTTCCACATGAAGGATTCTATGATAACTTTATATTTCTTTATAGGAGGTATTTTCATATGATTCAAGTTATTATTCATAACCTGGGCCAGCTAATGAAGTACTTTCATGAAGTTTTGAGCACCCGTTCCCATCATATCAGTCATATAATTAGGGAAATCTTCCCATTGTCTATCAAATTGGTTATTGGAACATGTTCTTTTATTTCCCTCCATTAACTAAGAAATGGAGCATACAATTAGAGGCATTGAATACTTAGTTATTTAACATAAAAAGGAAACTTTTGATCATAAAAGAATAAACTTGTAGAGGAGAAGTATTTCCAAACTTGTGATTACTTAGGTTTAAATCTAGGTTATCCTAGATCTATTTCACATCTTATATTCTTATGGGATTTTTTATTCCCTTTATAATGGTTTTTACTATGCTCATGAATTTACCAAATCATATCCTCTAGGAGTGTTAAACCAAGAGTGCATCAAGGCCTGTTTTTCTGTACCAGGATACCCTGAGTCAAGACTGAAACTCTTTGTCATAGTTTTCACTCCTAGGTACATCTATGCTAGAGCCACCTCTACCTACTTTTATCCAGATAGGGATTTATTTTCTTGATAACCCACTTACTCTATACTTACAAAAATTTAGGCTTGGTTTCTAATACTTCATCTCATCCTTAAGGTTCTTACTAAAGTGCTCTATTCCTAATCTCTAAAAATAATTGGACTATCCTCTAATACCAAATATAGATAACTTATCCTTTTATATAGTATATTACATTATTTTAAGCATAATATACATCTGATTACAATACAAGTATCGTGAAGTATATTGTCTTTAAAGACTACGTACATAAAGCCTAAAACATGGGACTAAAAAAACTTCTTTATTTAATCTTCATAGAGGGATCCAAACTTCAATTGTGCTCATGAATCTACATAGGGTACCCTGGAGAACACATGAATAGAGGGATGATCTAATAATCCCAATAATGGAGTATACATAAGAATAAATAATTAGCACATGGGTTAGAAGGCATGACATAATGATAACAAAAACATGGAACATATGGACTCATACCATATAAACATAGGATCATACAAACATGGAATAATTGAAATGTATCTGAAACATAAAAAATGAATTTATTATGTGTTAAGGCTAACCTCAAAGACCAATTTAAATAGTATCACATGCTAAGGATAACCCCCAAGACTGTTGCACATAGTTACAGAAGCTAAGGATAACCGCCAAGACCGTTGCATATAACGTCTCATGATACTCAACTTTACCCAATGCATTGAAGCACTCTCTGGTTGAACACACCATATATATCATGAATATGTTTTTCACATAAATAATCATACATAATCAATATTACATAAACATAAGGGTTACCCATGGAAAGAATTGAGTACCACAATCATGACAAAAAGCATAACCAATGGGAATATCATGAATGTGTCCATGAAAGAAAGGAATTAGAACATAGACGGAAATTAATAATGTAAAATATTCATATATCATGGAAAGTGATTTCAAATAGGAGTGATAACATATAAGAAATATATTTGATAAATTTTATCATTAAAACATTTTTGTGTGATTTTAAGGAAAATACTATAGAGATTTTAAAATAGTAAAGAGAAAAATATTTTATATAAAACTATAATTGAAAAAGAAGGATTTAATAATAAAAATACTGATTTTATAAAGAAAATTGAGGCTTAAAATAGAGGATAGAGTGCACTTGAAATTGGAAAAAATTTGGGAAGTTCCCTTAAAACGAGTTTGCTTATTGGGAAGTATCGATGAGGGAATCACTTAAAAGAATGTATATACCTGAAAGAGAATGAAGTATGGATATAAAAAATTGAGTTTGAAAAAAATAAAAATCATTTAGAATTCGTACATACCAAATAATAGACAACTTTATTTTGGTAAAATGAAAGATAGAGTAATTCGAAGGAATAATGGTGGTTCGGGTAAAATTTATTACGGATTACCGGCATCGTATCGAGTGTACTTAAGAGGGATTCATGAGAGAGAAAAGTATTTATAATCAAGTATACATAATGAGGTAATTATGGGGGAGGTGATAAATCATACCCCATTATTGGAGATTACACATAAAATGGCATAACATAGAGGACATTCTTGAATAAAAGTGAAATGGAGAGGATCCCTTACCTTAAGTCCGTTGGTGTTCTACACTTATTATTAATGACCTCAATAAAAAAATTAGGTTTATTAATTAATAATTATATAACTTATTATATTTTTAAAATATTTATTATAACATTTTTATGTTCATTCATGACATTTTTTGATGGGTTAAGTGGTTCAATTTAATTGTTCGGGTCCATTTGTTTTCTAGGTTTTTATGATGGATTTACTTATTTTCATGAACGGATAAACATGTATGATGAAGGTGGTTGTACAGAATTGAATTTATATTTTATTATTGAACATATAAAATATTAAATGGTTGATTATTTAATTTTGTTACTTGGAGTGAAGTTTTAATCATTATATAAAACTTTAGTGACAACCTTTTGGGTTAATTGGCAGTTTTCCACCACAATGAACATATTTTGTTTTATAAACAAAAACCATGTGTAAAAAAAGGATTAAAGAACCATATATGAATAATAATACATATATTATGGTCTATTTTAACCATGAATGTGGTTTCATGACTATAATTGAATATGGTAACGAAAATTGAAATCCCATCGTCCATGAATGTGGTAAATTGACACATCTCGGATGGTGTCTTTACTATTAAAAAAAGATGAGTAAAAGAGATATGATAATAACTTATTCAATTATAATAAAAAAATCCATTACATATAATTTAATTTATTTTTTATAACATTTGGATGAGGAGAGATAAGGATAGAAAATAAATCAAATGAACTCGAAAAGAAAAAGAAAAGAAAAGAGGAATTTACCTCTTGATTCAATATTCCTTGGGAGCCTCTTAAGGGGAGGGGATTTTTTTTTTGAGGTGACCAAAGGATGTTGGACGTTGGGGTGAAGCTTGAGGATTGATTTTGGAAGAATATAGGAAATTCATAGGGGTTGAGAGGAGTGAATAGAAGAGGTAAGGAGGGGTGGTATTTATAGTGGAGGAGAGGAGGGTTTTTATAATATTTAATTCCTTACTTTATTATTTTCCATCAAGACCAGAAATAGTTATGATTACATGACCAAAAATAGTAATAAGTTCATGTGAGTTCGAACCAATTGGGCTTACATCATCATATCATCATCGATGACTCAATATATCCATTATTTAGCATTTATCAGAAATTGTCGTATTTTACTATTCATAAAAAATTCAAGCATTTTAGAAAATACCAAAAATTCACCCTAACCATTTTTAATGTGTAGAATCCAAAAATTAAATCCATTTTTCAAAAATAATTTTCTAAATATGATTAATTTAATTTTTAATTAAAATTACAATTTACTCGAAAAATAAAAATATTAAAACATTTATTTTCTTATTCCAAAATATAGGTATATCCTACTCCCACATGAATCTTATTTATATACTATCATATGTAAGGTTACTATTAATAGGTTAAGTAACTATTCCTAATGGTAAGATTACTATTCAAAAGGGTATGATACTATTCACCAAAAATTAAGTTGGTCATATTAGACTCCAAATAACCTACTGATCCCAAATGCATATGTCAGATTTTTGAAATTCAAATCATATGAGTGAAAGACATATGTTTAAATTTCGCATAGAACTTAGTAGTTCATTATGTTGTGATTTAATGTGATTATATTTCATAATCATAAGAAGTAAATTTCCATTGAAAAACATTGTGTCGTTACAATGTCCAAAAATAAAAGGTAACTATTTACATAATATGGACCTTATTATTCCAAATATGGAATCCATTTTTCCAAATTCAAAATTCAGAAGTTATAGTAATTAATTTAAAATTTATTCCCATTGGAAAAATAATAAAATGGGTTTTTTTAAAAAGTAAAAACTATCAAAATATTGATAAGTGTTTATATCAAATTTCAATGTGAAATAACCTTCAATTACCAAAAATGAATTGAATGAAAAAAAAACTAATATATTTATACATAAAACCAATTAAATTGATAATATAAAAATATAAATAAATTAAATGAAAAAGTTGTTTTGAATTAAAATGCATCATTTTCACTATTCATTAAAATATGAATGTTATCAGAAAAACACCAAAAATTTTTCCAAACAAAATTTTTATGTCCCCATTATAAAAAAGAAGTTTATTTTGTAAAATTGAACACATAAAAGTGTCAAATATTATATTTTAAAAGGGTTATCCATTAAAAAGTGGTAAAACAAAATTTTTGAAATAAATTGAATTTGTTCTCATATATTGTGTAAGAAAAAAATGAGATGAATATTAAAATTATATGGAATATATAAAATTAAAAATATAGTTAATAATTTTTATAACCGATTCTTAAATGTCTAGTTGTGGTGTTCTTGAACTCAATGTTGCATGTAGATAAAGCTACTGAATTATTTAAAAAGAAGCTTACCATGGAAGCTTGGTGTGTCACATTATCCCGTCCTTCAATAAATTACATCCTCAAAATTTGAACTCGGGATTGAAAACTAGGGGTTTGAAATTTAAAAATATATTTGTTGAAATTCCACATCAAAAAATTTATTAATGAGGCATCTATTTTAAAATAAAGTAATGGATGCATGATGGTTAACAAAAATAACACATACTTGGGTTTCCTGAAGTAAAACATGGGCATGAAAGAAAACTGTAACCATGAAGTTCTGATAGAGAGTGATAGAGAACATTATTAGGAGAATGTTAACAACTAGAAAGCTATAAATATTCAATGATCCACAATACCATTTGATTCTTCGCAAAAGAAATCACTAATATATTTTTTGGTTTTATGATCCATTCCTTAGTTTTGAAGAAATAATTTACTTCATAGACAAAGAACCCAAGGAATCATAATTAACTGGCTTGTAGAGTTTTATCTTTTAACTAATTCATACCAAAAACTCACCTTTATCTTCAAAAGATAGTACAAATAAAAAAATATTTTATTTATCTTAATCATATAAGGTTCAAAATATAATCATATACCATTTAAATAAATGAAACTATGTTATATAAACCAGGACATCAAGTAGGCCAGTGGTAGGTGATGCACCATTGTTGCCTTTCAGTTGCAGGTTCAAGTCTTATGGCCTTACCGAACACGAAAAGTTATCGACCAACCTACAAGTTGTCCTTTTCTTAACACTATATAATTATAAAATTCTGAAAATAATTTTAAGAAATGTTCTAAAATTAAACAATATTATCCAATTTTCAACAAAATCCTTTCCATCCTTAAGACCAAACTAAAACATTTCTATCAAAAATCAATCTTAACATCAAATTCACCAAGCAACGTAATGTTTCACTTATTATCACATTAAAAATATTTGATAACCTATAAATCCTTAATTAAAACTCTTATGCTTCCAAATCATTAAGAATAAGTACTACATTACAATACTCATGAATCTTAGAACCATTGATGTAATAATTATTGAATCCAAATACTAAATAACCTTGATCATTAAGATTAACTCTTAAACCATTAACTATGATTCACCATCTTATTATTTAATACCTCCATCATCTCATTTTTGTTTTTCAATCTCTTCATTATCAGCAGTATAACCATTACTTGTATAACTATACAGATTCTAATCATTGACCAAAACCAGAATCACAGTCTCTAAAATTATAATCATAGTGTTATAGTATTGAATAATCAGTAATAGGATCTATAAATGATTAAATCTTCTTCTAAATTCATTAGTAAATAGGATTTACCTAGGTTATCGATTACCAAATCTGAAGGATGATATCCTATACTTATAATTCTCCTCAAAGTCATTCATAGGGTTATATTTTCTAATCGTTGATTTCAAAATCTAGTTTCCAAGGTTATTGATAAACTTACTTTTATACCAAATATAATACCCCACCTTAAAATCCCAAAGTCTGTAAATTATTTTTATATATTGGCAAGATTAAAAGGAATCAAATCATAAAGGAACGATCAGTTTAGTAATCTTAGGAAAATAGATTAGAAACATGAACATCAGATTAAAATTCAAAACATAAAGCAAAACATAGATAATTATTTTATAATTCCATTATTCTCCAAGAATAACAATATATATAAATCATAATACACCTCTTTTGGAATCTTAGAAAAATAAAATATAAGAATGGGGTAAGCTCAGATGCTTAATAAGGACAAACAATATAGTGAAATCTATTATAAATAATAATAAACTCTTAAGTAAAGGTATAAAACTAAAACAAAAGCCTTTTAAAACATTATATTAATCATAATATGGAAATAATAGATCAAATAATTCCATTTATTCATTCACAAGGATATTATACTAGTTGAATAATAACTTCTAATATCAATAACTAATCTCATACTCAGGAAGTGCATAATGCTAAACATTCATAACCATACCTTCAAGGCCTCATTCCAAGACCATTACCATACCATCAAGTCCTTATGAAAAGACACTAGTTTGTCTCATGATATATAACAGTTCATCGAGGGGCTATAGTAGGCCCCAACTGTCACTTACTAAGTCCAATACATTCCTCATATGAAAAGGGTGAAACATAGCAAACACTTTCATATTAAAAATGGCATACGAAATGTTAATAACTTAACCATAAAACATGTATGATAGAAAAATAGCATATCCATAGTCAAATATATCATAAAATTAAATAATTTATTTAATATTGTAACATAATAAATCAATATCAATTAAGTATAAATTCCAACGAAGCATGTTGACATAGATGAAAATTATCTAAAAAATCATTAAAAATCATTGAGAGAAATATACCTTTTTTTACTTTGAAAACATTAAAAGTCACACAATTTATAAAAGAATACATTTAAAAAATGTTTTGAATCAAAGTGTTCCACACCACTTGAAACTTTTTAATGGTATTAAACATTTAAAACATTTATGTCAACATAAATAAATCATTAAAACAATTTTGAAAACATGGACATTAATGGGAAAAATTTGGAAGAATAAATATTTAAAACATTTAAAATGATTTTTTATTTAATGATTCCCATACATATAACATTAAAAATATAAATTTTTAAAATATTTTCAAAAAACATGGGCATGGATGAAAAATATTTTCCAGTAAATACTTACGCATAAAAAATCTCAGATAAAAATGGGATTGAAAAATTAACCCTTACCTTATAATTTTCTTTAGTAGAGGGTGATTAAGCCTCATTTACAATAGTTAAAACTTGTTATTAAATTATACCAGGACCATATTAATATTAATTATATCATATATTATCCTCTTATATCATTTTGGTAATAATATTTCACTATGACTGTTGTTTTAGGTGTTAACTTCTTCATTTTACCATTCATATTTTGTCATTTATGTCATGTTTATTATGCATAGGATATATTTTATTCCTATAAATAATTAAATTATGTTCAAAATTATTATTTTTACTCATAATATAAATTTTATATTTATTTTTTAATGGTTAACATAGAGAATTAATGTCATCGCGTTGTGGAGATGGTAGACCGTACGTATGCACGAGCGACGATATCGTTCCCTTAATGGTTAAATGGTATAGAATTTGATGGTATATTTATTATATTGAATCATTATAATGTTATATTAATTATTTATATCCATTATAATCATAATTATACCCATCCAAATAATTTAGTGTTGAATAATAAACTACACCACGGTGTGGAGACAGTAAGTTGTATGTACGCACGCATGGTAATATTGTAATTCATATGATGGATAAAATGAGTAATATGGTTTTACCATGATTATAATAACATATCAGTATATTTATGATAATGGATTTATTATTTTGATTTGGGAACAATATATAAATAGTAAGTACAAGAAGAAAAGTACTTTTGAAGAGGTGATAAAACAATGACCTATTTTTCAAGTGTCTACTTTTGGTTTTCACAAAAGGACTCCCTAGGATGGCATTGAACCCAAGGTGTGGCCTTTGGGATAAATTGAGGGATATTTTGAGAGGAAATGGGTAGGATTTTTCTGAGCCAAAATGATTTAGATGTGTGAATTAAAGAGAAGGAGAAGTGCCATTTTATAAGAGAGTGGAGGGGTACTTAAGGAAACAAAAAAACTATAAAATCAATATCAATTAATGTTTAAATAAAAATGGATCCAAAGTATATTATTTATAATATAAATTTTGTATGGGTAGAAATAATCTCATCGAATAAAATTTATAAATGTTTTTATTTTATTTTAAACCCTATCATTTTGATTTATCCTTATTTAATCTATTTAATTTTAATTATGGTAATAATATTATAAATATAAAATGGTTATAAATATTTACTTATATGGTGTAAATTAACCATAAATATATATTTTATGACATATTATACCTTATGATTATCACATTGTAATTTTTAATGATTTTTATGATTTTTAAACAATTTAATAAAATGTTATTTTTATAAAATATTAATAGTGTAAATTTTTATAGTACTCATTACATTGATTTTAATTAAACTCCAAAAATGAATATAAATTAGAAAAAAAATAATTTAATGTACTCCTATAATGTCATATTGACCTATAAAATTATTGTATCACTGTAATTAAATTAAATTATTTTTTAATATTTTTATAACCATTTATTAGATATTTAAATTAATAAAATAATTTCTAATTCACTATTGTGTAATCAATATTTGTAATTATTTAATCTATAAAAATTAAAAAAAATTCTATGGTGTAGGTTATTATTTTTTATTACCATTTACTATTTACAATTGATTTTATATCGTGGATGTCTCTATATTAAAATTATTATACTGATAACAAGCCATAGTGTCACATTTTGTCACATTCATTAATTTTAATAAAATTAATATAATATTCATGTGAAAGTGTCCATTAAGTGATTAAATTTCGAACCATGTATTATAAGAGTCAAATATTATCCATCCAATAATTTTTGAACCTGTTTTTATTATCTTCTTAATTATTATATTTTTTAACCATTATTTAAGCCTTTTAACTATTACTATGGTTGTTGGTCCTTTTAATATATTTGGTGAATGAGGTTAATATAAATTCCAAAAAACACAATTTAATCATTTATGACATATTTAACATTATACTAGTTATTTGGTTGAGCCTTGGATTTTTATTAATTTTATAACACTTTATAAAATATTATTTATTTTAATGTTTCATTAATGTCAATTTTGATACTATTATATATTTAAAATTTTAAAAATATCAAAAAAGAAATGTTAAATTTGAAAAAATACTTCAAATATATCACTAATATGATTATTTTGTATATTAAAATAGTGTATATCATTAATTAAGTCAAATTATTTTTATTTTAACATTTATAATATCATTTTTTTGATTCTTTCATTAACAAAGAAATCAGTGCAACAACATTGTATCACAATTAAATATAATTATTTAATGTCTAAAAATTATAAATAAAATACCATGATGTAGGAATTTGTTTTTAAGTTTCTAATGACCATTTATAGTCTAAGATATCTCTTATATAAACAAATATTAAAATTGTTTTAGTAATAAGAGATATGTTTAAAACATATTTTCCTTTACATTAAATTAAAAGTTAGAAGTGTCATAATCATACCCAAGTGGCTTCCAAAGGAAAAATTTTCAGACAAAGGTTTTTATTTTTCAGTAATATCCCTTACAATAGGATTATAACATGTGTTAGAGATTTTTTACATTATTATAATATTTTTTACCTTTATTTACCCGATTTACACTTTAACCATGGTAAATACAAATAATTACTAAAATTTAAATTCATAATGTCTAAAAATAAAAGGGACCAATTTATCTAATTTCAAACTTATGATTAAAAATATTGAATCCATTTTTCCTAATTAGAAACATATAAGCTTAAGTAATTAATTTAAAATTAATTCCCATTGGAAAAATGAGAAAATGAGTTTTTTTAAAAGAAAAAAACCATCAAAATATTGACATGTGTTTATATAAAATTTCAATGAGAAATTACCTCAAATTACTAAAATTAGATTAAATGATAAAACATAATCTAATTATACTTTAATACAAATTAAAGAGACAATATAACAATATAAATAAATTAGTTGAAAAACATGTTTTGAATTAAAATTCCCTATTTTCACTTTTCATTAAAATATGAAAGTTATAAAAAAAAACAAAAAAATTGTCTTAACTAAATTTTTATGCCCCTATTATAAATTATATGTTTATTTTGTAAAATTTAACATATAAAAGTTCTATATATTATATTTTAAAAGTGTTCACTATTAAAAGGAATTAAAAATTCATTTTTGAAATAAATTGAATTTGTTTTTATATAATTTCTATAAAAAGATGAGATAAATATTAAAATAATATAGAATATATAAAATCTAAAATTTGGTTAATAATAATAATAACTGCTTCTTCAATGGATATTCATTGTGTGCTCGAACATGGTGTTGCATACAACACAATCTATTGAATTATTTATAACAAAGCGTACCATGGAAGGTTAGGGTGTTACAAAGATGTGTATCCTTTACATTGCCTAGTGGAGAGATGTCATCGATGACTGATGAGTGGGATATTAGATTAGGTAGGATGAGATGATTCCTAAAATATATTAGAGCTATCATAGTAAAAGTAATAGTCATGGATCATGTAGAAAAAGTAGAAATAACCCCATTTGTATTTACTATATACCTGTATATTTATCAATATGTTTTCCATAATGTATTATTATGTATTACTCTATATAGATGAATTGATTTTTATATGGTATTATACATGTGATACATCTAATATTTATTCCTATTTATCATATGGAACCAGTTGATTTGAAAGAGTTGAAGGTGTAGTTAAAGGATTAAGAGGAAAATTGATTTATTAGATCGAGAACATATCCTATAGGTTCTATATTATTATTTTACATGAACGAATAGGTAGTATATGACTCTTTTTGGGATATAGGAATATTAATATTTACTCTTTACAAATTATTTAGGACATATTTGATCAGTTACAGGGAGATCAATAGTTTACAGGATTGAAATTCATTTAGAATATCATGAGTCACATGTTAGAGAGTAGGATATTCCCTATTCTGTGTTTTGGATTATATATGGATTGTATATGAGTCCTTTCATTCCTTTTAGGTTAAAAATATTTTCATTGTGTTCATGGGTATCATGAAACATATTTTCCATCTATATCTTGACTTCTAAATTATTGTATTTATGGATGATGTCTTGATATATTATAGGACATCACATACACAAGTTAAGAACCTTGAGACTACTTTGAGTAAACATTATTCAAAATGAAATTTTGTAAAAATATTAAAGTTTCTCTATCAAATTTATGTGTTTTGGTTCATCATACATATAATTTATATAGTAGGGATCTTGGTCGACCTAGAAATGATAAAGGTTTTTATATCTTTCGAATTATTTTGGAATGTGTTTGAGATTAATATTTTCTAGGGGAATACAGTGTTATAGATATGTTCATGGGAGTGTTTTGGTTCCATCCTCCATACATGTGAAGCATATGAGAGACTCTAATTCATTTTAATGGTTGGTTCGTCTAGTTTCCCCAAATATGTATCAGGAAATATGAATTCTATTGTGGTGTCAAGGTATGAAGGGATACACCACTAGTTTTTTTTCAACAATGCCACACATTTTAGAGGATAAAGGTTGAGCAGCAACATCTATGTGGAAAGCATCCCCCCTCATGGTACCTATATATATGTTGGATATTTTAATGATGGAATTCGTGATGGGGATAACCAGGACATATGGTAATCATGTTTCTAATTTTGTGATAGTTGGTCGACTCATTAATGTGGCCAATTTATTATAAATTTTAGTGACCCTTTATGTAGATGAGTTTTAAAATACATATTAATGAGAGATGTCAATCCTACATGGAGCTTCCTTGAGAATTGTTTTATATATATTTTCATGATTCTCATTGATTTTTTTAAAGTTATCATAGAATGTTTTGGGCACTTAGATGAAACAATATGCATTGGAACATTTAGAAACCTATAGATAATAAGAGAGGAGGATATTTTGTCGGAATGTGTTCTAGAATTTTTTGGGCCTTATTATGATCACCTAGAATTGGATGAGTTTTCTCAAAATAATAATTTCTAGGTATTATTTTAGATAGTAACTTTTTAGGATGTTAATGGTAAACCATTTCTCTCACTACTATGTTGGAATGAGGCTGGTGCAACATCATTTTTGGGGTAGATAATGGTACATGAGACCTTAGAGGGTGTGAAACGGATAATGAAGTGGTTAATAACCACTTAGAATAGAAAATATTATTATACTTACTAGGGTAGGTAAAATTTGGAATTTTATGTGGTAAAATGAATTTTTTTTCTGGGGGAATACTTGTTTTGGGATTTGATGATTATGAAAGTAATGTAATATAGAACTATCATTTGTTAGGGAATTTGATATTACTCATCATATTGGGATAGTGGATTAATTTTTATATCTTCCACAATGGTAACAAGTTATGCATGACATGTTCCACGTGTTTCAGATATGGAGCTACATAACTGATTTTTTTTCATGTGAATGACTATACAGACATTGAGTTAGATCTAGAAACATCATTTGTGTATTGAAGAATGTTGACCATAGATCAAATTAATAATGCCTTTTAGTGGAAGATGGTGAATCTTTATAGAGTTATATAGAATCATTATTTGGTTCACAATTAGAATGGTGTGATGGAGTTTATTGATTGGGTATAGTGACCTAAGAAATTTTATAAATACTGTTAAACACACATATTATTGAAGATAAGTTGTTAGAGTTGGAGATTTATAACATTGTGAACTACTATGGCATGTTTTTACTTACATTATAAAGTTCCATAACTCTTTTTTTTCTTCCCAAATACCAGTTTTATATGGGTAATGGGTCTTGAAGGATGATGTTTTGAGGTTAGATTATTTAGTGGGTTATATAGTGGCTCAAAATAAGACACCATCTAGCCGGTTGGGGTGCACCAACTAGTTAGTGGTTCTAGTAGTGGGGACTATATTTTTAACTCTCACTAATTGGATAGTGGCATTACATTGACCTTCTAGTGGACATTATATAATACCTTCATTCATTCTAGGAACATTGTCCATTTGGGATCCAAACACTAGCCATTCATTGGTGCCATGGCCAGCTTGTAATGCCCAAGGAGTGTACCATTAAGATAATTGTGGTCATTTTGATCTACTTTTTTAGCATATCATTCATCCTTATCCCATCACCTTATAACTAGAACTAATTTTTTATCTCCCTAGTGGTGATATATGAATCCTCTTCCTTTTATATTTGGTATTTTTTGTCCAGATCATTCTGTTTTCATCCATCAAGGTATGATCTATCTATTTTAGCCTAAAGATCCTTCTTTATTTGGAATTGATCATATATTGAATCAATTTTGGATAGATCTATGAATATAAACCTATATCTAATGAAATAACTATGGTTTATTGATAGAGAGGATTTGTATTATAGTAATTTGTGACATCTTGTTGATTGATCCTAAATATTCCTTTAGAAATGAATATATTTTTGTATGTATATATAGATTTCGTATATTATAATATTATATTAATTTAATCCCAATTATAGAAATACTATTATGATATATTGTTTATTAAACTAGTGATTTTTTGTTCATGGGAATGATGTATGTATCAACCCTTAGCAAAATGTGTAAATTTTCATCAACATGATGAACGTAGGAAGTCAAAACTATCTTGGTACCTTGCATGGAGTTATTGGCATGAATAACTTTGATGGTTGTGAAAATTTAGAGATCCTTTTTTGATATGATAATTTTGGTTTTATGGGTGGAATATGGGTCCTTTTCATGGTATTTATTGTGTGTTACATACAATGATTTAGCTTATATATAGTTATTTTACAACCAACATAATATTTAAGATGGTATTCATGTTCCTTGATTGTTGTCCCTTACTTGTGTACTATTTCATAGACTATGTAAAACACATTGTGATATATTTCTTCTTTATATTATATCCTTTATATGTTCATTGTATATAGCTAGTGTAACCTCTTTTTTAGTTATTAGGTTGATAGGCGACCCTGGAGGACATTATATATTCCTTATAGGGGGAGCTTAGACGACATGGTTTATAGACTGAGACTCTATATATAAGATGGATAACACAATAGATTTGATTTCACTATCCTTATTGATGAAAAAACATTATATCATTGTAATAGGGTCTATATTCCAGTATGTTTTTCCTATAGGGATTTTCCATTCCTATGTATAGAGTTACACATATTTGGGATTTCCAAGAGTGTGTTACATCTGATCTGAGTAACTAGACAAGGTTCATGGGTATGAATTTCTTCTAAATGTATGATAGGTTACCATAACATGATCTAAGTAACTCAGAGTTTACTTATTACATTTTTTTGTAATGTAGCTGAATCAATTACAACTAAGGTTTTCGTTTTATTTGGTTAGAGTATGATCCATTGGTATATTAATTATTGCATGATTGTATGTGAATTTTGTTTTTGATTATCACATACACCTATATACATGGAAAATTGTGTTAAAGACACATTAGTGATGTATTATTGGGTTTATAATCCATCCATTCATAGGAATATTAGTGTACATAAAGGATTCATGATCATAGACCCAATAAAGGAAAAGGTTCTAGTAGAAGATTTATAGGGAACTTTGTGTTAGGTGATGGATTCAGTATCTGGACATACTCTAGAATTCTCCCACAACATTATCATTAATTTATTTCTAGTTTTAAAATTTAAAATTATTGAATTTACATATTGGGGATCATTGTGTTTTTTTTAGTAGTACATGATGTGTCATTTGTTACAACTTCTTGTTTGTATAATTGGTAATGGACTGGACATCCACAGTCCATTACATTGTGAAAATATTGGGGTTGATGTGTTCTAGGAGTGAACAATGACTCATTTCAAGAGTTTTCCAAAAATCCAATTTTTCCAAAAATGAGTTAGGAACAATATCCTACTAATGGAAGGTCATAGAGATGAGTCATGATGGTTAGTCACAGTAAATAATCGAATTAGTGAGTCAAAATAGTGACTCGCATCGATAGCTCACCAATAGTGACTCGCACTAGTAGCTTTCCAATGGTGACTTTCACATGTATCACGCCAATGGTGACTTGAACTGGTAGCTATCCAATGATGAATTTCATAGTTATCTCACCAATGATGACTCACACCGATAGCTCACCAACGGTGACTCGTAATGGTAGCTCACCAACAGTGACTTGAGACAGTGAGTCATCCAATGGAAGCTCGTCCAACGGTGAGTCACCCAATGGTGACTCATCCACTGGTATCTCATCCACCAGTGACTCACAACAGTGAGTTGTATAGTGGTAAATTATCCAAACATGAATCATCCAATGGAGAATCATCCATCAGTAGCTCATACATCGGTGACTTGCGATGGTGACTCACCCAACAACGAGTCATTTCCAACAGTTTTTAAAATTTTATTTTTCTCCAATTTTTCTATTTTCTATAGTTTCACCCCATTGAAATTTTATTTGATGTAAAACACATTTAATTTTTTTAAGGGATTTAATATGGATTCAAAGCCCATAAATTCTATATAAATTTTACAATGGGTTTGGGTTCCTTTACTTGGTCAAACCACAGAGGCTGTTAGAATCCATATTTTATTATAATTCAAAACTGTTTCATATCCCAGTAGTCTTGAATCCAATCCTTCTAAGATGGGGGAATTTTCTTTATTCATTCATTCTTTTTTTTTATTGTTATGGATCACCCATATTTCTTCCTTCCAAAGGAGTCATTTTTTGTTTTGTATCCTTGGATTGTGTTCCCCTTAGAGTTTTTCCTATTACATGCACACCCCTATTTTGGTGAAAACAAGAAGTGTCGATCCATCTTTTATATAAGGTGTGTTCTACCACCATTATTTAGGGTTCCTCGATATGTTTCCTCCCATCTCTCCTTTCAATGTGATGGAATGTGATATCCATGTTTCTAATAGAGCTTTCTCAGTTTTTGGTTGGTGCAGTGGTGTCACGAAATCCTTGGGTGGATGATGTTGTTTCGTGAGAGTCTATCATGATCCATTGTGTCGGCTGTTATCCTATAAAGAACGTCAAAAACATTTTGAGTTTGGAAATTCACAGATTATTTATATTTACATGAAATCATAGAGTTATTAGGATTTATCCCTTTGGATCATGATGAAATTGACATAATAAATATTTTAACCAGATTAACGAATTAATATCAATTGAATAGAAATGTTATTGACTCTTTATTTTCTAAATAGTGTGATATCTATTCTTTGTTTTTAGCATGTCGTTCTTGGTGGAAATTGTTAAAGAATGTAAAATTGGAATTAATTAATAATTAATTGGCTAAAAGATGAAGAGGTATGTTTAATGAATCTGAATATTGTTGTTGTATTTGGAATATAATGATATTAATGCATATGTGAATGATTAACATAATTGGTTGATGAAACTAAAGGATGATGACTATTCTTTATAAATGTATTAAGGGAATGTTAAATTAATTGTTTAATTAATTTATTATGTATTTGGAAGCTTGTTTCTTTTATTTCCAATAGTTGTAACTGATGATAATGAATCATCTAATTAAATATGGAAGAAGAACGGGTTGTATGAATAAAATATAATACCTTTATAGGGCCTGAGTTTCCCACTATTTGGGAAGGAAAATCACCTTATGCTTTCAAGCCATGGGATCTCATTGTGTCTGATGGTTGAATGCTATGTTTGGGGACAAGATCCTAGCTTATATGTTTGTTTCTTTTCTACTACATGTGATGTGATGTGAGACTAGAATGAATGATCCTAGATGGATATTGTGGTATAAGGGGTAAGGGAGGCATATTGGTTGTGGTAGAAGTTGACACATAGTGTGGAGAGATTCCTCAATTTATGCATGGGGATGTTAGGGAGGGAACTAGAGATGATGGTACGAGTTGAAGCTAGTCTTTACCATTGATATAAAATTTGAATGGTTTTTGAATCTATTGTTTGTTTATCTACTTTACTTTCCCCACTTATTGAGTATAAGGGTTTCATTACCCTCCTTCCAAGAGAGGTGAAGATGTGTGGGGTATTCTATGTTCTTAATGATTTTATCTTCTTGATTATGGATGGGTCTATGCTCCAGCTATAAGTGAAAAATACTCAATGGATAGTTCATCTACTCACCATGTTGAGCCCCTTGTGTTTGGTAGATTAAGACTTTTTCCTAGAAAAATTGGAAATATGGGAATTATGGAAAATCTTAACATTGTTAATAAATGAAAAAAATGTTTAACCCATGGGGTTGGAGCTTTCTGAGAGTAGTGAGGTGGTTTTGTTTTTTGGAAGCTATGAACTGGGTTTTTTTATGCTTTGGGGGCCTGGATATTGGTTGAAATGTTAATTGAATGTAATGTGTATTTAAAAATAGTTTATTAATGGTTATATAATTATTTAATGTAAATTTCAATGGATTAAAAGTGATAAGAGGATTTAATAAATATATTTCAATGCTTGTGTGCTTATAGGGTATCTAGTCTTAACAATTGTAGTTGGGTGTCTGAGAGATATTAGATATAGTTGAGTATAAGACTAGGTTATGATAATAGTTTTTTTGTGAGCTATATTATATCCTATACATTTTGTGTTTCAATATTCTACTCCACCCTATTGGTTTGGGTGACTGACACTCTAGGGATTCTGAGCCCTATGGGGTGTTTTCCTCAACATCCTGATGGGGGGATAGATGACTGAATACCCCCTTTGGAACTGCTATCTTCTCTTGGTAGTTACTACTATTGGTATACATGGTGATTAGTTTTCCACATATATGTGTGTAGTGGGATGTAATGTATTGTTGTTATTTTATACACATATATTTTTCATATAGTTTCCTACGTTAAAATATAGGTATAATGTGTATATGTTGTGATTTCTTAAGGATCCTTACATAGAGTATAGGCTATGATGGATTGAGATAAAATACCTAATTTTTGATACACATTGTAAAGGATTTAGTGGATCCCAAAAACTACCTGGTTACTTTTTGTTATGTGGATGTCGTGGTTTTGTTTCATCAAGTTCATGTTGTGGTGCTTCACCAATGTGCCTTCGGGATAGCCATTTTGGAGAGAGCTTCTATGGACATGCGTCATTGGGTAAAAGCATCAAAATTGTGGGGTAGTGGTAGTAGGGTATCCCTAAGATTCATTTTTATAATAGATACTCTTGTATGAGATACTTGGTGAGAGTATATATGGTGTGGGTGGGAACATTGTATACCTGTTTAGCTGACAAGTTAGTTTCACTTGTTGTTCATGGTGCTTTAGCATGATTTACTTACTTTTTCATGAGAGGCCTCGAGGAGGATCATACTGAGTAGAATATTATACTCACCCTATGTTTATATAAACCTTTTTATGTCAGTTGGAGCAAGATGGAGATCAATCTTGTTACTATTAGCTTGGGGTTTCACAGGAGCTGTTTGGGATTTGTGGTTGCTGTTATTTTACTTTATTTTGGAACTTTATGTTTTCTTTTTTAGTTTTATTAGTTCATACAAGGCATTAAATATGTTCAAATGGGTTTATTTAATACTATAGTCCGAACAAGAGTTGGTTGGTGTCTATCTTATATCTATCTTCTCATGTGTTCTCTTAGAGGGTACTGCCTCCCATCTGTGTTTTTACTATACCCTCAGTGTTAGTTAGTAACCTAGGGCCTACTGGAGGCAGGACTCGGGGGTCACTATCTCTCTCCTCCAATTGTTGGCCTAGGAGGAGTTTACTTTGTGGGGAGGGGGTCAAGACAGAGTGGTATTAAAGGTCTGGTTGAGGGATATGATGGAGTTAGAGTTATGAAAAGGTGAGGTCTCATGGGATGGTAGAGAAATAGGGTTAGATATGTTTATCAAGTTCTGTAAACATGGGAGACTGGTTGAGACATGGGTATTTAGGACCCCCCTGGGATTTGATGTATAAACCTTTAGGATTATAGGGGCTACTAAATGTGGTGATACTTGTTGCAGGGTAGAGACCTAGGAAAGGATGATGCATCATTATTGTTTTTTACTGTGTTGGAATGGGTAGACCTTTAGATTGGTTAAACTAAATTGAATACAAGAAAATAATAATAATTAATGTTAAATTCATCCATATTCTAGGTTTTGGAGCTCTAACTATTTTTTCTTTTGTAGTTATGGCTCTAGTTCAACGTCCTCATCAGGTTCGCACAGAAGATGTTCAACAGGTCGCACCAACATATCGCTGCCGAGTAAAGGTTCAAGATGAAAAAACATTGAGGTGGAAACTTTGAGAGTTTTAGTGCTAGAGTATATATAAGTAAGAGGTATCCATTTTATATGTAGTCAAGGAAGACTGTTTGGAGGAGGTTGAGATATACTTTAGTTGGATTTGTCCTCAAAAGTATCACTGGGTATCATTAGTTTATGATGATGTTGCATGGGGCAGTAAGTAAGTGGTGGTTCATGTTTCTTACGGATCACGGGGATTTGATAATATCATGGGAGAAGTTCTAAGAACAGTTTATAGATGTGTTTCTTTCTTCTACTACAAAGGTATACTATCACCAGGAGCTTCTTACACTTTAGAAGGGGAGATCTAGTGTGCGAGAGATCGAGATCCATTTCATGAACCTTCTGTGATGTGCTTTAAACCTGTTGTCAGTTGAGGAGACTAGGGAGAGGAATTTTGAAGAGGATTTATATCCAGAGATCCATCTCCAAGTCACCTCATTTTTTATAAAAACATATCTCAAGGTTCTGGTGAGGTTAGATGTTATTAAGATGACATTAACCAAAACTAAATCATCATGAGAGGGGAGTCGTCTGGATTCTTCCTGAAGTAGGGGTATGGTTCTGGGTTCCCTATTTGTAGGGAAGAAGAGTTTTTGTTTGGCTGGCAGGTAGGTCCCACCCCTCAATGTGTCATTTATCTGGGGGAAGAGGATCTCATAACAATGCTAAGGGATCAATTTCTTCTTTTTATTATAATGGATAAGGTCATAAAAGACATGAGTGCCCAACATTTCTGAGAATTCAGCTTGTGTTAGGTGTTCTACTCTAGGTTCCTCTATTGAGGCAGTTCTATCTAAGGCAGTAGCAGTAGGTTGCACCAACTTTGGATCAGAAGAGAGAATATGGGGCAGGTATAGGATAGCCTAAGGATGCTCCCCGTCCTTGGAGAACATAGCTTGGCTATGCATTTTGTCTCCTGAAGGGTCAGAGAGGCCATGAAGAAGGTTATGGTCTGCTTAATTCATTATATTTTTCATCACTAATCAATCCAAATGTCGTTCAAGGTACCCATTTATTGTTTTCTACTTGGGTTCATGCCTTTTTTGATTTAGGAGAGACAAACTCTTTTATATCACCTGCCCTTTTCCACACAGTAGGACTTGTGGTAGAGAGGCCTCCAGTTCCCTTAGTGTTGACTATTCCAATTAGATGTTGAGATTAATTGTTTGAATTATATAGTGATTTTGATCTAGAGATGGGGAAACACCACTTTTTGTGTGATTTCCTATGTTTATGAATAAAACCACATGATCTCATGTTCATCATGGAATAGTTGTATTCGGTGTAGGATATCGTGGATTTCATCTAGAGGTAGGTGGTTTTCTTTGATGACGATAGAGAACCATCAGTGTTTATCAGTGATTGATACCCTTATATGGGTCAGAGGAGTGTTATGTGTTTGTCATCCTTGATGGATGATCTGATGTTGTGTTCATCAGAGGTTCAATAGTCAGTGTTTCCCAGGGTTGTGGAAGAGTACCATGATGTCTTTATAGAAGGGGTTGTAGCATTACCCACTTTATGGGAGATCAATTTTGGGATCAAGATATATCTAGGAGTGTCTTTAATATCAATTATCTATATAAGATGAAATCTTATGAGTTGCAAGAGATATATATATAGCTCGACGATCCTTTGTGGTGTTGTTTTGTTCAGCCAAGCATGTCACCATGGGGTGCACCGGTTTTGTTTGTGATGAAGGATGATCATAGTTTGCAGTTTTGTGTTCATAATCATCACATGAACAAAGTGACAGTGATGAACTGCTATCCTATCACATAGATTGATGATTTATTAGATCCTATAAGGTTGAAAGTTGGTTCTTGAAGATTGATTTTCTGCCATGATTACATCAGATGGTTTTGAAGGATGAGGATATCCTGAAGACTGATTTTCGTTATCGTCATGGGAATTAGCAGTTCATTGTGATGTTGTTCGTTATGATGAATTATCTAGATGTGTTCATGGGGTTGATGAAGACTATGTTCCATGAGATCCTATACATGTTCATGTGAGCTTCATCAATAAAATACTTATGTACTCCATATCTTAGGAGGAGCTTGTAGAGAATATGAATTCCATTTTGGGAGTTCTTCATCCACCAAATCCAATTGGAAAGTTGTCGAAGTGTGATTTTTGGGCTTGAGATGTCTATTTATTGGGGAATGTTGTTTTCAAATAGGGAGTAGTCATGGATCCATAAAAGGTTGAAGTAGTTATTCCTTGGTAATCCCCCAAGATAGTGGCATAAGTGTAAACTTTCCTTGGACTTTCAGTCTGCTAAAGGAGGTTCATAAAAAACTTCTCTTGAGTTGTGACTCCTCTGACAGTTTTGAATAGAAAGCATTAGGTGTTCTTTTTTACTGATCAGTGTCAGGTGGCTTTTGAGTATCTAAAGGTGAAGTTGGTTAGTTCTCCAGTTCGTTATCTACCAAAATAAGGAGTTTTGTTAGAGGTTTTCTATGATTATTCTTTTCTAGGGTTGGTATGCATTCTAATATAGTAGGGATCATTCATTCCTTGTGAGTCTCAGAAGTTGCGCCCCCACAAACATCACTATTCCACACATGATCTCGAGTTGGAAGTAGTGGTTTTTACATTGATTTTGTGGAGATATTACCTCATCGGTGAGCATTTCGTGGTCTTCAAAAATCATAAAATGTTGAGGTATGTTTTATCCCAGTGTGACTTGAACTTGCAATAATTTTTATGGATGGATTTCTTACAAGATTATGACTTTGAAATTTATAATAGGCCAAGAAATGGGAATGTTGTAGCCGATGCGGTGAGATAGAAGTCACGTAGTGATGTATTGTGTGAATTGGGTGATTACTAAAGAGTGATGGAAGAACATTCAGCATTATATCAGGATATGGAAGAAGATGGGGGAATATGTTACCTTTTTTAGATAATGATGCAATCATCTCTGGTGTGGTAGGTAGAAGAGTCCTAGTTGGTGGATCTTAAGGTGGAGGTATGGAGAGACTGAGTTGTTTGTGGTGATTCCACTAATGGTTGGAATGAGGATGAACAACATCAACGGTTGTTTCAAGGAAGGATTGTCATTACTTTGGTGATGCATTAGATGGTTCTTAGAGAGTTCCACATATCTCTCTTATCAGTACATCCTGGCATGAAAAAGCTGTACCAAGCAATTAACAATCAGTTTTGGTGGCTTGGGTTGAGGCATGTGGTTTCACAGTTTATGTATCTTGGATTCTTCTTCCAGATGTTGAAGGATGATCCCCATGTTCCTAGTATTTTTCTCCAGCCATTAGATGTTTCTCAGTGGAGGTGGTAGGACATCTCGATAGACTTTGTTATTGGATTACCTTGAGCCCAAGGAGGCTATGATGCTATATGGGAAGTAATGTATTGTCTAAAAATGTCTTCCCAATTTATAGCGATTAAGGAGTCGAGATCAATAGAGGTTTTTTTGAGGAAGTATTCAGAGGATGTGGTAAGGATCCACAGGGTCCCAAAGACAATATTTTCAGATTGAGATCCTTGTTTTACATCCAGTGTATGGAGAGGTCTCCAAAATGATTTTGGTTCTCAGCTATGCCTTAGCACTGATTTTCATCTACCAATGGATGGTCAAACAGAACAGACCATCAAAAATTTTAAAGACATGTTGTGCTATTATGAACTGGATTTTAGAGGTTCATGGATGATGCACTTAACCTTTGTAGATTTATCTTACCAAGAAAATCTCCAATCCATCATTGGTATGGAGCCATTGGATGGATTATATGTCTGACCTTTACATTATATATTATGCTATAATAGGGTTGGAGAGTCATAAATTCTCATGCTAGAATTGTTATAGAGCACCACTTAGATAGTTTAGGTGATTTGTGAGCAGATGAAGCAAATATAGAATCATCAAAATTCCAATCTCAGTCATAGGAGGAGACCTCGAGAGTTTGACTTCAGAGATCACACTTTTTGAAGGTGACTCCCCATCATGGAAAGAAAATTTTTGGTTGTGGGAGTAAGATTTTCACCATTTTTAGGCCTTTTGAGTTTCTATCTTATGTGATTGATAAAGAATATTGGTTAGAACTTCCACCATATATTAGATAGATACCAAATGTTTTTCACATATCATAGCTCCTTTAATATATTCATGATGACTCTCATGTCATCAATGGGTGAAAGATCAATGTTGAAAATGTTGTGAACTTCATGGAGAATCCTATAGAGATCCAAGACTACAAAGAGAAGGTTTTTCATGGGTGTGTTATCCCCTTGGTTCTTCTATTTTGTTCTCACGGTAGCGTAGGGGAGAGTAATTGGGAATGTGAGTCACATATACATGCTCAGTTCCCCATGTAGTTTTATTTTTATCTATTCTCTTGTAACATTGTTCATTTGGTGGTTGAAGAACCTTTTTGGTTATGATATGACTTTCTGTTTTTTCTTTTTATGGATTTATCTCTTTTGAGAAGTATCTCCCCTAGGATAGTGTTCAAGATATGGTTATGGTTGACGCGTGGTTTCACATTGTTCCTTTTTGAAGTAGTTGAGCTCCTATAGTGGAAAGTACCCTAATAGGTATCTTGCAGGGTGGATGTTTGGACGCTCCCTTTTCTATTTCCTTTATACATTTGTTTTGGATTCTTGAGGGTGAGAATAGTTTTAGTTGTATCTGATGTAATGGCCCAGACCTCCCCGATCCATTAATTTGTGAAAATCTAGGGGTTGAGGTGTCCTTAGAGGAAGTAGTGACTCATATCAAGAGTTTTCAAAACATCTAGGTTTTCCAATGTTGAGTCATGGTAGGTTGCTGACAGTTGGTCATAATGGTGAGTCCTAATGGTGAGCTATTGTGGCGAGTCACTATAGTGATTTCGAATAGTGACTCACATCAGTAGCTTTCCAACGGTGACTAGAACCGATAGCTCAATAATAGTGACTCGCACAGGTAGCTCGTCAATGGTGCCTCACACCGATATCTTGGAAATGATGACTCGCAATGATAGCTCACCAATGGTGTCTTGCGATAGTGAGTCATCCACTGATAGCTTGTGAAACTGTGAGTCACCCAAGAGTGACTCAACCACTGGTATCTCATCCATTGGTGACTCTCAATGGTAATCCATCCCGTGGTAGCTCGTGAAATGGTGAGTCACCCAATGGTGACTCATCTACCAGTAGCTCATCCACTGGTGGCTCACCTAATGGTGAGTCATTTCCAAAATTTTTGGAAAAAAATTCATTTTTCTCCAGTTTTCCAGTTTTCTATAGTTTCACCCCTTTGATGTTTTATTGGACATAAACTAAATTAAAAGCCTAGTTTTAAGGGTTTTAAGGCCGATTCAAATCTAATAACTCATATATATGATTTTTATGGTTTTGAGTGCCTTTACTTTGTCAGACTGTGTGGGTTATTGAGATCTAGATTTAACAAAAATTCAGAACCTTTTCATATCTCGTGAGTCTCAGATCTAATCCCTCTTTGTCGGGGGCCTTCCCTTCATCCATTCCTTCTTTTTTTTTAATTTGTATAGGGTGCTCATATTTCCTCCCCCCATTTGATTCATGTGTTTTTCTGTATCCTAGGATTGTGTTCCCCTTGGAGTTTTCCCTACTGCATGCACACCCCCTATTTTCGTGCAACCAGGAAGTGACAATTCGTCTTCAATATAAGGTATATTTTACCTCCATCCTTCTTAGTTATTCAATATGTTTCCTCCCATTTCTCCTTTTAATGTGATGAAATTTTATCTCCATGTTTCTATAGGAGATCTCTAGATTGTTGGTTGTCACAATGGTATCACAACATCCTCAGGTGGATGCAGTCATTGCAAGAGAGCTGATCATGGTCCACTATCTTGTTCATTCTCTTGCAAAGAACTTGGGAAACATTTTGATGACGGGGATTCACTGCTTCTTTATATTTATTTGAAATTTTATAGTTAGAATGATTTATCCCATTATATCACAATGAAATTGACCTAATAAATATTTAAACTAGATCAAATAATTTGTATCAATTTCTTAGAAAAGTTATTGCCTCTTGATTTTATAGATAGTGTGATATCTATGATTTTCTTTATTATCATTCCATTCTTGATGGAAATTGGTAAATAACATAAATCCGGAATTAATTGATAATTAAATTTATAAAATTTATAGAGGCATTTTTAATGAATCTAGTTGTTGTGGTTTTATTTTAATGCTAATAAAATTAGTGAAGATGTGTATGTTTAAATTAATTAGTTTATGAACCCAAATAATGTTGATTCTTAATGATAAATGTATTCAAGTAATGTTAAGTTAATTGACTAATTAATTTGTGATAGGGTGAGAATATTGTTTCATAGTTTTCCTATAGTTGGAACCTATAATAATGAATCAGTTATTTCAAAATTGAATAAGAAATGGTTGTATGAATAAAATATAATGCCTTTATAGGGCCTAAGTTGCTGGCTTTTTGTAAAGTCCACATGCCTTGTTCTTTTGAGCTATGACATTTCATTGTGTTTAAAGGTAGAATTCCTTGTTTAGGGCCACGAACCCAGTTTCTATGATTGTTGGTTTTAGGCTTCTTGGGATATGATGTGTTCCTGGGATAGATGAGCCTTGATTGATGTTGTGGTATGTGGGGGTAGGGAGGCCCAATGTTTGTGTCCATTGTTGACATACAGTGTGGCGAGATGCATCAGTTTATGCATGTGGGTTTTTAGGAGGGCACTGAAGATGATGGAATAGGTTGAATATGGGATTTCCTATTAATATGAAACTTAGATACCTGTTGAATATATTGTTTTTTTATCTTCTTTAGTTTCCACATTGCTTTAGGTAGAGGGTTTTTTACCCTCCTTCAAAGAGAAGTGAAGACGCGTGGGGTATTCCACATTCCTTCCATGGTTAAATTCTTGAGGATGGATTGGTCTACGCTTCTCCAATAGGTGGGCAATACTCAACAAGTATATCGTAAACTCACCATGTTGATCCCCTTGTGTTTGGTCTCTTAAGGTGTTTTCCAAGAATACCTAGAAATATGAAAATTATGTAAAGTGTTAACATTGTTAATAAATGGAAAAATGTTTTACCCATGATATTAGATATTTCTGGGATATAGGGCAGAAGTTATGTTTTTGAGAAGCCATGCATTTGGTTTGGTTATTCCTGGGGGAATAGATCTTGTTTGGAATAATAATGGAATTAAATGTGGATTTTATATTGTTTAATTAATTTTTAAATATTTAATTAATGTAAATTGAAATTGATTAAAATGGATAAGATGATTTAATAAAGATCTTTAAATGGTTTTGTGTTTATATGATTTCTATTATTAGCAGTTCCATATGGGAGTTCGAGAGATGTTCGTTTCATTTGTGTCTAAGAATAAGTTATTCCCATAATGTAGTTGTGAAATATATTATATTGTGTGTGTTTTGTGTTTCTATATGCTAATAAACCCTATTGGTTAGGGTGAATGACACCCTGAGGATTTGGATACCTAATGGTGTCTTTTACCAAACATCCTGGAGGGAGGATGGATGGATGAAAACCCCCTTTGGCCCCACACTTATCCCTTGGTAGTTACTAGTGCTGGTATGCACAACTGTTAGTTTTCCCCATATTTGTCTATAGAGGGATATATTGTATTTTTTTATTCAACAAACAAATATTCTGGAGAGAGTTTCATATGTGCTATTATAGGTATAACATGTCTAGGCTATGATGGATTGAGGATCCTTACTCAGCATATGTGTTGTGATGGCATCAGGTAGAATGGCTAACATTTGATACACGTTATGTGGGTTGTGGTGGATCTTGGAAACTACCTATTTTCTTTTGGTTATCTTAATATGGTAGTTTTTTTTCACAAGGTGCATGTTATGATTCTTTTACCAGGTGTCTTCGGGCTAGACTTTGTGGAGAGAAATGCACATGATGTGTGAAGTTCTGGAAATTAGAAAACTAGTGGGGAAGTGGTGGTGGGGTACCCTTGAGATTATTTATTATATTATATACTCTTTTATATGATATTCATGAGTGTAACCATGGTGAGGATTTGAACATAGTATAAATATTTATGTGACCAGTTAGTTTCACTAATTTTTCAATGTTCTTTAGCATGCTTTCCATAAATTTTCACCAGAGGCTCCAGGAAGGATCCTACTGAGTATACTATTATAATCACCTTAAGTTTATATAATGTTTTTTCAGACCATTTGAAGTAGGTTGGATATCAGGATGGTTACTACCATCTTGGGGTTTTGTAGGAGCTATTTGGGATTTGTGTTCACTACCATTTTACATTCTTTTGGAACTTATAGTTTTCCTTTTTAGTTGTAGTAGTTATTTCATGACATTAAATATGTGCACTTGGGCTTATTTTATAGTGTAGTGTGAATAAGAGTTGGTTAGGGATTGTATTATCTCTCTCTTTCTCATTTTTTTCTCCTAGAGGGTAACGCCTCCCATACTTGTGTTTACTATATCCTCGTTGTTAGTTGCTAACCTGGGGCCCACTGGAGGTTAGACTTGGGGGTCACTAACTCTCCCCTTCAATTACTATCTAATGAGGGGTATACTGTTTGGGGAGGGGGTCATGACATATTTTTCCACTATGATGTTTTTTTACCCATTTATATGTTTATATTTTATGGGGCATATTTATAGTTATATAGGGTATGGTATTCCCACAATACCTTTAGTCCCTTAACACTAGTCAGAAGTCTCTTAAATATTCTGAGGTTCACATGGGGTCACGTGGTGCCTTAGTTATGACCCAATAAATCTAGTTGGGGTATTAAATTATATGTTTTTTCCTATATTAAATAGATAAGACTACGGGTTTTGAGAGTCTGGTGGTGTGATAGGGTTTTATTTTTTCATACATTGATTTTGTGATTGTTCTTTTGGTTTTTTGTATAATTATATGACTCTGATTTGAGGGAATAGTCTCCCAAATAAATGGATAACATCATCACTGCTCATATATAGTCTCTAGTATATGGGGTGGCATACATGAGTCTATATAATACCTCATCCAATAATATGGTTCCATGATGAAGCATTATAGTGATTCCTAAGAAGATATAGCCATAACTTCAAAATTCCTGAAGCTATCATTCCATAAATTTATACCCCCACTAAAATTATGTTATGATATAATGTCACATTAATTACAATAATGGATATGATTATGGAGTAAAAAATTATCTTTCAAAATAGAGTGACAAAGGTAGATCCAAATTATACTTCATCAAGTAGGAAAATAAAAAGTTGATTCTTTTCTTATTCCTGGTATATGTAAAACCTCTTTCATTTCAAGTTAACATATGTTCTTTATCTAAACATTATCATCTCACTCCACCATAACCTCAAAGGATTTATCATCATATAAGTGAACCATTCTGAATATATTTTAAACATAATTCTACATTAACACCTTCATGGATATAGGGTTAATTAAAGAGCTAGAATTAATGATATGCGATTCCAGTGTAATATCAACACAAAATAAAAAATTGACACTACATTCAAATATAAACATATTGGAACATGAACTTCTAGATGCAGTCCTTACATATTTCATTACATTATTCCAAAAATCATTAACTAAATTATATTGTTTCCCATGAAACCAATATATTTTTTTCATTAGATATACCTTTAACTGTATTCTATTTTCATTTTATTTCATTGATTATGTGACCATCAACTAACTTCTTTATTGAATGTGGTTTTAGTATGTATATGTAATTACCTCATCCAAAGTCCTTTATTAAGAATAATATTGTTGGAATACTCAAAGAATGAGTTAGATTTATCACAAGAGTTACTTAAGATAGTTAACATCACATGAAAAGACTCTACAAATGATTATAGAAACAAAAAAGCCATACATATTCTTTGAATGTAAATGCAATCGAGTAAATCTATCTTTGAATCATATTAAATTAATTTTAATGATCAGTCACCTATATTACTTTTTACATCCTCATTACATTAAATATATAAATCAGGGAATCTTTTTCCATCACTATTTTAATTTCATATATGTCTTCCATAGTCTCTATAAAATCTATTGTGGTCTTCATCTATTAAATTTTGAATGCTTTATTCAATGCTAATGATATTTTAATCAATACTAGATAATTTATATCAATTATTTTACCATTAGAATTTCTAAATTTATTATAATTTAGTTCCATATTTTGAACATCACATTTTTATTACTCTTATTATAAAACCCAAATATTTTATAAAATAAAACAATATCTGATAGCATAATCTACACACAACATCAATACTAAATGACGAGAAAAATATATATCCATTATAACCTAGGTGTAAAATTGAATGGTATGAATATTATTAACAAATTTAATATATATATATATATATTTCCTAATAAATATAAATTATTGATATATTTTTAATAATTAAATGATCATTTTTTAGTAAAGTAATTTTATTCTTAAAAATATGTTTTCTTCAAAAATGATTTTTATTGATTTTCCTAAAAAATATTATAATTTTGTTTTTGAACTTTTATAAAAATAATTTAATAAATTGAAAATAATTTTTGAAATCATATTATCAAAATTTAATTTGGGTTAAATTTTGGTATTTTTAGAAAATATTGTTTTTCCATGAATAGTAAAAAACACAATTTTTTTTAAAAAATGTCATTCATTTTTAAAAAATATAGGCTATTTAAAATTAGAATTTTGTTTTGAGTATTATTTGATGAAAAATAATAATAATTTTTTATGTTTTTCATCCTAATTTAATTTTAAAAATAAATTTATATTTTATTTTAGTATAAGTTCGTATTTGGTTTATAAAATGAGATTTTTCTGAATACTAAGATAAAGTTCTTAATGTTTCCCCATTTTAATTAATTAAAATAATATATAATGAAGAATTATTTAAATGAAAATTTTATATTATATTTCGATAAATATGAACTTATAGTCATATTAATTATTATTATTAGTTATATATTTAATATAAATTCATCTTTCCCCTAAAAAATAAACTTCTTGAAAACCCACATTGTTGTCATGTTTGTGGGTTTTATTTTAAATTTATTTTTTTTCTATATATTGTGATTTTAATTTGGTATAATGGAATCCATATATTGAATAATAATAATTTATATTATCTAATAATGACATCTTACTTTTTTAACATTATGAATAGTGAAAATAGTTAAAATTTATTCACTTGGTTACCTTAAAAATGGGCTTATATTCGGTCAAAATAAAAATATAAGGCTACAAATGACATCAAAACATATACAAAAACTATTATATTAGAATATATATTCCTTATAATGTCTATTTATTGATAATGATATATTATTTTACCTTTTTTATTTGAAATATTTGGGTACACATTTTTATTTTCAAAAGTTAAGTGCACCCCTCAACTAACTTATTAAAGGACAAACCCTTTCCTATCTTCTTAAAAAATTCATACCATTTTGGTTCTTCCAACACCTACCCAAATATCTTCCTAACTTCTATCCACTCATAATAGAAGTCATTTCATGTTCAAAAATCATTTATAAGAATACTTAAGGTATAATCCTAAAGAGGACATCTGAGAATAGGTAAAATACCTAAATAATTGTTTTTGTTTTATTTATTCTTTCACCACAATAAAGTATTATTAAAATATGATCATATGATAAATAAAGTATCTAATATATGGTTATATGTTATTAAAAAATTTAATAACCTATCCTCATCAAAAAAATGATATACATAATCATCATTAGTTTGTATGGGAAACTACCATCTCACGAACCAAATTCATTAATTTTCCCACATCACCACTCATAGATTGTTGTAATGATGATTTTAAAGTTTATGTATATATATATATATATATATATATATGATATTTTCAACTTATTTTCAGATTTATGATATGAAATATATCTTTTTTCCTTTAAATTTCATTGGGGAAACAATAATGCATCATGTGTGTATGACAGACTATGGCCTCGCGAACTGATGCAATTCTTTTTTCACTAAAATAATTAAATGTAAGGTAATAAAAGTAATTATAAGGAATATATCTTATATAAATTAAATCATAATTATAACCATAAAATATTTATCATTCTGAAAATATATTATATCGTTATTTCATACACTAAAAAAAATTACATCATTTGTGTACATTCGGACTACCCGCTCCATGAAGCTATGTGATTATGTTTCCATAAACATATTAAAATATAGGTATATATATGTATATTTAATAAGAAATAGAGTATATATGATATTATTATCATTATATAATGATTTAATAATACATAACTTCTTCCTATAATGATCATTGAAAATTCGAAAATGTTACTCATGAGTACGTATGACCTCCCATCTTCATGATTGTAGAGTAGTTTATTTTTTATAACCATCATTTATTATTTGTTTTAAATATTATATTTGATGTAAAAATATAATAATTTTGAAATTATTATCATTCTTGAGATATTTAGATAATTTTCTCTATGATCATGGTCAATATACCGATGTTGTCTTTAATTAATGAACAAAACACCCTCAAAACACCAGACGCATGTTTTATTGATTAAGTATTTAACTATGTCACTAAAAACTTATAAAAATTCATAACAAAAAGGCATTTAACCTGTACAATTTTTTTTATAAAATTATATTATTGAAATAATATTATTATAAAAGAGTTAAAGGACATTCATGGAAAGTCAGGACACGAGGTAATGATTTTTCTCATCACCCTTTTACTTATATGAGACACATTCTATATTCACCACATATTTTTATTGTGTGGTGTATATATTTAAAAAATTACATAAATTATCTTGAATATTTCATAAATCATGATAATTTAACTTTTCTATTTTATTTAATTTATCCAAGAGTATGTACATGAAAGTTACCTTGTGGTAATGAGTTTGTTAATTGAATTTCCTTTTGTTGGTTTGTAAAAAATATTCATTGAATATGTTATGATATTGTTATGTGTGAATTGAATAATAAATTGTTAAAAAATTTAATTTAAACTTGTTTGTTATTTTTGTCATTTTTCAATATAATCTATCTACTGATTGACTAACAATTTAATGATATAATATTTGAAAGGGTTAATCATCACATATTCCATTCTACGGGAAATATGTTTATGATATGAACACCTATTATTTATGAGTATTATATAATGACCATTTTTAATTTTATATATTTTTTATATTTATCTTAATTATTTTTAAATTTTTTATGTCATTATTTCATGGGGAATACAATTAAAGATTTAATATAGTGAAAAAAGATTTATGTTACAATCTTCTTTATTTTGGGATTGTTTATGTTCATGATTATTTTTGAAGAAATAATATTAAATTAATTTTATTGAACCACATATATTACCCCCCAATTTTCAATTTGTTTTAAATGATTAATTTCTGCTACCTCTCTTATTTATCTTAAAAAACATCAATAAATAATTTTGTAATGATATTGATAATGTATTTTCATTCAGATCATGTATCATTCTATTCCACATCCATGTTTTCTAAATTTTTTTTAAAAATTATATTTATATAAATAAATTATTTCATAAATTTATCTTAAGGGGTCTTTTAACTTGTTTTAAATGGGTGTTGTTGGAAATTACTTTATATCTTCCAAACGAGTAACTTTTAACTCAAATTTAAAAAGTGTTTTGAAACAATGTTTATTTTGAACATTTAAAAACAAGGATTTCCCACCATTATGAACATAATTTAAATTAAACCTTCCATTATATGTTTATATGTTTTTTAAGAGAATTTTTTTCTATCTATTGATATTTTTTAGTTTTTATTAGTGACATCCAAATGAAAACATAATTTTCCACAATAATGTTTTTAATGGTCTTTTAATGGTATTTCCATTCATCAATGAAAAAAATAAATTTTATTACCTATGATCTCATCAAAATATTTTCTAATAATACCGTCATAATTCCTTTTTGGATGTATTAAAGATGTTTCTATGATATTTTTATGTAAATTGTTTCTTTTGTTTGGGTTAATAATGTTTCAAAGAGATTGTTATAGAACCCATTTCTTTTCCATAAGTTAATCATTTTTCAAATATATTTTTATGAAACCCATTTATTTTCTAAGGGTTAATCATGTTTCAATGTTATTCTTAGGGAACCAATTTATTTTACACAGGTTAATCATGTTTCAAAGCAAATTTCAGGGATCCCATTTCATTACCATGGGTTAATAATGTTTCAAAGATATTTTTATGGAACTGGTTTATTTTCCATTAGTGAATCGAGTTCTAAAAATAAATAGTTGGTTAAAATATTTTGTGATTAAATTAATGATATTTTTAATTTATTCATGATGAGGTTAATGAACATTATTTAGAATGAAGCATGATTCTTTTAAAGATAAGGATGGTTGGTTATCTTATAAACCAAGGATGGATGGTTGCTTTATTGATCAAGGAAGAGTGATTCTGTAGTAAACCATGGTTGGGTGGGTCTATTATACCCCTATAATGAATTGGGTACTATGAATATGGAAGTGTACCATATTGGTTATCCCATTTGTAAGAAGAATGTGAATATAATGTTCTATGATACCAATAAGTTTCATATATTATTTATTTGGGTTTATAATGATTCTTATTTTTAAGATTGATATCAAATGAGTCATGATTATTGATTCTGATTACTATTATGTTTTATACGAATTATTTCGTGATCTCATGTTTGATGATCCATATATTTAGGATTATGAATATTTTTATATTATACTCATTCTCTTTGATTATGTCATCTTATCCTTATTTTGTTCTTATGATCATTGATGACATTCAATTATTAATGATTATGTTTACCCATAATAATAATCTGAGATCACCAATTTTATTTGTAATTTTACCTATGTAATAAATATTTAGGTTCAATTAATTATATTTATATGGTATTTCATATAGATAATAGTGATGAATTAATGTGAAATAAGAAAATGTGTGTTAGGTGGGATATATTCTAATTTAAAGACATGGGTGTTTTTTATGTTTGAGTTTTTACGTATTATCTAAAACTCTAAACCGAAAATGTAATTTAGAATGTATGTGATCCAAATTCTTCTTCTGATGGTGAATGGTTTAGATGTAAAAAATTTGGACACCTTCACTGGTATCAAATCCAGAATGTAATGTTTATATTTTCAATATTGGATCTAGGAGTGTGATTTCAGTGCTGTTATAGTTGGTATCAGTGGAAAGGTTTTAATAATTTTTTAGATTAGGATGTTTTTATGTGAGGAAATATTAAAAGTTATAAGTACCGTAATTGGACTATTAGATTATGAGTTATCACAATTTAAAATTAATAGACACTCCTTTTGAGGTTATTTGAGATATAAGGTTATTTATTAGTGGAATGATTTAGTTTTATCTTTGGGTATCACTATTAAATTTTGGAGATTAATTATACGGGGAATTATTTATTTTGGGACTTATATTAGCAGGTTTTAACCTTTTTTAATTTTTAAATAAAAGTGGAATATATTGTTATCCCATTTAGGTCTTTGAGGTCCTTTATAATCTTATTTTGGTGCATTAGGTATGAAAATTTACTCTTAAATAGTAATATTTTGTTGAATATGATGAGATTGTGGTGGAAATTGAAAAAATGATGAAATTATAACCATTAAGTATATTTCATTAAACTACTAGTGTGGATGTAAATGAAATTACGCAAAATTGGAAAAAGTATATTGAAATAAAAATGTTATCCATGTACCATCATTTCCGATGAAATCAATAAACATTTTCAAACATCTTAAATTTATAGATTTTAGGTCCTTAAATTTCTCTTGATAATTCACTTTATTATGAAAATGATATATATCACTATATATTATTATTTTTGTAATTATGATTTTCTTCTATGTCCAAATCCTCACTTCCATGCTATTTTCTAATATTTGGAAACATGGTATGTGTTATTCTAGATTACCTTCATACTTACCTTTCTCTTCTATCAAGAAGATGTTTTGTTATCCCTTTTTACAATATTTGTTTTCAATAAAGTATTTTTAAATTATCGTACATTTATTAATAAGATAAATTAAGATGTTGAGGACTGAATTTATTAAAGGTTGTGACTATGTGACACCATGAGATTTGAGAAATGAAAACTATGTTGATAGCATATTCAGCACATAACACTGAGTTTAAATGACCCATGAAATATATAACTATTATAACCTATCCATTAAATTGGTTGGTATGAATAGTATTAAATGATTCATGATATATATATATATATTTATATATATAAATTTCTGACCAGATATAAATTATAAATAAATGTTTAGTAAATAATCAATCAATTTTTAGTGAAGTTATTATATTCCACAAAAATATGTTTTCTTCCAAAATATTTTTTATTTTCATGAAAAAATAATATAAGTAAATTTTGGAATTGTTGTAAACTTAACAAGATTAATTTTTCTTCATTTTAAAAATAATAATACCAATATTCACTTCGGTTATTTTTTTGGATTTTTCAAAAATTATCAATTTTTATATGAATAGTGAAAAACTATTTTTTATAAAAATGTCATTTTTTCAAAAGATTTAATCAATTTAAAAAAACCATTATGTTATGAAAATGATTTATACTAGAAGAAGTATTATTTATATATACATAATCTACTTAATATTTATTTAATCCATTTTATATTTCATTTTAGTATGAGTTTTTCTATCGGATTAAAAACGAAATTTTTCTGAAAAATATTTTAATGTGAATAATGTTTCTTATTTTTTATTAATTTAAAAATCACATAATGATTAATATTTTTAATTAATTTATTATATTATATATCTTTAAATACTATTTTTTATTCATAAAATGATATTTATTAGTCATAGAATGAATATAAAGTGATCTTTTTCTTAAAAAATACAATTCATGAAAAACCATTTTTTCATCGCGTCTATGGGTTTTGTTTTAAATTTTAATTTTATATTAATATGTATTGAATTTTTTAAAATGAATTAAACATTTAAAATAATAATAATTTATATTTTCTAATTTTATCATCTTAATTTTTTACAATATTGAATAGTGAAACAAGTTATAATTAATTAAAACTGTTAAGGTAAAAATGGATTTACAAAGGCATTAAAACAAAAATAAGATGGGTCAAAATAACCTAAAGATTTTTATAAACACAATTGGGTAGATAAATTTAGATCATATCATCTATATTACTCTAAAATTATATTTTTATGAGCCCTTTGGAATGTGAAAAAAGTGGATATATCTTTATCTTTTCCAAACATAAATGTGTTCCACTGACCATAATTATAAAAGGCTTCCCATATTCTCTCTTCTTCACACCATCAAAACCTTTGGTTAGAAAAATAAATGAAAAAATCACTTCCAAATATCCATAACTTCATCATATAATCATCGGTTTTATCCAAATCAAACTCTATAAATACTTCAGGTATAATCCGAAATATGTGATCTGAGAATAAGTAAAATTTAAAACTATGTATTTTTGTTTAATTTATTCTTAAAAATCCTTCCAATATTATTAAAATATAGTACTATTATAACAAAAATAGATAAATTATAATTATATTTTATTATATTAATTTCATAATCCAAATCCATTCCCTATTCTATCAAATTGTATATGAATTCATCGTTCATGTGTATGGAGGACTACCGCCTCACGAACCGATGCCATTTTTTCCCATCATCATCTCTTAAGACATGTTCTAATGATGTATTTAAATTATATATGTGATATTTTTAGTATATTTATACATATTGATTTATTAAATCACATTTAACTTTGTTAATTTCAATTCTATGTGGGATAAATAAATCTCTCTCATGTTTACGGAAAATTACCTCCTCTTAATGTGATGTGATTCATTTTTCACAAACACTTTACATAGAAGGTATTAATGATAATTTTAATGAATATATATTATATAAATGAAATCATTAATATATTAGTGTAATTTTTTCTTAAAATTATTGGAATAAAAAATTTTAACGTCGTTCGGATACATGAAGACTACTGCCTCCCTGAGGCGATGTGATTCATTTTTCTTAAAAAATACAAATAATGTTACATATAATAATATTTAATGAAATAATTTGGTATTTATTAGATTATTGTAACTAATTAAATATAAAATAATAAATAACTTATTTCTAAAATTATCATTGAAATATCTAAATGTTACTCATGCGTACGCACGACCAACAATCCTTATATTTTTAAAGTAGTTCATTTTTCATAAAAATACATCATGATTTTTTAAAAATTATAATTGAGTTATAAATATGATAAATATTTCATCATTATTATTATTCTTATATTTAAGTAATTAACTCTTTGAAAATTGTCAACATGCCCTATCATTTTTGAAATAATGAACCGAACGTCCTCAAAAAACCCAACATAGACTTAACAAATTAAATATTAAAAATATGTAATTAAAAAGAAATAAAAAATAATTTATGTATAAGGTTTTTAAACATGAAAATATTTATAAGAAATAAAATAATTAAGGAAATTTTTCAATATTGTATTTAACGGAAATTCATGGAATATTTGGACTCTAGGTAAGGGTTTTTCTCTTTTCACTTTTACTTTTATGAGAAATATGCAATATTAGACACTTTTTTTGTTATTTTTTGGTGTGTAAACTATCCATTTTAAATTTTATATTATTAATCCATCATAAATCATGGTATTATATGATTCAATTTGTATTAATTTATCAAAAGGTAATGACATGAAAGTTACCAATTGGCAAAGAGTATCTTAACACAATTTCCTTTTATTGGGTTACAAAAATTATTCATTGAATCTATTAGGAAATGATTATATGTGAATAAATATATAATATAATTTATATTTATTTAGACTAGGTTGGTATATATTTACATTTATTACACATAATATCTCTAATTATTAACTATCATTTTAGTGATATGATCTTAGTAAGGGTTAATCTTCCAAAATTACTTTATTAGAGAAATATATTTATGATATGAAAATATAATCTATATGAGGTGTATATACAGACCTTTTTGAATTTTATTTCATGGATTTACTTATTATAATTCTATTTAATGTTTAAATTTGTGTTATTATTTCATGGGGCTTACAATTAAAGAGTTTCCAATATAGAAAAGGATTTTTGTTACAATATCCTTTCTTTTAGAGTAGTTTATTTTCATGTTTTTTAGAAGAAATAATGTGATATTTGTTCCTTTAACCATATATATTTTATTATCATATTTTTATAAATTTGTTTCACCTATTTAATTTCCATTTTTTACCTTATTTATTTAAATAATAATCAATAAATTGTTTTGTATGTGATACTGATCTTGTATTTTTCTATCAGATCAAGTATCTCTCTATTCCATATACATGTTTTCAAAAAAAAAATTAATAACTGTTATTCATAAAAACAATTTATTTCCAAATTCTATTTTACAAGGTCTTTGACCACAAATTTAAATGTCTTTAAAGGATAATTCTTATCATTTTTGAAATGAGTAACTTTTGTCTACATTTTACTAATTTTTTAAATTTTTTTAAATTTTTAAAATTTATAATATAAAATAATTTTCCATATATCATGACTTTTATATTATTTTAAATGTACTTTATATTTTTACACTATTTTTAAAATGAATTTTCTTTCAATGTTTTATGAATTTATTTTGTTTTAAAATGAACTTTTCTTTATGAAATGTTTATTTTCTTGATGAATTTTATAATGGTATTTTAATGGTATTTCTATTCATCAATGTCAACAAACCTTATTTTTAGTTATCCTCTAATTGGGATATTTGATAATGATTCCATACTTATTCTTTATATGTATAGATTAATATTGTTTCTTATATATTGTTATGTATCCCATTTTGTTTCTATAGGATAATCATGCTTCAAAGAGATTTTTATGGATCAGGTTTCTTTTCCATGGGTTAATCATGTTTCAAGGATATTATTTTTGAACCTGTTTTGATTATAGGGGTTAATTATTTTACAAAGAGATTATTATAGATCATATTTCTTTTCTATGGGTTAATCATGTTTCAAATAGATTTTTATGGAACCTGATTATTTATAATGGGTTAATCATGTTTCAAATATATTTTTATAGAATCCATTTCTCTTCCATGGGAATATAACTTTCTAAAAATAATACAGGTTGTTTCTATGAGTTTTCTTGAATTTAATTATCTATATACTTTATTCATGATACGGTTCTGGGAAATTGTTTATAATGATGGGTGGTTTCATTATTAACCCATTACGATTGGTTCTATTATAAAATAGTTATTCATGGTTATGTTTATAAACATGAAAAGTGGTTCCATAATAAACTAAGTATGGTTGGGTTCATTTTATTCCTTTTATTCATAGAGTACTCCAGATATGGAAGTCGACTATATTGAATATTATAATATTAATAAGTGATGTGAAGATAAGGTTTCGAGACAATAATAAATCTTATCAATGCTTTCTATGGGTTTAAAATGTTTCTTATGATTTGGATTGAAATCAAATGGTTCATGTTAATTTATTTTAATGACTCTTGTCTTTTTTAGAGCCTTAATCCATGTTTTCTTATCTAATGATATCATCATTTATGGGTACGAATATTCATATGTTATACTCATGATCTTTTATTATGTCATCACAACATTAGACTCTTCATATGCTCACTGATGATATTCAATGGTTAATAATAACATTTACTCTAACTATGCATCTTATCTCACACTTATTATGTTTCATTTTTCATGGGATATAAATATTGAGTTTGAAAGAATTATATTTCGATGGTATTTCATATGGATGATGATGATAAATTAATGTGAAACAAGAAAATATGGGTTAATTTTGAGATATTCTCAGTTAAAGACATCAATAATGTTTATGTATGAGGTTATAATAATTCTATATAACTCTAAACCTAATAAGGCAATGAGAATGTAAATTATCAAATTTTCCTTTTATTTTTTCTAAGTTTTTATGTAATAAACTGGGTTACCTTCATTGGTATCAAAGAGTAAAATGTAATGGTAATGTTTTTAATTTCAAATCATGGAGGGCAGGTTTGGGGATGTTATATTGATAGTCCATCATATGAATCCTCTTGAGAACAAAGAACATTTTGTTAAACCAATAAATCTAGAAATTTTAATCTTCAAATAAAACACCCTTTGAAAATTCAACTCCTATTAAATTGAAGGATGCTAAAAAATAATGTTATGATGCTATACTATTGAGTGTTATATCAAACCATGATGATTACTAAACCACAAGATATAATAAAATTTATTAGATTCCCCTTGGATCATTTATCACTAGATGATAATCCAAAAATTCATATATATGTGGAGAAGAAGTTCAGGAACATCACATAATATAATAATCCCTTGAATTAAATGTAACAAAATATTTCATGCCAAGTTCTCCATAAATTACAACATGTAGTCAAAACTCTCACTAACTCACCAACTATAATAATAGATACATTCAAGTGGTAAATAATTCATAATGATATGGAATATGTTATTTACATGGTGAATACATTAATATATATATATATATATATCCAATAGGGAATATATAATTACTCTCCAATTCAATATATGTTATAAAAATTCTCTTAAAGTTACTTTTCTACAATGAAAATTTTACATTTACATATCAACATAGTTAACTTTACCAATTAAAAATTATTGAAATATAAATTGTACTCACCCAATATTAATAGTGGTTATTAACTAATCCACTTTTTCAACAACCATTCAAATTTTTCTAGAGACACATCATTTTCCACAGTAACTTTTAGTTTTTAATTACTTCCCCACTCTTAAACTGCAACTTATGGTATCAGAGAAAGCTACTCATATGCATTATCTAAATCACTGTAACGTTACATCCTATGTTTTAATAGATAAAAATTAACTCTCATACATATCATTATCAATGACCATAATGTTTTACACAACTTATCTTCAAACATCTCCAAGAATATGACCTTTACTGCACAAACTAATTACAAAATGTTACATATATAACCCCTTCCTCAAATAGAGATTCTTATTCCACTATAATGAAAATTAGTCAAAATGTTATCCTCCAAAAATTCTTCTTATTGTTATTTAAAATATAAAATTAATGTTACATCCCATTAATAACATCCCTTGAATCTATAAACTACAATTTTTCCACCAAACTAGTGCATCAAGGAGGAGAAGATGGGGTGTACCTATGGTCAATTGTATGTCATAAAAATTTCTATAATTTTTTGTTAATAGTTTCCCCTCACATTATATTGATACATAAATGTTTTATACTACATAAAATATCACCTTATGTAAAATATAGAATCCATATATCCTATGCATTCTTTATGTGCATATATATGTGTTGAGATTTAGTGAGACTATATGAAAGAATAATTAATCAATATATTGAAACATTATTCCTGATAAAATGGGAACAATGTCTAATTAAGGGGCTATCAGGTGAGAGAATATTCTGAGTTGGGAAACACCCTAATTAAACCACCCTTTAGGATATCTCTTTAGATATATCAAGTGATATTGGTGATAATAGTTTTTTTGAAAAAAATCTGAAATATTTACCACATGAATATTAGAAGTTCATTTATGATACTATATATATAGTTAAAATTTAATTAATTTTTGGTTGTTTTTTTCTAAATAGAAGAAATATTATATGTTATAGTTAACAGTTTATATATAAATCTTTTATGGTAAATTTATAATTATAAGTTTTTCTATATTTTAATGGAATTATGTTTGATACGGATCAAAGAAATTTAGAAATTAATCATTATTCCATGAAACATTTAATGGATTCTATAGAAGAAGGTGTATCTAAGAATATAACTCAATTCATATATTTTATGTAAATGTAGATGACTTTGGAAGAGATGAATAGAAAATAATTTATTTTTAAAGAAGAGAACCAAGTTGCTTCTACCAGTATCAAATGTATATGTCAGTTGATGATTTTGATTGGAATTAGGTTGAATAAGAATATTTTCTTTCTAAATTCAATAATAATAATAATAAGGAAACTATGAATTTTTTTATTTCCATTAGGGTGAATAATATGTCTTAGTTGTTTATGTTTGAATCTATGTTTTTAGTAGACATTACTTGTAAATCTACGGATATAAATTTTATGTCACCTAAATTCTTAGAGGATGATTGTATAAATGAGGCAACCACATCATGTGGTAAATATGTATATTATTAGAGAAAAAAAGAATATATAAGTTATATGGAGTGGGGTTTACTTCATTAAGGATAAATTTTAAAATAAATATTATTACATAACAGATATAGAGGAATGAAATAAGTATTTGACAAAGGAAGAGATGAATTAAATATAGTCTATTACCAGAATAAATCAGAAATATATGAAAAGGGATATAATTGAAAGCCTTATTCATGAGATGATGTTAATAATTAAAAATAAGAGAAAATACATAATGAATCAGTGTTTTCATTAAGATATTAGTGTAATATGAATGCGAATAAATTATATAATAAAAAGAATTCAAAAATTGATGGTTTATAAGGGAGACTGATGGATGTATATTTGGTGATTTTGAAGAATATGTTAGAGTTTCATGTTGTGATGAAGAATTAGAACATGGAATATTCTCACAAGGAGACATAAGTTGTCTAAAAAAGAGTTCAAATTTATAATAAATAAAGAATTGCAATGTCCTAGAAATTTCGTATATATTTTTTAATTATATGGAATTATTTCGAGACCTTGAAATCTGACGGTGCATGATTATGAGACCCTGAGTTCCCAGAATAGTCTGTCGATGTTTTGTTAGACTTTAAATAGCGGGCGTAAGTTGTTTTCTGGAAAAAGTGGAATAACTCTTAAACAATTACTTGGTTTAGAAATCCAAGGGCACCGTTGCATTCAGGATGGTGGGTTTACCCTAGGTGTGACTTATGTTTAGTCGGCGTGGGCCTCCTGTGATAAAACCCAAAAATGGCATAACTATAAATAAAATAATTAAATAAATTATTTTAGATTTTATATTTTTATAACTCAAAAATGGTATATCAGATTTAAAATATGAGATGACCTCTAAACTCGTGAGGGAGTGTTCTATTTAAGAAGATACTAACCTTGTCCAACCCGGGCCACCAGTGAATGTTTTTTTGGCCGTAAATAAAATAATCAAGTGATTATTATTTTATTGTAAAATCCATAACTTTTAAACGGTAACTCGAATTGGAAATCTGAGAGTACTATTGGGTTTTTGGGGCGTATTTCACTTCGGCAGAGATGAACCTAGACCGGCGTGAGTCGAGGGTGACTGTTAATATTTTTCTGAACTTTTTTTTCGGGTACGTTCAGTAAACGCGCGAGCAGATTTTTCTATCTTTTAAACCAGTGCTCAAAATTGAAATTCGAGGGCATCATTGAACTCGTAGCACCGATATTTGATTAATAAGACTTACACCTTGATGGAAGTTGGTTGAGGGTGAAAGTTAAATTTCGGGCTTTTCATGGGAAAATAAAAATAAAAATATTTAACATTTTATTTTTATTCTTGAAACCTCCCATATGTGGGTTATGGTGGTGGGGACCACCCAAGCCTAAACCCCCCAATTTGAATTTTAGAGGCAGGGCCACCCGAATCCTCTTAATGGGGAGAAACCTCCCAACTCCCCAATATTCTACCTTCCCATTAAATTGAGCCATTAAATAGGGCCAATTAATTGAGCTAATTAATTTTGCCAACGCGGTACATTAATTACGCCAACTTGGTTGTGCTAACATAATTAATCCATTAAGTTAGTTATATGGGAACCTCTCTTTTTTTGGGTGTAATTTAGAGAGGATAACCATTATAGGATTACACTTTTTCCATGAAGAACACTCCTCCAACAAAGAATGACTACTTAGACTTCTACCTCAGGACACCCTCCAATGGGGAACGTCTTCGACTACAACGATTCGGCGCATGATCCTGGGATTTGAGGTGTGTGGTGGACGAGATGAACGTCGAAAAATTCAAATTATTCTCATTCCAACGTCAATGAAAAATCCAAGGTAGGGGGTTATTATTGAATTCTTGAATTCTATCAATTAATATCCTCATTCTTGGAAAGCATGGAGAACGTGGATCAACCAAAACTAGTAGATCCACGATTCGTATTAAATTATAGAGTTTTCTGTTCCTAACTCATGTTTTTTTGTTGAACCGCTTGCTACTGCTCTAACGTTGATGGTACAGGCCAAACAAATAAGGACTGAATGATCCGTTGTTCTGATTCTTTGGTGTTCTTCCCAATGGATGAAGGCGACGAAGGCAACGATGCTCCGCCGCTCGCAACCTCACCTTGCTACCTCGACCGAACCGCCGCCGCGGCCTCACCTCGCCGCCCCAACCGAACCGCCACCATGGCCTCGTCGCGCCACCCCAGCCGAGCCGCCGCTACGACCTTGTCGTGTCGCCCCGACCTCGTCGCCACTGTGGCCTCGCCGCGCCGCCATGGCCGAACCACCGCCACAGCCTCGCTGAGTCACCCCGGCCAAACTGTCACCACGTCCTCGCCGAGCTGCCCCGGCCAAACCGCCCCCACAGCCGTTCGGACCAAGTCGCCACCGCAAAGATGAGCCATTGAGCCAAACCACCTATCCACCGTAGCCAAGCCGAGCCAAGACACCTCCCGAGCCACTGCCACCATCTGAGCCTCCACCGTCTTCCTGGTCGAGCCACCGCCGGCCATCCAGCCGATCTGCCACAGCCGAGCCACCACGCGGTCTCACACCCACCGTGGCGCTCCATGTCCTCGTGGCCACCCGCGACCCTCTGTGGCCTCTCGCGGCCTGCCGGGCCGGACCCAATGGGCCGGGCTGACCGGGTCGGACATGACCCGGGCCCACTATAACCCATTTTCATTTTGGCCATAACTTTGGAACCAGACGTCTGTTTGACGAACCGTTAGTGGAATTGGAAAAATTGGAGCGAGATGGTCCATTTGAGTATACCCCACTAGAGTTTTGGATTAATATTGGGAATGGTCAGGTTGGATTGAGCACGAATCCAACCAGGCCCCTGAGACTAAAATGCTAATAACTCACAGACCAAGCGTCTGATTGACATGAAATATATTCCATTGAGACCCCTATGACATGGTAGAAATTTGAGATGATTTTTTATGGGACATCATGGCACATGGAATATCAAACAATAGCTTATGGAGTAGATCCTTCCGGAGACGAGCGAGCATAGTGCGGGAACCCTGTAGCTGGCTGAGACTTGGTGACTACTGACCTTTCCGACTTGGTGTGACTTGACCGGAATAGTGGGGAGTGCCTCTGTGTGACATAGCAGACCTATAGTGGGGAGCGCCTTTGTGTGATATGGCAGAACCATGATACACGATAGGATGAGTACCACAGTAGGCCACAGTGGGGAGCACCTCTGTGTGATGTGGCAGACCCACGATACTCAACAAGTCATGAGGGGAGCGCCTCTATGTGACGCGGTAGACCCATGGTAGGGTGTTCATCTTTGTGATTCGGGAGACCCACAATACTTGAAAAGAGGACTACCTCAGCAGTCCAAGGTTAGTGGGAAGCGCCACTGTGTGATGTGACATGCCCACTGTACTTGATAGAGGAGGAGTTCTCCAGCAGCCGAGGTGTTCAGAATGTTACTTGTTACTACCCATAGGATAAATCCTGGTGTGAGCTAGGTCCGTCTCTCTGTGTTTTTCTTATTATTGAGATGGATTACTTGATAACTTAGGTATATGTATGAACATATAACTACATAGAGTTATCTGTTGATTTCATACTTTGTGGTTTATCCTTGGTGCTTTTTGTGATACATTTAGGGTCTCAAGGTCCCTACTGAGTATCATTATACACACTTCTGCATGGGCTATGACTGCACCTTGTTGTGTAGGATTCAGATGACAGACTATGCTGACCGAGGCTAAGAGTACTAGGACTGAATGGTGCCCAAAGGTGGACCATACAATGTGTCAGTACGCAGAGGAAATGGGTTGATGTAGAGTGATGAGGAGGTGGTATGTTCCTACCCTTCATATAGGAACCTCAGAGGAAAATCCAGTAGTTATATTTTCTCTTTCTTTAATTGTTTTTTATTTCAGTTGTACTTGTACCATTACTGTTGGGCTTGTATTCCAACCCCTTTTACTTTCATCACTCTTTTAGTTATATAATTTTCTTGTGTTTGTATCTTGTTGTGTTATTGGATACATGTGTTTACAGGTTATAAAATAAATTCCTTCCTAGTTTTAGGGAATACACCCTTCGGTGCTAGTCGCCAGCCCCTGGTCTATGGAAGGCGGGCTTGGGGTTGTCACGGAACAAGCCCCGGGGGATGGGTCATGACAAATTGGTATCAAAGGAGTCAGTTCTACCATAGAACATAGAACTATGATCTTTATTTTAATGAAAATAGTTTTAAGTATAACGATTGTGGTTATCATTTTAGGGAATCCAGTGTTGGTGTGGCAATCGACGTATCCATACACCAGGACACTGACTTTTGATTTCCGACTCAGTGCGCAAAAACACAGATTGTCTGTGTTTGGAAAAGTTTTCTTTTCAATTTAATTGAGTCATCTCACCATGTATAACATAATGACTGTGGCACACCTGATCCTTATCAGGGTGCCGCTACGTAGACAGCCAGCTAGGATTATTGAGAGAGTACATGATGACGACCCACCAAGTGATGAGGCTCCGGTGCAGGGCCCTTATACTATTTTGACACCTTCAAGTGGTGTACCAGCAACACCACCACCCATTGGGCAGTAGTTACCACTAGCTGCACTGGCGGGCGGTGCACCCCGACTGAGCGTGTTGCATGAGTTTCAGTAGTAGAGGTCTATGAGGTTTTGAGGTGAGACGAATTCTCACACAGCTGAGGGTTTTCTGGAGGTGGGTTCTAGAGTTTTCCGCCTAGTTGAGACACCAGTAGAGAAGATGATGATCTTAGCTACTAGTCTTTTTCTGTGAGTGACCATGAGGATGGTCCGTATAGTGATGAGGCTTCCGTACATGGACCATTACCCGAGATAGTACCTTTGGGTAGTGTGTCAGCTATATCATTTCCCATTGGTGAGCAGTTACAACCGACAGTATCAGTATATGACACTTATAGTATTAGATCCTTATGCGTGGTTCAACATCAAACACCCCTCAGGTTCTGAGGTGAACCTGACTCACAGGCAGCTAATGACTAGCTTGAGGAGTTGGCTGAGAATTCTCTAGAGCTTCTACAGCTTCGGTAGGATGACATGTTGTTATCTGAGTATTCATCGAGGCATACCAATCATTCCTGGTACTCAATGAATACAATATGATCAGTGCTTTGGGGCTCAGAATTTCGAGCACAGTGTGTTTAAGGACGTCCGAGCTAGCACTATGTATTTATGCATTTCTACTTATGTTGGGGTGTTGGAGAGTATCCTTGTGGTTGAATGTTCTTTGGATGACTAGATATAGGTAGTGAATGTTAGTAGTGTGAAAGCAAGAAACTAACACCATTCTCAGAGACTTGGGCATGTAAAATGTTTTGGAAATAATAAGTGTTAGGGACAGATGAATCTGCAGGGCAGTAGACATAGAAAAAGAGCTCGGAGAGCAGCATGAGGTGGTGTACTTTTCAACATGTTACAACCACCCCCCCTGTTTTGAGAACCCCACCAGGATCAGGGAGCTGGAGGACAGGGAAAGGGAGTCGCTTCATGCGGTCAAGAAGTGTGACCCAAGGGCTCTAGGAATGATTTGAGGTTCGGTATATGTCTATTACTAGCTGTCATATAAATAGACATAGGTACCAATCATTCCTTCTTTCCAAGAATCTTGTTCAATACCTAGAGTTTCTGGTTAAGCTGTTGACTTGACCCTCATGTCTGGAGATACCTTTGGGAGGAGATTCGATAATCATACTTACGCCGATGGTGTGATTTGACCCTTGAGGTGAGAGTTTTGGTTGGAACCCCTTGGTGGCAGCGTCGAGGCCTTACGATGTTAGTTTGGGTATGGAATGGATATGCACAGTTCATCCACTTATTGATTGTATTAGGAAAAAAAGTTGTGGTTTCTCTACAACATTGGAATGAGGTTTTCCTTGGTTGGTGAAATAGGAAACCTGGGCAGCACCGGATAAACTCATGCATAGGAGAGTGCAGCCAATCACCCTTGAGTTGTCCAGACATACCCTCATGGAAGAAGGAGTTTTGAGTTTTCAATTCCAAATAGGAGTGGCAGATCATGGGTACATATTTTAAAAATATTTTTCTAGGATTACCCACATAGGGAGAGGGACTTATGGTTTGGCTAGGTACTACTGGAGTTTTGGACCAGGCTTCTCCAGGGTAGCGGCACCATTGTCAGCTTTGACGAAGGAGGAGCCTTTCATGTGGACAGAGAAGTGTTAGAAGATCTTTCAGAAGTTGAGATAATGATGTTGGCTTGAGTTCCTCTAGGAATATGACTTCGAGATAGTCTATACTCCTAGTAAGGGGAACGTGGTAGCAGATGCACTCAGCACGCGGTCTGGTATACAACTTCTAGGCGAGGTGACAGAATAGCTGGCTACATTGCAGATATCCTTTGTGGATAGAGATGGAGTAGTTTTTCTTTAGTCTCTTATAGTAACTCCCCCAATCCTTCAGCGAGTCAGGGAGGTACAGTGTGGGGATGCTCACTACGAGACACAACATGCTCAGATATCCACAGAACATGCACCTGATGGATTTTTTGAAGTTGGGGAGTTTGTCATCCTCTTCAGAGAACATACCCTGGAACCAGTGTCACTTTAGGAGGAATTGTTGAGGGATTTCCACACTCCCCCTCTAGCGGTACATCTAGGAGTGGAAAATATTTACAAGGATATCCGAAGACATCACTAGTGACTGAGAATAAATAAAGCAGTAGCAGAGTTTACCTCTTGGTGCCTCACTTGTCAGCAAGTGAAGGTGGAGCATCCAGTACCAGTAGGCTTGGTTCAGCCTTTAGAGGTCCCATATTCAAAGTGGGATGGGATTTACATGGACTTCATGACAGGAATTCCACATACACCCAGGAGACATGAATCGATTTAGGTGATCATCGACCGACTCACCAAGTCATCCCACTTCCTACCGATTAGAGAGCAGGGTTCAGTAGAGAGCTTGGGATGCCTCTATGTGCAGGAGATTGTGCAGCTACATGGATTACTATCGATGATTGTCTCCGATCATGATGCACGTTTTACTTCCTGGCTATGGAAGGTGTTGTAGGAGGATTTTGGGATGAAACTTCGTTTGAGCACCGCCTTCAATCCTCAGACGGATGACCAGACTGAGTGGGAAATTTAGACCCTTGAGGACATGCTACGTGCATGAGTCCTTGACTTCGATCGTAGTTGGGAGGATCACCTGCCTTTGGTGGAGTTTTCATACAACAACATCTATCACTCCACCATTGGGATGGAACCTTTCTAGGAATTGTATGAGCAAACTTGTAGATTACCCTTATGAAGGAATGACTCAGGGGAGTCAGCACTAGTGGGACCATAGATGGTACATGCTACCACATAGAAAGTGCAGATCATCCAGAAGTGAATGAAGACTACACAGAGAAGGAAGAAGTCATATGATGACAGGAGATGGAGACCTCTAGAGTTAGAGGATGGCAACCATGTCTTTTTACAGGTCTCACCTCAACAAGGTTTGTAGAGATTTGGCTGAGGCGGCAAGTTATCTCTGAGATTCATTGGAACTTTTCATGTCCTTAGTAGAGTTGGCGAGGTGGCATACCACTTATCTCTTCTACCTCAACTGCACTGGGTGCAAAACGTCTTCCACATATCCCAGCCGAGGAGATACGTGCAAGAACCATCTCACATCATCGACCACGATGAGTTGGACTTAGACGATGGGGCGTCATTTATGGAGGTTACAATGGAGATTGAGGATCGATAAGAGTGGGTCCTTTGTGGGCGGTCGATACCTCTAGTGTGCATATGCTAGCAGCACAGGAACCTCCAGGAGAGCACGTGGGAGTAGGAGGCTCAGATTCAAGCTCAGTACCCTCTTTTGGTTGGTTTTCCATTGTTTTGGCTTTCGAGGGCATAAATCCATAAGGTGGGGAGAATGTAATGTCCTGAAAATTCTGTATTTTTTTTAATTATATAGAATTATTTTGAGACTGAGAAAAATCTGACGACGCATAATTCCGAGGCCGAGAGTGCTCAGAATGGTCCATCAAAGTTTTGCTAAACTATAAATAGCACGTGTAAGTAGTTTTCCTAAAAAAATAGAATAACACTTAAAATGGCTACTCAAATCCAAAATATGAGGGCACAATTGCATTCAGGATGGCGGGTTTACCCTAGGCACAACTTATGTTTAGTCGGCACAGACCTCCTGTGAGAAAACCCAAAAATGGCATAACTATAAATAAAATAAGAAAATAAATTATTTTATTTTTCAAATGCTTATAACTCACAAAAGGTAGATCAGATTGAAAATCAGAGACCACTGATGAACTCATAAGGGCATGATCTATTTAAGAAGATACTAACTTTGTCCGGTGTGGGTCACCAGTGAAAGTTAGTTTTTGGACGTAAATAAAATAATTAAGTGACAATTATTTTATTGTAAAATCCATAACTTTTAAACAATAACTTGGATTGGAAATCTGAGAGTAACGTTGGGTTCCTTGGGGCGTGTTTCACTTGGGAAGAGACTAACCTCAACCGGCGTGGGTCGAGGGTTACTGTTAATAATTTTATGAACTTTTGTTTTTCGGGTACGTTCCGTAAACGTGCAAGCGGGTTTTTATAACTTTTAAACCGGTGATCGGAATTGAAATCTGAGGGACCATTGAACTCACAACGCCGATATTCGGTTAAGAAGACTTACACCTTGATGACAGTTGGTCGAGGGTGAAAGTTAAATTTTGGTATTTTCATGGGATTTATTCTTGAAACATCCTATGTGTGGGTTATGGTAGTAGGGACCACCCAAGCCTAAACCCCCCAATTTAAATTTTAGAAGTGGGGACCACCCGAATCCTCTTAATGGGGAGAAACCTCCCAACTCCCCAATATTCCACCCCTCCCATTAAATTGAGCCATTAAATTGGGCCAATTAATTGAGCTAATTAATTGTTCCAACATGATACATTAATTACGCCAACTTGGTTGTTCCAATATAATTAATCTTTTAAGTTAATTATATTGGAAAAAATCTTTTTTTTGGGTGGAATTGAGAGAGGATAACCCTTGGAGTATTACACTTCTTCAATGAAGAACGCTCCTCCAAAGAAGAACGTCGACTTCGACTTCTACCTTGAGGAACCCTCCAACGAGGAACGTCTTCGACTACGAAAATCTGACGCACGAGCTCGGGATTGGAGGTGTGTGGTGGATGAGACGAATGTCTAAAACTTCAACTTATTCTCACACCAATGTTAACAAAAAATCCAAGGTAGGGGTTATTATTGAATTCTTGAATTCTCTAGATTAATTTCCCCATTCTTGGAAAGCATGGTGAATGTGGATCAACCAAAACGAGTTGATCCACGATTCTTATTAAATTGTAGAGATTTTTGTTATGGACTCCTATTTTCTTTTTGTTGAGTCACTTACTACCAATCTAACGTGGAGGGTGTGGGCCAAAAAAACAAGGCCCGACCCCTCTACCATTATGCGTCTTTGGTGTTCTTCGCAATGGACGAAGGTGACAAAGGCAATGAAGGAAACAGTGCTCCGCCGCCCAGAGCCTCTGCGCCCCGCGGTGCTCCGCCACCGATGACCTCACTGCCCGCGATCTCACTATGCCACCCCAACCGAACTGCCACCACAAACTCGCTGCGCCGTCCCGGACGAACTGCCACCGCAACCTCACCGCGCCACCCCGGCTGAACCGTCACCGCGACATCGCCGCCCCGCCGCCGCCACAACCTCACTGCCCAGGCCGAACCACCACTGTGGCCTCACTGTGCGCCCTTGCCTCGCCACGCCACCCCGACCGAACCTCCACCTTGGCCTCGCCACGCTGCTTCGGCTGAACCGCCACCACGACCTCACTGAGACACCGCGGCCGAACCGCCGCTGTGGCCTCGCTGCATCGCCCCGGCCAAACCGACGCCGTCGCCGTCTAGGCCGAGTCGTCACCACCAAGACAAGACACTGAGCTGATCTGCCTATCCGCCTCTTCCAAGCTAAGCCGCCGAGCCGAACCACCGAGTTGAGACGACGCCCAAGTCGTCTCTACCATCCATGTTGCCTCTGCTGTCTGGGTCAAGACGCCATCTCCCTTCCGGTCAAAATGCCCCGGCTGAGCCACCTCGCCGTCTCGTGACCACTGCAGCCCTCCGCGGCCTTGTGGCCACCAGCGGCCCCTCGCGGCCGGCCAGGCCAGGTCGGTCTGACTGGGTCAGACCGGACCCGAGCCCACTATGTCCCATTTACTTTTTTGGCCATAACTTTGGCACCATACGTCTGTTTGAAAAACCATCAGTGGCGTTGTAAATCTTGGAGTGAGATAGTCACTTTGAGTATACCCCACTGGAGTTTTGGATTAAGATGGGGAATGGTCATGTTGGATTGAGCACGAATCCAATCGGGACCCCGGGACTAAAAGGATAATAACTCACAGACCGAGTGTCCGATTGACGCATTGTCTATTGCGTTGAGACCCCTATGACATGGTAGACCTTTGAGTTGCTTCTTCATGGTAGTTTTAATATCGATCAGTAGCTTATAGATTGGATCATCCCAGAGACAAGCGAGCATAGTGTGGGAACCCCAATAGCTGGCTGAGACTTGACGACTGCTGACCTTTCTGGCTTGGAGTGACTTGACAGGCCCAGTGGGGAGCACCTCTGTGTGACACGACAGACCCATGGTGGGGAGTTCCTCTGTGTGACGCGATATACCCAAAGTGGGGAGTGCCTCTATGTGACCCGGCGTACCCACGGTACACGAGAGGAGGAGTACCTCAGCAGGACACGGTGGGGAGCGCCTCTGTGTGACGCAGAAGACCCAGGATACTCAACTGGAGGAGTAACTCAGCAAGTCACAAGGGGGAGATCTTCCTTGTGATGTGGAAGAACCATGGTGGGGAGCGCCTCTGTGTTATGTGGCAGACCCACGACACTCGACAGGAGGAGTACCTCAGTAGTCCAAGGTTAGTGGGAAGCACCTCTGTGTGATGCGGCATGCCACTGTACATGATAGAGGAGGATTTCTCCAGTAGACGAGGTGTTCAGAATGTTACTTTTTACTACCCCTAGAATAAATCATGGTGTGATCTGAGTCAGTATATCTGTGTTTTTCTCATGATTGAGATGGATTACTTGATAACTTAGGTATATGTATGGGAATATATTTATGTTGGAATATCTCTTGATTTCATACATTGTGGATTATCCTTGGTGGTTTTTGTGAGACCTTGAGGGTCTTGGGTTCCCTACTGAGTATCGTTATACTCACCCCTTCACAGGCTATGCCCACACCTTTTTGTGTTGGATGCAGATGACAAACTATGCTGACAGAGGCTTATAGTACCAGGACTGGATGGTGCCCGGAGGTAAACCATACAACATGTCGGTAAGCAGAGGAGACGGGTGGACATGGAGTGATGAAAAGGCGGTCTGTTCCTACCCTTCAGGTAGGAACCTCAGAGGACAATCCAATAGACGTATTTTCTCTTCCTCCAGATGTTTTGTATTTCAGTTGTACTTGTACCATTACTATTGGACTTATATTCCAGTACCTTTTACATTCAACACTCTTTTGGTTATAAAAATTTCTTATGTTTTTATATTGTTGTGTGCTTGGATACATGAGTTTACAAGTTATAAAGGCAATGTCTTCCCAGTTTTAGGGAATACGCCTTTTGGTGAAAGTCCTCAGCCCCTAGCTTATGGAATGTGGGATTGGGGTAGTCACGGCACGGGCCCCGGGGGATGGGTTGTGACAAGAATAATAATTATAATACACTATTTGGAATGAAAAAAATATTAAGGTCCATGTTAAAGATGTTCAGTTTTTGTGGAATAATTTTTGACCCAATGGATGTGTGAAATGAGAATTTTTAGTTATGAAATCAAATGATAGATTTTAATACATTTCATCCATGTATGTGTTTTAAATGAAAAAAGTAATTGATTTGGGATGTTGGGATACATTTCACCTATATTAAGAAGAATAATTTAATTGAATAATAAGAAATAATTTTCAGTCTAAAATATATTTATTCCATTGCATGATTATCAAGTGTGAAGGAAATTGAGAATCCCTAATGTCGATTTCATGGATAGTGAAGAATAAAAAAATGCTTCTTACTTTAGTAGTTTTATCCATCGCACTATAAATAATGAGTGGAATATTTTTGGGGTTTTCATTTTATGAATAATGATTCATGGAAAAAAAATAAAAAAATGGTTTATTGAGGGAGTGAAATTATATGTTTGGAATGATTATAAAAAGGGAGATGAATACAAATCCTTGTAAGTAGAGTACTTCAGGTATAATAATTGTGAGATAATTTTACTAAAGTAGTGTTATCTAGAGAATGCACTGTATGTAGATTAATGGTCAAGGGTTAGTCTTTAATCACCAACCAATCACATATAAATGGTGATTTTAGAGGTTACCCCTATCCCTATTGAATTAAATATTTTTATCTATTGTTTGATGTTATTTAGATATAATGGGGGTATACGATTTATGTGGTATGATTGTTCCAAATTGAGATAAATAAAATATGTTGGTGCAATTATTATAGTTTAAAATTGGTATCCGGCCCTAAAAAAGGATAAAATTTTATTATGGACATGATATGAAAAGGAATGTTATTCTAGTCAACCACATTCAATTTCTACACTAAATATTGATTTTCATAATTCATTAATGATGTTAAACTATTTAATATATTGATATAGAGTTATAGTGGTGTTAATTCCTTATATGAAATATCAAGTCTTTTCAAGCCAATGATGGTGATTAGAAAATTAAATCAAGTAATTTACCAAATTGAATTGAACCATATAAGGAATAGGAAGATTGATAAATGGAAAAAATATCTATAAGTTGATAGAATTAATGTTTGTTAAATGCTCAAACAGTGTGGTATTAATAGATTTTTTAGGATTCCATAATATGATGGTAAGAAAAATTCATAATCAATAATAAATTTCACATTGTATAAATTAAATCAATACTCTATATTAATAATTAGAGATATTCATGTGATTTATTGATGGGAATTTAGAATATGATTATAACTATTCATCATATGAGAATCCCTGCGTTGAAAGGATAAACATGGATATTGGTTAACATCACAATATTACCATGCCTAAGTGATATCAATTATTCCCACATGTGGTATGAATCACATAATTTATTCTGGATTTATTATTCACTAATGGTTTTGTAAATGTTTTCTTAAGGTAACAATGAGAAAAATACAAAAAATTAAAAAATCATGTTTCATAATGAGAAGTGGTTTTGTATGTATTTGATCAATATGAAAAAATTTACATTACTTAGAATTATATTTCCAACCATGATTTTAGATTCTATGGGATTGAAAAATTTGTTAATATAACATTTACAAGTATTATATACACAAATTAAAAACATTTTGAAATAAATAAATATTTAAATAAGAAGCAATTTAGGGAATTATTGGTGAAAAATATATGATTTTTATACACAAAGTGGAATCAAAGATAAATTAAAATGTATAAAGATCCATGAGTGGTAAATTTTGAAAAATACTATATAGATAAATGTTTTAGATAACTTAATAGTTTGATTATATTATATGCTAGAAAATTTTCAAGAGAAAAATATATTTTTGTTAGAGGTTGAACAAGACCAATATCTATCGGGCTAAATAAGAATGCTATTAAAAAAATTGGAACTCTATAAATATGGACTTCTAAAGTAGATCAGTATCAAATTGTCCCAAAAATGATATTTTAGAGGTCATTTAAAATATAGAGAAATAAATTTATGAATAAAAAGAGATTATAGTTGAGTAGATACCCCTATGGAATTCAATGTGAAATGGGGATAGAGTGAGAATAAAAAAATGAATGATACGACCATTTTAGTTAATCATTGTAATGTCCCGGACCTCTCTGGTCCATTATTTTGTGAAAATGTGGTGCTGGAGGTGTTCTGGGAGGTCAAGGAGACTTTGTTTGCATTTGGGTGGACTTTTAAGGAAATCTAAAGGGTTATGGCCTTCGCACGAGAGGCACATGGTTTGCCTAAACCGTGTGGCCAAACTGTACAAGGTTGGTTTTGGAGGCAGTGGCTAACACACGGTTAGCACACAGTTTGGCAAACCGTGCAGACTAACTGTGTGAGGAGTTGTTTTCAAGGAAGAAGCTAACGCACGGTTAGCACACGGTTTGTTAAACCGTGCAGACTAACTATGCGGGCACTTAAAGTTAGATCCTAAAATTGTGGATCTAACTCGTTTTACCTTTAATCACCTTGTTTAATCCCCTAATCGCCCAAAACATGGGATTAACCTTCCTTAAAGTTAGGATAACCTCTCCCAAGTGTTTTAGAGGTGATCTAAAGGTTTTTCTTGGAAAATCGAATCCGGTTCTCGAGGTATGTGATACTTTTTGGTTGGTTTCTTAGATCTACCTAGATCTACTCCTCCTCTTCTCTCGGTTTCTTAGATCCATGCCTGTTATGGGTAGATCTAAGTGTGTGGATGTTAGTTATGATGAGTTTTGGTCTTGGTTGTGTTAGGATTGGAGATCTAAGGAGGATTCGTGGAGAACCGACCTAGTTTCTTGGGCGTGCATTGACCGTTGTGTTTTTACTTGAAAACCTTTGAGGTAGGGGATTCATTGCTTCTCTTTTGTATGTATAACGGTATCGATAGCGTGTTGAATCCCACTGGATGATAATGGAATTGAACTAATAAATATATTTGAACTGGATAAAGAAATTTGTTTGATTGTTTGTTATTTCCTCTTGTTTACTAGATAGTGTAATATATATTCCTTACTTGTTAAGAATGTTGTTCTTGAGGAAATTGACAAAGAACGTAAATCCGGAATTAATTGATAATTGGTTGGATAAAAATAATGAGGCATGAAAACAGACCAGGTTCTTGTTGTAATTTGATATTGATCAAATTTGGAATAGTAACCATGTTTAATCTTCAGTGACAGCTTATGGAATTGGTTCATGATGTTGGAACCAACAAATTGAATATGTTAATTCAAGATGTATTAAAAAACTTTATTGAATTCCATGAAGGGTTTTGAGTTGTTGTGAATTAGGCCTAAAAGCCCATTTTATGTGGTGTTGTTTTCCTGATGCTTGTGTTGTGATGTGACCCTGGAGGGGTGTTGTGATATGTGGAGGCAGTGAGGCCTCGTGGTTGTGGAAACATATGATGCCTAGAGTGGCGAGATGCATCGTTTTATGCATGTGGGTGTCAGGGAGGACACCGGGGATGATGGAAAGGGATGGATGTGGTTATTGGATGCTTTGTTCTTTGTTTGGTTGTTTATCTACTTTACTTTTCCCCACTACTCAAGGAAGTTGGTATTGATTACCATTCTTCGGTAGGAGGTGAAGACACTCAGGGTATGCCACATGCTTTCCGTGTTTAGCCTCTCAAGGGAGAATGGATCTACGCTCTTGCTATAGGCAGTAAAGACTCGACGGGTAGTACGTCTACTCACTGTGTTGAGCCCCTTGAGTTTAGTAGCATAGGTTTCTTTTATATAATGCATGGGAATATGGAAAAGAAATTCTGTAATGAATGTACGAATAAATGATGGTAACCCATGGGGTTGGAGTTTGATGAAACTTAATGATGAGGTTCAGAAATTTTTAAGGGACAATGGTTTTTGGATGTGATGTTAATGGAACTTAATGTGGAATTGTTCTTGGTTAATTAATGTTCAAAGAATTAATTAACATACAATGAAATTGATAAATATGGGAATGAAGTAATCTAATAAATCCCTTTAAATGGTTGTGTTCTTATAGGACACCTAGTCTTAGAAGTGGCATCCCGGAGTCCGAGAGACGTTCGTTGCGGTCTTGTCTAAGACTAGGTTATGCCCATAGTGTGGTTTTGAGTTATAATATATTATGTACTTTTTGTGTTTCTATACACTACTCCACCCTGTCAGTAAGGGAAACTGATACCCCAGGGATTCTGAGCCCTAGGGGGGTGTTTTCCCCAATATTCCCGTGGGAGGATGAATGGCTGACTACCCCCTTTGACCCCACTCTCTTCTCTTGGTAGATACTAGTTCAATTAGGCATAGTGGTTATTTTTCCCCATATATGTGTGTAGAGGGATGTAATGGCTTGTGGTTATTCACAAACATATATTCTGGATATAGAATCCTATGGACTACTATAGGTGTAACATGTATAGGCTATGATGGATTGAGGATCCTTACTCGGTGTATGGGCTGTAATGGCTTGAGGTATAATACCCAACGTATGATACATGTTATGCGAGCTGTGGTGGCTCCCAGAAACTACCTGGTTACTTTTTGTTATGAGGATGGTGTGGTTCTTAGCCCAGGTGTCTGCAGGCAAGCCTTTGTGGTGCAAGTGGTGCAGATTGTGGAGCTTTCCCAAGTTTATACGGGCAAGCCTTTGGGGAGAGATGCACATGACGCATGTCATTAGGGAAAAGTGGCAAACCAGTGGGGAAGTAATAGTGGGGTACCTTTGATATTCTTTACCATATTCTATATTCTTGTATGTGTTACTTGGTGAGAGTGGCCATGGTGAGGTTGGGAACTTAGTATACCTATTTAAGTGATGAGTTAGTTTGGATACTGTTCACTGTGATTTAGCATGCTTTATTTACTTTTGCATGAGAGTCTTCAGGGAGGATCCTATTGAGTATACTGTTATACTCACCCTACGTATATATAAACTATTTTTCAGGTCACTTGGATCAGGTTGGTGATCAAGCTGGTTTCTACTAGCTTGGGGTTGCAGGAGCTGTTCGGGTTTGTGGTCGCTACTGCTTTTACTTTCTTTTGGGTATTTGTAGTTTTCTCATTCAGTTGTAGTAATTTTGCATGGCATTCCATTTATGTACTTGGGTTTCTTTTATATTTTAGTTTTGATTTGGAGTTGGTTGGTGTCTATCTTATCTCTCTCTTCCACATGTGTTCTCTTAGAGGGTAATGCCTCCCATTTGTGTGATTATTATACCCTCGGTGCTAGTCGCCAACCCAGGGCCTACTAGAGGCGGGACTTGGGGTCATTATCTCCCTTTCCACATTTCTGGCCTAGGGGGGGTACACTTTGTGGGGAGGGGGTTGTGACAGAGTGGTATCAGTGGTCTGGTTGAGGGATAGGATGGAGTTTGGAGTAAGGCATAGGTGAGGTTGCATGGGTTGGTAGGGCAACGGTGTCATTTATGTTTAGCAAGTGAGGTAAACACTGGAGACCGGCTAAGACATAGGCGTTTAGGGACCCCTATGATCTGATTTATGAACCTTGAAGTTTACAATGACTACTAAACAGGGTGATACTGGTTGCCGAGTAGAGACCTAGGAAAGGATCATGCATCATTCTTCTTTGTTCCTGTGTTTGAATGGGTAGACCTTGGGGTAGGTTAACCTAAAATGAATGAAAGAAAACAATTAATTAATTAAGGTTGAGTCTTATATATTCCAGGCTTAGGAGCTCTAATTATTTTTTATTTTACAGGTATGGATCCAGTTCGACGTCCTCGTCAGGGTTGCATAGAATATTTCTAGCAGGCTATTCTAGCAGGTCACCGCAGGGTAGAGGTTGACGACGACGACACTTGGAGGAAGACACTCCGAGAGTTTCGGTGCCAGAGTCTTCATAAGTATGAGGGATCCGTTTCAGATGTAGTCACGAAAGACTGGTTGGAACAGGTTGAGATAGGCTTCAGTTCGATCTGTTCTCAGAAGGACCACTAGGTGTCCTTAGCTGTGACGATGCTGCGTGGAGCAGCAAGGTAGTGGTGGTTCTTGTTCCTTGGGTATCATGAGGAATCAGCGATCTCATGGGAGGAGTTCCATGACAAGTTTAGAGCAGAGTTAATTTCTTCGACTGCAAAGGCGTCTAGTCGCCGGGAGCTGCTTACCCTTCGACAGGGGAGCTCCAGTATTTGAGAGTTTGGAATTCGTTTTAGGAACCTTTTACGATATGCTTCAGACCTGTTATCAGATGAGGAGGCTAGGGTGAGGCATTTCGAGGAGGCTTTGCATCCATAGATCTAGCGCCAGATCACCCCATTTATGTTAAACACATATCTTCAGGTGCTGGTGAGGGAAGAGGTTGTTGAGAGGACTTTAGCCAGGACCAGATCATCACGAGAGGGGAATCAGAATGATTCCTCATGAAGAAAGGATGCGGTCCGGGGTTCCTAGTTTTCAGGGTAGAAGAGTTTCCGTTTAGCCAGGGGTAGGTCCCAGTCCTTCACATCTCGTTTCTATGGAGGCAGCAACTCTCAGGCCTATGCCAAGGAATCAGGTGCTTGTTTTTCATGTGGTGGTCGTGGTCATCGTCAGTGGGAGTGCCCGACCTTTCAAGGAAGTCATTGTGAGCCAGGAGCTCCACTCCAGGTTCCTCCGTTGAGGCAGTTCCAGCCAAGGCAGCAGCAGCAGGTTGCACTTGCTTTCAAACAACATAGGTTAGATGGGTTAGGCAGAGGGCAGCCCCATGGAGCTCCTCTTCCTTAGAGAGCAGAGCGCGACCATGGTGCTGGTCGTCATCAGGGTCAGAGAGGCTGTGGAGGAGGCCGTGGTCAGCTTCATGCTCTAGCATTGCCAACTCCAGACGATCCAGACGTCGTTTGAGGTACCATTTGCTTGTTTTCTACCTTGGTGTATGCCTTGTTTGATTTAGGAGTGACACAATCCTTCATATCACCTACCCTTATCCATGATTTGGGACTTGAGGTAGAGAGGCTTCCAGTGCCCTTGGCGTTGACTACGCCGGTTGGAGGTCAAGACGACTTGTTTGAAGTATGTAGAGATTGTGAGCTAGTGTTGGGGCAGCACCGCTCTTGGGGAGATTTCCTATGTTTACGAATACAACCATATGATGTCATCCTCAGCATAGATTGGTTTTATTCGGTGCAGGCTATCATGGATTTCTTCAGGAAGAAGGTCATCTTCATTGGTGCAGATGGAGAGCAAGTGGTGTTTGTTGGTGAGTGAGATCCTCAGATGGGTCACATGCGAGTTCTATCCTTATCAACCATGGTGGATAAGATGATTCTGAGTTATTCAGAGGTTCGGAAGTTGGCGTTTCCTAGGGTCATAGAGGAGTGCCCTGATGTTTTTCCAGAAGAGGTTTTAGCCTTACCCCCTCGACGAGAGATAGAGTTTGGGATCATGCTACAGCTAGGAGCATCTCCTATATCTATGTCTCTGTAAACCCCTGAAAACGCATCCCCAAATTTTCCAAATGCTTGCATAAATGATCCAAGATTGTATTCCATTTCACAAGCTTCGATTTGGTAGGTCTCAGGGCCCGAACGGAGCTATGGAATAGGAGTTATGGACCTTTGAAGTTGGGATGGAAATATGGTTCGCGAAGCCCATTCGCGAAGCCCCCTCCGTGATCGCGGAGCGCAACCGCGAAGTAATGAGGCGAGAGGCTCCGCGAACCCGTTTGACATTTGCGATGCACCACGAAGACCCCTCGCGAAGCACCGATGCGAAGCACCTGAGCATCGCGGTCCTGCGAAGCTCCGGAGGTGGTAACTCTCCGCGAACGAATTTGACGTTCGCGAGCCCGCCGCGAAGCTCCGGAGGCGGCACCTCTCCGAGAAAGAATTTGACGTTCGTGAGTGCACCGCGAAGCACCTGAGGAGGTGCGGGAGGTATGATTCGTGGCTCCCCTTGCCTATAAATACCCAGCTCACCCCCCCCCCCCCCCCCGCTCTAAAGGGGACGACCACTTCCACTTCGCCCCTTGGCGGCCGAGCGGAGCTCCGCATTGCAGCTCCGCGAGGCCATGCTCCACGAGCATCTTCCTTCGCGTCGCTGCTCCGCGAGCCGAGGCTCCGTGAGGCCATGCTCCGCGAGCCAATGCTCCACGATGCCGCTCCGCGAGACCATTCTCCGTGAGTCCATGCTCCGTGAGCCAATGCTCCGCGATGCTGCTCCGCGAGACCAAGCTCCGCGAGAGCCCTTTGCTCTGCGAGACCCCTTTGCTCCGCGAGAGACCTTTGCTCCACGAGGGCATGCTCTGCGAAGCTACTTCGTGAAGACCTATCCTTTGTGAGGATCCTACCTTCGTGCCCACCAATCCATACCGTGGGGGCTGCGCCCCCGCACCCCCGCTCAGGGTCAGTGCCGGGCCGGTCCCTTCGCTACCGTCACAGACCCCCATGAAAAATGGAGAGTCGCACCGCGAACTTTTCGGGCCGACATGACGGGATTTTCCATTGCTCCCTTATGCGCACCCACCTTCCACCTATGGAACACCATGATTTGAGACACTCCTCCACACACCATGAAACACCTTGAGTTGATGTATTCCTCTTGGTTCGTTTCCTATGTCATGAGTTGAGGTTCTCATCATCAATTCCCCGAGTACCATGAGTCGAACCATTCCTCAGGAAACTCCTCCAAACCCTATCACTTGGCTCCTTTGCCAGGTTGAACCACAAAGGGCCTCCATTGCTTAAGTCCCAACACCAACCATTTCTAGGAACCTTCTTCCTAATAGTCCTTTCTACATGACTCTAAATTGTAGTAATCCCTATGTTCCAAACATAGGATGCCTCTCCCTTCTAATGAGAGATGCCTTATGCTCCAAGCATGAGATGCATTATTCCATGATCACAGTGGCGTAATATCAAGAGTGTTGGAATCCATTCAAACATTCCATCACTCCACCTCACGCTTTGCGTGTCCTTCGTTCAGATCGTCACTCACTTACATGTCTGGAGGGACCCCTAACAGTATGGATGCTCGACCTATGGTCCGCATACTATCCTGGGCCAACGCCCCGGAAGACTGATCACGTCTGGAAGGACCCCCTAACAGTATGGATGCTCGACCTATGGTCCGCCTGCTGTCCTGGGCCAACACCCCGAAAGACTAATCACGTTTGGAGGGACCCCCTAATAGTATGGATGCTCGACCTATAGTCTGACTGTTGTCCTCGGCCAACACCCCGGAAGACTGATCACGTCTAGAGGGACCCCCTAACAGTATGGATGCTCGACCAGTGGTTCTCCTGATGTCTTGGGCCAACGTTCCGGAAGACTGATCGACGATATTTGAGTTAGGCCCCGTGTTGCGAACATGGTCAGCAGTCAGCCCTCATTTGTTGTCTTCATTTCTGGCTAACGTGATAGGGATGCTGCGTTTCCGCCACAGTCAACAGTTATCCTCCATCACCACGCCAATCTCACGATGTTCTGAATATTGGGCATGTGATTCACACTTTTCATCTCCCTCTGTTGGGATAGATTCCAATTCCCTTGGAATTATCCCGCTTGTGCACTTGCGCATAGGTGCATACCTCAACCCACCATTGAGTTTGGATTCCCTCATGGCCAGACATGAGGAAGGCACCATGGGCCGCCTAACGTGTAAGCCCCTCTTCGCTTCTCACGGACGCATCCTTTGCGACATGATCGCCATGTCCTTGCAACCTCTTGTTTCTCACACCGAGCATGACTCACGTGGGCTTAGAGTGAGAACCGGCCCTGACCCCTACATCCAGCGAACTACGAGGACTTTGATCCGTGTCAAGGAATGGTGTGTAGGAAGCCTCCATGAGGTTCAAGCCACATTTCTCGGTCGTTCATTCACGTCGAGTTTCGCCCTCGTCCAGCATGGCGTTAAACTGTATGCCCCTTGTCCGACATGACATTAAACTGCACACCCATTTGAACTACGTGGTCTTTGATCCATGTCATGATGTGGTACGTAGGAAGCCTCTACGAGTTTCAAACCCACCATCCGGTCGTTCCGACCTCATTCACGTCAGTTCACCCCTATCCCGCATGACGTTAAACTGTATTCCACAACCCGAACTACGCAGACTTTGATTCCCTGCCATGGGGATACGTAGGAAGCCTCTTCAAGGCTCAAGCCCAACTTCACTGTCGCCCCCTGCGATGGTCCCATTTCATTCCCCATCCAATCCATTCATCCACTCGTCACCCATCCTGATTCTCACCCGGGCCGCCACATCCCGGTGGGATCATGCCATCCACCTCCTCGCTGCTCCTAGCATCGCATGGGCCGCTTTCCACATGTAAGCCCCATCATATCGTCGGGTCGTTGTCCTCTGTGTACACCCCGATTCATCACCCTTTTCCCCTCTAGGGAGTGCACTACCTCAGATCCATCCTCATTGGGCGTTTTGATCCATCCATCTTCTAGATGTTCTCCCTTTGGGATATACCAATCTGATCTGTCTCTATGGGACATTCTGATCACCCTCGTTCCGTCTCCGCAAGATTTTAAACTCACGGCCTACCTCGTGATAAACATGAGATGCCTGAGGAAAACCTCGGATGACACGCCTTTGGCATAACCGTCTCCATAAGATGTTAAACTCGCGACCTACCTCGTGATAAAAATGAGATTCCTGAGGAAAACCTCGGATGACACGCCTTTGGCGTAACCGTCTTCGTAAGACGTTAAACTCACGACCTACCTCGTGATAAACGTGAGATGCCTGAGGAAAACCTCGGATGAAAAGCCTCTGGCGTAACCGACTCCGTAAGACGTTAAACTCGCAGAATACCCTGTGTTAAACACAGGAAGCTGAGGAAAATCTCATATGCACACCTCGGGTTCTGCACCCTTGAGATGCCCTATTATGAGGAAGAATACAGGTCCCCCTATGTCCGTGCACCCAGAGATTCCCCGACATGTCTGATGTTGCCGTCTACTCTGACCAAAGGTCGCTACCATGTGAAGACCCTATGGAAAGTCTTGACGGAAGTAGTGTAATTAACCGGTGTCCATGAAGATATGGCACCGGGAATGAGATTCACGAACAACGTATTAAATCTATGAGGGAGACCCGGACTAGGTGACGAGTTCCAAGGAGGAATCCATGGAAGAAAGAACCGACATCCCATCATCCCGTTTCGATCAAGGAGCAGACGTACATGAACAAGGAACGAATGCCGCCCACCTTTGGAAAGTGGGAATGTGGGAAAACAGCAGTGCGTCCTCCACAGACTGATGCGCGCACCCCGACGAAAGCGTCGGAAACAATCTCTATATAGGATGTCCCCTTCTGAGTTACGAGAGCTACGTATACAGCTTTATGGTCTGTTGCAATGCGGTTTTGTTTGACCAAGTGTGTCACCATGGGGTGCACCAGTTCTGTTCGTGAAGAATGCCGACAGAAGTTTGCGGTTGTGTGTCGATTATCGTTGCTTAAAAAAGTGACAATAAAGAATCGCTATCCTCTTCCGAGGATCGATTACTTATTCAATCAACTGAAGGGTTCAAGTTAGTTCTCAAAGATCGACTTGCGGTCAGGATATCATCAGATGCATGTGAAGGATAAAGATATCCCAAAGACTGCTTTCCGTTATCATCAGGGGCATTATGAGTTCATTGTCATGCCGTTCGGCGTGACGAAGGATTCAGCTATGTTCATGGGATTGATGAATGCTGTTTTCCATGATTTCCTAGACAAGTTAGTTGTAGTTTTCATCGACGACATCCTTGTGTACTCCACATTGGAAGAGGAGCATGCAGAGAATCTACGAGCCATTTTGGGAGTTCTTTGTTGACATCAGCTGTTCAGAATGTTGTTGAAGTGTGAGTTTTGGGCTTGAGAAGTCCATTTCTTGGGGCATGTTGTGTCCCAACAGGGAGTAGCTATGGATCCATAGAAGATAGAAGCTGTTGTGTCTTGGGTATCCCCCAAGACTGTGTCAGAGTTGCGAAGTTTCCTTGGTCTCACAGGCTACTACAGGTGGTTTGTAGCCAATTTCACCCTAGTTGCAACTGCTCTGACAACTTTGACCAGGAAAGATCAGGCTTTCATATGGACTGATCAGTGTCAGGTAACTTTCAAGTATCTAAAAGAGAAGTTAGTAAGTGCTCCAGTCCTTTGTCTTCCAGCTGAGGGAGTTCAGTTTTATGTTTTCTGCGATGCTTCACATCTAAGGCTAGGCTGTGTTCTCATGAAGAAAAGGTTAGTTGTTTCTTATGGGTATCGATAGTTGCATCCCCATGAACGCAACTATTCCAGCCATGAACTTGAGTTGGCAGACGTGGTGTTTTCTCTGAATTTGTGGAGACATTACCTCATTGGTGAATGCTTTGTGGTTTTTACTGATCATAAGAGTTTGAGGTATGTTTTCTCGCAGCGTGACTTGAACTTACGACAACGTTGGTGGATGGAGTTATTACAGGAATACGAATTTGAAATATCATATACACCTGGAAAAGGTGGTGTTTTAGTTGATGCACAGAGTTGAAAGTCACATAGTGATACTATGTGTGAATCTGGTGATTCCTAGAGTGTAATGGAAGAACTGTCAGCATTACATATTGATATGGGAGAAGTCGGAGGTAGAGGTTGTCTTTTTTAGATGACGGTGCATTCATCCCTAATGCAGAAGGTGGAAGAGTCCCAGTTGGGGGATCTTGTGGTGGAGGTCTGGAGAGACCTAGTTTTTTGTGGTGAGGCCCCTGATGGTTGGTCTAAATATGGACAACATAGAGTGTTGTATCATGGAAGGCTTTTTGTTCCCTTGGCGATGCGTGAGATAGTCCTCAGAGAGTTCCATGGTTATCCTTTAACGGTGCATCCTGGTGTGATGAAGATGTACTGTTCCTTGAGGAGTCAGTTTTGGTGTCCTGGGCTGAAGCGTGCGGTTGAGGAGTTTGTGTCTTGTTGTTTAGTCTGCCAGAAGGTGAAGGCCGAACACCCTATTCTAGGTGGTCTTCTTCATCCATTAGATATTCCTCAGTGGAAGTGGGAGGACATCTCGATGGACTTTGTTACTATTTTACCTCGAGATCCGGGAGGTTATGATGGTATTTGGGTGGTAGTGGACCGTTTAAAAAAATCGCCCCACTTCATAGAAATCAAGGAGTCATGATCAATGGAAGTTTTGTCGAGGAATTATCTGTAGGAGGTGGTGATACATCATGTTGTCCCAAAGATGATCATTTCTGATCGATATCCTCTTTTTACCTTCAGGGTGTGGAGGGGTCTCCAACATGATTTTCGTTATCAACTATGCAGTAGCACTGCTTTTCACCCTCAAACGGAGGGTCAGACAGAGGGAACTATACAGATTCTTGAAGACATGTTATGCTCTTGTGTTATTGATTTCATAGGGTCATGGATGAGGCACTTACCCTTGGTAGAGTTCCCTTATAATAATATTTTTCACTCCACCATCGGTATGGCGCCGGTTGAAGCCTTTTATGGTCGGCCTTGCAGTTTTCTGTTATGCTCGACTGGGGTTAGAGAGTCAAAAATTCTTGGACTAGAACTAGTGCAGAATACAATAGAGATGGTCCAGGTGATTCGTGATAGGATGAAGGCAGCGCAAGATCATCAGAAATCATATGCCGATCGAAGAAGGAGACCCTTAGAGTTTAGTGTTGGGGATCATGTGGTTTTGAAGGTGACTCTCTGTCATGGGCAGCGAAGGTTTGACCATGGAAGTAAGCTTTCTCCATGGTTTGTTGGGTCTTTCGAGGTGTTAGCTCGTGTTGGAGTTGTACTGTATCAAGTAGCACTTTTCCCTCAGATGAGTCAGATACATGATGTTTTCCATGTATCACAGCTAAGTCGTTATCTTCACGACGACTCCCACATCATCTATTGGGGAGAAATCAATGTTGACGATGATGCCACCTTTGAGGAGAGACCTATGGAGATCCAAGACCGCAAGGAGAAGGTGTTGCGCGGGAATTACATCCCCTTAGCTCATGTCATGTGGAGACACGGTGGCATGGAGGAGAGTACTTGGGAACGCGAGTCACAGATACGTGCTCAGTACCCAGAGTTGTTTGATGTTTGACTCTTTTCTCATATCGTTATAACTGATGTGGTTGTGGAACTTTCATGTTTATGAGATTACTCCATTTGTTTCTTTGGTGGCTTGCTCTCTTTTGAGAGGTATCTTATTGGGTGGTTGTTCAGACCCAGTTTCATTTTCTCTTTAAGTGGATTTTGGATTCTCAAGGATGAGAATGTTTTGAGAGGTATCTGATGTAATGGCCCAGATCTATGCAGTCCATTCCTTTGTGAAAATGTGGTGCTGGAGGTGTTCCATGATGTTAAGGAGACTTAGTGTGCGTTTGGGTGGACTTTTAATGAAATCGAAAGGGTTATGGCCTTCGCATGGGAGGCGCACAGTTTTCCTAAACCATGCGGCCAAACCATGCAAGGCTAGTCTTGGAGGCAGTGGCTAATGCACGGTTAGCGCACAGTTTATCTAATTGTGCAGACTAACTGTGCGAGGACTGGTTGTTGAGGTAGAAGCTAACGCACAGTCAGTGCACATTTTGTTAAACCATGCGGACTAACCATGCGGGCACTTAATGTTAGATCCTAAAACTGTGGATCTGACTTGTTTTTCCTTTAATCACCTCGTTTAAGCCCCTAATCGGCCAAAACTCGGGATTACCTTTCCTTGAAGGTAGAAGAACCTCTCCCAAGCATTTTGGAGGCGATCCGAAGGTTTTTCTATGTAAATCGAAGCCGATTCTCAAGGTATGTGATCCTTTTTGGTTGGTTTCATAGATCTACCTAGATCTACTCTTCCTCTTCTCTTGTTTTCTTAGATCCACACCTGTTATGGGTATATCTAACTGTGTGGATGTCAGTTATGATGAGTTTTGGTCTTGGTTGTGTTAAGTGAGGAGATCTAAGGAGGATTTGTGGAGAACCGACCCGGTTTCTTGGGTGTGCATCGACCGTTGTGGTTTCCTCGAAAACCTTTGAGGTAGGGGATTCATTTCTTCTCTTTTTTATGTGTAACGGTATCGATAGCATGCTTAATCCCACTAGATGATAATGGAATTGACCTAATAAATATATTTTAATCGGATAAAGAAATTTTTTTGATCGTTTGTTATTGCCTCTTTTTTACTAGATAGTGTAATATATATGCCTTGCTTATTAAGCATGTTGTTCTTCAGTGATAGCTTACTGAATTGGTTCATGATTTTGGAACCAACAAATTGAATTTGTTAATTCAATATGGATTAAATAACTTGATTGAATTCCATGAAGGGTTCTGAGTTACCCTATTGTTCTGAATTTGGGATAAAATCCCATTTGATGTGGTGTTATTTTCCTGATTCTTGTGTTGTGATGTGACCCTGGAGGGGTGTTGTGATATGTGGAGGCAGGGAGGCCTCATGTTTGTGGCAGCAGATGACACCTAGAGTGGCGAGATGCATCGGTTTATGCATGTGGGTGTCAGGGAGGACACTGGGGATGATGGAATGGGATGGATGTGGTTGTTGGATGCTTGGTGCTTTGTTTGGTTTTTTATCTTCTTTACTTTTACCCACTGCTCAAGGCAGCTGGTCTTGCTTACCCTTCTTCTGAAGGAGGCAAAGACACGTGGGGTATGCCACGTACTTTCTGTTTTTAGCCTCTTAAGGGAGAATGGGTCTACGCTCCTTCTATAGGTGGCAATGACTCAACGGGTAGTACGTCTACTCACCGTGTTGAGCCCCTTGTGTTTAGTAGCATTGGTTGCCTTTCTAGAATTCCTGGGAATATTGGAAAGTAATTCTATAATGAATGTTCTAATAAATGATGTTAACCCATGGGGTTCGAGTTTGATGAAACATAATGATGAGGTTGAGAACTTTTGAAGGGACAGTGGTTTTTGGATGTGATTTTAATAGAACTTAATGTGGAATTATTCTTGGTTAATTAATGTTTGAAGAATTAATTAACGTATAGTGAAATTGATAAAAAGGGGAATGAAGTAATCTAACAAAGCCCTTTAAAAGGTTGTGTTCTTATAGGATACCTAGTCTTAGAAGTGGCAGCTCGGAGTCCGAGAGACGTTAGCTGTAGTCGTGTCTAATCCTAGGTTATGCCCATAGTGTGGTTGTGAGTTATAATATATTCTGTACTTTTTGTGTTTCTATACGCTACTCTACCCTATCATTAAGAGAAACTGACACCCCGATGATTCTAATCCCTAGGGGGGGGGGGGTGTTTTCCCCAACATTCTGGTGGGAGGATAAATGGCTGACTACCCCCTTTGACCCCGCTCTCTTCTCTTGGTAGATACTAGTCCCATGAGGCACAGTGGTTAGTTTTCCCCATATATGTGTGTAGAGGGATGTAATGGCTTGTGGTTATTTACACACATATATTCTGGATATAGTATCCTATGGACTACTATAAGTGTAACATGTATAGGCTGTGATGGCTTGAGGATCCTTACTCAGTGTATGGGTTGTAATGGCTTGAGGTATAATACCCGACGTATGATACACGTTATGAAAGTCGTGGTGGCTCCTGAAAACTACCTGGTTACTTTTGGTTGTGAGGATGGTGTGGTGCTTAGCCTAGGTGTCTGCGGACAAGACTTTGAAGTGCACGTGGTGCAGATTGTGGATCTTAGCCCAAGTTTATACGGGCAAGACTTTGGAGAGAGATGCACAAGACGTATGTCGTTGGGGAAAAGCAGCAAACCAGTGGGGAAGTAGTAGTGAGGTACCCTTGATATTCTTTACAATATGCTCTATTCTTGTATGCGTTACTTGGTGAGAGTGGCCATGGTGAGGTTGGGAACTTAGTATACCTGTTTAGGTGATGATTTAGTTTCACTATTGGTCATTGTGCTTTAGCATGCTTTCTTTACATTTGAACAAGAGGATTTGAGGAGAATCCTTCTGAGTATACTGTTATACTCACCCTATGTATATATAAACTATTTTTCAGGTCACTTGGAGCATGTTGGAGATCTAGACGGTTTCTCCTAGCTTGGGGTTGCAGGAGCTGTTCGGGTTTGTGGTCGCTGCTGCTTTTACTTTTTTTTAGGTATTTGTAGTATTCCCATTCAGTTGTAGTACTTTTTCATGAAATTCCATTTATGTACATGGGTTTCTTTTATATTTCATTTTTTAGTTGGAGTTGGTTGGTGTCTATCTTATCTCTCTCTTCCACATGTGTTCTCTTAGAGTGTAATGCCTCCCATTTGTGTGATTATTATACCCTCGGTGCTAGTCGCCAACCCGGGGCCTACTGGAGGCCTGACTCGGGGGTCATTATCTCCCTTTCCACATTTCCGGCCCAGGAGGGGTAGACTTTTTGGGGAGGGGTTCGTGGAAATTATCAATGTGGGAGTGATAATAATGAAACGTATGTTTATACATCGTTTAAGAAAAATTTAGATTTAAATGGTAGAGAAGGATTTATGATAGTAAAACAAAAAAAATCTATAGGGGGATATTATTGAAACACGAATGTTTTTATTGTATTTGTAAACTATAATATCTAGATATCTTCATAAATAAATGAATAATGATATTATATGACATGTTCTCTTAGATGAATAATATTATGGTTTCTATAATCATAAGAATCATATTTATGTTATTGAGGATATATAATAATGGAATAAATGGAACTGGCGTAGTTTTAGAAGAAAATAAGATGTTTTTTGAGGAATTTTTTTGTTAATGTAAATAATAAGTTGTTTCCAAAGTAAACATGTTACAAAAGTTATTTTTTGGAAAATGGGTTAAATTGGAAGGCCTACTTTATTTCTATAAGTGGATCTTCAAAATAAGAGTGAAATCATGGAATGTAATTTCATTAGTTCTACTTTAATGGACATGTAAGAGTATATTTATAAGAATAGTGAAATCTAGAAAATAAATTTTTATATAATAGTAATCTATATTCTCTACGTGATAAATATGGGTCACCATGGTACTAAGAAGTACAAATCAAAAATAATTTAATATCCCATTCATAGAGGTTTTAAGAACCTTATTTTTAATGGTGACCAGTGATTTTTTTTGTATGAATGAAAATGTGTTCAACTACACCATGATAGGTGAAGGTAACCATAAGAGTATTTAAAAATATCTAAGAAAATAATTAAAAGAATAAAAATGATTTGTGATGGTTTCAAAAGTTTATAGTTCCAAAATTTTAGAAAATTAATGATACATAAATATAATCTATAATAATAAGTATTGATTAAAAAAATTCAAAAATATTAAAATATGGAAGTGTGAAAATATGTCAAAATTTCCAAGTCAATACATAATGGTAAATAGATTGATTTTTAAAGGTACTCAAGAAAAAATAATAGTCACTCAACCGATAAATAATTGTTATATATAATAATATATCAAATTCATGATTTTTAAGGGACACTATGATTAAACATAAAATTTATAGGGATTATATATTAAGGTTACAATGATTATAAATAATTATTACTGGATGATATGTAAGATTAATTTCCATTATTAATCCAAAAAACAAAATTAATAATGCAATAATTTTTGTATTTTATAAAAAATATATCACATTTAATGATTGATAATATGTCCATTCTGATATTTAGTCATCCAGTGATAGAGAAGGTGTTATCATGATTAAAGGAATATCACACCAGGATATTTAGTTATTTAAATATGATATTTTTGAATATTTTAGAGATATAATTATTTATATAACTTTTTTTATGATGGTTGATGTCATATGATGGTATGTGAAAGGAAGTAGAAGAAAATTAGTTTGTAAGTATTTCATTTTACAAATAGGTTATTTCTAAAATATCAAGAAGATTTGATTAGAGTTTAAAATAAGGAGATACACAAATATTTTTAGGAGTTTTATTAGTTTGAATTCCACAATATGACAACATTAAAACATATGGTACAATTTTTATGATCTAGGAATTTTATAAGAATAAGGATTGACCCATCCATTAAATAATGTGTTAGATACATGAAAGACTCTAAAAAAATCACTTGTTATAATATTTATATTAGATGGAGGTGAGTGAGGATATTAAGAAATATAGTTAATACATTTTGAATAGAGTAGATCGATAGATATAACTCCATTAATCTTATGTATTTTTTAAGGGTGAAATGTCATGAACTGATCTCCTTAGAACATGAACCAAGTCATCTTACCCCATGCATCTACTATAATACCTAGGTTTCCTTACCACCACAAAAAATGATATTTCCCACATGGTTCACATTTTAGACTACTCACATTCCACTTAGGATAACACCTTTTCATTTAGTGTGCTTTGTCATATCTCACAAACAACAGGGAAACATTCTAAGGCATCAACCCTCATGAAACTTCTCCAGGATAAGAACTTTAACTACAAAATTATAATCTAGTAGACTTTATAAAATATAGGTGCACACTATAGACATGGGTAATAACATTTATTATTTTAACCCATTAACATTATAGGGTGTTACATTTACATCCAACATGTAAATAATGACATCATTATTATATACCATAAATTTCAATCTAGGTAGTTCCACCACACTTCTACCTAAGTACTACTTTGATACCACTATAACAAATGGGCCTCACTGATCGAAAAATTACCCATCCATTTAATACGGACATAAGGTCATACCCACTATGTTCCACTACTTTACCTATATATAAGTGTTTTCCCCTCCTTGTGGACCACCTATGTGCTCAAATAGGTCATTGGACTAACCACTATCCCCACAAGCCAATATATGTTCATGTAGTGTTCTTTTTAATCACACAAACACATAGAGAAACCTGCTAGTAGGTGAGCCATTATGAAACTACTAGTATCCAGGAAAACTTAATTATGGGGTTCTAATCATGTAGGCTCTTGAAAATAATTTCAATACTTATTGACAAGTGTATTGAAATTTAGTCTTTTAATCCTTTAAATTTTGTGGATGTTAAAAGATAGAATAAACCATTTAAGAGTTATCTTCATATAAAAGAACTTAAAATAGGAAAAAGTGAAACATTACATTCCTATTGTGTGATAATATCTATAAAAAATAGGATAGTCACTATATTCATCAGTTTGAAGATAAAGTGTAAATCCTGATTTAATGATGATAATCACATTCAGATGTGAAAAAGGAATGCACAAGACTAAACTCTCTATGAGGATTTTATCATAACTAGATTTAAGAATAAGAGTGTAGTGAGTGATGTTCTGACCAAGAATATACATTAGGATTAGGCTTATTGGTTTATTGTGAACCAATACTAATCCTAAAGGTAAATTCAGGTCTATATATTTTTGAAGAGTCCCTTTCATCAATAAAGTGACTTTTCCTTCATCAATTTACTACACAAAGGATAGGAATAGAGAGTGACACAAAGATCAATATTGCATACTTCCTAAACATTTGTAACACATACAATGAGTAGAGTTACCTCTGGGTACGCAAACACATTATTAGAATATTATACTAAGATTATAACCTTTTTGTCAACCATATATAATCCTAGTATCTAATGAATGTATATACTTTATTATATGTGTTGAGATTCAATGTGATTGTGTGAAAGAGTAATCAATAAATATTTTAGATATTAGTTCCTGAAAACATAAGAACAAGATCTAATAAATAGATGGTCATATGGAAGAAAAATATTAACCAAGAAACACCCTAATTCACTATAGTCAACTAGGGTTTCTCTCAAGATAAAAAATTAATATAGGATAAAATATACTAATCCTTTTTATTCTATTCCATCTAGTATATCATCGGGTTGTGTTGAGATAATAGTGGGTGTCTCATCACAATTTCTAGCACATGGAATTATAATATATTCAAATTCATACTATAGATTATATTTTTCTCTAATGGAATGAAATCCATCGCACTACATTCCATACCCTTTTTACATATATTGATTTTTATATTAAAATTATTACTATAATCACAATCTTTGAATCTTATTTTATATTAATAAAAATTATAACTATGAAAACATTTAATCATTAGAGACAATGAAATCTTCTCATTTTAATATATTTTTTTATTTATACCCATATTTTATGTGGATCTATTTAAAATTATAACATGTCATGGTTTATCCTATATAGCCAAAAAAACTGAACTCCACTTGAGAAAAATAATTTAACTATCACAATATATATTTTCTTCCTTTGGTTATGATCGTATATTTTGAAAGCCCCTTAATTATAAATAATTATATTAAATATTTTTCATTCTATTTTCTTTTTTATTTTACATCCTAGTCTTATATTTTTTGATTATAATACTCTTTTAATTTTACCACTGTTATTGGGCCTTCGATCTAATCCATGTCAACACTCCTCCTTCATCCATTATGTTTTTTTACATTAATTATTTTTCTATGTTTTTGAAAACTATATAATATTATTAGATCCACTAATTTTTATTGCAAGTTAAAAATTCTTATTAAAGGTGACCAATTCATCTTTAAGATATTTAGTCATAATTCTTAATTAATCAATATAATTGTTAATTACAGTAATTACTTTAGTATGCTAGTCAATATTTGACATAAAATAAAAAAAATTGTAAATTTTTACTAAAAAAATGTTTTAACTTCCAAAAAATACTCCGAAGGAGTCATTTTGTATTTTATTTCATTAATATACCCTAAATAATCATAAAATTGTCTACATATTTTCTCTCTCTTAATCATTTTTATTTCATGCTATGTAATTTTTCCTTCAAATGAGTAATTCATATTAGAAAATTCTTCTCATTTATTTTCATATTTAGTTAAAAATTATAACTCATCATCCTTTTTCATAATGAAATAATTTAAATCCCACTAAAACAAGGTATCTATTTCATTAATTAAAACTTATTAATCATAATATTCATTATAATTCATGATTTTCAATTAAATCTATTCTGGATTTTTTTTATATTTTATGTTTCATTATAGGGGTAATAACCATTTCAATTTTTTATAAGTAATCAGAATCATCAGAATCCATAATATTCATCCTTGGAATCCTTTCCAAAATGTTCCATAACTTTTTATATCATAAAAAATATAATATAATTCTTCCCTTAAATCTATTTTTTCCACATTAAAACATTTTTTAAAATCATCACTAATACATTTTTATCAATTAATATTTTTATTGATATCATGTTTATCAGTAAATTTTAATTAAATCCTCATGTATGAGTCTATTTTCATCACTTTTACCTTCATTAATATCTCTGTGGTATCCAAACTACATTAAAATTATCCAATGAGAGATCTACCAAAATTATTTCCTTAATTGTAACACCCCAAGTTTCCTCAGTATGTTTCCTTTCGAATAATGCAATGGCGTGCATTGTACACAACTTCGAGATTTTAACACACCATAACCAATCAAACTAGCCGTTATGAATAGTAATACCTACTTTTTGAAATTTTATAAATTCTATCTCTCAAAATGGACTTCATTTTTGGATTCGTAATTTCTAAATTATCCTAGGGTGAAATTTTGGTACTTTTTGGATAACTTTCATATTTTGATGAATATTGAAAATTACTAAATTTTAATTAAAAACAACTTTTTTAATCAAAATAATTAATAGTGATAAATTATGAATTTCAGTTGTTTTAAAGTATATTTAGAATATATTTTTACCATTTAATATAATTTTGGTCATTGGACATAATTTTACAATTAAACCGAACATAAACAAGTGTCAATCTTTTGATAGTTATTATCTCTTAAAAACACGCTTTTTGTTTTGACAGCGGGAATTAATTTTAAATTAATTTCTGCCACTTCTATGTTTTGAATTTAGAAAAATGGATTCCATATTTGGAATCAGGATGTTCAAATTGTGTAAATAGGTAACTTTTATTTTTAGACATTTTGAATAATTACTGCGGTAAATATTTTATTTACCATGGTTAAGGGTAAATCCGGTAAATAAGGGTTAAAAAAATAATATTATAATAATACTAAATTACCCTAAAACGTGTCTTAACCCTATTGGTTGATACATGGTCGACCATGGGAATCTTTGGGTCTATTTTGGGACCCCATGGATCCACTTGTAAGTGATAATGACACTTTATTTTAATTAAGTTAAAATAAATACAAAAATGACACAAGCATATATCTTTTAACAAAACAATTGTTACAGAGGGTTATATATGTTGGATTTTAGATTATAAATATTCCTTAGAAAGATAAAAAGATTTCCTACATAATGATATTTTATTTATAATTTTTAGACATTAAATAATTTAATTTATTTATGACACAATGATGATGAAGTAATTACTATAATAGTGAAAAATAAAATAAATTGATATTAAAAATACCCAAATAAATATAATATGAAACTTTTAATGAATTAAAATTATTTTCTAGGATAACATGATATATTAGTATTGATTTAATTGACTTTTTTCGAAGTAATAAATCTGTTATGAGTTTCACAAAAATCAACTATTGAATAGTGTCAAAATTGACATAAAAGAGTTTTTAAAACAAATATTATATTATTAATTGATATTAAATTCCAAAAAATCTAAGGTTCGGCCAAGAGACTTATATCATGATAGGTGTATCATTAATGGACCACTTGGGGGTCGCTTGTATGTATATGGTAAGTTTATTAACCATATAATATAAAAATACAAAGAGACATTGTAAAAGTGAAACTAATTAACTTAGAGTTAATACTTAAAGATAAGGTTAATATAAGTACCCAAACCTATCTAAATTATATTGGTTGAGTTTTTTTCGACCCATCCCCACCTTAACCTTTGAATAGTAAACTTTGGAGCCATTTGAAACCGAATATGAATTTATTATAAACTAATATCTCTAGCTTTTCCAAAGGTGCCCCTCACCACTCTTATAAAAGGGCACTCCTCCTTCTCATTTCTTCAAACCTTAAAAGCCCTTTGGTTCGGCCAAAACCTGCCCAAATACTATCTCAACTTCCCTCAATACAACCTAGAGGCCTTAGTTTTATCAGAAATCCAACCTAAGGAGCCCTTTTGATCAAATCAAAAGGAAGAACCCGAAGAAGAGGTAATGTTTTCACCACCCCTTTTCAAGTTCCTTTCTTCTTCCACTTCTTCTTTCTTTGTTCTTACCATTCCAAAATAATAACTCCAGTATCTCACATATACTGTGATTTTATTATAAATATGGTAAAACCATATTCAGTATTCTATCCACCCTTTGAATAACATGTCACCATACGTGCGTACGTACGGCTTACCGTCTCCACGTCGTGGTGTAATTGTTATTCAATATAATATTATTTGGATGGGTATAATAATGATGTGTAACTCATGTAAATAATAAATATAACATGATAATGATTCTGTATATATGATATAAAATCCAATTATATATTATTTTAATATCAAAAGAATGATATTGTCGCTCGTGCGTATGTACGGACTACCGTCTCCACGAACGCGATGAGATTCATTGTCCATCATATCCATTCAAGTATAATTATCATTTGATGATTTAAAAATAGTATCTAAGGACTTGATATCATTCTGGATATGAATAATATACATCCCATTAATAATGAATATGGCTCACATAACAAAGAATATAAAGTAAAATGAACCCGTTAACACCCGAAATGACGATAATTCTAAGATATTATTAACAAATCAATGTTAAAAGATCATATATGATATCATATTAAAGTAAATTATTCTTGTATAATTCAATAACAATTATTTCACCGTTATACAGGAGGTAAACCTACCATCGACCAAGGAAAAAGTACAAAGTAAGGGATTTTCTTATCTCACTTTCAATTCCGTGAGATTTCCATTTTTCGCAACTAAATTATTGAAAGTGGTGTATTGTGTACTACCATTTGATATATATTCATGATTATATTTATATTCATGTTATTCTGTAAATAATTTGGTGGTTATTAACTTTTGTCCATACGACTCAGTTGATTAACGTGGTAAGGGGTTTCTTATCTCACTTTTAATTTCGTGAGATTTCCATTGATCACCACTTAATTATTGCATGTGGTGTATGTGTACTGCCCATGATTGTATTCATTGTGTAATATACTTTAATTTATGGGTATTTACGTCATCATGGTATGATACTTCTTTAATGGGTGTAAGTTTCGTATGTTACCTAATCGGTAAGGGAATTTGAGATTTCAATTCCCACTCATTTGGCTTTACGCATATTTCATTGATTATATTACTCCATGATTATGTGTGGAATCACTATTCATTTGATTATGTCATAATTTACACTCCCCTTCCTATGGATATAAGTTTGATACACATAATCACTCATTGGTAATTCTCAAGTCATTGATATGAATTTGATAAGAGTAATTTTAACTCATTCACCATTTGTTGAGTTAGACATCCAATTCGTTGGTGTTGTTTTTACAAGAATATGTGTGAATATCCTTTGATTTTTTTACACTGAATATCCAATCATATTTAGTGTATTTATATTTGTCACACATAATTATGTCGTTGATTTATCCTTAACCTAAGGATACGGCCTTTATGAGAGATTTCATCTCAATTTACATTCCATTGAGACTTCTTTGTTGATATACACCAAATCACTTTTATGTGGTGTATATAATGTACTTTGACATAGTATATCATGAATCCCTTTATTCTAATGATATTACAAAGTTTTTATTACCTCAATTATTTGTACTCAAGTGTCTCTTTTGGTTAGAATCTCTAACTAAAATACCATTTTTAAATATTTTAAAGACTTATTCTTCTAAATCTTGCTCATTAATGTCCATGTTTTAAAAATAGTTTTAAGGATTTATTTATATGGACATTAAAGTTTTAAAATCAAAACTCCTTTTAAAAGTTTCAATGTGGTATGGGACACTTTGATTCAAAAATCTATTTTAAATGGATTCTTGACAAATATCGTGACTTTTGAATGATTTCAAGAAAAGGGGGATATTTCTCTCAAATTGTTTTGATGATTATTTCATCTATGTCAACATCCTTCATTATTCTTGATTGAGGTTAATGTGATACAATACAGTCTTCCATATTATATCGAATGAGTTATGTTTGACTATGGATGTGTTATTTTTATAGCATTCATGGTTTATGAGTAAAGTATTGACATTTCGTATGTTAGTTCCAATAAGAATGTTTATGTTATATTTCAACCTTTACTTCATATTAATGTGTTGGACAAGTATGTTCCAGGTTGGGGACTGATTAAAGTAAGCCCTCCAGGTTGGGGACTGGTAAAAGTAATCCCTCCAGGTTAGGGACTGGTAAAAGTAAGCCCTCCGGTTTGGTCTCCGGTTATTAGAGGCACTCCGGGTTGGTGTCCGGTTATTAGAGGCACTCCGAGTTGGTGTCCGGTTATTAGAGGCACTCCGGGTTGGGTTCCGGTTACAGTTAGCCCCAAGGTCTTGGGACGAGGCCTTGAAAAGAAATTAAAGTTTAGCATTATGCATTTCATCATTATGAAAGTGGTTATTGATATTGCATGTGATCATTCGACTATTAGAATATCCATGTGAGTAAGTAAATGGCATTATTTCATTTTACCTTTTCCATTTTATGCTGAAGTTCAAGTTTAAAAGGCTTTTGTTTTAGTTATAAATTTCCTTAAGTGTTTATGATTATTTATGAAGGCTTCTTCTATAATGTTATCCTTACTGAGCATCCGAGCTCACCCCTTTTCAATGTTTTATTTTACCCAGGATTATGAAGAAGTAATTTATGAATGACCTGCAGGGATAGTATGAGGGGATATGAAGACAAGATGTTTTTTTATGATGTAATGTAAAAATTTATGGATGTATCTAGTTATTCCAAGGCTACTAAACTAATCGGTCTTTCGAGACTTGATATTTCTCGTGATCATGCCAATGTTATGTAATAATGCACCGACTCTAGGTAATTAGGGTCGGGGCGTTACAGTTGGTATCAGAGGAAGTTTAGTACAAACCTTGGAAGCTAGATTTAGATAAACTCTGATTAGAGCACGTAGACCTAAGATGAACTTTGAGGATTAGTATAGAAGAACTTCCTAGAATTTTGGTATTGTAATGATTTTGTGAGTTTTCCAAGCAATACATCCCTGTCTGGATACGAGCAGGTAGAGGTGGCTCTGGCACAGATGTACCTAGGGGTAAAACCCGAAAACACCGCTTTGAGCTAGACTCGAACGGGAACTGGTACACGACAACGGGCCTTGCTGCACTCTTGGTTACGACACTCCCGGGGGATATGCTTTGGTAAATTCACAAGATTAGTATAAACCATTATTAACGAAATACAAAAAAATGCCCCTAAGAATATATGTCGGCAAATAGATAGTGGATAATGTAGATTTTAACATAGGGTACCCCAAGTTAGGATATATTGTTCAATTACAAGATTATCCTATTATGTCTTTTTTTTATTCCTATTAGATAAGTATTCAAAAACCCTAATTGTATTTTATTTTGTTAGTTGAAACATGGAGGGAGCAAGATCACGAACAACTCTTCTCTCTCTCCCTGAAGAACTACTTACAATTATTATCCAGAAGTCATGCGCAGACGATGTTGAAACTTTTTCAAATGTCCAAGTTACATGAAAACAACTTTATGAGACATCCAATACCTCTAGCATTGCAAGATTCTTTCAAGGATCAAGTACCGACTGTGGGATAATGTTGCACTCTCAACTTTCTTACCATGCTAAGCGTGGGAAGTACCATCAGGGTCTTTTCAAATTATTCACTTTATCTCAAAATTACGATGCACTAAATGATTTTCTAGATGCTGCAGAAGAGGGAGACCTTTGAGCAGCCTATATGTATCAAGTTATATATTTATGTCTTTTGGGATATACGAAAAATGATTTACCAAAACCTTATTTTGAAATATTTGAAGATGAATCAGTGAGAAGTTTTCTAAAAAAACATGTTAAAGACGATGTCTCAAAATTATATATAATAAATACATATTTTTTTTTATGATGAATCGATGCTTCCATCGATATAATCCAAAATGGATGAGGAGTTTTTGGGTAAAGGAAGTAGATGATTTTGAAAAATTCCTGAGGTACCATTGTGACACATGAACGCATTCTACCAAAAGGCAAATCCGCTTAGTCTCTCCAGAGTTCATGTTGTGATCCACATATCTCTAGTGACAAAATACATGCCTGACCCAACGCATGTACTCACCTATAAAGAATTATAACTGGAACCCGATCTATCTTATTGTGGAGAGCCTATCAGAATTCTTCATACCAAAGATCAAGTGTTGCGAAACCGGATGACTCGTCTGGTAAAAGATCTATGGAGAAATCATAATATGGAAGAGGCAATGTGGGAACCTGAGGAACATATGATGAAGAACCTATGTGGAAATAAATGGATGGTGAAATGTTTAAAAGTGTTAGTGCTCTTTATTGATGGGATTACTTTGGAATAATTTTCTCTTGTATGTGTAAACCTGCAATTTATCATGTGAAAATGATATTTGAGGAAGAATTATCTTTTCTGTTGCGGATATAGTTATAAATAACCATTTGGTCTTATATGATCATTGGGTTTGAGGAAATTATAAGTTATTATAATTTGGGATGAAAATGCAAGGTATGAGATAAAATTTGTGGTTAAATTATGTTATGGTATTTTGAGGAATTTATCTCATTTTGGTAATATTATAAAATATAGTTTTTGAAAAAGGACAACACGTAGACCGTGTGACTACCTGTCGCGTCGGACAAAGCTGTGGGAATCCAACCCACAACCAAAGTGTGATTGGGATTTATCGCCTACCACTGGACTACGTGAAGTCCCTGGTTAGTGTGACTATTATTTTTAGTTAAATGACTTTATTGATCAATAATAATTTGATTTGGGATCTTATGTCTTATCAAATGAATACCCTTAGTATAGGAAAATGATTTGGTGATTAAGTGATAAATTTTATTTTGGAAGTTGTTCACTTTGTTGAGAACACTATATGCCAAAGGAAAATAGAGTAGTATGGGATTTCATTTGAGAAGTAATGATGGATTTTTATCTACGTTTTTATTGTTGATTTATAGTGATTTTGGTTATTTATGGAAATTATTAATCTATAACAGAGAATATGTGATGATGTTAATTACTTTTAAGTATGTGACTTTAAGAGTATTTGATGTCATTTGGAGATACAATGTGACATGGGAGACTACATAATCAAATTCTTCTATGATTTGGGTTTCAATATTAGTTTGGATTATATTAAAGGATTTTAAGGACAATTGGTTATTGAATGGTATCTATTTAACTTTGGGGTATTGTTGGTTTAATTTTAGAAATTAAGATTAGTGCATATTTATCTCAATGAATATCCTTTTGGGGGATCATTAGATCATTCACTAACCATTTTGGTTTTGATTAATCTTCAAAGACAATGTAAATATATGGTTTATCCTGCATGGATCATGTGATTCTATAGAAGTTTATTCTAGCTCTTCCAGTGTGACCAAGTCTTCTTGAATACTCATCGTTTAAAAAAAAAATTGAGTTAGTGGTGGAAATTTATTAAAGAATGAAAATTTACTTAAAATGTAAGTATATCTCATAATGTTCTTAGTCAATATCATAAATGAATTCATCTTCCTTATGTAATGTAACTTTAAAAAAAAATGTTGTCCGTTTACTTTCCTACTAGGAGACTAATGGTCGTTTGTCCCAACACAAGTTTGTGGTTTTCTCATTGTTAACATTCTCCTGATCATGATTTCTATCCCTCTCCATCAGAACTTGACACTTAGTTTATCATCCATATCCATGTTTTCTTACATGGAATCCTAGTATGGGTTATCTTGGATGACCCTTATACCTCTCTTTCTTTCTTTTAAAGTGATAGTTTTATTGGCTCTTTTTCCGATGTGGGACTTTCCATTATATTCCCAAGAAAAATTTTAAAAATTGCAAGGACGCAATTTATTGAAGGAGGGGAGAATGTAACACCCCAAGTTTCCTCGGTATGTTTCCTTTCGAATAATGCAATGACGTGCATTGTACACAACTTCGAGATTTTAACACACCATAACCAATCAAACTAGCCGTTATGAATAGTAATACCTACTTTTTGAAATTTTATAAATTCTATCTCTCAAAATGGAATTCATTTTTGGATTCTTAATATCTAAATTATCCTAGGGTGAAATTTTGGTACTTTTTGGATCACTTTCATATTTTGATGAATAGTGAAAATTACTAAATTTTAATTAAAAACAACTTTTTTAATCAAAATAATTAATAGTGATAAATTATGAATTTGAGTTGTTTTAAAGTATATTTAGAATATATTTTTACCATTTAATATAATTTTGGTCATTGGACATAATTTTACAATTAAACCGAACATAAACAAGTGTCAATCTTTTGATAGTTATTATCTCTTAAAAACACGCTTTTTGTTTTGACAGCGGGAATTAATTTTAAATTAATTTCTGCCACTTCTGTGTTTTGAATTTAGAAAAATGGATTCCATATTTGGAATCAGGATTTTCAAATTGTGTAAATAGGTAACTTTTATTTTTAGACATTTTGAATAATTACTACGGTAAATATTTTATTTACCATGGTTAAGGGTAAATCCCGTAAATAAGGGTTAAAAAAATAATATTATAATAATACTAAATTACCCTAAAACGTGTCTTAACCCTATTGGTTGATACATGGTCGACCATGGGCATCTTTGGGTCTATTTTGGGACCCCATGGATCCACTTGTAAGTGATAATGACACTTTATTTTAATTAAGTTAAAATAAATACAAAAATGACACAAGCATATATCTTTTAACAAAACAATTGTTACAGAGGGTTATATATGTTGGATTTTAGATTATAAATATTCCTTAGAAAGATAAAAAGATTTCCTACATAATGATATTTTATTTATAATTTTTAGACATTAAATAATTTAATTTATTTATGACACAATGATGATGCAGTAATTACTATAATAGTGAAAAATAAAAATAATTGATATTAAAAATATCCAAATAAATATAATATAAAACTTTTAATGAATTAAAATAATTTTCTAGGATAATATGATATATTATTATTGATTTAATTTACTTTTTTAGAAGTAATCAATCTGTTATGAGTTTCAAAAAAATCAACTATTGAATAGTATCAAAATTGACATAAAAGAGTTTTTAAAACAAATATTATATTATTAATTGATATTAAATTCCTAAAAATCTAAGGTTCGGCCAAGAGACTTATATCATGATAGGTGTATCATTAATGGACCACTTGGGGGTCTCTTGTATGTATATGGTAAGTTTATTAACCATATAATATAAAAATACAAAGAGACATTGTAAAAGTGAAACTAATTAACTTAGAGTTAATACTTAAATATAAGGTTAATATAAGTACCCAAACCTGTCTAAATTCTATTGGTTGAGTTGTTTTCGACCCATCCCCACCTTAACCTTTGAATAGTCAACTTTGGAGCCATTGGAAACCGAATATGAATTTATTATAAACTAATATCTCTAGCTTTTCCAAAGGTGCCCCTAACCCCTCTTATAAAAGGGCACTACTCCTTCTCATTTCTTCACACCTTCAAAGCCCTTTGGTTCTGCCAGAACCTGCCCAAATACTATCTCAACTTTCCTCACTACAACCTAGAGGCCTTAGTTTGATCATAGAGCCAGCCTAAGGAGCCATTTTGATCAAATCAAAAGGAAGAACCCGAAGAAGAGGTAATGTTTTCACCACCCCTTTTCAAGTTCCTTTCTTCTTCCACTTCTTCTTTCTTTGTTCTTACCATTCCAAAATAATAACTCCAGTATCTCACATATACATTGATTTTATTATAAATATGGTACAACCATATTCAGTATTCTATCCACCCTTTGAATAACATGTCACCATACGTGCGTACGTACGGCTTACCGTCTCCACGTCGTGGTGTAATTGTTATTCAATATAATATTATTTGGATGGGTATAATAATGATGTGTAACTCATGTAAATAATAAATATAACATGATAATGATTCTGTATATATGATATAAAATCCAATTATATATTATTTTAATATCAAAAGAATGATATTGTCGCTCGTGCGTATGTACGGACTACCGTCTCCACGAACGCGATGTGATTCATTGTCCATCATATCCATTCAAGTATAATTATCATTTGATGATTTGAAAATAGTATATAAGGACTTGATATAATTCTGGATATGAATAATATATATCCCATTAATAATGAATATGGCTCACATAACAAAGAATATAAAGTAAAATGAACCCGTTAACACCCGAAATGACAATAATTCTAAGATATTATTAACAAATCAATGTTAAAAGATCATATATGATATCATATTAAAGTAAATGATTCTTGTATAATTCAATAACAATTATTTCACCGTTATACAGGAGGTAAACCTACCATCGACCAAGGAAAAAGTACAAAGTAAGGGATTTTCTTATCTCACTTTCAATTCCGTGAGATTTCCATTTTTCGCCACTAAATTATTGAAAGTGGTGTATTGTGTACTGCCATTTGATATATATTCATGATTCTATTTATATTCATTTTATTCTTTAAATCATTTGGTGGTTATTAACTTTTGGCCATACGACTCAGTTGATTAACGTGGTAAGGGGTTTCTTATCTCACTTTTAATTTCGTGAGATTTCCATTGATCACCACTTAATTATTGCATGTGGTGTATGTGTACTGCCCATGATTGTATTCATTGTGTAATATACTTTAATTTATGGGTATTTACATCATCATGGTATGATACTTCTTTCATGGGTGTATGTTTCGTATGTTACCTAATCGGTAAGGGAATTTGAGATTTCAATTCCCACTCATTTGGCTTTACGCATATTTCATTGATTATATTACTCCATGATTATGTGTGGAATAACTATTCATTTGATTATGTCATAATTTCCACTCCCCTTCCTATGGATATAAGTTTGATACACATAATCACTCATTGGTAATTCTCAAGTCATTGATATGAATTTGATAAGAGTAATTTTAACTCATTCACCATTTGTTGAGTTAAACATCCAATTCGTTGGTGTTGTTTTTACAAGAATATGTGTGAATATCCTTTGATTGTTTTACACTGAATATCCAATCATATTTAGTGTATTTATATTTGTCACACATAATTATGTCGTTGATTTATCATTAACCTAAGGATACGGCCTTTATGAGAGATTTCATCTCAATTTACATTCCATTGAGACTTCTTTGTTGATATACACCAAATCACTTTTATGTGCTGTATATAATGTACTTTGACATAGTATATCATGAATACCTTTATTATCATGATATTACAAAGTTTTTATTACCTCAATTATTTGTATTCAAGTGTCTCTTTTGGTTAGAATCTCTAACTAAAATACCATTTTTAAATATTTTAAAGACTTATTCTTCTAAATCTTGCTCATTAATGTCCATGTATTAAAAATGGTTTTAAGGATTTATTTATATGGACATTAAAGTTTTAAAATCAAAACTCCTTTTAAAAGTTTCAAAGTGTTATGGGAGACTTTGATTCAAAAATCTATTTTAAATGGATTCTTGACAAATATCGTGACTTTTGAATGATTTCAAGAAAATGGGGATATTTCTCTCAAATTGTTTTGATGATTATTTCATCTATGTCAACATCCTTCATTATTCTTGATTGAGGTTAATGTGATACAATACAATCTTCCATATTATATCGAATGAGTTATGTTTGACTGTGGATGTGTTATTTTTATAGCATTCATGGTTTATGAGTAAAGTATTGACATTTCGTATGTTAGTTCCAATAAGAATGTTTATGTTATATTTCAACCTTTACTTCATATGAATGTGTTGGACAAGTATGTTCCAGGTTGGGGACTGATTAAAGTAAGCCCTCCAGGTTGGGGACTGGTAAAAGTAAGCCCTCCATGTTAGGGACTGGTAATAGTAAGCCCTCCGGTTTGGTCTCCGGTTATTAGAGGCACTCCGGGTTGGTGTCCGGTTATTAGAGGCACTCCGGGTTGGTGTCCGATTATTAGAGGCACTCCGGGTTGGGTTCCGGTTACAGTTTGCCCCAAGGTCTTGGGACGAGGCCTTGAAAAGAAATTAAAGTTTAGCATTATGCATTTCATCATTATGAAAGTGGTTATTGATATTTCATGTGATCATTCGACTAGTAGAATATCCATGTGAGTAAGTAAATGGCATTATTTCATTTTACCTTTGCCATTTTATGCTGAAGTTCAAGTTTAAAAGGCTTTTGTTTTATTTATAAATTTCCTTAAGTGTTTATGATTATTTATGAAGGCTTCTGCTATAATGTTATCCTTACTGAGCATCCGAGCTCACCCCATTTCAATGTTTTATTTTTCACAGGATTATGAAGAAGTAATTTATGAATGACCTGCAGGGATAGTATGAGGGGATATGAAGACATGATGTTTTTTTATGATGTAATGTAAAAATTTATGGATGTATCTAGTTATTCCAAGGCTACTAAACTAATCGGTCTTTCGAGAATTGATCTTTCTCGTGATCATGCCAATGTTATGTAATAATGAACCGACTCTAGGTAATTAGGGTCGGGGCGTTACATTAATTATTAGTAAATTTGGATTATTTAAATGTTGTAATATGCTCATGATCTTATATATAATATATATATCCTTCATGTAATCTAAAAATCCATGATTGGTTCTACAAAAAATATTGATTTATATAAACTATCCACCTATATATTCAGTTAGATATAGATTTAATTCATAATATCATTCGAGAAAAGTTATTTTTTTCTTTCACTATTATGTATCCTATGTAAATGTTAGACTTATTTTCAAAAATAGATTTAGCTAATATGTAACTCATCCGCATTATATATTTATATATATGACTTTATAATACTCTTTATAAGGCTTGTAATGCATTTTATCTAGCATTAATAAACATATTTCCCCCACTTTAGTAAAATAATCATTTATTGGATCAGTCACTTGTACTCCATGGATGGTAGTTGAGAAATCAATAAATCGAGGATACCATTGAGGAGAATTAATTTGATTTTTCTAAATAAAAAAATAACCCATTCAAATGATGACAACCTTTCATGTTCACCATATTCACTATATAAAAAATATTTTCAAAATAAATTCATAAAAAAAACAATGTTTCAGATCCTATACCCAATTTTACACCCAAAATGTCCAAAAATTCCCAAAGGGGGGGGGGTGATAATGAATTATGGTGTCAAAATATTCATAACAAATATAACTTGTTCTCATATTGGAAAGAACATAATTACATTTTCAATATTAGCCAATCACTCACAATTTCTAAATTAAAAATTAAATATCAAGATAGAATAATTTTATTGGATTTACCAAAGACAAATATAACAAAGAATCATACACATGAAAATGAACCAATGTATAACAAAAATCACAGTATACATTATATGATTACAAATGATTAGGTAAGGATCACTGATAAAACCTAGGAAAATTTTATCTTCTAATGTAATGAATCACCACATTAGGGTAAGGATTTAATGAATTAATTAATTTACTAGTCTTCCAAAAAGATTATAATATTATAGAATCAACATAACATCTATATTATTTGTTTTCTACTAAGATCCTCCTTAAATGAAATAAATTTTTTAACCACATTCTATACCATCACATAAATTCTCCAAAATCTCTACATACATATTTTTTCACATTATCTTTTCATGTATTTTTTTCCAATTCCTAAAATCATTTGTTCTAAATATGTTTGATTTGATAATTCATAATAAACCGCTAAAAATGGAATAATAAACCGCTAAAAATTGAATATTTCACCATCTTATTGGATTAAAAACAACGAACTGTGATTATAAGACTATAAAAAATGAATCAACTCATTCCACATTTGAAGTGTTTTTTAATATCAAAATTTATCTATATATTCCAATCAGTGGAGAAATTCCCCATATTGTGATAAAATAATACTATGTTAACAAACCCCAATGACAATTATGGAATAATTCCAATTGGAAAATAAATAATTACATGGTTATTATCATCAAATATTTCTAAATATACTCAATAAAGCATGATGAGAAATTCTTTTATGAAATATTTAGTTCTCCTTTATATAAAACCTACATCTATTATATAGTCTTCATTTCATTGTTCATAGTCTACACCATGATTCATTATAAATTCTAATAAAATAATGACCATTAAGGAATTATTTAATATCTTTAATAATCATTTTGGATACTCATATATCATAGAATTATATATATATATATTATCAAATATTTTTTTTAAAACCTATTCTATAATACTCTACACTATTGTGGACTAATATTTCAGATGTAACATTTAGTGTTGTACATCCGATTAACCTTTATTTTTATTAAAATGTAGTTATCCTTCTTGGGAATGTAATTTAGATTTAATCATTCACTGAAATGGAAAAAAATATATATTGTAAAAAATATAAATTTCAGAAATATTTTTTCTTACTTCACAAAATTTTATAGAAAACTCATATAATCAAAAATAAATTCCATTAAAGATTTATAAATTTTATAAATAATAATATATAAATAATTTATAGTAAATAATATAAATTTTGGTTCCTTTTAAATAAAGTCTATTTTGGTTCCAATCTTCTCTACTTTAATAACATTGGTCGTAATAGTTACCTTCACTAAAAAATTATAACAATTGAAATCATATAAAGAGTAAGGAATTATAATAATCTACCTTTATTTAACTCATCCTTATAAGTACTTATCTTCTATGGAATATTATATACAATTATACACCATCATTCCATAACAGTGACACTAAATTTAAGATGTGTTATTATGTATCTTCCTCGGAGTGGTGACTTTATTCCACATATCAACCATGACTAAAACTTTCTTATGATATAGTTAAATAAATATTTTTACTTCATGAAATAATCTTTGATACTGTAGGTAATCCCCTTGATTAATTAATATATATCAATGTCCCTGCTTGAATTTTTAATATCTCATATAAAGATACTAGTTAAAGTTATTATGGGAGGCATATATATATTTTCTAATTTTATAGATTTTATCTCATTTTGGTGAAATATAAATAAATATTTTCAAATCAGTTGACCATTTTTTCATAATGTTGTCTAACCCATTGATAATTTTATTATAATCCTTCACATTTACTTCAATTTATTAATTTTTTTCTCATGTTTTATTATTCTTCTATTTTATTTTTTTAATATCAAACTTTAGGTTTTATTTTTACTCTTTTTATTATCGTATATAGAACTTATAGTCATGAATAAGTACATTGGATATCTTCTTGTTAGACCAAAAAAATTTCATCCTCATCAAAGTGTAGATTGATATTCAATAATGAGGTAAAAAAATAACCTTATCTTCTTCACCTTTAATTTTCTTCTCACTTTTTGGATTTTTTGTCACAGTAAAAAGTACTCTTTTACTGTGTTCTTTCTATTCATTAATTCTATTAATTTATTATTTTTAATGGATATTTAATTATTTTAAATGAATGTTATTATTATTGAATAAATTATTCTTTGTATTTTTATTTTCATACATATATTTTAAATATTTATGTGTAGGTTTATCATCTTCCTTTTCATCTTTAAATTTCATGGGACAATTTTCACCATGATGGTCAATATTTCAACACAAAATGATGTGCCTTTACATATTTATGAATTTCAAATTCCTAGATATCTCATTTTGTATATGATCAAATTTTCTAGTTCTATTCATATATACTAAAATTTACAAAATAAATTATCCAATGATACTATCTTTTAATACTTTTTCCTCAATCAGTGAAACATTAATATATAATTGTGGCTAAAATGGTCTCCAAATAATCATTATTACATATATCATTGCATTTTTCACTATGTATAGAAATTTATTCTAAAATTATATCTATATAATTAATGAATAAATGTTGCTACATAATTATGTATTTTATCTTCTTCTTTATCACAATGAATATAGATTCTATTATTATTTCTTTCCTTCATATATGTTTAATAAAATTTTCAACATGATTTTTACAGACATACAAGAATTCACCTTAGTGTATGTTGTATTCGATAAATCTCCCATAGAGTATTGATTCCATTAAAACCAAAACCCATTCCGTGAGATCCCATTACATGAGTTCTATAATTTCCATTTTTTTGATTTATTATTATTATTGTGATTCACAAGTAAATGACTATATATATAAAATAGTTTTATATCAACTTTTTCCCATAGTTATAAATTTTTCACACAATGATTTAAATACCATTATCAATAACAATGTATACTAGAATTTATAAATAGATAAATCACTTGGTAAAAAAGTAATTAGATAAGATATTTCTACCAACACTAAAACCTTTGGAATTGATACCACTTGTTGGTCATACCATGTGATTCCACCCTTAGAGAGAGGGGGAATATAATCAAGGTGGTTCAATTAAAAATTTATCATGATTATTTAATATTGTTTAATAATTAGTTAAATGATCATATTATTCATAATGAATTGTAATGAAATATAGTACGTGAAATATGTGATTTGACATGAATTACCCTCTGAATTTATATATAAGAGGAATACCAATATGATGTGAAAATATAAAATTTTGTAATGTGGCCTTCTTGAAAAAAATTTAGAGGAGTTTCACTATCCCACCTGGTTTATATCCACTAGAGAAATATAAGTTCCTATAATCTTCCCAATCAATAAATATTAATTACTCATGAAGAGAATAATTTTTATCTAAAAAATCAAAAATTAAAATCAAAACACTTTTATTGGTTTGGAAATAATATCATTTTTCTAATTCATTTTTGAAAAAATTCTTGAGTTTAAATTTTTCTTTTTTTAAGGATATATGGTAACCAAATCCTCTTTTATTTTATAGAATTTAAAATGAGAATTCCTATAAAAATTATCTATATATTTATGTAATTTTTTCCAACAGATCAAACTTCATTTCCACCAATTGATGATATTATATAAGTTGCTATGATTTCTATTTATTGTTCATATCCTCCATGATCATGAAATCTATCAATATTAACTATTAAATATTTAGTGACATCTAATAGGGTTAAATAATATCTCTTTATCTAATGTCATCACCTCTTAGATTAATGTATTTTGGAACATTAAAAATCAATTAACTCAATATGATTACAACATAATCATAGGAATTATGATTTGTAACTTAAAATAATATAAATTCCTCTAAATATCATGGGTTAATCCATATATATCATTAAAATATACTGGTGTGATAACAAATATAAAATATATATGTTAATTTTATTATGTTTTAACAGTTATCATCATGAAAAAAATACAAAATTCAGAACCTTCATTTTTTATGTGATAAACAATTCATAATATTTATGTTTGAAATTCCTCATTAAGTAAAAAATTGAAATCAATCCAAGAGGTCACATTATTCTATGATCATATACCCCCAATCCACAGTGCTGCACACCTTTTTACACATTTAGAAAATCACAATATAATTTCAATCCACTAAAATTCAATATTTTGATATCTATCACATAAATAATTAATTACAAAATAATGTGATAATATATATAATAATTACATGATAAACTATAAACCTTAATATCTTGATTTATATTACATATATAATGGGATAATTCCTGGGGAACTGTGGGGTGATTTTTTATAATATGTAAGAACCTCAATAAAGCCTTTAAAACATAATGAAACACTAAAAAACCATTCCTCATGATACAATGATAATTTTTTAAGGATTCCTAGATACTATTATAAAAAAACACAAACAAAAAAGTTACACCTATATTTTTTATAAAAATATCTTTTTGGAATTAATGAATATAATGATGAAATATTGGATATGATATAATGTTACATGGATTTAGTAAAATCCAGTAATATATACACCATTGAAGGTTTATATATATTTTTTAATATTTAACAAAATAAAAACTAGAAACTGTTATATAGTTTCTCTAAATATGTCATTTTAGATTAAGAATAGAGTCATTTTCATACCTTAATCCACATTGTGGTTTTTATTTATAAATCCTTATAAAAAGTGAGTTATTCAGTGAAAATATATTAATCCATGACTTCTTATGCCTTTCCACGTATTGAGTTTCTATGTGAAAATATAATTTCTATTTAAAATTGAAATTTTTTCACAACAAAATGTCCTTGAAAATATTATTTTTCATTTCTCAAAATTTTTATAATGAAAATATTTTTTTCCAAAACAACATGACTTTAATGAAAATTTATAAAAACCTTAGAATATTTATATAATAAATGGTCATGATTAATGAAAATTCTATAAATAATTCTTTTTCTATTTTTATCACATTTTTGATAAATCAATTCATTCTTCGAGTCATTGAAAATATTTTTAGGAAAACTATATAACATCATGGTCTAGGTCTCCATAATTGTGACTATTTTAGTGATTCCACTTGTCCTTTAGAATGTCTCCCCATTTTCTCATGGCTACTAATTAATAATGAGATTATATTTTAATTTATAATCAGACTATTCAATTAATATCTTATTAATAAATTTCTAATAATTATAAAAATTACTAACCACAAAAAACCTATTAGTACACATATGGAAACACAAAAGAAATTCAATAATAAAAAAAACACAAATTTTATATCAAAATTATATCAACCCATATTTATAATAAATTTTATTTCATAATTTTTTGCATAATTATTTTGATAATACAGTCCTAAAAAATTAAAGATTATTTCTGTATTGGGGAAATTATATACATAAATAATTAACTTACTATAAAAGAAAAACTCATTATTTAAAAGTAAATTGTTTTATCTAGTTTCCATTGAATTCTTAATACTTTAAGGGATAACATTGGAATATATATAAGAAAAGTGTTGGGATATAAATCTTAGTATTAGAATAATCAAGCATATAATGATGAAAAGTACTACATGGGAGTCAAATGTCATATCATGATTACATAAAAGGTAAAAATCATAAACATTGATTCATGAAAAGAGATAATGTTTTATTAAAATCAAGTTATAATAATAATTTTTAAAAAACACAAAATGTGACATGATAAGAATATAACGGCGTTTACTAATATGAAATTGTAACATAGTATGATTAGGCTAGCCTCCCATAGAAAAACCCCTGACTTTTAAACATATTAATACTTTTTTTAAATATAAATATCCAATAATAAAAAACCTAGGATCGATATCCCTAGTGTAATTGGAATAATATATTCATAATACACGAACATGAATGTAGCAGTATAAAATATTCAATTTTATTTAAATAATTATCTCTTAAATAACTTGGAGGTCCTAAAACCTCATAAGATAACCTGGGGAACACATAATAAAAAGGATTGCGTTAAAAATACTAGTCAGGCAATAATTTTGATAGTAAATCATATAGTATATATGAAAATCTATAACCTAATATCATTGAAAATAAGGACCCTGAATAATCAAATTGAATCAGGACCTAATTAATATGGATTCATAAAATCATAGAAATATATAAATGTGGAAATTTTTGGGAAAAAACCCTCAAATCAACCCTTCACTGTTTTTGGGAGTGATTGTATTTTTTGAAAAACACAGATTACCATGAATGAGTATGGTTTGTGTTTGCTATAGTAGGGTTTTAAGGTGGCATAGTTTCCCAGTTTTTTCCATGTTTTTGGGCCTCAAAATCAAAAGTTTTTTTAAAAAAGTATGGAATTACACATAGGAGTGAACAATATGTGAATCATGAATCACCATTCATGGATCACATAGGATGGTACATGAAATGATGAAAGAATTCAGTAATGGAAGGATTTCAGCATAGCAGCGCTATGAAGACTGCAAATTATGATATGTAGATCATGAATGGATAATGGTTCATGAGGAGGATTTCAGTTTATAGGAGGCCAAAGGTATATGAAAGGATTGTAGTATATAGGATGGTCTGTCATTGGTGAAGACAAGATGGTTATTTGGGTCACCACAAAGGAAGAAAGACAATACATGGACCGTATAGGGAAATGGTTCGTAGGAACATGGTACGTGGTGAAGATTTGAGTAAATCTTAGATTAGAAGATTAATGTGATGTGGTGTCTTATATAAGGAGTGAAAATCCCATAATTTAAGTGAGAGTGATTTTCATAAGAAAACATCTTAGCTCCAGGGATTTGGTGAAGTTCATAAGTTGTCCATGAGGGAGAATTTCATGAAGGGTGAAGTAGTTAATGATTAGGATTCCATTAAGGGTTAGTTAGTTCATTGGAATAGTCCAAGAAATGTGGATTGTAGGTAATTGTTGACCGGAAAGGAATAAGGGTACACAGAGAATAAGAGATACATAGAGAGGAAGAGGTTCATGGAAGAAGCAGTCTGTGGAAGACAGAATTACATAGAAGTAGAGGTGGTACAGAGATACGATGAGTAGAGGAAATACATAGAGGTGGTCCGCAAAAGAGGTGATATATGAAGTATTCATGATACCTGGGGTAGCATAGCTCATGGAGGAATAAGGTTGTTTGTAAAGGGACTTGAATAGTTCCTGAAAGTAATTTCTACAAACTAATAGTTAATAGAAAAGTGGAGTTCATCCATAGGTGAAAAGGGTCTTCGATAGAGAATCTATCTACAGTTCAGGATGCATGATTTCCTCATAATGAAGTGACCTATAAGTCAATAAACTATGAGTGGATACCTTCCATGATTAGTAAGAAAAATAATATGAATACATCGATCCTTTCCAATAGTAGTGATCTAAAGAAGGAGACATAGGGAGTGTCCCTTGGGAATGAAGTGATAAGACCATAAATCATGTAATGGAAATGATCCTGGGCTTAAATGTAATCTATCCCAAACATTAAAATTATTAGTGAGCTCTAGTGGATTTGGAACAATGAAACAACATCATTGTATTCTCCTTCGATGTAGCCCTATGTGGGTGAACCAAGTAAAATTGTTGTGTCCTATGCATGATTTTATTTTAGTTCATATATTGTTGATAAATAGATAGGTGTATTTTTTTATCAACAAAACAATATTTTAAGGGGAAGGATTTTTAATATGTCACACCCTGGTTCACCCCCCATCTTAGGGTATTGACCTAGTGGACATAAAAATTAGTATCATATTGAAAGGTTGAAATTCATTGGTTCTATCTCTATAGAAGAAATGGAGTTTTTCAATCAAAAAGATATTTTGATCCTTAATGGATATAATTTTAATCTATGGAAGAATCGAATGAAGTAGTACCTTTTATAATTAGGAATGTATTCCTTTAAATTATCTATTCATGGAATATCATCCAATATCAATTGTGGTTCTTTATCAGAAGATAACCGAAGGGAATTGGATGCAGATTCTAAATAGATAATAGCTTTAGGGGTATCCCTATCAAATGAAATTTATATGATGGTGATATCATGTAAGTCATTACATTCCATAAGGAAAAAGTTGTATAATATTTATGAGGGTGACTCAACATTCAGAGAAGAAAAGATTTAGGATCTATGGAACAAATATGAGGATCTCATAATACACCATAATGAGTCTGTTGATACATTATTTAATTGGGTGAATGTAGTCATGGAAGACAAGCATGTCCTCAGAGAAGTTATTGAAGAGATAAATATTTCAAATCATATATTATGAAAACTACCCCCTCTGTTTAATTTAAAGGTTTATTTGTAGTAAGATAATGATCCTAAGGAGATGAAATTGGATAACTTGCACAATACTCTTGTTTCATATGAAATGAGAAATGGTGATAACAAGGTTGTGGAAAAGGGGAAGTCCACTGAAGTGGAATTCAAGTCCATGAAGAAGCTCTCAATTAACGATAGTTTGGTGGAAGATAATTTGGATGATTTCATGGAATCTCACTCTTTAAATATGTAAAGAGGAAGTAGAGTGTTCAAAGGTAAACTTCTACATGCATGATTTTGATGTGAAATTATTTGACATTTTATAGTAAAGTTTCCTATGATGTTTGAAGATGAAGAAGAAGATAATGATGAAATTACCCAAAAGAAGTTTTCATTCAATGTGGAAGGTAGGAGAAATTCTAATTGAATGTTCTTCAAAAATAATAATAATATACTTTCAGAAGAAGATAAAAGTTTAGAAGAATCTGAGGTAGAAGAGTTAGATGTCTAAAATAATAATGAGGTAGATACTTTGGTGGAATTTTTTATAAATTTTTTAACAAAAGAAGAATGTGACAATAGAGAAGGATAATTTCAAGTAAGAGTTGACCTTCAGGATGAATTAGAATATACTATTGATGAGATAGATGTTTAGAGATGCAAAAAAATAAATATAACAAAGTGGTTCATGTTTTCAAACTCTATATGCAGCAATAGGAATAAGAAAAGTTTTTTCTGAATGAAGAAATTGAAAAACTAAAGTCTTCATTTCCAGAAAGAATAGAAAATGTTCTTGGGTAAAGACACAATATTGAATAATAGAAAATAGAGAAAAATAGTATGAATTAATGTATAAAAAAATCAAATCAAAAGTATCAATGAACATGAATAGGAATTCATTGGTCTGTTAAAAAGTGTTAAGTATAATGAAAACTTATTGACTTATATAACTACATTGAAAAAGAGATAACATAGGAAACAAAAATGATGAAAGTGGATCATAGTTTTCCATGAGAACAGAATCATTGGTCAAATCCAAATAAGGATGGTATGGGGCATGATAAAAAACAGAAAGCTGTAATGGTTTAAGTTATACCACAAGCACACACTTTGAAATTGAAGATTGTTTTGGGTACTAAGAAAAATCAAAAGATTCAGAGAACCCAAGGGGCCACCAGTGGTACAGTATTGTTACACATGAATGTACCCCTCATAAGATTCTATTGTTTTGTAAATATAAGGCACTCACCCAATGTTTTTTCCACAGAAAAGAGGCACAAAAGGGAATGAGACAAACAAAGGCAATCATAAAATCTCAATTTTATAGGTCATTATTTTATGGTCACTGTTTTAGGTGTGGAGGACTCAGACACATAGCAAGATATTACTCATAAACAACATGGAGGAATGTGTAAAAGAAAATCGAGGTTGGTTAAAGTATAAAATAAATGTATCATAAAATGATCTGAAAATTGAATATCTATTTGTATCCCTATATGATAAGGGTGGTCCATCATATTCCATAGAATGTCAAGAGTATCAATCCATACCTAGTATGAATTAAAAATCATATATCAAAAATAAATGTTCTGAGCAGGCATTGGTTGTAAAAATTGCATTTAATCCATCATATCACACAAGGATATGGATCATTGACAGTGGATGCACCACCCATATGATAATAAAGAAGGATTTGGTTATGTGGAACATGTATGATAAACAAGGTATCATTAGATTTGGTAATGATGAAGGGTTGAAAATTATTGGCTTTGGAAAGTAAAGTTTGGGGGAAAAGAAATGAGACTTCCAGATTTCTTGGTTGTTGAAGATCTTAGTCACACCTTATTAAGTGTAAGTCAATTATGTGACTCAGGATATTATATAAGCTTTTCAAAGAAATTATGTGTCATCAATGAAAAATATAGATCTGTTTTATTTTAGGGAAGGGATAAAAAAGATAATCTCTACCTTGTGAGTGGATAAGGAGATATGTGCTTTCTATATAAGGAAGAAGGAAATAAGTTGTGGAATAAAAGTCTAGGACAAATGAGAAAAAAATCCTTGGATGATCAGGTGGAATATGAAGCCTCTTGAGATATACCTAGATTATCACATGATTCTACACATGCATGTGATTCCTGCCAACACGAGAATATCATTCGAATACATATAAGGGAAAAGATAAAAGGTCAACAAGATTGCTTGAGTTGGTACATATTTATGTGTGCATAAATATTTATCCAAGAAATCTTTATTGGAGCATATATTATGTTCTCTTAATTTATAATTATAGTAGAATAGAATGGGTATAAATAATTACCCATAAGTCTGAAGTGTTTAGTTCCATTACAAGATATCAACGGGATATTGAAAAGACGATAGGTTATAAAATCTAGAAGATCCAAATAGATAATGGAATAGAGTTCACAAATAGAAACGATGAGGATTATCTTGAGAAACATGGGATAAGGAATCATATTTTAGTGGTAAGATCTCAATAGAATAATGGAGTAGTTGGGAGAAGAAATCGGATTGTCAATAATATAGTGAGAACAATGCTCATAGATAATGATATTCTTGAGAAATTTTGGAAAAAAGTTGTGATGATCATAGTCTTCATTTGAAATAGAGAATTATTATGTCTGAAAGAAGGGAATACTCCATATGAGCTATGGTATGGAAAGAATCCATCATTGATGTACTTTCAAGTCATCATAAGTAAGTGTTTCATTATCAATATGAATAATAATAGGATATTTAAATCCCATGGAGATGACGGGATATTTTTTGCTATGAAAATAAAATAAAATCATATAAATATTTCAAAAAGTGGATAATAAATGTAGTCAAAAGTCATGATGTAACTATAGTAGATAATGAATAGAATATTTAGTAAATACATGATCAATATTATGAGGATAATTATGAAGTGAAAAGAAGATCATGGGATTATCTAGTTTTAGTGGTTTATTTAGAAAAATATTCATATAATGTAATGGATGAGCACAAGTATCTATACAAATATAGAATAGAAGAGATGATGTTGATATGTAGAACATAATTGGGGATTTGAGAGCACCAGTGAAGAAAAGTTGGATGGAGAATCTATAAAAACCATCATACTTATAACAAGTAGATCCAAAATGTTTTTATGAATCAGCTGGTGATGATAATTGAAGGACCCCGGGACACCCTGAGAGGGGAGGGGTGAATCAGGGTGACAAATTTTTCTTTTAATGTGATGGATATTGTTCCCATGTTGGTAGGAACTTTTTGAACCTTCATGATGAATATGATCAAAAAGAAAACATTCTCATGAAAAGAGAAGACACATCACTTTTTACTTGGTTCACCACTAAGGGCTACGTCCAAGGAGAATACGCCGACAGGTTGTCAGTCGTACCAAATTTTACTAATCTTCACTAGTTGTGGATTACAATGGTTCAAGAAAAGTCACTCTATCCCAAGCTCACTACCTTTTCAAAGATTCAGGGATAGCTCACTGCTTCCCTTGGGTCACTCCTGTTGACTCCCCCCGGCTCACTGCCCTTGGTGAAGTCACACTCAGTTTATAGACGTGAAGGTCTCTTCAACATTGCAGAAGAACGCAACCTCTATTGTATGTAGATGCTCTGTTGAAGTAAAACACTCACCAGTAGACGAATATCACATTGCACTAAGGGTACCGGGCAATCTTCTAGCTTTCGTGCAGCTTCAAAAGGAAAGATATACTTTAACAACCATGGCGCACTTCTCTAAGCCCGACACACAAGTTTCAATCCTGGCACAGAAGTCACTTGTGCGGTACAAATTCGGCACGCAGGTGACAAAAACCCAATTGTGCAACACTACCTCTTTCAACTCCAATGTTGTGCGACACTGTGCCTTTAAATCCCCAACCGCCTTGGCCACGTATCCAACAACCGCCACACAACCTCTACTTCGCAACCCAACAACTACTTGCACGACTCAACCACTTGCGCGATGAGAGATAGAAGAATATCTACATCTTTAACTACATTCCAAATGAGGGGGGGGGGGGGTGGTCCTCTATTTATAGGAAAAATGGACCCCCTGCGTGGTGGCGCACAGGTGTCCTCAAAGCGCGCAAGTCCCGGCGTGCAGATCCAACCACCCTGGCCTCTTTCGTGCAACTCACTTGCACGACCCAACCAATACTTGTGCGACCTACTTTCCATTGCCATATTTTAAAGTTCTGATCATGAAAAACATATGGCGTGCAAGTTTCCTCTCCTTCAAGTACATGGCGCACATGTCTCTTTGCCAAAAACACTTTTCTCTATTTGTCCATTTTCTGCCCCAAAAATTTGGCAAACACTAGGAATCAGTGTCACCTTCAATACTGTAGTCTGCTTGAAATGTAATATCACTTTGCTGGTTCACATTCTGAACATACACTAAGGATTGTCAACAAACACAAACCATACTCCAATTCATGCATAGAAGACCATGGTTCCAACAATAATTGGGTTCTATTTATGAATGAATAGATTGACCAAATTGAGAATAATTAGACATGAGAGACTATTTCAAGACCAACAGAAAAGAATGTTATCAGGATGAAATGGTTATTTTATAACAAGTTGAATGAATATGGTGTTGTAATTCAAAAAAAACGAATGAATAATGTAAAAAGGGTACTCCCAGATAGAGGGAATTGATTTTGATGATACATTTCACTTGTTTTAAGGCTAGAGACAATCAGGTTATTCTTTGCCATAATAGTTCAAAGAAGGTTCAATGTTTTTCAGATGGATGTAAATCCATCATTTCTGAATGGGGTTTTGGAGGAAGAAGTGCATATTGAGAAACCAGAGAATTTTTTCATTCATTAATATGAGAAAACATTTTATTGACAAGACAAGGCTTTATAAGGTTTTATTCAAGCACCAAGATCCTAGTATTGAAGGATAGATCAGTTTATGAAAAATCTCAATTATTAGTGTGGTGGAGTTAAATAAAACGTATATTTCAACCATGAACGAAATAAATGGATATACACTGGTATATGCCAATGACCTAATCTTTGGACGATAATATTAATCATAGCATAGACAGTTTTCTGAATTCATGAAAAGAAAGTTTGAAATTTCAATGATTGGTGAAATGAAATTTTCCTTAGTTTAAAGGTAACACAAGGAAATAAAGGAAAATTCATTTCTCAATGAAAATACACCAAGGTGGTTTTGAGTAGATTTGGATTGGAAAATTTCAAGGAGATGACGACTCTGGTGGGTTCTTGGATGAAACTATCAAGGTATGATTAAGGAAATGAAAATAATGTTATATAATACAGGAAAATAAATGATAGTCTACTATACTTGATTGTGAAAAGACCTGATATTATTTTTTCCACATGCCAAGTAGCACAATATAAATGTAATCTAAAGGAAATCCCTTTTATTTTAATAAAAATAATACTTTGATACATTAAGCATACAATGTATTTCTTTTTGATATATAATGAAAAATATCTGCAAGAGTTGTTGGGATACACAGATGCAAACTGGGCTGGTTCAGTAGAAGATAGAAAATCAACATCAGGTAGTGCATTATATCTTGAAAGATTTCTTGTTTCTTGGCTAAGAAAGAAAAAATATTGATTTTCATTGAGTACCACCGAAGCTGAATATATGGTGGGTTCTCAAGAATGCACGTATATATTGTGGATGAAGAAGTAATGGGATGATATTGGAGTTGATGTGTAGTCTCCGATCAGAATCCATTGCAATAATTTAAGTGATATAAATCTTATAAAAAATATAGTCCATCACTCATGGAAAAATCACATTGAAATAAAGTATCATTTTATTAAGGAGATGGTGGAGAAAGGGATTTTGAAGTTGGAGTATGTGCCTACAGACCTACAGGCTACAAACATTCTGACAAAAACCTTACCCAAAGAAGCATTTGAATGGAATTGAATAGATACATGAGTTTAGTAGACTCATCACAATTGAAAATGTGTTGATGTGGGACCCCTCTCTCGAGGTATAGTGTTTCCCCCTAAAGTACAGATGTGTGTTGTTTACCCTGTTTCAGAAAATAGTGAAGTGCCTTCAGGTTCATTGAAAAAGGGGGATAAATTGTGGCTATGAAAGGGAGAAAGTGTCTTAGTAAGGACATGGGTGGAATCTATTAGGGTGAGCAGTGATATAGGGTTGGTTGAAGATGTAGGGGGATTATTAAATATAAGAATGCTAGAAGTGATCAATCAAAGGATATATATCACGATATCTAAGGTTTGTTATGAAATCATTAGAGTGGGTTTGGAATGGAAAGAAGTGATTTATTGATGATATTTTCATGAAACTCTTAGTTCTCACAAAGAGTATTCTTCATGTGGTCTTAGATTATGTGTTGAGTAAATCCTCGATCTCTATATTAATCACAATAAGTTAATACTGGTAGAAGATGAAAGAATCTTTAACGATGCATCAAAATATAAAAGAGTTTTCGACAAATGGAAAGGGAGATATTGTTGGGAAAAAATACCTCAAGTTATCCTCTTGCTGTTTCTGGGAGTGATTGTATTTGTTGACAAAGAAATAAGACCATGAATGAGTATGGTTGTTGTTTTTCAAAGTAGGTTTTTAAGGTGGCGTAGTTTCCCAGTGTTTTCCTTGTTTTTGGCCTCAAAATAAGAATGTGGTTATTTTGGAAAAGGATGGACTTCCGCATTGTATTGACTAGTATGCGTATCCTGAAGGATAGTTAGTAGATCACAAAGGGTGGTATGCATAATGACGAAGGTATTCAGAAAATGAAGGATTTCTGCATGGATGCACTATGAAGACTGTGAAGCGCATTATGTGGATCATGAATGGAAAACAGTTTATGTTGAGGTTTTCATTTCACAAGAGTACAATGGTAAATAGAAGACGTGTGGTACATGGGATAGATGGTCATTATAAAAAAATACGGAGATTTTGGCTATCATGAATCAAGGAAAGAGGTACACAAACCGCATAGGTAAATTGTTTGCGAGAGCATGGCACACAGTGAAGAATTTGGTAAATATCATATTAATAGATTATGTGGATCTAGTTGCCTATATAATAAGTGATAACCCCATAATTTAAATGATAGAAATTTTATAAGAAAATATATTTTCTCCTAGAATTATGTGAAGTCTGAAAGTTGTTTTAGGTGGAGAATTTTGCAAAGGGTGAGGTAGTTTGCAAGGAAGATTCTGCAAAGGGTTAGTTGGTTTTCTAGAGTAGTTTTAAAAGGTGTTTTTTGGGTCACTTTAGCCAAAAAAGGAATAAAGTTCCACAAATAAGTATCAGTTTATGTATAGGAAGATGTCCACAAAAGAAGCAGTCTGATGAAGAAAGAATTCCACATACGTAGAGGGAGTACACAGAGATGGTACGCAGATATGTTTCGTGAAATAGGTTATCCATGAAGAATTCATGATATTTGGGGAAGAATAGGGAATTAGTTGGTTCATGAAGGGACATAAACAATTCAGGAAAGTAATTTCCACAAACAAACTATTCAAAGAAAAGTGGAATTCATCCACGAGTGAAAAGGGGAATTCAACAGAGAATCTATCTACATTTTACGATGTATTATTTCATGAAAATGAAGGGACATAAAAGTTTATTAACTATGAGAGGATCCCTTCCAAGAGTAGTGATCCAAGGAAGAGGAAGACACTGATCCTTTCCACTGGTAGTGAGCTAGAGAATGAGACATAGAGAGTGACCCTTGGCAATGTAGTTAGAAGATCTTTAATCTTGTAAAGGAAGTGAGCCTTGGCATAGAAGTAATTTAGCATGAACATTGTATTTATAAGTGAGATTTTTTGGATTTGGTACATCGGAACAACACCTTTGTATGCTCCTTGGGTGTAGACTAGTGAAGCTGAATGAAGTAAAATTGATGTGTCCTGTGCATGATTTCGTTTCTGTTCATATAATGCTATGAGAGAATGATAGAAATTTGTTTTTTAATGACTAAATAATTTCCAAATTGGAACGAGTTTTAATATTTCTTACCGATTTAACCCCCTCTATTAGGGTATTTGACCTAGTGAAACAAGTAGGAATAATATAAAACATGAAATAAGCATTGGTTATAGACAACTGCTAACACAACATCAAAGGGTGGATAGAGGTCCATCTTGGATTAGGTTTAATCCCTAATACATACATATCTTCTCATGACACCTAAACATAACCCACTGAATTGAATAACTATTTGTGGACACCCATAATTATGATTTCATGAATATGAGTTATATGAAATAAAATTATACATAATACACAAGAATCATAAAAAATTATGTAATGGAGTTTGGTTAAAGAAGCCTGTCTTATAATATAACGAATTTAAATACCATAATGAATTCCATGAAATAAATAATTAAATATTCCTAAGATGTTTATATATACAAAAAGAACCATTGGACATAAAAATTAATTACACATGAATTAAATACTTGAAATGGGGGTGGAGAACTAATTTTAGAAAAATTAATTTTATATCAGGTTTTAGAAAAAATGGTATAGAATCATTAATGAGGGTCACTGAATAATAATTTATATAAACCTAATAAATGAACTAAAAATTATGTCTATATTAAAATTAGAAATTTTAGAAAACATGAATGTTTTAAAACACTTCATGGATTTTTACATGAAAGGGCGTACGAAGAAGACATTTTCTCTTCAATTAGATTTTCTAATTGAATGAAATTGAGGATAAAACCTTTAAAACACAAATATCCTACTCATGTAAATGTGGATTAAACTAGGTATATTTGTGAGATAAAAATATTAAAAATATTGATGATGTCAAAATTGAAGAATATAGTGATAAAGTGGGGTAATGAAAGAGAAATCATTACCCAATGAAAATATGGTGGTTAAGAGAGATCTCTTTCCTTAGGTCTATAATCACTCCATGCATGAAATTAATATCATAAATAATAAAATTAAATTCATTAGTTACATAATTCAGAACATTTTAAATCTATATAATAATTACTATAATTATATTATATTCATTTTAAATAATTTCTATGAGATATGGCATTTAATTTCTTTGTTTAGAGGGAATTCCATTCATGATTCCAAGGATGGATCACATGTGGATTATTATTAATGTTCTTATAAAATTGAAGATATCAAAATTAAAATTAAATTATATTAATTTCCACAAATGAATTTAAATTTTACCAAATAACAGTATATGTTCTAATATAGGGATGATTTATTTAGTATAAGTGTGGTTATTATATAGTTAGTTAATTCACTACACGCTGGATGAATTGCTTGAAGGAGCTCCATGGGATTGATTACATTGCTACTCATGCCTACCGTGAAGCAAATGCCGTTGCTGATGCTCTTGCGAAAAAAGGAGTACATCAGAGCATGACTTGGCTAGACACTCTGCCAGCTGATTTATATTATCTTTTCGATAGAGATTTTAAAAAAATCTCATCTTTCCGACTCTTGTAACCTTTTTAATTTATAAATTGTGATTTGATCTTGTTAAAAAAAATATAGTTAGTTAATTTTCTAGTTTCACCAAACATCATTAAATAGATTCATTTTATTTAATTATACTGTTATTAATACTTTATAGAAAATTAAATAAGCTATAATATACTTATTATAGTAATATTTAATGATAATATTATTACTATAATGACCCTTGCACTAAGTGAAGACAAATTAAGTGTGTTGATCATGATGGTTGTGAACCGAACATATTTTCAACAATGTTATTGTTTTTGAATCAATTGAATGGAGGGTAAATAATTGATATTACACCTTTATAATAAAATATTACCTTATTTTGGAAACTAATATTACTACTTCTAATAGGATGGAAAATATATAAGGGTGGTAGAATATGAATAAAATTGAAAGGGATTTCGTTGAGGATTTATAATTTGGTAGTCTCCTTTTAAGAAACACATAAGAATCCTTGGAATGGTATTTGGTGAGACCAGGTTTTCAAGTGACATATGGGAGAGGTAGGGATATATTTTGATATTAATTGGGCAAGATAAATAAGTTATAATTTTTGATGACGATTGGTTGTATTTATATGGGGAGGAGCATGATTCTTTTTGAATACAATATTTATAAGTTTATTATATTTCTTCAAGACAACTAATAGTGGTGAATCATATGACTATATATATTAAATTTTGAAATTGAGTTTCAACTAATGGTTTATTACATCATACCTTACATAATTAATCATGAATTTAAAATATAATGTTGAGTATCATATTTTACAAATTTTTACTATTCATAAAAATTCAATAATTTTTAAAAATACTGGAAATTCACCCTAAATATTATTCAATGATCGGATACCAAAAATAAAAATCAGTTTTATAAATATAATTTTCTAAATATAATAAATATAATTTTTAAAAGAGATAATTATTTATATGAAAATTAAAAAATTTATTATTATTATTAATTTTTTGACACATTGAAAAATTACTCAAGATCACATAAAATTATATTATCATTATTATTTAACCTAATATTGTTTTATATGAACATTTTTTGAACACAATTTTTTTTATTTAAATTTATATATTATACATATTAATATGCAACATATATTTTTTACAAAAATAAATACCCTAAATTATAAAAATTGTAAAACATTTATTTTTTTGTATCATTGTATAAATATGTAATATTTTAATTTTATAATATAATTTTATATTATTTTACATCTATATTGAAACAAAATGATATTTTATAATTAAAAAATCATATTTTATTGTGTACGACATGAAACACTAACTGTATAATAGAAAATAAGACCCCAAGACATTATGATATAATTTTTTTGAAAAATAAATTTAATCTTTTGGATTGATTATGATGCATACAACAATGATTTTAAATGAATCAAAATAGTGTATTCAAACATTATTATTCAAATGTGACCACTATAACCCATCAGTTAAGTTGCTAGGTCTGAATATAAGTAAATAAATGATAAAAATTATATTGTATAAAAACAAATAAAAATATTCAATTGTTATATATTGATTATAAATAAAATAAAAAACATTTTAATGGAAAATAAATGTTATTTGAAAAATGGTATCTTTCATAAAAGAGTGTTTATTCACCATTTTTGAATGTAAATAGAAAATAATTTTTACCATATTTAGATTTTTTTTTAAAATTGACATTAATCTTAGAATTAATTATATAAAATTTATCTTAGGATGAATTTTTTGTATTTTATTAAAATGATTAATTATTTTGGTGAGGAATTGTGAAGAATACTATTTTTTATTGAAAACATCCTTTTTATTTAAATAATTTACAAGGATAAATTATTTTTTAATTTTGTTTTTAATGTAAAATTATTTCAACTATATTGCATTGTAACTAATTTAGGTAATTAGAATCAAATTATTAATGGGTTTTGATATAAAAACGATTAAATATTTTGAATGTTTTTACTTAGAAAAGGCCTTATTTCTGTTACATTTGTGGGTTTAATTTTAAACTAAATTCTTACACTTATGTGAATTAAAGTCATAAGAATTGATTCTATATATTAAATCAATACAAATTTAATTGAATAATATGTTCAACCTACTTTTTAACTGTTATGAATAGTAAAACCCATGAAAATTATTTACTATGATGATGGTAAAAAGAGGGTTACTGAGGTGTTAAACTAAGACTATAAGGGTTAAAAATGACAAAAAAACATATCCAGACGAAAATGGGTGGATATATAGAGATAATATAACCTTCATATTCTAATAATATCTCATTTTTGAGAATCTTGGCATGTGAAAAATCTGGTTACACGTTATTCTATTAAAAAATGCCATTTGTTTTCTCTCACACACTTATAAAAACAAACTCTCTCCCTTCACATTTTCACACTTCTAAAGAACTTTTTATATACAAAATCCCCACAAAATATCTCCCCAATATCCTTATACACATTATAGATCTAATTTACTACCTAAAACACCAACCATAGGGTCCATAAGAATTGATACAAATGTGGATTTTATATGATAAGGTAATAGTATTACATACGGTTTTTCATTTTAATTCTTATTTTTCACCATAAAAAACGTATAAACACATAAAATAAAAAAGAATCTACCTTTTCATAAGATGTTATAATGTTCATGGAATAATATTTATCTTTATTCTCCTCCATGAAATTGAAAATGAAATCATCTATCATGTGTATGGTATAATACCACCCCACAAAATGATGTAATATATTTTTTATTAACACATATCATGAGAAAACAATGAATTTAACACATGAATCAATGAATATAATTAAATTTTATATCCAAATGGGTGGTAAAATTTTATAAGAGGATAATATATGACATTATAAATATTATTAATATTTTATAAGAAGTAAATAATAATGTTTAATCCATTATACTTTTGGTTAAATCATGTTCAACACAAGGGAAGTGTATGGTAAGGGACTTCCTCTTAATTTCTCTTTATTGAGGCATACTATAATATTATGAACTTAATTTATTTTATATAGTCTATATTCTTCCCATTTTTATGAAATATCATAATTAAATCATACAAAATGGTATTTTAAGTTTTAAGTTTTAATATTTTATATAATTGGATTTTACTTGAAAACATCCAAGTGGTAAATAATTTAATTACTCAATTTTTTTTATTAGGTTATATTACATATTTTTTTTATTTCATATTATGTGATTAGGTGTATTTTGAAACTTGAATATATAATGTTATATATACAATATTTGTATGAATATTTATAGTTGATTCACATCGTTGATTCCATGGTTAGTTCTCACTACAATGTTTTGATACGTGCAAAGGTATTTTTCACAATCTCATTTTAATCGATATTTTTTTGTGCTTGAATTTCCATTGAAGTAAATTATTTGATCATTATCTAATTAACTTTTTTAAGTTTATTATACAATGGTTACAGATTATTTTTTCATGTAATATTACCATTCTTCCATTATTTTTAACTTAAACTTATTGAGAAATGTTTTTAATAAAATATGAATTCATTTCACACATTTGTTAAATATACATTTTATTACAAAATAATGTTTTCAAAAAATATTTTTAATATTCTAAAAATGATTTATGAGAGAAAATGTACCCATGTTTTAATTTAAACAAAATGATTCAAATGTAATCTTCATTCTTTTCCCAAACAAGTCCCATTTGGATTTTAATGAAACTATGAAAGGAATATTTTCTAACATGCATGACATATAAAACATTTCCCATATTCATGACCAAAAAATGCTTTAATGAATGATTTATAAGTTTCAAATGTCCTTTTATAATAATTTTATATTCAAAATATTCTGTGAACTTTTAATTTTGAATGGATTTTAAATGTAAAAAAAGGATATTTACCACAGTAATGTTTTTAATGAAATGTTTATGGTATTTTTATTCATCAATGAAAAGAAATTAATTTCATATATAATAAATTGTAGATATACTATATTCATACCATACTCATTATTTATATATATATTTTTATGATTATTTTGAATATGGAATGTATTAAAATTTACTTTCTTGACTATTTTTAGAATTTATTAACATTCAATTGAAATATCCACATTCTTGTTATCATTGTAAAATTAATTTCCCCAAAATGTTAATATTATTTATCATGGATATGCTGATTGATTAAATTATATATCATTTATATATATGGTGTTCTAAATTGAATATTATTTGAATATATATGAAAAATATTAGAAATATTTATTGTTTAATAAATATGAACATTTGATGATAAATAATAATGCTATTGAGTTAGAAGATCATTCTATATGTGAGGAATTAATTAGAAATGAATTTAAATGTGGGGATCAGCTACAGGTAGTCCCTCAATGCATCAACAATATTATAAGAATAATTAGTTGGATATCCATAGTTAAATGAGCTTCTGGTGTATACATACCAATAAATTTTAAATTTTATTTTCAAATAATTTGAAATTAGGGGTATCATGATGCACAAGATCATGAAATCCAATAGTTCAACATCTCCATTATTATTAATTCAATTTTTATTTCCATGATATTTTTTAAATGATATTATCTCTGGAGAAATTTATTCCAGGATTATTTATTAAAAGTAATTTCTTTTTAGTTATTTACCTTTACATATTGATTATTACTTAATAATTATGATATTCATGTTATTGATTAATTGGAATATAAGGTTATATATTTAAATTATCATATTGGTTATTCCTTATATAACCATGATAATCAACATTATGATTAAGTGGGATGTGTGGTCAGATATTTAACTCCTCATATTTATTATTCCTTATCTAATCATGATAGTCAAATTATTTTAATGGAATGTGTGTTTAGTTTTTAATCTCTCCATATTGATTATTCATCCAAATTCGTAATAGCTTCTGCTTTATTTAACTCTTACTAAGAACCTAAAATCACCACTATTTCATTCATTCCCAGGAATCGAAGAAGTGTACTGTGAATGATTTTCAAGGATATATTATAGTGAATAATGTTATACACAAAACTATTATGTAGGATTTTTTTTCAAATGTAATGAAAGACTCAAGTATATTTCTAATTTAAAAGTACTAACAAACTATACAGACTTTTGGGATTCAATAATATCTATATAGTGATAATGTAATAATTTAATCACTAGATCTACACAATTGGTGTCAGGTTTTTTATAGTTTGTATTAGAGGAAATTTAGTAGAATCCTCGAGATCTATATTTTTGAAAACATAAATTAGGGAACATAAAATTATGATATAAATTGATGATAAGTATATAATAACATACTATGGTTTTTCAAGAAGGTGATTATATGGGTTTTTCTAGAAATAAATCCATTTCTAGATACTACAAGTTAGTTTGGTTCTAGAATATATATACCTAAAAGTAATAACATCAAAAAATTGATCCTTGATTGAATGAGCTAGGATAAAACTAAGGTTTCATAGATTCAATATAAGAATCCATGATTTATAAATCAAAATATTATTATTATTTGGTTTCCCACTAGGTTTATTGTTTATCGCACTATGATTTTCGATTTTAGTTAATGGATGGAAACCAAGGTAATCATGTAAAAATTGAATATGAAGAAAAATGTGGTGACTTTGAACAAAAAAATTTAATGATGATTAGAGTTAATTATATCTTGATTATTCCTAATATGTTATCTCAAAATATTATTAATAATATATGCCTTAACTAACTCTCAAACTCCCCAAATAAGAAATGGATTAAGCTCACTAAGATATTTCATGGTGGAGACAGTGGTGGATGGATGGATTGATTTATTTTGTGTCAACAATTTTAAAATAGACACCTTATAATGTTCTCAAATGAATGACAAAATGTTTTATTTATGGGAAATACAGAAGTAAAAAAATAAAATTCCAAGGAAAAAATGAAAATTACAATGAAAGGAAATAATTTTCATCATAGTTATCTAGTTATATTTTGTTTTATTATGTGTCTGAAACTAATTCACTATCCAAGTGAATTCCCTCTATAAATTTTATTCTCTATACCAAGGAAGGAACTATGTTGAAATAAATAGTGACATATTTTTGTATTGGGATTACATAATCATATTATAGAATTATTTTAACAAATGGTAGTTTTTTATAATAATCACGATACATATAGAGATTTTTTTATGTTTTATAGGAATATATTCCTTCATTAGCTTATGATTTATTGATAAAATCATGGTTTTATAGTTTATGGTTTATCATATTTTTAATTCATAAGAACCCATTTTGAAAATTTTTGTGGTTTGAATATAAAAAGATTAAAGATGTTTTTGGAAAATATTTACAAGAATAAAACCCATTAGATTAGTATATAAAATATTTATTTAAAGAATAAATAATTTTTTCTTGAAATGTGATTAATGGTATTGGTATCCTTTATGGTTTATCATATCATTAATGTTCAAGTAATTATGGGTGTTAGAACTACTAGGTCAAACAATCGGAGAGGGGGCTGAATCAAGGTATGACAGATTAAAAAAACTTCCCCTTTTGATATTGTTTTGCTGTGAAACAAAAATGTATTCTCTCTCTTTCGTGCTGCAGAGTATGAAAAGAAATTAAAGCATCCATGAGACACAACAATTTTACTTGGTTCACCCTCACTAGGCTAAGTCCAAGGAGCATACACATGCAATGTTTTGATGTCCCAAATCCACTATAAGTACACTATTGTTTACAATGTTTAGAGTGAGCTCACTATCTCACATGCTTTACAACAAATTACAATTTGAAAGATCACTTCTCTATCAATTGAAGTGTGATCACTTCTTTCTCAGAAAAACCCACTCAGATTTTATAAACATGTATGTCCCTTTATTATCTCAAATGAATGAATCCTCCACTATATGTAGATTCCCCACTGATGTCCAAATTTAATCCATTGATGAATACTACTTTATAATGGATGTACTAGGAAACTACAAATTTTTTCTCCAACCCTTACTATGGCATGCATACAACTTTAATTCCATGTGTGCAAGATTCCACTTTTGTTGTGAAAAACCACTTGCATGAAACTTAAATATTACAAGCAAATCAAATATTATATTCAACTTTCTTAGCTTGCGTAAAACTCCAATTATTTCACACAACTCCCATTACTTAATAATATTATGCGCTTCAGGGATCCAATTTTCTCTAAGTATTGAGCATATTCAAATAAGGGGGGGGGGGGGGGTCCCTTATTATATATATAAATAATTGACCCATGTGTGGAAGATTCAATGTGTCTCAAAAGATCCTCTTTGATCATGCAAAATTCCACTTGACATTGAATTGGGCACGTAAGCGTCTTCTGCACAACCTCATATTTCACTCACATTTCCAAACCTTTTGCACACTTCATGCATTTTCCATATTTCAACATTGTAATTCTAAAACATGACTTGCATTAAAGTTTCCAAATCAACATCAATATTTCTTTCAACTTCCTTTTCCAAAAACATGTTTATCTATTTTATGATTTTTTGGACCAAACATTTGGAAAACAATATAAAACTACACCACAATGTATGTGATATTTTTATACCAACTCTAGATCTTCCATTAATTTGTCACAATTATTTTCCAAAACAGGTTATCAATAGAACCTATGGAAATTCACAATTTAAAATGGAAAACCTCTTCGTCAAAAAACACAATCAACTGAAAAATTCTTCAATCTTACCTTTATAGATTTTCCCCAAAAATATCCCCCTTTGTGTTTTTGAAAAATCATTAATAATTTGATACCTATTTATAGATTCATCCATCTTATAACATCATTTTCATCATGTGATTCAGATAAAAATCAAGGATTTACTCAACAAACACTCTAATCCCACATGAGCAATGCTCATCGTGAGAAACAAGAGTATAATGAAATGTTTATTAATGAATCCCTTAATTCCTGGAACCAATTATTGAAACCAATCAACTTATTTCAACATGTAACTCAAATGTCATGATATATCTTCTTTGATCGATCACTATTAGCATCAACAGATTTAATACTCCCCTATCGTGCTTCTCCCCTATCTCGCTGCTCCACCTAACAACTTCTCCCCATGTCTTGACAAAGACATTTTCTCCATTTTCATATCCTCAATTTCACTCCCTCTATCAATGAACCAGAAGACCACTCCTTAGTGGTATCCAACATGGTAAAGAAAAAAATATTAGTACACTAAGGAAAAAAATACCATACCTTAGGGAGAGCTAGTTTTTCTAAATCCATGCATTTTCAAGTGTGGGGAGTCGATAGGACACCCAGACTTAGTTGATGCCTCTTAGACACTTATTTGGGTAAAGCCATTGTTATAATGTCTATAACCTGGTGTTCTATATTCACATACTCTAACTTCAGAATCCCTTGATCCAAATTCTCCTTGATAACATAGTATTTGATTTTGATGTGATTTTTCCCTGATTTATGGATTGGGTTTTTTTCTCTAAGATTTATAGCACTTGAATTATCACAATGAATTTCGATCAATGGATTTACATAAAATCCCATGTCATCAGGATTCTTCTTCATCCACAATAACTATGTGCATGCATGAGTTTCCTCAATATATTATTCTTATGTGTTTCTCAATTAAGTAAATTCTTTTTTCTTTCTCAACCAAGAAATACACAATCTACCAATATAGAAAGCACCTACTGACATTGATTTTTTATCATCTTCTGATTTGTCCCAATCTTTATCTCTATATCCCTATAGCTCTGGCTAAGATTTCTCATTATACATCAGACCTAAAACCACAGTTTCCTTGATATACTGAAGTATTATTTTCATTATAAGAATGTAACTTTCCTTTGTATTTATTTGATATCTCTCCTCTTATCATGTGAAAAAAATTTATTAGGTCTTGTAGCTATAAAGTACAGTAAAATTCCTATAATTTTCATGTATTCAGTAATATTATCTTTTTTTCCTTCATAATATTTTGATTATTTCATATGGGTAGAAAATGGAGTCTTCGACTATTTTGAATTATCCATTCCAAACCTTCTGAATACATCCTTGGTATATTTTTATTCAAAAATTAAGTTTTCATTCATTCATCATGTCATCTATAAAACAAGAAAATATGTCAGTTCACCAATCATTGACATTTTAAACTCACACTTCCTGGATTCAGAAAACTATATGTACTATGGTTAATCTAATCCATCTAAGATTATGTCATTAATATATACCAACCCCACCATCCCTTTATTACTATCATTGTTCACATATAGATTATAATCAACTCCACCAAACTTTGATCAATCCTTCAATACCACATTCTTTGTGCCTTCTTCAAACCATATAAAACTTTCTTCAACTGAAAAACACTATTTTAATCTTCATGAATGAGAAAACAATCTGGTTTCTCAATATACACTTCTTCTTCCAGAAACCCATTATGAAATGTAGACTTGATGTCCATATAGAAAACCTTTAACTTTCATTGAAATTCTATGGACAAGAATAATCTGATTTTCTCCATCATTACAATACGTGAAAATGTTTCATCAACATAAATTACCTATATCTAGGAGTAACCTTTGCACAATAGTTGTTCTTTGTTTCAAATCATGTCACCATCTTCATTCATTTTGTTGCAAAAGACCCATTTTTTTATAATTATATTTTTATCTGTTAGCCTCAAAACAGTCTCCCATGTCTGATTCTTCTCAATATGGTCATGGTCTTCATTCATAGTCTGAACCTAGTTTTAATGTTTAACTGCATCAACAAAACATATATTCTCTACCTGAGATATGAAAGATTCCTTCCGTAATGACTTCATTATCTTTATTTGAACTAGTGTTTCCTAATCTCCAATGATGTTTTTCCTATCAATTTCAGCAAGACTATTCGACATCTTCACAAATACAGACTTGACTTCCTCTGTCTCATCATTGGTATCTTATTTTGAATCCCCATCTACCACTTCTACTCCCCCTTTTTTCTTACTTCTCCTTCACATTCATCAAGAACCTATTAAATATATTATTGAATATTCTCTTCATTTTACACTACAGAGACATCATTTCTCTCAACTATATTTCACATCCTCTTTTTAAAGCAGATATATGCTTTTCATTTTTCTGACTGTCTAATTAATATCCCCTCATCTACACAAGACTCAAATTTCCTATGTTTTTATTTATTGATAATAAAGTACATACATACAAATAATTGAAAGCATCTTAACATTGGATTCATTTCATACAAAATCACAAATGGAGAATTTCCTTCATTTGGACACAACAGAGCCCTGTTAGAAAGGTAGAAAAATGTTAATACTACTTCCAAAATTTCTCTGGTAGGTGTTCTTAAGTAAGCACTATTTTATCCATATTATTGATGATCCAATTTATCCTCTCAACCACTCCATTATTCTATGAATTTCTCATCTAATATACTTGCCGCCTTATCCAGTTTTTCTTGAGATAGTCTTCCAATTGACTATTTGTGAATTCTATACCATTATCAGTATGAAGCATCAAAAGTTTCTACCCAAGCACCATTTCAGATTACCTTTGATACTATTTTATGCAACTGAAAAAAATCAGATTTATGATCAATGAAAAATATCTATTCCATTAGTCATCAATGAAAAGTAAGAAATATCTCTTACATTAAATTTCTCTTGGTGAGATAGGTCTACACACATCATCATTTACCAATTCAAGCACTATTGTTGACTAATTTTCCTTTTCCATGTACAACTTTCTGATGATATTCTCTTGTTGACATGGATTTCATGTATGATTATGATCACATGATATCTTAAGAAGATATCTATCTACATCAAACTTTACCAAATCTTACATGGATGGTTGGCATAGATGAAAAAATTATTTCTTACATATATTGTTTTCTTACTCTCTCGATAAAAAGCACATATCTTATTCTCCACATACATGGAAGATATTTCCCTTTGTGTTCTTTACTAGTAGAGAAACTACACCATATATTCTTTTATTGATACAAATCTTCTTAGTAAATCATATAGAATCCCCTGAGTCACATAGTTGACTTCCACTAAGTAGGTTGTGATTGAGACCTTCTACTCCTAAAACATTGGTATGTATCATTTATTTTCCCCTAAAACTGGACTTTCTTAAGACAATTATCTCTTAGAATTCATCATTTAAAAACTTGACACCATATTCTTTGTCGTATTTTATTATAATAACAAGATTGTTATTTCCTATCATATGGGATGTACAACCACTGTGAGGGATCCATACACCAGAATTATATGATACTTTAAGGTCAATTTTAGAAACCACATCCTTCTATACTATTTATTTTTTATCCATGGGTTTGACATCATACATTATACAGACTGATGGTCTTGATATCCCTTAGAGTATAACAGAACATATTCATCCTACAAAGTTGCAAGTCAATTTTGATTTTTTATCTCACATGCAGATTCCTTGATTTGCTGCTTGTGACTACTTTGATTATTTTTTGGAACATTCATCTAAATGGATGATGTACAATATCTAGCCATGTTCCCAAATCCTCCACACACAAAAATATCCCTTGAATTATATTCTAGAGTATCAAACTTTGTTTGGCTACCATTGTTTTTATTGTTCCATTCGAAATCTCCTAGCTATGAATCAAATTTTTGTTTAATGTCCCATATTCCCACAACAATAACACCTGATGTAGGGTGCATTCCTGTGTGTCACTTATACAATAGTATTTCCCCTTGGTTTCTATGAATATTCTAATTATACTTCAGAACCACAACAATATTTAATATTGGAGGAGGTATATGAAGTCTGACTTCAACCATGACTGCTTTCTTTTTTTGGTCAAGCCCCATACTAGCCTTATTACTTTGATTTGACAATTTATTTCACCCTGCTGGACCTCTATGCTTCACTTACAACCTTTAATTTTTTTGAATTATATGCTTTCCCAATGTCACTTTGGAAGTCAAGAGTTTTTCTTGATCCTTTAATTTTCATCACAGACTGATAGGTTCCTCTTCATGTTTGTCGATACGTTTGATTTGATCCCTTCCAATGTTAGTCAAACTATTAATTTCACTCTTCTGTTCCCTGATTTTGATATTATACACATCAACATTTTATGATCTCTCTAGTGTTGAAGAGTTAATTTTATCAATTTATCCCACTATCTCAGACTTCTCTTCCTCATACTGCAAAATGTAGAGTTTGGTGTCATGAACCGCTTGTTTTTCATTCTTCATTTTATCCCTCCAACCGTCTATCTCTTCAAGAGAGGCTTCTAATTCAATTTGAAAATCAACTCTCCCCTCAACTTCTTCTTCATAAATTTTGGTTTCCCATTTTTTCTCATCACTACCAATGGATTACATCATATAATTTTTTCCTTGATCTTTGTAGTCCACCAATTCATCTTTCTGATTATTTTGAACTGTCATATTCTCTAGAAATAAGATTCATCTTTTTATGAAATTTCTCTTAAAATTTTTATTTCATTTCACAGAAGCTGAATAATTCATCAAAGGTATTTTAATTTCATTCTCACCATATTCTTGGATCTTTTTAAGGAACATTATTGCAAGATGACCGACCTTTGCACATATAAAAAAAGAAAGTGGAATTATCCCTTAATGCTTTCCTTTCCCCCCTTTGATTATTCAAGGAAATGAATGACATCACATCATTTATCTCTTATTCTTCTTAAAAATCTTAGATGGTGAGATTATTTAAGGCCTTGAATTCCACCTCTTTAGATTTCACATTTTTCCCATCATAATTAACCTCATTTCTCATTTCATATGCTATAATGGTGGTATGAAAGTTATCCAATGTCATCTCTTTTGGATCTTTATCTTCCAATATAGAAACTTTAGGACTGAACTAAGGTGGATGTTTTCTCAAGATATACTTCACAATCTTTATATCTTAGATATCTTCCAGAATACCACACATGTCTTCAACTACAAAATTTACCCTATCAAATAATGCATCAAAAGACTCATTTGTGTTCATTCTTATATCATCATACTTGTTCCACAAAATCTGTAGATTTTCCTCTCTAACCTTTGAATAACCTTCATATATATTAAACAGATTTTCCCACATTGAATTTGATGTTTTACATGACATAAAATTTGTATATATAGAATTGTATAGGGCTCCCCTATAAGAATTTATTCCATTTTCATCAACATCCAATTCCCTCTATTCAGTTTATGATAATGCACCACTATCAATGTTTTCTGAAATACAATGTATCACTATTGTAAAAACATCCATTCCTAAGGATCGAAAGTAGTGTTTCATCCAATTATTCTATAAGTGAAAATTATTTCTATCTAAGATCTAAACTATATTGTGATTGATGATCTACATTGAGAGATAAACACTAATATTAACCATTATTTATAATACCAATTGTTAGGCCCACTAGGTCTAATATTCTGGGGGGGGGGGGGGTGGATCAAGTTATGACAGATTAAAACAAATTCTTAATTTGACATTGTTTCACTGTTAAAAAATTATCCTCTCCCTCTTTCCCAATAAAATTATGAACAAAAATTAAATCATACACAAGAGAACATAATTTTACTTGGTTCACCACCATTAAGCTATGTACAAGGAGAATACACCAACAGTGTGCTGATGTACCAAATCCACAATAAGCACACTACTATTTAGAATGTTCAAAGTAGAGTCACTGTTCCTCCTAGATTACAACCAATCCAAAAATGAAAGCTTAGTGCTCTCTAAACTGAAGTGTTCTCACTGATTCTTTAGAAGATCTAATCATAGTTTATAGAACTGTAGGTCCCTTAATTATGTCAAATGAATGCATCATCCGCTATTTTTAGATTATCTATTGATATCCCACTTTCATCCAATAATGAATACATCTTTACAACCGATGTATTGGGAAACTGAAAATCTTTAGCACAACCATGAATATGTCTTGAGTGTAACTTTAATTCCTTACAGGTAAGATTAAAATTTTCTTACAAAACACCTATCGCATGAAACTTCAATCGTACATGTAACTCAAATATTATGCACAACATTCTTAGCTTGCGCATAACTCCAATTATTTCACGCAACTCCCTTTACATAAAAATATCATGGGTTTCATAGATTTTATTTTCTCTAAGCATTTAGCTACATAGAATGAGGGGGGTCACCTCTTAGTTATAGGAATTGCTGACCCCTATGCAGAAGATTCGACGTGTCACGTGTGATACTCCTCGAGCATAGAATACCCCACCTAGCGTTTCATTATTTGCATACACCTCTTTCATGGAAACACATCTTTCGAACAAATTTCCAAATATTTTTCATAGTTCACACATTTTTCAGATTTTTATGTTCAAATCCTGAAACATGCGTTGTGTGAATGTTTCCAAAGACCCTAAATCTTGAGCATAACTTCCTTTGCAAAAAACACAATTTTCCATTTACCTATTTTGAGGCCCAAACATTCAGAGAACTCTAGGAAATGGCTCCACCATGTATGTGATCTTTTTTTACATCTTCTAGATTTTCCATTCTATTATCATTAGTCTTTTAAAATATAGGTTGTCAAAAATACCTATAGAACTCCATAACTGATAATGGAAACCCTCTATCAACAAACACAATCAACCCAAAAATGCTTTAATCTTACTTAAAATATTTTTTCACCAAAAATGGGTCATCAAAATTTGGGAAAATTGTTGGAATTATATTAATATATATTTGGAAAAGGGAAAATCCAAATAATGTGTGACAACCCATTTTATTCAACAAAGTACATAGGGATTGAAACAACAACTAAAGTATAGTGATGTTTTAATGCTTACTACTTACCAAGGTGATTGTTTTGGTAAATATGTCATTATTTTTACATTAATAATTTAATAATAATTATTAATGATTGATAGGTGGTGTTAATTTTTATTTTTATAGATTAATGTATTATATTGAATTTCTTATGCTAAACATAATTTTTTGGAAAATATTTAACAACAGGTGGAAATAAGTTTCACTCTTTCATGGATTTTATGATAAGATTAATGTTAATTTTAGTGCTATAGGAAAAAAATCATTATTGGATATTAATTTACAAGAATAAGAGATGAAGGGGAAATTTATTGAAACAAAACCCAAGGATGAAATTAAGGTTATGGAATAGAATGATATCATGTAAGTATATTTCCTTATGTTTATAGTTAAGATTGTTAAGGAATTCCTCAACATTAGGAAAAAGGATCCTGAAACAAAAATGTTATCATATTACTTTCATATCTAATTAATCAAAATATCTTTTAAATCATCATAGTTTTATGGTTTTGAGGTTCTTAACATTCCATCAATCATTCTATTTATTATGATCATCGATCTTTATCAAAATATATAATTATTTATCATTTATTTCCATGTTTATATCTTCATTTTCTAATAATTCTATCCTTTTGGGAAACAAAGTATGTGTTAATCTAGTTAAACATTATTCTTACCTTTATCTCTGATTAAAATGGTGTTTTGTTGTCGCTTATTACAATGTGGGTATACAAAAATGAAATTTACCAATTTAAAACCATTAATATCCAAGATGATTATCTTATTATATTGTCACAATTTATTTTAGTATGGTATAATGTAATAAACCATGATTTTTAAAAAGGAAAATTCATGTTTGATAGAGGGTTTACATACAACATTAATCAAATAACATAACATAAAACCATAAAAAATTCCAATAAAATTATTTCTAAATAAATTCAATCTCTTTAATAGTATCTTATTCACGCAACACCAGGTTTAACTTAAAAATACTCTCTTATAATATTATTATTTATATGTGAAAATTATAACATAGAAGTTAAGTTCAACTGTATTAATAGGACTAATTAAATTATTAAAAATTCATGGATTAAGAATGTATAAATTAAATTAAATTTTCAACGATTGATTATAAATCAAATAAGAATCATTTGAAATAAAAATAAATGTTTTTGGGAAAATAATATTTTTTTTTCTAAAAAGCATTTTTATCAAAATTTGAAGAAATAATTTAAAATTAATTCTAACTACATTTAAAAAATTTATGTTAAAAAATTTACACTCTTTTTAAATCATTATATAAAAATTATACTAGCATTATTTTTTGTGATTTTTAGAAAAAAATAACTTTTTTATCAATAGTGAAAAATAAATATTTTTTTTGAAAACTGTCATTTTTGTTTAAACAGTTTACAAGGAAAATTTAGATATTAAATTGGTTTTAAAGTAAAATTAGTTTAATTATATTAAAATTTAACTAATTTATACCAATTTATTCAATTTCATAAATACTTTCATGTAATTTTTTGAAACATTTCAAAGTGTTTACTTTTGGATACGACTTTTACATCGTATCTGTGTGTTCATTTTTAACTAAATTCAACAAATTCTTTGAAAAGATTTTAGAAAAAATTATTTTATATTTTGAATCATAATATTTAATATTATTACATATATTTTACATAGTTTTTTTTACCATTTTTAATAAAAAACGTAGTAAAAATTAATTAATACGATCAAGGTAAAAATGAGTTTACCATGGGATTAAACTAAGATGATAAGGGTAATAAATGACCTAATTTTTTTTTTCCATTCCTCATTTTTTTGAAATATTTAAACCTTATAACCTCTAAGGTATTACAATTAAACATTTGGTTCCATTTTTCATTTGATAAATGTTGGTATAATGTATTGTTTCCAAATATTCTATGTGCTTTGTCTCACACAGTTTTAAAAGGCCTCACCATACCTTCACATCTTAACACCTATTAAGCGCTTTGTCTCAAAAAAACCCTCCCTTAATCTATCCCAAACATAATTATAAAAATTATATATCTTATGGTATTAAAAAAATAATAACCCTATGATCAATAAGAATATATACAAAGGAGGTTTTTGAAAGAGAATTTAATTATCTTATTGACGATATTTCAATTTATTTCTTCTTTTCCATATTCAATTATTTATTAATGATTAAAATATAAAAACAAAATAATATAAAATATAATTTTATGTTATGTTGTTTATGAAATAATATTTATCCATCTCTTCTACTATCAAATGAGAAACAAAATCATCAATTGTCTGTATGATGGAATATCTCCTCGTGAACTGGTGAAACCTATTTTATAAAACATATCACATGCTTGTATATAATGATGGATTTAATTTATATATATATATATATAATTTTTATATTATTAATATTATTGAATTATTATATCAAATATAACTTCTTACTTTCCATGTCATTAGAAAGTATGATAATTTCGCTCGTGAGTAAGGTGGACTACCGCCTCGCGAAGCGATATGATCCATTTTTCACATTCAATTTACATGGAAAGTAATAATGATAAATTTAAAGAATATTTGTGATATATGTGACAAGATATTTATTATTTAAAATTAATATAACATCAAATTTCCTACCCTTTCACTCGTTTAGGGAATGATATTGCCCCTCATACGAATATTCGACCAATCAACTCCACGAAGCGATGTGAATCATTTTCCATTTCCAACATTAAATAATGATTCTGAAAGTGTATATAATGAGTAATTATTTTAATAATAAAATTATTATCCTTATAGATATGATATATATATATATATATCATATTTAATATAACTTTAACATTCATGAAAAAACATGAATTATAAAAAATTCAATAAACACATGAAACACTGAAATCAATGAAAAGTTATTAATAAAAAACTGGTAAAATATTATAAGTGGATCATATATGATATTAAAAAAAATGTATTTAGTTATTTTATAATTTAACATTATACTTAAAATATTTATTAGTACGTTAAAACATGTTATGAAAAATTTAAGTTTCAAGTAAGGTACTTCATCTCAATTTCCATTCATTGAGGAATATTGTAATTTTATCCACCAAATTTATTTTATATAGGGAATATTGTACCCCTTTTTAATGTATTGTATTTAATAATTAATATTTCATTCTATTATAAGTTTTAATTTAAATCATTTCATTTAATTTTATTTGAGGTGAAAATTACCAAGTTGTAAAGGATTTCATTAACCAATTTCATTTTATTTGGATATATTATATCATTGTATTTGATATTCTATGACTAAGTGTGTAATAACCCAAGATTTTATAAGATATATTCTTTTTAATTTCTTTCATATCTTATTTTGTATGATACACCAAGATTATCTTACTCTATACGCAACAACGTATTAGCTTGCAGTATACACAACACTATTCTTAGATTGTGTTACAAACAATTTCAAGTTCGTTTGATAATAGTCATTATACGAAACATTGAGTATATATATATATATTCAATTTATAAATTAAAAAATGGTTGGATTATGTTATAATGAATCAACAAAGGAGTCTTGCACTATACACAACCCTGACTTGGCTTGCATTACACGCAATCACGACCTTCTTCGATAGCGTGTGTTGTACGCAATACCGGGTTTTACTAAACAACGATATGTTATTATAATTTTATTATGAACTAGCTGTTATGAATAGTATTAACTATATTTTGAATTTTATAACATTATTATTCATCTTACACAATTTCTAGAACTTGGTATAAGAACAAAATAAATTTTTCGGGTAAAATAAGTATTTTTCAAAAATGCAGTTTTGCCGCCTTTTGATGGAGAACCCACTTTAAATATAGTTTTTGAAATGTTTATAAGTTCAATTTTACAAAATAAAATTATTCTTTGGAATCAGGATATAAAATTTTTCCTTGGATAATTTTTTCATATTATTCTAATAACTTTCATATTTTAATGAATAGTAAAAACACGCTATATTTTAATTAAAAACAACTTTTTTCATCGTAATAACTTATGTGGTTGAATTATAATATTTAATGGTTTTAAAGTATAAATAGAATATATTTTTACGATTTAATATAATTTATGTCATTATCATTTATTTTACCTTGAATTCGTAGGTTAAATCAATTCAATCTTTTGCAATGTTTTAAAGAAAAATCCATTTTCTTTCAACAACAGGATTAATTTTAATTTAATTTCTGAAACTTTTGTGTATTGAATTTGGAAAAATGGATTCCATATTTGGAATAAGTGTGTCCAAATTATGTTAATAAGCTACTTTTTATTTTTGGGAATTATGAATAGTAACTAAGGTAAATTTTATTTACCTTAGTTAAAGGTAAATCGGGTAATTAAGGGTAAATATAATATTATAAAATTACCCTAACACATGCCAAAATTCTAATGGATGGCTAAAGGTAGACCCATATCACTTAAGGGTCGTATTAGAACCATTTAATGGACTTTTGTCAATGATAATAACTTAATTATTATTTAAACCAAAGAAAGTGACAACATGTCACTCTCTTAAATCTTATAAGTATATTAATTTTACATTAGTGATAAACTTTATGAAACTTCGAACATGAATAGTCTCCAAAAAGCTAATGAAATTATCTACATCATATGAATTTATTTATAATTTTTAGGGATTATATATTTATCATTAATTGTGACACAATAGTGATGCAGAAATTGTTTATCTAGTGGAAAATCAAGAATATAGTTTTTATTAAACTAATAGTGACCATAAAAAACACAAAACCCCGACCAACACTTTTCGGTCATGTAAATTTAAAACATAATTATCCAATCGTCGAGTATTTTACCGTTTGGAGCCTTATAAAAGCGATTATGACACTTATATTATTTTATTTTAAATGATGCCAAAGTTGTCACCTTTATAATTTAATAAATATAAAAATTTACATATTGTGATTTTAAAATGATAAATTAGAGTAAAATAATTATGGTGAAAGGTAATAGATTTATCTTAATCATAGGATTTTAGTTTTAATTTTTATGCAACAAATAAGTATATTAAATAATTATACAAAAATGATGTAGTAATTATTTTATTAAGAGATAAACCAAATAAATGGTTTTAAAAATAATAAAATAAATATTATATGAACTATTTAATGTGCTCCACTAATTTTCTAGATACATATGACCTTTTATTAATCTATTAAAGCTTTTAGTTAGAACATATCTTCTTTATATATTTTATTTAAATTCAAACAAATGAATAGTGTCAAAATTGACACTTGTTATTTTATAAAAATAACATATTATAAAAGTGTTAAAAATCACAAAAATATTTAAAAATTATAAATTTAAATTTATATGGTATAAAATGTCATAAAGTATCCAATTATTGACAATTAACAACAAATAAGTAATTATTTGTTATAACTGAAAATTTAGAATGTTATTAACACAAATAAAATTAAATTTATTAAATAAGGATAAATCAAGTTGATAATGTTGAAAATAAATTCCTAACATGTCTAAATTTTATTGGTTGATGATATTACAACCCTATATCATCTAATAATTGAATATGAGTCATTTTTGGTGGTTTTTAAGAGGGTTTATAATTATTATAAATTAATATTGTTAAAGATTTCCAAAGGTGCCCCTCTCCTCCCTTATAAAAGGGAACCACCTCCTTCTCTTCCTCACACCAATTTGAGCCTTTAATCTCGGCCAAACCATGCCCATTTACCTTCTCAACTTCCCAAGAAACATCCTAGAGGTCTTGGTATTCTTCAAAGACCAATTTTAGTACCCTAAGTGGAGGATTCAAAGAGGCGTGTCAAAGAAGAGGTAATATCTGTTACCGATTCTTTCAATTTTCTTTCTTCTTCAACTTCTTCTTATTTAGTTGTTTCAATATGAAGTAATAACATCAGTATCCCTCATATACTTATATGTTATTATAAATATGAAACAACCCTATTTCATCTTCTATCCATCATACGGAAAACAAAATCACCGCGCGTGCGTACGTACGGAATACCGTCTCCACGCCGTGGTGTAATCTGTTTTTCCACCAACACCTTACATGAATGGGTATAATGGTGTAAAGAATAACTATATATGGTTATTATAACATCATACTGATTCTTATATATTATACCATCCACTCAAATTCTATATTTATGGGAACGATATCATCGCTCGTGCGAACGTACAGACTACCATCTCCACGACGTGATGAGATTCATTCTCTATGATTAACCATACATGAATGATCATAAAGTTTATATAATGAATAATAATGAAATATATGAAATAATAATTCTACTGGATTTATGTATATATATATTTATGTCATCTATTTAGTTGCATTCAATTCAATAAGGAAATGAAAACAACGTTCATGCGTACGTACGACCTACCGTCTCCATGAACAATGTATTTCATTCCTTTAATCGATCTATAATATATATGTATATGATGAATATATATTATATATAAATCATGTTTTACATTCTGGAATTATGTAAATCAGGATATAAGTAATAATATCAAGAAACGACAAGTCGAAACACATATGATAAATGAAATGATTTTACCCAAAACGCTACTTTAACATGGAATTTACAAAAGACCGGGTAATATAAAGTCATAAGTGAAACATATATGATATCATAAAAATGAATATGATTATGTAATAAGTCAATTACATTATATAAATCATTATACAGAAGGTTCGGAACCATACAAAGCATATCAGACCTAAGGTAAGGGATAATTTTACAAATCTCATTTTTATCCGAGATTGCTTATTCGTAAGTATTTAGTGGGGTTATTTCTATCAACCATTTACATATTTTATAAATTTTTTTTATGTATGTTTAATGTCCTTTTTACCCATTTTGTATTTTACTACATGGTATGTCTGGAATATTTCTATTACGAGGTACTTTTTGACTTTTCCGACAAAAGTACGAGAAGAATGTTTTTTTTTAACTTATACGGCACGAACAGATTTTTACTGTTTTATAAAGCATTATTTTCATGAATCTTCCTCCAAAATATTTCATGACTATTTTCAACAAAATCCCTTTCTTTTAAAATTTCATGACATTTTTTGAAAAGAAAATTATTTTTAAGAATAAAGGATATTTTCCTCAAGAATTCATTTCAAATGTTTTATCAAAACCATTTTTCCATCTAAGATGACATTATTTCCTATGTGTATGTTTCAAGTATAATGTCTCTATGATTTACATGGTTTCACTTTTATTATTATGAAATGATATCCATTACTTTTATATGGATTATGTGATGATGGGATGATGTTTATGAAACCCATTTTATTCATTGGGTTATTATGAATGATGTATGTTTATTTTGTGGCACAAGTAAGAATGATTTCATTATGAGATGGGTGGGACCTATATCTACCTCGAATGAATTGGGTAAATATTTATATCTCATGAGATAGGCATGGCTGGAACGGAAAGTTAAACCAGTTCAGTAATTCAGGACTGGAACGAGGAGTGAACTCGATTCAGAAAGGGACTTTGTCCACTAAGATGGTCTTGGTAGCAATGCCTTGTCTAATATGGAAATCATATCATGTGCTTAATGGTTGCCACAATTAAATGTTTTATTCTCATTCTATTTTATCATTCTTAATGTTTCTTTATGATCTATGCCTTACGTACTTCCATGTTTTATGTCATTTCTCAATATTTTTATGTTTAAACATTATGTTCATGTTTTTAAGTTCAAATGTATATGGTATGTTTTATTTTATCCATGCTTACCCTTACTGAGAATTTGTGCTCACCATTTTTATGTTTTCTTTTCCCCAGGAAATAAAGAATGGTTTTAGGTAAGAAAAAAGGGGAAGATCTTTATGGGAGATGTTGAAAATCTTTCACCACGATTAGAATATTACGTTCCAAGTTTCCAAAGACACTAAACTATTACGGTCCTTGTGTGTATGTTTTTGTTATGTATTAAGTAATCCACAAAAGTAATGTAATGTTCATATACGTCAAGCTTCGGGTCTCTACAGTTGGTATCAGAGGAAAGGTTTAGTCAACCCTTGGAAACTTGGATGCGATAACTTTAGTGAGATCCATAGAGATATTTTTAGGTATGTCTAGGGATGTACCTAAGGTTAAGTATAAGTATAGGTTATAGTCCTAGAATTACAGTAACGATCTAAGAATTAAACCTAAGATGATAGATATTGAGGGTACTCCCCCTTTATTATGTTGTTTTCCCTAGCATGATTTTTTCCTCTCAAACTATTCTTTTGGGGTTTTAGACGATGGATGGAACCTGAAGGAACTGTGTTTATAAATGAAATGGACAATGCAATGATTATCCTTATGAACAAACAAATGTTATGGGAGATGGAGTGCAAAATCTTATTGCTATACTTACACAAGCTATGAATCATTATGGAATTCCAAATGAGCAGAGAAGGGAACAATATTCTATTGAGTCCTTCATGAGGCAACGCCCACCTTATTTCAGTGGGTCTTCTAATCCACTTGTTGCTAAACAATGGATCAGTACCACTGAAAAGATATTCTGTTCTTCAATGTTCTGAACATGATAAAGTCATCTTAGTAGTATATCGTTTGGAAGGTGAAACTGATCAATGGTGGGATCTTATCAAGAATACGAGGCCAAGATATGAAATTGAGTCCATGGAATGGGACGAGTTCAAGAACTTATTTTTCAATAAGTACTTCCCTCATATTCTTCTAACAAAGATGGAGAAGGAGTTTCTTGAACTAAAGAAAAAGGATGATGAATCTGTTGGTGTATACGAATCTAATTTTACAAGGCTTGCAAGGTATGCATCTGGCTTTATCATCCAACCTAAAAGTAAAGTTGATCGATTCTTCTGTGTCTTAAAACCAAATCTTCAAAGGGAATTAGCTATAAGAGACTTCAGTAGCTATGAAGAAATTGTGCGTTGTGCTATCAAGGTAGAAATGGAAGTTGGTGTTACTTATCCATCTCATAGTTTTGACAAGAAACGATAGATGGTGTTCAAGGAGAAATCTCAAAATAATGGTGAAAATAAGAAGAATGTTTCCTTATGATCAAAGTGTTGAAAGAAGCATGATGTAGATTGTCTTAAAGGGACTAGAAAATGTTTTAAGTGTGGAAAAGAAGGTCATCGAGCAGCTGAGTGTCTAAGTAATGGAAAAAGGTTTTCTATTGATGTGAATAATGAAAATACTGCAGAGAACGCACCACCAACACTTAAATGCTTCAAGTGCAAGGAAATGGGGAATTATGCTAATAGATTCCCTAATCCAAGGGTTAATGATGATCAACATGAGAAACCACTTAAGGAAAAGGACAAAGGGAAGTCACATGTGATCACCATTGGCGATGTTGAATATGACAACGATGTGGTGGAATGATTAAGTGTTTATCTAATGGGTTTCCAAAATAATGTTGTATATATTATCGTGGAATATTGGAATATTTATGTATTGGTCTATTGTGGTTTTCAATAATTTTATGGTACTGATAACCATGGAAAGTGATTGAGATATTTTTGGAAAAAAAGATGATATGCACATAATGAAGGGATAAGAAGAAAATGAAATGTTTGATAGTATTCATGAGCTCATGACTGATATAAGGAGAAGGTTATATCATGGTTTGGGTTTATAGAATTTTTGGATTTTTGTATGTGGAAAGAGTTAACTTTTGACAGCATTCATGTTTTCACTAAGGTTTAATGTGTACTAATTTTTTAAGAGAATACATGATTAAGGTATTCACATGATTGGAATGTGACCAACAAGATATATGGGGGATAAATGATGGTATTCACATGATTTGTTGATGACATTTCAAGTAATAATTTTCTTTATACTATGAGCTTGGACTGAAGTATTTTAGATAAGACTAAAGATTGGAATGGATTATGTTGGACATAAGTTAGTATTGTTTAAGGATAGAACTTTTTTCGATATTATTGATGGGATTTTATAGTAATGTAGTTTTAGAAAAAGGACAACCTGCAGGACTAGCGACAACCCGTTGCGTCGGACAAGGCTGTGGGAATCGAACCCACAACCGAAGTGAGACTGGCCTTTATCGCATACCACTGGCCTACAGGAAGTCCCTGGTTAGTAGAAACTAGTTTTATTTTATTAAGAGGTATGATATATGAAGTATAAGTTCATTTTTGGAACCATATATTATTAATCTAACCATATGATGGACTTATAAATTTTTCTAACATTTTGTTTGAAACAGATGGAATGACCCATCATTCTATCACATGATCTGCTGACACATCACAAATAAAAAATTCAACTTTATTTCTTTAAGGGATGAAGTGGAAATTGTTCAATTCACGAACAACAATGAGATAGTACCAAAATCATGTAAGTATTTCTTTTAATTCATCAACTTTTGGGAAATGATCTTGAAAACCAAAGTTTTTGTCCTAGTGACCTTATATTCGATGAATTAGATGGTACCTTAGATCATAACAAATCTATGGCTTTGTGATTGTTGTCTTTTTCATAGCCATGTTCTCTACCACTGTCTATCAGAACATGATGGTTGAATTTCTCTTCCATATCCATATTTTCACCTAAGTTATCCTATGTGGAAACCCAGTGATTAGTTTATTTGGGTAACTGTTACGTTTCATACTTTAGTTTATAAAGATAAGTTTTGGTATTCCTTTTTACGATGTGGGTTTCAATTAAATAAACTTTCAAGTAGAAAACCATTTATAACCCCGACGAATTTCGAGGGCGAAATTCATTTTAAGGGGGGTATAATGTAATAACCCGAGATTTTATAAGATATATTATTTTTAATTTCTTTCATATCTTCTGTTGTACGATACACCAAGATTATCTTGCGCTATACACAACACCGTATTAGCTTGCAGTATACGCAACACTATTCTTAGATTGTGTTCCACACAATTTCATGTTCGTTTGATAATAGTCATTCTACGTAACATGGAGTATATATATATATATTCAATTTATAAATGAAAAAATGGTTGGATCATGTTATAATGAAACAACAAAGGAGTCTTGCACTATACGCAACCTTGACTTGGTTTCATTACACGCGATCGCGACCTTTTTCGATAGTGTGTGTTGTACGCAATACCGGGTTTTACTAAACAACGATATGTTATTATAATTTTATTATGAACTAGTCGTTATGAATAGTATTAAATATATTATGAATTTTATAACATTATTATTCATCTTACACATTTTCTAGAACATGGTATAAGAACAAAATAAATTTTTCGGGTAAAATAAGTATTTTTAAAAAAATGTAGTTTTGCCGCCTTTTGATGGAGCACCCACTTTAAAAATAATTTTTGACATGTTTATAAGTTCGATTTTAAAAAATAAAATTATTCTTTGGAATCAGGATATAAAATTTTACCTTGGATAAAATTTTCATATTATTCAGATAACTTTCATATTTTAATGAATAGTAAAAACACGCTATATTTTAATTGAAAACAAATTTTTTCATCATAATAACTTATGTGGTTAAATTATAATATTGAATGGTTTTAAAGTATAAATAGAATATATTTTTACCATTTAATATAATTTATGTCATTATCATTGATTTTACCTTGAATTCGTAGGTTAAATCAATTCAATCTTTTGCAATGTTTTAAAGAAAACCCGTTTTCTTTCAACAATGGGATTAATTTTAATTTAATTTATGCAACTTTTGTGTATTGAATTTGGAAAAACGGATTCCATATTTGTAATCAGTGGGTCCAAATTATGTTAATAAGCTACTTTTTATTTTTGGGAATTATGAATAGTAACTACGGTAAATTTTATTTACCTTAGTTAAAGGTGAATCGGGTAATTAAGGGTAAATATAATATTATAAAATTACCCTAACACATGCCAAAATTCTATTTGATGGTTAAAAGTAGACCCATATCACTTAAGAGTCGGATTAGAATCATTTAATGGACTTTTTCCAATGAAAATAACTTAATTATTATTAAAACCAAAGAAAGTGAAAACATGCCACTCTCTTAAATTTTATAAGTATATTAATTTTAATTTAATGATAAACTTCATGAAACATAAAACATTAATAGTCTCCAGAAATATAATGAAATTATCTACATCATATTAATTTATTTACAATTTTTAGGGATTAAATATGTATCATTAATTGTGACACAATAGTGATGCAGAAATTGTTTATCTAGTGAAAAATCAAGAATATAGTTTGTATTAAACTAATAGTGACCATAAAAGGCACAAAACCCTGACCAAAACTTATTGGTCATGTAAATTTAAACCATAATCATACAATGGTAGAGTGTTTGACCATTTGGAGCCTTATAAAAGCGATTATGACACTTATATTATTTTATTTTAAATGATGCCAAAGTTGTCACCTTCATAATTTAATAAATATAACAATTTAAATATTGTTATTTTTTAGATGATAAATTAGAGTAAAAGTATTATTGTAAAAGGTAATAGACTTATCTTTATCATAGGATTTTATTTTTAATTTTTATGCAACAAATAAGTATATTAAATAATTATACAAAAATGATGTTGTAATTATTTTATTAAGAGATAAATCAAATAAATGGTTTTAAAAATAATAAAATAAATATTATATGAACTATTTAATGTTATAAACTAATTTTTTAGATACATATGACCTTTTATGAATCTATTAAAGATTTTAGTTCGAACATATATTCTGTATATATTTTATTTAAATTCAACAAATGAATTGTGTCAAAATTGACACTATTGTTATTTTATAAAAATAACATATTATAAAATTGTTTAAAAATCACAAAATTTTTTAAAAATTATAAATTTAAATTTATATGGTATAAAATGTTATAAAGTATCCAATTATGAACAATTTACAACAAATAACTAATTATTTGTTATAACTGAAAATTTAGAATGTTATTACCACAAATAAAATTAAATTGATTTAATAAGGATAAATCAAGTTGATAATGTTGAAAATAAATTCCTAACATGTCTAAATTTTATTGGTTGATGATATTACAACCCTATATCATCTAATATTCTAATATGAGTCATTTTTTGAGGTTTTTAAGTGGGGTTATATTTATTATAAATTAATATTTTTAAAGATTTCCAAAGGTGCCCCTCTCCTCCCTTATAAAAGGGCACCTCATCCCTCTCTTCCTCACACCAATTTGAGCCTTCATGCTCGGCCAAACCATGACCATTTCCCTTCTCTACATCCCTATAAAAATTCTAAAGGTCCTGGTCTTCTTCAAAGACCAATTCTAGTACCCTAAGTGGAGGATTCAAAGAGGCGTGTCAAAGAAGTGGTAATATCTATTACCGATTCTTTCAATTTTTTTTCTTCTTCAACTTCTTCTTATTTAGTTGTTTCATTATGAAGTAATAACATCAGTATCACTCATATAATTATATGTTATTATTGATATGAAACAACCCTATTTCACCTTCTATCCATGCTATGGAAAACAAAATCACCGCGCGTGCATACGTTCGGAATACCGTCTCCACACCGTGGTGTAATCTATTTTTCCACCAACACCATACATGGATGGGTATAATGGTGTATAGAATAACTATATATGGTTATTATAACATCATACCTATTCTGATATATTATACCATCCACTCCAATTCTATAATTATGGGAACGATATCATCGCTCGTGCGTACGTATAGACTACCGTCTCCACGACGCGATGAGATTCATTCTCCATGATTAACCATACATGAATGATAATAAAGTTTATATAATGAATAATAATGAAATATATGAAATAATAATTCCCCTGGATTTATGTATATATATATATGTATGTCATCTATTTAGTTTCATTAAATTCAATAAGGAAACGAAAACAACGTTCATGCGTACGTATGACCCACCGTCTCCATGAACGGTGTATTTCATTCCTTTTATCGATCTATAATATATATGTATATGATGAATATATATTATATATAAATCATGTTTTACATTCTGGAATTATTTAAATCAGGATATAAGTAATAATATCAAGAAATGACAAGTCGAAACACATACGATAAATGAAATTATTTTACCCAAAATGCTACTTTAACATGGAATTTACAAAAGAACGGGTAATATAAAGTCATAAGTGAAACATATATGATATAATAACAATGGATATGATTATTTAATAAGTCAATGACATTATTTAAATCATTATACAGGAGGTTCGGAACCATACAAAGCATATCAGACCTAAGGTAAGGGATAATTTTACAAATCTCATTTTTATCCGAGATTGCTTATTTGTAAGTATTTACTGGGGTTATTTATATCAACCATTTCCATCTTTTATAAAAGTGTTTTTATGAATGTTAAATTTCCTTCTAAACCATTTTTTATTTTACTACACGGTATGTATGGAATCTTTCTATTAAGAGGTACTTTTTGACTTTTCCAACAAAAGTACGAGAAGAATGTTTTTTAACTTATTTGGAACGAATGGATTTTTACTATTTTATAAAGCCTTATTTTTATGAAGCTTCCACCAAAATATTTCATTACTATTTTCAACAAAATCCTTTTCATTTAAAATTGCATGAAATTTTGTGAAAAGAAAATTATTTTGAAGAAGAAAGGATATTTTCCTCAAGAATTCATTTCAAATGTTTTATCAAAACCATTTTTCCATCTAAGATGAAATTATTTAATATGTGTATGTTTCAATTATAATGTCTCTAGGATTTACATGGTTTCACTTTTATTATTATGAAATGATATCCATTACTTTTATATGGATTATGTGATTATGGGATGATGTTTATGAAACCCATTTTATTCATTGGGTTATTATGAATGATGTATGTTTATTTTGTGGCACAAGTAAGAATGATTTCATTATGAGATGGGTAGGACCTATATCTCCCTCCAATGCATTGGGTAAAGATTTATATCTCATGATATAGACATGTCTAGAACGGAAAGTTAAACCGGTTCAGTAATACTGGACTGGAACGAGGAGTGAACTCGATTCAGAAAGGGACTTTGTCCACTAAGATGGTCTTGACAACAATGCCTTGGCTAATATGGAAATCATATCATGTGCTTAAGGTTTCCACAATTAAATGTTTTATTCTCATGCTATTTTATCATTATTAATGTTTCTTTATGATCTATGCCTTACGTACTTCCATGTTTTATGTCATTGCTCAATATTTTGATGTTTAAACATTATGTTCATGTTTTTAAGTTCAAATGTATATGGTATGTTTTATTTTATCCATGCTTACCCTTACTGAGCATTTGAGCTCACCCTTTTTATGTTTTCTTTTCCCCAGGATATAAAGAAAGGTTTTAGGTAAGAAAAAAAGGGGAAGATCTTTATGGGAGATGTTGAAGATCTTTCACCACGATTAGAAGATTACGTTCCATGTTTCCAAAGAAACTAAACTATTACGGTCCTTGTGTGTATATTTTTGTTATGTATTAAGTATTCTGCAAAAGTAATGTAATGTTCAAGTACGTCAAGATTCATGTCTCTACAATGTGTATATTTTCTATTTTATATATATTTTTTATTTCCATATGTTTTATTTTTATATAAATGTGATACACATAATCTATTAATTGTATAATCCTCACTAAAATATTATGATATTTGTAATGTTTTATTTAATAATCTCATTTTATTTGGGATTATTTATTCATTAATTTATAATAAATGAAATTATATGATAATTTTATAAAAAACTATTTCATATTGTCCTAATAAAGTTATTTAGGATGTTTTCAAGTAAAATTTCTATTCATACTATATTTTGAATATTTATTTATTGTGGAAATGTTTACAATAAAATCCAACATCATTTATCTGTTCTGTTGAAAATTCTTTTCCACCCAAAACTATGTTTTCAAAGAAATGTTTTCAGAAATATTTTTTAAAATTATAAAATTGATATATTAAATAAATTTTTACACATATTCATATTTATAAAAAGGGTTTTTAAAAGAATATATATGTTATTTTCAAAACATGTCATGTTTCTCTTTTATAGAATACATGTAATGAATCATTGTTTTAACATGTACAACATGTATGGAATTTACCACCATACTAACCACTCAATGTTTTAAACATTCCATTATAACATACGAAGGGTATATTCAAAGAAACTAATTTTTAAAATGTTCAGAAAACATTTTTATTTAAAAATATATTCAATGTAGGAAAGGTTATTTCCTAAAAAAAATTTAATATTAATTTTATAGTATTTATATCCATTAATAAAAAAAATTAATTAAATACTAATCTAATTGGGATATGTTTTATTGATTCTATGTACATTTTTTCTTTGGATGGTTTATGATCATTTTGTTTGGAGAAATTATTGACTTTTACTTTCTTGATTCATTTTTTTGACGTTAAATTTCCCATTAAATATCCACCTTCCTATGATTATTAGAAGTAAAATTTTCCTTAAATACAAATATTATTTATAATTTATATTCATATTTATTAAATTGTATATTATTTATATATACAGTGTTCAACATTTAATTCCATTTTAATTTCTAGTGAAATATTTATATATATGTATTATTTACTCTATATTTATATTTGATGATATGACATATTAGTCATGATTTAAAATTATTTCTTAATATATGAGGAATTAATTGGACATGCAGATATAGGTGGGGATAGGTTATAGAAAACCCCTCAATACGTCTGTAGTATCTTATGATGAATTATTTTTCTATCATTAGTTAAATGGTTTTGGTGAATACCTACCCATCTGTTTTAAACAATCTTTTGAAGGGCCTTGGTATTATAGGTATCATGATGCCTGAGATCATGACTTCCAATAATTAATTATTTACATCATTAATAATTTAATTATTGCTATATATGATATTTTTGTAATGATATTATAAATAGATTCCTTTCATTATCAGTTTATTGATTAAATTGAATATTCTTTAAAGTGTTATTAATTATGCCTTACCAAATTATGATAGTCAACTTATTGATTAAATGGATTTTTTTTCTAGATATTTACCTTGGAATATTGATTATTCCCTATATAATGATGATATTTATGTTATTGATTAAATGGTACATGTCTCTAGATATGTAACTTTCCATATTGATCATGCCTTATATAATAATGGTAGTCAAATTATTTAAATTACATTTGTTTTTAGTTATATACCATCAGATGTTGATTGTGCTAACTAATCCATGATAGTTTCTACTCTACATAACTATTACTGGGAACCTGAGCTCACTATAATTGTTTTCCTCTCCAATTAATCCATGATGTGTATAATGAATTATATGAAAAGATATTATAGTGGGAATAATGATATTAAAAAAAACTTATATCATAATTTGTGTTTTCCAAAGCTATGAAAGGCTATTGTATGTTTCTAAAATAATAAGACTACTAAACTTTTCATTAATTTAGGATTAGATCAGTTGAATCTAGTGAAAATTTAATAATGAAACCACCAGATCTAGGTTACTAGGGTAGGGGTAATTACACATATTGGTGGGGTTACTATTCTAATAGTTTCGCTACCATTATCAATGTTTAGATTAATATTCCATATGATAGATTACAATTCCCATGGTATGATTTTTAATGGTTATATTGATTCCCTTACTTCTACAAACACCTTTTTTTACCAACACTTTTCAGTCAAATATATTTTCTCTCAAGTTTATATATATTCTCATTTTAAAAATGAATATTTTATTTATAGTATTCCACTTCATTTCATTAATTTTTATCATGAGTGTGATCATTCTGATGGATCGAACCAATCTAAATTTTCATATCATATTAACATTATTTTATATATTTTATCCAATTGTAATATTTTCAATTATTAGTGATATATTTATTCTCAAAATTTCATGTGTAATTCAATTGAATTTGTTTATTTTTCATTTTTTGTTTCATGTTCTTCATATAATACTACATTAATACGCATGACACGTTTATATGAACAGAAGGGGAAGTTCCATTGATAATATTTTGGATCATTATATTATCCCCCCTTATGAAATTTCTCACCCAAAATATAATTTCATCCACTGACATAGAAATGGATGAGGGTTATTTTTTTCATCAATTCCTTTGGTTTCTATTTTTCCTCCTCTTACATATGTTTATATCATAGAACGTTGAAGAAATGAGTTTCCTTATTGCTTTGAAATTTGTCTCTAGGGTCTAATATTTTCAATGATTTATCCTCATAAGAGATATAAGTATCCAATTTTACCATATCTAAATTATATATATGTGAGTGATATGATATATACTCTCTCAAGAGGGGTATGTAGAACACATCATCTAATTTTGATATTTTTACTGTGAGTTATTTTTAATTTTATAAAACTTTTATGAGATCAAGAATATCAACTGGACCATTGTACATAATACATAGATTTCCTTTTCTATAACTCAAATGAATATATTACATAGAGATATTTAGAGAAATAATTTATATGCAACGTAAAACTCCATGTCTAAAAAATTATTATCTACATTGACCCTTTATCAACTTTTAGTATCTATGATGTGTTATTGAATGATCATAAAATTTTCTACCAATTCATCAAACATTTCAAGTCCCAAAAACTTCAATTCATAAATTTGTCTTAGAATGTAGCTGTTACACATATCTTCCCATAAAGGGAATATATAGATCCATCTGGATGCTTGTGTGAAAGAAATTGTTGTGTGACAGACACGTCGATCCTATATTTCATTGAAGTTCATCAGGCATGACCTCAATATTTTAATCATGTTTATAGAAAATACACTCGTATTTTTCTTCAGTTTAGAGGTGATAAGACATAATAATGTTCAACATAGTGTTTACAGAATGTTTTACATTTTCCAGAACATGGTTTTAAATTTAATATCTTTATAAGACACAAGTTATAGTGGTGTTCCATTAATCATCACCAATTATCTGATGTATATCCATGCAAGTTTATTGACTTATAAGACCAATTAAATTGGAATGAATTTAGCAGTCCTTATAAAATGATCCACCAAATCCCATATATCATTATTTCCAATCAACATCTATAAAAGTCCATTGAAAATATCCATGGTGATATCTTCCTATTTATATGTAGTTATGGGAAATGATCGCACCATTCCCTTAGTCATTGGAATTTTCCCCTTTAATATCTAACATACCATCACATTGATATATATTTTACAACATTATTCATCATATTGTCACACAAATAGTTCTCTTATATATCTGGATACTCTATCACGATCCTTTAGTTTATGGAGAAGGTCATCATAATTATATCATTCAAAAAAAATATCTCATGATTTCAATATACACATATTCATGACTGAAATCATACAACAAATTATTTATTAATTTTAAACTCAAAATATTTACATTTTCTTATTTCCTCCACCTCTTTAAGATACACATAGCCCCTTTGAGCACCCTTTTCCTTTTACTTAAGGATTGATTGAGAAATCATTTGAGTTTGGAAGTATGAAGTTACTTTCTTTATGATTCACATGCCCAAAATTTTGATTTCTAAGATAATTGGATCCCTCCATATCCTTATGGTGGTTAAGGATTGAGAATTGAGCACTTCATTTTTCTTCCCAACATAGTAATGGATTGATTATTCATAATGATTTATATTGCTTAACCATCTTTGATAGCATATATTAAGATCCATATATTTGAATATATACTTTCATTTAGGAGTTCTCCTCATGACCCTTAAACTACCTTGAGGTGAAAGATATCACATTATCATTTTTCATTAGTATGTATCCAAGGAACATCATTGGCGAATCACTATATATCATGAAAGGCTCACCAATTTAGGGTACTTAATATACTATTGTAGCGAATAACCTCCTTTTCCATTTTGTAAGCTCTTGTTGAATTTATTGCTTTTAAAAAACATCACTCTCTTCTGAGTTATCTTATTCATCGTGTTTGAAATCCATTAGATTTTTTTCACAAATCATTGATAATATAGTACTATTATATGTAAATTATAGATCAGTATTTTAGTAGTTGTTCTGGGACACTCTTTAAATTCCATTATATAAGAAGGGTCCACCAATATCCCTTTTTTGGGGATTACAAGCCCTAATAATGATACTTCATCCATCCAAAAATCACATTAAATTTAATTTTTATATAGTTCCTCCTTTTATAATTTCATTATCACAATATTCAACCTCACCTCATGCTCCTAAATTCAATTCGCTACTAAAAATATGCCTTTAATTTTGATAAAAATGGCATTTATATATGATAGAGAAGTTCTAGATATCATAATTAAAATACCTAGGGTTTTATAAATTATAGAAAAGTACTGATAAATGACTCTTTTTGAAAGTCTTAATAAAGAAATGATAAAGGAAACCGTTTACCATCGCATTTATTTATCACTAATAAAGGACCCCATTATTAGTGCATCTATAAAAAATGATAATAGGGAATATATTAGTGTGTTGTAAGAACACACTACATAACCAGTAATGTTTTCTATAACAATAAATTGTAGCACTAATGTCATGTGTTGTAACAGTACACTACAACAATAGTACAATGTGCTATAATAGAAAATTCCTGCACCCGAAACATCATCAGAAAGAATCGAAATCTAATACCAATAAATAATTTAAATGAAATTAAATTTATAACACAAATACAATGAAAAAAATATATTATAGACATTCAAAAATTGATTTATACAATTACATGAGTAATTATAAATTATCACATACAATAAAAAACACAAAATATCCTCTACCTTTTTCCCCTGACCTTGAAATATACTACTGTTGAAAAAACCATTCCTGCTAGAGAAAAAGAACACACATATTTATGAAAAAAATTATTATGTTAATAATAATGTGATGAAATAAATTAATTATAAAGTGATAATTTTAATCTAATAACTGATATATACTAACAACAAAATGCATTATATTGAGTTGCGGTTGGATATTATAGATCACACAATTTCCTATTCTTATTCTAGAATTATCTCTATGAAAATTAACTAAATATTTATAAGATAAATATAGTGAGGAAACTAATTAAGTAATGTTAGTTATAATGATTCGAAAACAATTTGGGATATTTTTCCCATTTTTAGCATTTTTATGCAAATTTTAAACTTGAATGAGCCCTATTTTATAAAAATATTCACTTAGAGTCATACCGGTCACACCATGTGTTGGATTAATATTCTTCTGATTCCTAAACATTCCAAAGAACCTATGGATCGTTTTAATACTATATCTAAACAATATGAATATTTTTTCTATTTTTGGGTATCTCACATATCTTTTTATAACTAAATGTCATTTTTAATTGGAAATACGTAATTTGAGTCATACCGGTGACATCATGTGTTGGTGTGATAAGATACTAATTCCAAAAATTAAAAAATCACTTATTAATCATTTCTATAAATTACCTAGAAAATACAATCATGTTTTCTCAATTTTCAGTGAGTGAATCCTTTTAAACTAACAAATCAATTTTAAACTCATAACAAACACTTTGAGTCATGTTGGGAATATTATATATCATATTGAGGTGAGGATGATTACTACACATCAAAAATTATGTATGGGTCATTCTCATAATGTATCAACGAAATAGAATGTGTTTGAAATGTTTTGAGTCCGCTACTTTTAATTTTTGTTAAGAAATCATTTTAAACTGGAAACAAGCACATCGAGCCATACCGGTCAAATTGAGTATCATTTTGATGTGAGACTAAATATTAATGTCAAAAATTACTAATGAATCATTTTCCTAAATTATCAAGACAATACTTTTGTGTTTGATCAATATTTAGTATGTGATGTTTTTTGAACTAAAATATCTATTTTAAATTGATAACGAACACTTTTAGTCAATCCGGGAATATAGTGCATTATATTGAGATTTAGATTATTCCTACACATAAGAAATGAATTATTTATCATTTTACTACAGTATAAAAAAATCTAAAATCTTTTTATCAGTTTTGAGTTTGTCAGTTGTCCTTTTTACTAAATTTAATGTCAATTTTAAATAAAACGATGCAGTTAGAGTCATACCGATCACATCATCCATGAGATTTAGGTTTATATGATTCTTACATATCTGAAACTAGTTATGGATCATTTTCATAAAGTATAAAAACAATTTTAATGCCTTTTATCAGTTTTGAGTACATATCTTTTGTTTTTTACAAAAATTTTATTTTAAATAGGAAGCACGTACTTTGAGTCACACCTATCACTTAATTTTTATTTTTCCTAAAAAAATAATTCCTACATGTCAAAATTTAATTATGATTCATTTTAATAAATTATCAGTAAAATATGATTTTGTTTGTTTGGTTTTTAGTGGTGAACCCTTTTGAACTAAAATGTCAATTCTAAACTGATAACGGACTCTTTAATCCCTACAAGGAACATCTTATATTTATTGATGTTTGATTTATTTTTATATGTCAAAAATTACTTATGAATCATTTTAAAAAATTATTAAAATAATATAAATGAATTTTATTTTTTTTGAGTATGTAAGTTGTGTTTTTTACTAAAATTAATGTCAATTTTAATAAAATGATTCATTTAGAGTCAAACCGGTCACACTATGGATTAGATTTAGGTGAGGATAATTACCACATGTCTCAAAAGACTTATATATTTTTTCATAAATTATCAATAAAATAAAAATTATTTTTCTCGGTTTTGAGTAAATCATTTTTCTTTTTTAGTAAAATGTAAATTTAAACTAGAAACACACACTATGAGACATACTAATCACATCATGTGTTCGTATGACATTATCATGATTCCAACACTTAAAAAAATAATTATGAATATTTTTTCTAAATTATTAAGACAATTTGTGTGTGTTTTATCTGTATTCAATGAGTGACACTTTTTGAACTAAAATTTATATTTTAAAACTATAATAGAAATATTGAGTTATACCTAGAACATAATATATTAGATTAAGGTACAAATAATTCTTAAACATCAAAAATTAATTATGGATTGTTTTCCTAAATTATCAAAACAATATGAATATGTTTCTTTGGTTTTGATTATTTCATTTATCATTTTTAATAAAATTAATGTCAATTTTAAATAACAAGATGCACTTAGCGCCATATAAGTCACACTATGAATTGAATTGTGGTGTAGCTGATTCCTACATTTCCAAAAGTATCAAACAAATATGAGCCACCAATGTTACCACACATTCCATTGCCTTTATTTTTCCATCTACCAACACTGCATATTGCGTGATTATTTTTGGCCAAAAAAGGCTTTTCAATTATGAAAATCGACATAATATGCAGTTTCGGTAGTTCGACCATGAAATCAAATGTAAAGAGTGGTAACATTAGAATAATGGAAGTTGTAATATTTTTATTGGCTTGTTGTAGATAGTTTAATAAATAATATGACTTCCCAAAAGATCTATGAAATAAAATAAATAAGCATTGGATAAATATTTTATGAAAATTAACTGACAAATAGTAGGTAAATTGATAAAAAAATTAATTAAATAAGCATTCTTAAGTCACATTTTTTAGGATTGTTTTAAAAGTTTTTGACAGATTTCCTTATTTTCATTATCTCAATTACAACCCCCAAGACCAATATCTCATGAGCATGAGTAAATTCAAACTAATCAACTCAACATGAAAAAAAGAATCTTACCTTATAATACAAAAATTATTTTGTGAGTAAATTATAAATGAATAAATTAATAAAAAAAAAAGAAACAATAAATTAATTCTATGAATAATTATTTTACTATGAAAACATTAAATTTGACTTGGTGACTGAGTAGAGGTACCAATGTTTCTTTTCATGCAATGGTTTTGGAAGAATGTTTATAGAATTTCATAAACTACAACACTATATGGGATAAATGGTATTGGGGGAGAAGATATCCATGGAAGTTTTGGTGTAGAGAGGCATGAAATATGGAAGAAAATCTTCTAAAATAAATGAAATCTGTATAGAATAATTAATGTTTAATCATTGTTTCATTATATAACTTTTTATAACATTGATAATGTATAACATAACATTACCTTTAAATCTTACCCAACGGTTTATTTCATTATACTTTGTTCTTCTACAAGATTTGTAACATCATCTTATAAAGAAGACATTTTCTGCACGAGTTGTGAAATGTTTAATTTATATTATGTGAATGTTGTATAGAATAGTTAATATTGTGAGTAAAAACATAGTAAATTAAAAAACACATTTACCTTATCATTTAACTCTCTTTATTTATTTAAATATTTAATGGATTTGGATCCTTTATCAAGAATACAAATCCCCTCTTTGTGGTCCCCTCAAATGGAAAACTCATTTTCTACATTTGGACCAGCATGAACTGATTATGATCTCCCAATGAAAGGGTCATCCTTGGTTGAGTTTTCTTCTAAACCAATATTTTTGTTAGTCACCAGTAGGGCAATCACCTAATTCTTTTTTACTATATTTGAGACATAAAATGCTTGTAATTATTGGGATTCCATTATGAATTGGTTATCCTTTTACAATTCCACACTAAACATAACCTTCATAAATCCCATTTCACCAATTTTCACAACACTCCTATTCACAATCCATTTGAAACAGAAAATAAGCACTTGAAATTTTGTATAATCCAACTGATATATTTTTTTGGTAATGTAAAAATATGATATATTTTAAAAAAATTGATTTATATCCTTAGAACCAGATATGTGTGTCACTTCCTCCCCAAGTGTAACTACCATGTGTTTTTTTGTAATACAGTTATCATGTTCTTTTTTAGAGAACATATTACCATTTATTACAAAACCAGTGTAAGATATAACATTTTAATTTGGTCCCCTAGCTATCCATTGAAGTCATTTGGAAATTGAATTCTTATTTTTATATAAATCCTTATATATTTAGTCTTATAACTACCTTATAATATATTGATTGTGTGTATTTGATATTCATCCTCCACCCATTTGCGGATTCAAATCAAAAAATTTTATTTGAGGTCTTTAATGTATGGATCAACATCTTCACTATTATATAAAATGTAAAGGTGTAATTGGCCTCTCTCTATGAAGGTAATTGTAAAAAAATCTATTTTGAAAGTTCCTTCGTTAAAAAGGAAATTAAATGTTTGAACCATTGGGAGTCCAATGGATTCACACTCTAATAGGAAATCAGTACAAAATTCAAAAACTTCTTCACTGATATATCACTCTATGATATATCCTTCTTGTAGAATTTCTTTCTTGACATACCATTTAAAAATTATCATATACCATTCAATGGGATACATCCATTTGTAATGCAGATGACCAAATAGTTGAACATATCTAACCATGTTAACTATCATCTAGACCATTATATCAAAGAATGATGGTATTAAGAGCCTATCTAATTCACATAATATGTCCAAAACCACCATATTCATTATTGGAAACACCATTGGGTCTATAACATTACTACCTATGGATTTGAAAAATAATAGGAGTCATGTTAATGTATTTTATACATAAATTGGTTGATTTCAATGGAAAGATACATGCATCAAATATTGCATCAAGACTTGACTATTATGATATTTTAGTCCCTTTAATTTCAAATTAGTCATTGACATGACATTTTTTATATTCAATGAATTCCTTATAAAACTTTTACACTATTAAGTAAAAGGAAAATTTTCAATTTTTCCTATCCATATAGAATGTAAGTTGCTAGAGGAAGAAAATGATGCCCTTTACCCTACACTGGTGTCAACGATTCCCTTATACCCATGTCAATCATGTCCATCCTAGCCTTGATTCCATCATTACATTTCCTCTAAACATTTAGTAACATTATAGTAACACTATCAAATAAATTTTTCTCTACAAGAATGAAATCACAAGAATGGTTTTTGTACAAACAATTCTAATATTATAATTGAAAAAAAATCGATAACTTATTTCAAAATGATTTCGTAAGGTTTTTTGAAGATGGTTTATTGAAAATGGTGTCAATATATTTTAGATTATTTACAAATTGATCACCCGTTAGTGGAGGCAGTGTTTTAGATTTTTCAATTTTACATCGAGTGTTGTCATCCAAGATTGGTAATTACTTAATTAAGGTATAAATTTCTCATGTTCTAAAAATCAATTCTTCATAGAAATTTTCAACCCAAATGATCAATTTTATTATTCTCAAATGGGACACCCTAACATTCCTTTAATATTATAGTCTCATAAATTTCTATAATTTGGAAATTCATTTTTCATCCAGTAGAACATGGCCCTAAATGTGAATTATTAACTTATATGAGAATCATACATTGTAACACCCATATCCCACATCAATTACACATCTTAGATTAATGGATATAAATAGAAAACAATATCATTTATAGGTTTATTTGGACCAATTATAAGTGGAGACAACATAATGTATTTGCGCTTTATTGATAATACAAGATGAAACTTATATTTTACCAACATAATGGTCCATGTATTAGGATTACTATATTTTAAACCGAAAGGATTGGTTATGTTAGTGGATAACAAAATAAAAAAATTTATATGATTATTTTCAAATTTTGGATACTTTTAATCAATTTTTTTCCATTGAGGATAATTCATTGGATGACATAGGTTACCATACATTGTTCCTGTATCTTCATGAAATTTCAATTGTCTTGTGGTTTACTAACATTCATATAGTCTTCTAATTAATTGAATAATTGGAATATACCATAAAAAATTTGAAGTACTTGATTATTTTTTCTTATATGAATCCATGCCACACATATGGAATTTTATAAGTGATTCGTGGTCCTTGTGAGAAAATATGGAATCATTTCCAAGAAATTTTTTAGAGATCATTCCCATTTAATATATCATTTTCTAGTGTCATATTTTTGAAATAAAAGTTCATTTTATTCTAGAAAAAAATCATTGAGGAGACCACGTGGTTATGTAAAGTAGGTGTCGCTATATCCGCAACAAGATTTACATTTATACGACTTCAATACAACTAAAAAAGTTATGTATTTAGTATAACTAGTATACAATGGTCTCATATCATAACTATTTAACTTCCCAAACAAATTAGATAACCACAATGTTTATCTTGAGTTTCCATTGTCATTTTATCCATGTTATTTCCATTATCATTTACATTATTATTCTTATAAAATGATCCGTAAACCACAGTATTATCCTAATTGTTGAACATTCAGTTTTACACCGTGTTTATCAAAAAATTAATATATCCAATCTATTATAGGACCAATAAAATGTTCACCCAACTATTTCAGACTAATTTTTCTTGAATAACAATAATGTAAACATAGAAAAAAGATTTGAGAAGGTTCATATACATGCTATATTGAAAACATGATAAATTGTTTTTCTTAATATTCAAAATCTTTTGGAAAAAGATTAGATTAAATCTAATTTTGATTCATATATATTATAATAAGTTAATAGAATAATCAATTTTTACAATAAATGTAAAATTACACATAAGATATTCATTATCAAAGGTGAATATTATAGAAAATTATAACAAGGAGAACCCAAGATTTTATTCTTTCAAATAATTACAGAATGATTTGAATGAAATAGGTAATTAAATATAAGAAAAATAATTACTCCACTCTGGTAGGTGTTATCCTCATAATTCACCCAAAAATTTAATTTATAGACAATTTTCATCTTCATCGGTTTAATCTCCCGAACAGTTATTATTTCATATTCTCTTAAGACTCATCCTACATCTCTTGTGTAAATTCACCCATGTTACTTAAACTACTCATAGTAGTAGTCATACATGCGATTAATACTACTTGAATAGTTCAAGAAACATAAAATAGATAGTGGATGAGAATCAGGAAATAAATTGAATTAATAACTCCTCAGGAAATGAAGTTGACGAAGATAATAATTGTACTCTATTATAGTGTAATGTTTCCCATTTGTGAGAATTACACAATTGAAACTAGTTATTATCTCATGGCCTTTTTAAGGTGATGTTTTTGGTCAAACAAAAAAATCTTGTATATGATTCGTGTGGTATCGACAGAGACGTGTTATGATATATGAGTCATTGGGTCTTCTATGAACTCTTTATTTATATACGAAATATGACTTTTAATACTTTTAATCCTACAACAAAGACTCATCCAACCTCTAGTAAAATGATCCATCATTTCATTCATAAATTCCCTAATCGAATTAAAATATAATATATGCAATTAAGGAGTAATAAAAAACCCAAATATTATAAACAAGAACAATAACTTCTCATTCTATGAACTAAAAGATATAAAAATGTATTGATAAAATATTTGAATAAATAAAGAGTTATTCCATATACACAGATGGTAATAATATATTCCTAGGTGTGGAACTAATACATGTCACCCCAAAGTGACGAATACTAATATATGTTTCCGAAAAATTATTCAACCAAATATATAATTTAATAACCTTCATTATATTTTTAGAAACAAGTTATGTAACTACCTATGGACTTTTTACATTTTAAACTAATGGTATATCAAATGTAATTAATCTAGATAAATTTTATTAATAATGATTTTTTCCATAATAATTGATATTTTTTGAATGAAGATACTTGTAGAACCTTAAATATTCTAGGGTTATTGAATATGGATACTTATAACCATGCTCATGAAGAATAATATATAATAATAAAAGAAAACATTAGATAGAAAAATAAATGAATCCACACAAACAAATAAAATATATAAAAAATAGTCACATTGTATAATGGATCAATATTAAATGTGTACTAATTAAAAAAAAAATAAACAAGTAAATATTAGTAAATGGATCATATGAAATATTTGGAAACATCACAACAACCCTTTAGGCGACTGTGGGTATACTTGGGTTGGAACCAAATATAAGTATGATGATGACTTCTTATTTTTATAAACTAATAGAGACCCACAAATATCAAACCATGTTAGACTCCCATAAGGACCTTGATATAAGTGTGAACCCATGAAATCTAATCGGGACTACATTATAATTATCTGTCATCCCTCACTAAGATGCATATGATCCCTAATATGATGGTAATGGGAGGAAGACTTGTCTTTTAAAAAAATATCTATCGATAGTCAACATAACCCAAAAATGTCTATTCAATCATAATTTCAACACACATAAATACTATATATGTATTTAAAATGAAAAAAACTCACCACTTCAAATCTAATATACATAGCTTCCATGAATGGTGAAAACATTTTATAAAAACCATTTCATGGTACCATCATGGCCACAACACTTGATACTGCTTCTAATTTTATACAGAAAACTTTTATCTTTCTATTTAAAATAATGTTAGAATCATAATAATTTTAAAAATATCTAAACATGCCTCAAAGTCATAAATTTAAAAAACACACATTTATAGCCTCTCTTCGAATTCGTTTTTAAAACCAATAAAAAAATTATCACCTTCTTTTTTGAATGAACCCAATCTATATTTCAAAACACTGCATAATTAAATATATATATTAAATAATAAATAAATAAATAAATAAATATATATATATATATTTCAAAATTCATTGATATATGGATATTAATATAGGATATCAGAAAAAACAGAGATAAAATTCCATAAATAAAATAAAAATACCATGTAATACCTATGAATATTGAAAATATAAAAAAACCAAACAAACAACACCTCAACTTCATGAAATCGTTACATAAAATCCAATTGATTTTATTAAATAAAAATCAAGGGTGGAATTTTAATAAAAACATTTTATGTGTTATTTCTATGGAAGGAAGTTCAACACATTTTAACTTAATATGCTACCCGGATGAAATCAATTAGTGCAATTATGAATATGCTATGGTGAAGCATGATTATCCCTTAAAGGTTAAATAGAAACACAAAATCATAGAAACCACCAATTAGAAATTCACTTTATAATGGAAATTAGCAATGGATAATGAATATTAATAGATAATGATCAAAAAATTGAAAAAATATATCACCAAATAAGCAATCAATTAGTGTGGATGAGGAGAAAATAACATACCTTGGATTGAAGTTTTGAATCATCCATAAGAAATTAGAGATATCACAAAACCTTATATTTATTCAATCCTTGCATTCATTCAACCCTTTAATCATTTGAGCCTTGGATTCGATTCTTGAAATGGTTCAATCTTTGATTAGAGCTTGGATTCATTGAGGAGGAGATCCAACTGTAGGTGGCTTCAACGAAAAGCTTCAGATATCCCAATGTGTTTGTGACTAGTTAGGTTTCATTAAATTGATCAGAAACACTTTTATCAGCGCTTCCTAAAAGCGCTGATAAAGATCATTTTTATGATTCCGAAATTAATAAGTGTTGATAAAAGGCATCTTTATCAGCACTAAATTTTTAACATTAATAAATATGGATTTTGTCTGGGATAAAATTTAACAACTGATATATTATTTATAATTATAATTATAAATAAAACTTATGTACATATAATTAAATATTTATATATATTAAACATATATATATATCAATATAAATATAATAGATATATTCATTATTGAAATATATTTATTATGATTTTCTAATTATTTAAATATATAATTATAAATTTATAATAATACTAATAATTTAAAAAAAATATATTTGTATAATTATATATTTAAAAAATTACATATAGTTATATAATTATATCATTATATCTATTTACATAATTATATATATATAATAAATATAAATATTGTAAATATATTCATTATTTAATTAAATTTATTATAATTTTATAATTATCTAAATATATATAATTATTTATTTATAATTATATAAATACTTTTTTAAAAATAATATTAATTTATTTATAATTAAAAATATAAAAATTTATAAATATAGTAAATATACATTTATAAAATGTATGTATTTATAAGTATATTTATTTGTAAATATTTATTCAAAAACAGATTTCTAACATTATTAATGAATATATAATCTAAAATACATCTGTGTTAAAAATGAGTGAAATTGAACAACTAAAAATGAGTATACATTAATAATATTAAAAAAATGTATATGTTTTCTTAATTAAATATAAATTGTTAAAAAATATTAATATCTACTAAAATAATCATGAATTCATATTGAAAATATTGAAACATAGTTAATAAATATATATAAGTAAATAATATAAAATGATTAAATTCCAAAAAAATGAAAAAAGTATAAAAATTGAATTAATACACGACCATAATAATATTATCAAAAAATATATACAAAAACCTGTTAGAGATATAATATATATTAAATGTATAATGTTATAATGAAATTTTAAAACTAATACTAAAAGTTTTATAAATTAAATAAATATTAGGTGTGTGTGTTTCTATATAAGATTTCATTAATTTTGTAAATATTTGTGTGTTCGTTAAATGTATTAATTACATGTGTATATATGTGAAATAAATTTAATAGATGTTTGATATATTTTAAATATAAAAATAAAACAGCAATCAATTATGTCTATTACTCGATGTAATTAGTCATCATTTTTAATTAATATTAATTTTTAATTATTAATCATTCTTCACTAAATATATGACTAATTTAACGTAATCCATCAATATTTTGTATTATATAAATCATATTTTAGGAAATATATAAGATTATTTTTATATATTAAATTTATTAATGAATAATAATATATAAAAACCATTAGAAATGAATAAGGCATTAATATGTTTTTAATTATTTAATTTTTTTGTTATATATATATATATATTAAATTTATATCATTTATTACAATTTATTTTTAATATATACATATATATATTAGGCTTATTAATTTTGTATTAATATGTGTTTCATCAAAAAAATTAATTAATTTTAAATTTATAAATGTTTAATTTTTTTGAATTATTATAATTTTTTTTATTTTTATGTTTAATTATCGCAATTTATTCATTTTTAATTTTTTTATGAATTATAAAAATTTATAAATTTTATATATCTATATTTAACATATTATTTATTTATATTTATAATCTACATACATGTATATTAAATTTATCCATTATTATCAAAAAATATTTCATTAATTTTTTATTGATATTTTTCTTAGTTTGATGATTTTTTATTTTTATTTATTTTATTATTTTCTTTTATTCATTTTACATATCTATATATTAACTATATAATTTTATTAGTATTTATAATTTATACATATATTAAAAATATTCATATTTATCAATAAATATTTTATTAAAATAAAATAACACTTTTTACAAATTTACTCATGTTTAATTAGTTATTTGTTAAACTATTTCATTTTATTTGAATCATTTATTAGTTCTAAAAATCACTGATAAATGGCACCCTTTATTAGTACTAAAAGAATTCCCTAAAAAAGGGTTCCCTTTATCCGTGTTAAAAAGAATGTGTTGATAAAGGGTACCCTTTAGCAGGAATGGAAAAGGGGTGAAAAAGGGTATCCTTTATTAGTGCCAAAAAGAAGTTTTGTTAGAGGGTAAATTTTATCAGTGCTTAAAAAAGATCTTTTAAAGCCTAGTTTCGTAGTAGTGTTAGGAGTATATAAGAATGTTATTTTTTATATAAAATAAATAATTTATCTAGGTAATCTCTGAACACACTATTCATTATGTCTATAATGATTTTTTGAGAATTAGTGAGTCTGAAGGTATCAATATGAAATCATAATTTTCAAATTTTCTTCGAAATTTAGTCATGGGAATATCTTCGATCATTACCTTTTATTAGTGATATCGTAACTGAAGGTCCACCATAGAGAAATTCTATGACTCTTATAGTAGATTTTAAAAATCATCAATCCATGGTAGGGGATAATTATTCTTTATAGTGATATTGTTGAGTTCATAATGGCCCATGAAGTTGTTCATTGGACATCTTTATTTTTTATGTATGGGACCATTGCACACCAAGGTAGAGTAGTTGTGTGTATAAAACCATTTTCCATATTTCATGTAAGTAATGCTTAGGTTCATCTAACTCAATAGTGGATATTCTTTGAGGAGTCTTTGATGTTGGCAGAGATCTTTGTATAACTTTAATAGAGAAATCAACCTCTCCGTCAAGTGTAAAACTAGGAAACTCTTCAAGGAGTAAATTAGTATGGTTTCTCACAATAGGAATGTCTTCAAGAATTATTCTCTCTACTATCTAAAACATTTTAGCTAAATATTCTTACTCTTGATGAATTAATATCAACTCATGAGAAGAAGACTACAAAGGTAATTCATTTTCTTCCTTATACATTTACAAAATCATAGGATGACTAATGATGTAATGAGTTATATCTCTCTTCTTAACATTGAAACATTCATTATATATAGAAAACTAATCCATGACTTGTCTAATGTAATATTACACTAATTGATGTATGTTAATATTTTGGGGGAGATTCAGTCCACAATCAATTACCATGGAAGAGTTTATATTAGAGATGTAACAAACACTATATTATTTGTCCTCAAATATAAATAAGCCCAAAAGTTTTGTGGTTGTTTTTAAATTATTCACCTAAACTTACAAGGTATGAAGTAATGTGTAAAAATAATATTAAAAAGTATATTCTCTATTCATTAAAGAATACCTAGTGTACCTCTCGTCACATATTTTTTTCCAGGACCCAGTTTATCATTAGTGATAATATAATCCCTTTATTATATATATAACATAGAGTTTATTTTCTTTGATTATCTATCATATCCCTTGTTTTAGTTAATTGGATTCCACACTAATCAAGTTACTAATAGCTGAATCATAGGAAAATAGGATGAGTGTTGGCTAAAAAATTATTTTCTTCTATCACACTAGAGGGATTCATCTTCTCTCATAGGTAGTGATTAACATAATTTCCCTATTTTTTACACTTAAATCATCTCTCAGTTCCCTTTATACAATACTATGATGTTTCTTATCACACTTTTGACATGTTGGCAGTTCAATTTTATTTCCTTCGTGGGGTGTATTTATTCATCATACCCAATTAGACTCCATTTTATAATTCTTATCTCTATCCCCACATAATGAATATATGTCTCCATTATTCATCTTGACCAAAATGGTATATTGAACAATATATTGATTGAAATCAATGTCACAAATCACCAAATATTGTTTTAGAATTAGGTTTATTCCACTAATGTAGTTTTTTACCTTACAATCAACGATTAAGAGAAATTCAAAGGTGAACCATGCAAGAATTTTGTTGTTTTACTCATACACCATAATATTCTATTCTTTATCTTTTTCAAGTCCAAGGAAATCACTATACTTTTTAAGGAAGATTGTTTATGGAAAATATTTATTGAAATATATTCTCTTGGATCATTCCCATTCTTTAAATTCAATTTCCTCCATGGGGTTCATATTTTACATTAGTGTCTACCACTGATCAACTTAACCTTATAGGGAATATATATATGGTATTAGTAATTGGGGTTTGGCTTAGTGGTAATCACCCTGTAATCCTACATGAAAAATGGGGGTTCAAAACCCATGGGGCGTAGGGTACTGGAGCAGTACTATAGCAGTACTATAACAGCGGTGGTACTGTAGATCGGCGGGTACTGTAGCAGCGGTAGGGCACTGTAGCGGCGGTGGTACTGTAGCAGCCAATTAACTATTCACAGAATGGGCCTTAGGCCAAAAAATTGGGCCTATGGGCTATGTAATGGGGTACATGACCACTGAGCCTTAGGGCTATGTAAGGGTCTCCCTCTACCCAGTTAAAAGAGGTATTTGCTTTTCTTTAATAATAAAATGAGGCTTCAGCCCCAACTTTAAAAAAATATGGTATCAATTTATATTGTTTTGATCAATTATGAATTAATAATATCTTATCAGTTTATTTAATAAAATCTTTTATGATAATGGGATCAAAAGATACACTAATGTTAGGTGACCATTTTAACATAAAGTACTCGACCATAAGATCCTATTCCATAGGATAAGAAGGGTGTTCTATGTGAATCTAGTTATTAATCATAATTAGATTCAATTGAGACTATACAACCATAGAGTTCTCATATCTCACTCCCATTAGTTTTGAAACCCCATTAGAGAAATCATCACATTTTCTATCATGTTGGGTTTTTTCACGGTTCCTCTAATTTCATAGTATTATATATGTCACGAACCGACTCTAGTCGCCATAAAGCCTAACACTAAACCCAGCCCATAACATGACCCAATGGGTATTCCCTATCCCCATAAGTTGGAACATGTTCCTGGGTATCATTGATTCTGGTTTCGGTATGATTTACCTGAGTATGGATACATAAAACATAAAAAACAATCGATAAACCGAATATAAAAATCCATGCCAAACAAGCATAAAAAAATAGAAAACTGAATAATTTGGTTTAAAAATTAAAAGATAGGTCCAAATACACATAAAAGTTGTATCAAAATAGCCCCAAGTACACCACATGATAAGGGGTCATCACCCACAGGCTGTCTCCACAACACCACACCATGGAAGGGAACTAACAACCTGAACTACCATCACCGAAGGCCTTACCTTTACCTATGTCAAAGATTATCATGTATACATAAATATAAGAGGTGTAAGTAGGGTGTGAGACTAATACCAATATGATACCCCCAAGATATTCCATGGAGTAAGAAATACAAAATAAAAAGCAAGCCAATTTTGATTAGTAAAAAGCAGTGGAAATAATTTCTAAAGAATGAATCATTTAAATGTATACAGTTTTCAAAAGGAATTTTATATGAGTGATAAAATTTCAATAAAATATGAAATATACTTTATTTTCTAGAAGAAACCACCATATTCCAAAGATAAATTTAAAATATTAAATGAGAACTAATCTCAGGAACACCCCTATGCAATAATTAGTCTCAACCCCTTGTACATCGTATATCAATGTAAATTAACCATAGAAAAATATGTTCTCATGAACAATCCACTATCGGGGAACATAAAAATAACCCATTAGTCCCTAATCATTATCAATATAGTTTTTTAGTGTTTTTTTATCCATTTTTCTTAGTGAAATAGCGATAAAACCTCTCCGGATCACTAGCGTACTAGTACATATCCACCCTCTTAGATACCCAGGTTTCCCCCTTTGTGATGAAACCATTATCAAATATTACCAAAAGAAATAATCACATATAAATATTTTTTATTATCATAATCAAATCAAAGTATTATCTACACACGCTTCTCAACAGTTACATCACTCAATAAAACCTTTAGAATTTCAATAGAATAACTTCAAAAAATTTAACAATGTTTTACACACAAAATCCATTAAAACACCCCACTTTGAACACTATGTTCATACAAATATTCACTAAAACATAATTTTCATCCTAAAAAACTTTTTATAAATCCATTACAAGAGTTATAAAACAACCCCAATTGGCATAACATAGAATAGACATGTAAAACACCTAATCTAACACAAAATTGGTACCTGAAAATCATTTTATTAACAACCGTCACCAAAGCCAATTTTTTTGGAAGGATAATGAAGGATAAGCATGATAAAAATGAAAATTAAGAAAATATAACTCATCCGGTAGTGCTTATACATGGAATCACCTACCACAAGGGTTAAAACCCTTGAATGTTTATGTGGAAGTTCAACCGCACCACCGCCGCACCATAAGAGACTTAGATGAAGCCTAAAACCACAATAATAAAATAGTAATCCCAATATCAAACCCTAGGTTCGAATCCAAACTTTCTAAAAATTAAGAACTTCAAAAATAAATTAATGAAACTCTAAGAAAATGGAAGAAACCCTAAGAAAATGGGAGGAAGAAGGAAGGAGACCCACTTACATAATGGATCTTAATGAAATATCACCAAATACACAGGTATCTGAATTTTAAAATAGCTAAAAATGAAATTGAGGTTCTAATATGGCTGATAAGGTCAAGTGAGAATTGAAATGGGGGAAAAAGAGTAAAAATTGAAGGATTAATGAGTGAAACAAGTTACCTCTTTAAATATGGATGATTTGAGAAAGCCTAAGAAGTTATACCACAACTACCAATGCACATGGGATCCAAAGAGGGAAAAGATAATAGATGAACGCATAGGTTCAGGGGGATTAGTTGAGAGTTTTAATCACTAAAAAAGAATAAAAATTGAATAAGATATTAAGTATTTTTTTTAAAAATAGAAATGGTCTTATGGACTGGCCCAATTCATTAAATAAAAACCCAAATCCACCAGGATTATTTATTAATAAATGGCCCAAATTGATATGGTAGTATTAATAGGATAGGGGAGGCCATGTTGGAATTAAAATGTGAGGAAAATATTAAAAAAAATAATGAGTTAAAAAAATAAAATTGGTTTTTAAATATGAAAATGGGCTCACGGTTTGGCCCAAATAATGGAAACTCACCCTTTCCTCAAAAAATGTGTCGAAAACCCCCACAAAAAAAAAACAAGAATGGAAATTAAATGAATTTTACCTTTAAAATAATTCATGGATGTGACAAATATTTCCACCATGAAAGACTTTTTGCCCTGAAAAGTCAACCTGAAGCTTGATCGGAAAACAAGAATGGGTACTCCTTCCCAACCCAAAACTTTCTCTCCCAATTTTCATGTGTATCATTCCCCGGATGCTGAAGATCCAAAACTAGTGTAATAGACTTTCCCCAAATAACCTTTTCTTCGAAGTCCACTATTAACACTAGTTGCTCAAAAACAGATAAATCAGGATCTATATCCAACTCCGCCCAATTCAGTACATGTAATGGATCCGGGTTTATTTTTATTCAACTAGGAGACATGGAAGAAGTTCTGGATGGATTTAAAATGAGAAGGTAAATAAAACCTATATTCCATATTTCTAATACACTCAATGACCTCAAAAGGTCTGACATACTGCGGGGTCATCTTCCCTTTCTTTCTTAATCAACGATGGCCCAGAAGAGGGACCACTTCCAAGAATACCCTGTCACCCACAGAAAACTCTAGGTCTCGATGACTCTAGTAATAATATGATTTATTGCGACTCTGAGCTATCAATAAGTGATTCCCAATCAACTTTACCTTTTCATATGTCTCCTGCACTAGACTCGGCCCAATAGTGAGGTCTCACCTACCTCAGCCCAACATAGGGGGACTGAAAAGGACTACCATAGAGCACGGAAAAAGGAGCCATTTGAATCAAGGATTGGTAAATGTTATTATAAGAAAACACAACAAATTCCAAATGTTTGTCTCAGGAACCTACAAAGTCTAGATAACAAACATGGAGCATGTTCTCCAAAATATGACTCGCTCGCTTTCTCTGACCATTTGTTTAAGGATGTTATGTCATACTCATCTTAATCTGAGACCCCAAGTCCTTCTAAAGGACTTCCCAAAACCTAGAAGTTAAACATAGGTCTCTATATAAGACAATTTCTAATTAAACACCAAGGAGCCTTAACACCTACTAAAGATACAAATAGTCTACCTCTTCCACTTTAGCTGTATCTCTGATCAGAATGAAGTGGGCTGATTTGGTCAGACGATTAATCAGCACCCAAATGGAATTCTTAACCCTATGTGTATGAGGTAAGAAAATAATGATGTCTAGGGAAACCTCATCCCACTTCCAGGCAGGAATGGGTAATGACTGGAGAAAAATGGAGGGATTTTGATTCACTTATTTCTCATACTGGCATGTGTATTATCTAGACATGAAGTTCACGATGTATCTTCTCGTACCAGGCCACAAGAAAAATCGATAGACATCATAATACATCTTGGTGGAACTCGGATGGATATCCCACTGAGACTGGTGACTATCCTGCATCACTACCTTCAACAGAGATAACGACACTACTGAATGGTCGTTGAAGCACAAAATGCCCTCGGAAGATGATGACCAATCAAAAGACGTCTCCCCACCATGAAGAAACTACTTAGACCACTAAAAAATCTCATCACTAGGCTGTTCTCACTGAATTAGCTCCACTAGAAATAGAGTCAAATGAAATCTCTCCAAGAACACACCCCCAATTTTCTCTTTGGTCTCCACATGCATATGAGAAACGAGTTCTAATAGAGTCCACTCATCACTATAGTTCCTCAAATCTAGCACTAGGACTCTTCTACTTAAGGCGTTGGGAAACACACTACACTTTCCTAGGGTATACACAATTTCAAAGTCGAACCCCTACAAGTAATCGATCCAACGACGCTACCTCAATTTGAGGTCTATTTGTAGGATGATATAGACCAAGATTTTTTTATCAGAGTAGACCAAATACTTATCCTCAAAGAGATAGTGACACCAAGTCTTCAATGCATGAATCAAAGATGCTAACACTAAGTCATGGGTTCGGTAATTATTATCATGTGGTCGAAGTTCCCAAGATCCATACGCCAAAACATGACCATCCTGCATAAACATGCACCCGAGACCCATACCTGAAGCATCACAATACACCACATACCCATTTCCAGCATCTAGGAAATTTAGAATGGGGGTGGTAGTCAACTGACTCTTCATATCCTCGAATGATTACTGAATTCTAGGACCTATAAAAACTTCACCTCTTTCCTAGTGAGTGTGATCATCGGGGAAGAAATCTGAGAGAAATCCCAAACAAATAGACTGTAATACCCATCTAGGCTGAGGAATCTCCAGATCTCAAACATTTTCTTCGCTGTCTCACATGACATAACTTCACTGATCTTCATGGGGTCCACTGAAACCCCCTACTCTAAGATCACATGCACCAGAAATTTCACCACCATGATCTGTAAAGTGCACTAGGAAAACATTTCATAAAGGAGACACTCTCTCAAAGTTCCCAGAATGATCCGCTGGTGATTATTATGTTCCTCCTCAGATCCTGAATAAACTACAATGTCATCCAAAAATAACATGATAAATAAATCGAGATACTGATGGAACACCTTGTTCATGAGTTCCATAAAGACCAATTGATCATTGGATAATCTGAAGGGAAAGACCAAGTACTCGAAGTGGAAGTATCTTCTTCGAAAGGCTGTTTTTGGATATCTTTCTCTTTCACCCAGAGTTGATGATAGCCCGAATGAAAGTATATTTTATAAAACCACCTTTCCTCCTTCAACTAATCGAACAATTAATCTATTCAGGGAAATGCATATTATTTTCTTGATTGTTACCTTAATTATCTTCCGATAGTCCATGCAGAACTGAAGGGATCCATCAGCCTTTTTCATGAATAACATAGGAGCGGCCCAAGGAGAGACACTCAGGAAAATGAATCCTTTGGATTCTTAGTCTTCCTGGTATATATTTAATTCCCTCATCTTAGTGGGGGCAATGAGATATAAGGGAATAGATATCATATATGTTCCCAACACCAGATCAATCGAGAACTCCACATCCTTCCATGGGGAAAACTGAAAAATAATCCAGATATACCACCAGAAACTTGTCCACTACATGAGGTAGTACACCATCTACAGCATGAAAATTATCCTCTATTGTGATTGATGATAATTGAAAAAAATATCTTAAATTTGGGAGTGTTGGTCCCGGACGACTCGATCAAGGTTCCCATTCCCCATGAAACACCTGATGACTCCCATCAGGTGCGGTGAAACTGACCCGCTGCCTATAACTATCATTTTATGCCTGAAAGTGTACCAGACAATCCATTATAAGTGTCATATCAAATAGATCCATATCTAAGACCATGAAGTCCCACTCTATCTCAACCCATGACACAGAATGTGCACATGATGGGAACCTGAGACTCTGCTCCTTCTTTCCCAGCAACATCACTAACTCTTTTGAAAAGGATAAAATCTCAGTTGGAAAATTCAAGTTGTTCACAAAAAGGGAAGAAATGAATGAAATAAAGGCATCAGTATAATAAAGAGCAGAAACTATAGAAGATGAAATCAAAATGGTACCTCAACCTCTTGATGGTACCACCTCTGATCCTGCTGGTACATGATCCACAGCATGGAGATGTCTAGTCTCTGCCTGAGGACGACCGCTAGTCTTTGGTTGTTCCCTAAAATAGATCTACCCAGAAGATGACCCATCCCTACCTCCATGCCCACCAAATCAAGATACCCCCGTTCTCAACATCTCTGACTAAGCTTGCACTTCTCTTGAAGCCACCGATCCTACCCCACTCCAATGTGTATGTTCCACCACTCAATAGTGCTGCAAGTGACCCATACATCGACATTGATAATAGGGATTTAGAGTAAATGGGAATGATGGTATTATGTACCCCAACCTCCCACACTTGTAGCCCATGACAGATCTCACATCAGAATACACAGATGAAAAATGCATGGAAGAGTGGCCTAAACTACCACCTCCCTTATTCCTCAGATCTACTTGCTTCCTTTTCTTCAATGAAGAGATACCACTTCCCACTACAATAATTGTCCCAGAGAAACCATCCCTCCCATTTTGGTCAATATCCACCATATACACCCAGTCAACCACCTCAACATAGGTCCTAATCTTAATCAAGAAAACCTAGGAGTATATCTCTAGCCATAATCCTTTCTCAATCTTTTAGGCCGTCACTTTATCATTAGAGATGATTTCAATTGAATACTGAACTAGATCAATGAAATGGCTAGCTAACTCCATCAAAAAATATCCCACTAAACATGATACAGGAACTCTCAGGATCTAGCATATGCCAAAACATTAGGGTAATAATATTCATTGAAAACAACCTTGAAATCTCCCCAATGCATTTTCTCATTCTTTTCTATTTTAAGTACTGATTCCCACCACTTGCGGTTGGGACCCTACAATATAAAAGAGAAAAAATTCACCCAGAACTCCTCAGATGTTTCTAGGAACTCGAACATGCACTCAATATTTTTGAGCCATTCCTCTTCCTCCTGGGGTTCTATGCTACCTTAGAATGTAGGAGGCTTGTTTTTCAAGAACTCCTAGGCCTTTTCCTTCCTAATACTAGTCTCATCTTCTCTAAAATGATCTGTAATATGATATGATCAATGTCCTAGTGCTTGGAAAACCTAAACCACATCCTCTACTAGCCTATGATCAAGCGGTGCAGGAGAACCCTCTCCAGCTTCCTCCTGTGAGTGCATGGGAGCTTTCTGGGGAGGCATGTTTCTACAAAAGATAACAATCACAAGATTAAAAATCTGTACAAAAAATCTAAAAATTTCATCAATAACAGAAAACATAAATAATAATAAAAATACAATGATAAAAGAAACAACTACCCCACCCCTACCTGATTTCCACGTGTAGTCTACAGCCCACACGTTTTACCTAGAAGTGATGTCAAACATACAATTACATTGTCCCATGGTGACTCGAAGTTTTCTAAGAGAGGTTATTTCCAAGTGCACTACTAATTACCAAAACTTTGATTCCTAATGATTCTAGTTCTTTTCTATCCTGACTCATCCCAAAATAATAATATAACCCAAAAACATTAACCTACTCTATTATCATTTTTTCACAAACTGAATCTGGTTGCTATCAAACCTGACACCAAACCTAGCTCATGAAAAGGCCCTAAGGGAGTTCCCTATCCCCACAGGCTGGAACAAGTGCCAAATTATTATAGATTTTGGTTGAGGAATTATTTACCTGAGTATGGATACATAAAACATAAAAAAAATCGATAAAAAGAATTTTAAAATTCATGCCAACAAGGTTTAAAAAATATATTCCTGAATAAATAGGTTTAAACATAAGAAATAGATCCAAAGACACATTAAGTAGAAGAAAAACATCCCCAAGGACTCCACACGACATGGGGTCAGCGCCCACAAGCCATGTTCACAACACCGCACCATGGAAGAGAACTAACAACCCAAACCGCCATCACTGAAGACCTTACCTTTACCCATGTCAAACATGATCAAGTATACATAGACCCAAGTGGTGTAAGTAGGGTGTGAACCTATGAAAAATAGGAAAACACTGTGATATTCCATAGATTACGAAATACAAGATAAAAAGAAGGACAGTTTTGATAAGCAAGAAGTTATAGAAATAATTTTTAAGGAATGATACTTTTAAATAAAAATATTTTTCAAAGGGAATTTTCCATGAATGATAAAATTTAAATAAAACATTTAAGCTAATTAATTTTCCAGAAAAAATTACCATACTCCTATGATAAATAAAAAATAGTCAGTGAGCACTAATCTCTGGAACACCCCTAGGAACTAGTTAGTCTCGGGCCCCATGTACATCATATCTCAGTGTAATGTAACCATATAAAAATCCATTCTCATGCACGAGCCACTAGGAGGGAGAATTAAAATAACCTAGTGGTCCCCAATCATCATAAATATAATTTTTTAGGGTTTTAATTATCCATTATACTAAGTGAAATGGGGATGAAACCGCTTTGAATCACTAGCGTACTAGTACCAATCCGCTCTCTTAAATACCTAGGTTTCCCCCTTTATGATCAAACCATTTTTACATGTTACCATAATAAATTAACACATAAACACATAAATTATGGTCATAATCAACTCAATATAGTATCTACACATTCTTTTCACCACTTACATCACTCAATAAAACCATTAGAATTTCAATCGAATAACTTCAAAACATTTAACAATGTTTTCACACAAAATACATTAACAAATCATTTTGAAAACTATTTTCATACCCATATTAACCAAAAAATAATTTTCAGAACTAAAAATAATTTTATAAATCCGTTACAATAGTTATAAAACAACCGCAGTTGGCATAACATAGAATATACATGTAAAACATCGATTTTAACAAAAAAATTAGTACCTGAAAATAATTTTCTTAAAAAACATCACCAAAACCAAATTTTTCAGAAAGTATAATGAATTATAAGTATGATAAAAATGTAAATTCATAAAATATAAGTTATCTAGAAGTTCTTACACATGTTATCACCTACCACAAGTGTCAAAATCCTTGAATCATCATGTGGAAGTTCAACCGCAAAACCACCACACCACAAGGGACATAGATCAAGCATGAAACCAAAATAATAGACCAAGAAAACCTATATTAAACCCTATGTTATAATCCACACTTTATGTAAATTATTAACTTCAAGAATAAATGGAAGAAACCCAATGAAAATGGAAGAAACCCTAATCAAATGAGAGGAAGAAGGAAGGAGACCCACTTACCCGAGGGATCTTAAATAAATCCCCCAAATACACTGATATATAAATTTCAAAATATCCAAAAATGAATGTGAGGTTATAATAAGGATTATAAGGTCATGTGAGAATTGAAATTGGGGAAATAGAGTAAAAATTTAAGGCGTTATGAAGGAAACAAGTTACCTATTCAAATCTAGATGATTTGAGAAAGCCTAAGAAGTTCAGACCTAATTCGTGATGCATATGAGCTCGAAAGAGGGAAAAAAGAGAATTGGGGAACACCTAGTTTAAGTGGACTTATGTGAGAGTTTGAATCACAATAAATTAAAAAAAATTGGAATATATATATATATATATTTAAACTTGAAATGGGCTTCCGGGATATCCCAATTCCTTAAATTAAAACCTAAATCCACCATGATTATGGATTCCTAAATGATCCAAATTGATATGGTGGTGTTAATATGTCATGGGGGGACATTTATAAAGTGTAATGTGTGAAAAATAATAAAAAAATAATGTGTTATAAAAAAAATTGGTTTTGAAATCTGAAAATGGGCTCATGGTTTGGCCCAAATCAAGAAAACTCATCCTTTCCACAAAAAATGCATGGGAAACCCCCACAATAAAGAAATAATAAAAATTAAATGAAATTTACCTTTAAAATAATTCATTATAGTGAAAATATAAAATCAATGAAATTAAAATTAGGGATGATAATACCCAGACTAAAAATAATAAAAATGGGAAATTATGTGTCTCTATTTTTAAATATAGGGTATCCATGGAAATTTAATTCTAAATTTTTCTATCCTAAACATATATTAAATTTAATAAAAATGGTTCATTAATAGTTTGTGAATTTTATATAGAATATCCCCCATGATTTTCATGCCAGGTTTGCAATATGGCCTCTTCTTCATATATAAAGAACAGATTGGGCTAATTCCCAAAAATACATTTCAATGTTATTACACTTAAAACTGGTAGAAAATGTATCTTTAATGTCACATTTATAACATCAGTTTAACATAATTGATGTTAAAATAGTATATACATTAAATTTCAGTGTTAATTATTATAATAAATGACACTGAAATATAATGAGTTACGTTTTGGTCATCAGTTTTTGCATAAAACCAATGCCAAAATATATGTATAATATATTTAGAATCAGTTTCACAATAAAATGATGAAAAATAACTCTCTATGAATATATTTTTCACATTGGTTTTAATAAAATAGATGTGAAAAACAAAAAATATTCAATTTTTGATGTCAATTTTCTTGAAAACTGAACCAGAAAGAATGGTAAATTGTTTTAATGTCGGTTTTTTTGGAAAAATAATGGTAAAACTCTAAAAAACACCTATCCCCAAACCCTTATTTATTATGTCACTCATTCTTTATTTATATCGATCTATGATGCTTTCAACGACAACGAAACCCCTTGCGATGGATTTTGTGATTGTGTTTTCCTGATTTGAATTACATTTTCGTGATTTCTGACCATCAATCATTCATCCATTTGCAATATTGGTTTTATTTCATCTCTGTAACATTTTTACCATTGATTTGAACTCAGATCGAATGTTTTTTTATGTTTTTTTTGGTTTATCATTGTTTTTCAAATGTTATAACTGTTCTTTTTATTGTTTTTCTTGCCGTCAAATTCAAGGGACTTTATCTAACTATTTCAACGTCAGTAACCGTATTATGGTCTATCGACATGACGATTAGAGGTTTTTTATTATTGTTTTTTAATATTTTAATTGTTTGTTTTAGTGTAATTTCTACCATAAAATTCAGTGTATTCTTTATATATTCAGGAACAAATCTTGTAGTGTACAACTTCAAAATTTGCAAGTGGTTTGTAAAACATTTTATGATAAATTTTTTATTTGTTAGCTATAAATTTGATTCACTCATTTTTTTGTTTGTATGCATCTGAATTTTAATTATTAAATTTTCTTAATGTTTGTTTAATTATATAAATTATATATTTTAATGGATTATAAAATGGTTTTGTTCAGGATTATATGTAAGAGGAATATTGATTTCAAGTTTAATGAATCTATGTAGAATGGAAGCAGTGTTGTTTGGTAGTCGTTTAAAAAAATCTATATAAAAATGAAATAAATATCTTTATTTGTTACCATGGGCATCAAGCAATGTTTATAATTATTTATTAAAAAAAAAATACCTAGAGTAATTTATTTTTTATTTAATTCTTAATAATAGTTGATCTCTCACTAGATCAGAAATTTTTTTCATTATATTTTTGTTTAAAATCTCTTTGTTTGTATTTATATTTTTAAATGTTTATATGTTATATGCATGCATACATACATACATACATACATACATACATACATACATACATACATACATACATACATACATACATACATACATACATACATACATACATACATACATACATACATACATACATACATACATACATACATACATACATACATACATACATACATACATACATACATACATACATACATACATACATACATACATACATACATACATACATACATACATACATACATACATACATACATACATACATACATACATACATACATACATACATACATACATACATACATACATACATACATACATACATACATACATACATACATACATACATACATACATACATACATACATACATACATACATACATACATACATACATACATACATACATACATACATACATACATACATACATACATACATACATACATACATACATACATACATACATACATACATACATACATACATACATACATACATACATACATACATACATACATACCTACATACATACATACATACATACATACATACATACCTACATACATACATACATACATACATACATACATACATACATACATACATACATACATACATACATACATACATACATACATACATACATACATACATACATACATACATACATACATACATACATACATACATACTTACATACATACATACATACATACATACATACATACATACATACATACATACATACATACATACATACATACATACATACATACATACATACATACATACATACATACATACATACATACATACATACATACATACATACATACATACATACATACATACATACATACATACATACATACATACATACATACATACATACATACATACATACATACATACATACATACATACATACATACATACATACATACATACATACATACATACATACATACATACATACATACATACATACATACATACATACATACATACATACATACATACATATATGTTTTTATTTATGTGTATATATGTCGGTTGAAATTAATTGTTATATTTTTAATTTTTGATTCTAAACAAATCATCTACTTTTAAATCAGTGACACATCACAAAAAATAAATACATAGTGTATGTTATTTTTTATTTTATTCCAAATAATTTTTAATATTTTCTGTATGAGTACCATTCATTTTTATTGTATTTTTTTATGTTAAAATTATATATATATATATTTAAATGTTTATATGTTTTAATGTATTGAGTAATTAAATTACGATATCAAGTCTTTAATGGATCATAATTGGATAAATTTGCAAGGAACCAATAATTAATATAAAAAATTAGTTAACATTTTTTTAATTTCCTAAATAGAATATTCAAATATCAGATTTGATATTTTGTCCATGTATTATCTGTTTGAATATAATAAAGTTAAATTCTAGAGAAAACAAGGATCATCTCATTTGTTATGGATTTAGCATTAATTATACATGTTGGATCTAGTATGGTAAAATAAATATAAATTCAACATCTAATGTTGATGAAAATATTCAAAATGACACAGAGGATTGTATTGAATAATTAATTGATTATTTACATGTTGAAACTATTTAAATTTTTTTTACCATTGAATGATTTTATAGATATTCTAAAAAACCATTACTCCCAAGTTAAAAATATACAATGTTATCTGTTGTTTTTAGATTCGCTAACTTGATAGAAAAAAAAGGTTGGAGTGATAATTATTTTTCTAATATACACGATCTCTTAAAAGAGTTACTTCTAGAAGAAAATAAGCTTCCATATTCCAATTATGAGTTGAATAAAATATTTTTCCCAATGGGCTTAGGGTAGAAAAAGATACAAGATTTCCCAAATGATTGTGTGCTGTATAATAAAGAATATGTTTTTTTTCAAAATTTCTTATATGTGGAACATTACGCTATAAAATGGATGCACAAGTCAATTATGATTCATTCCGTGTTATTGACATCTAACCTCATGCTAAATCAAATAATTCATTACAATAATTCCATCTTATAATTCTGATAAATTAACTTGGATGTAGTGAAGTAAAACCTCCAACATTGGAAATTTGGTACCTTGCAATAATTCTCATTGGAAGTGTCTATTTTCAAAATCAATTGATGAAAAAAGGTTAAGATGGAATTTAGATGAATTCATCTATGATTCTAAATTATGTCACCGTACTAGATCATCACAATGGAAGAGATTTGATAAACAATTTATATATTTTGGAAGTGAAGAGTGAGACATCATAATGGGAGTGTGTATAGATGGTATGATTTTTTATCATAGCTTATGTAGCCAATATAGTTCATAGCTTATTGTTTTGGTAGTTTATGACTCGTCCCCATAGATATGTATGAATAAAAAATAATTTATGATGAGCATGATGATTTCTAGACCAAAATGTTTAGGAAATAATATTTATGAGTATCTTTCACCATTTATTGATGATTTGATACTTTTATGGGAGGAAGGTGAAATTTTTTTTATTACTTTTAAGAAAGATTATTTTATTTTTCTTACTATGATAATGCTCAGTATAAATTAAATTCTTGTATATGGAATCTAGATACAACATTAAGGGACATAAATAATGTCCAATTTGAAAATAAGTGACTTCATATTATCAATTGCAGAATGGAAGAAAGAAAATATACATGGGACATCAAAGATTTTTGCGAAATGATCACCCTTATTATAGATTGAAAAATGTATTTAATAGTTTACAGAGGTAAAATCTTCCCCCACAACCTTTTTTAGTTGAATAATTTTACAATAGGGTGAAAAATAATGATTCTAAATTAGGAAAAAAACATTGTTCATGTCTTCAAAAAAATATCTTGAAGAAACATCCTAATTTTTTTGAACTACCTTATTATATATTTTAAGAGATAAAACATAACATTGATGTTATGCATGTTGAGAAAAGAATTTTTTATAGATTCATTGTAAATTTATTAGTCATAAAAATGATATATAAAAGATGGATTTAATTCTAGATATCACTTGATAGAAATGGGAATTCATTTAGACTTAGATCCCACTATGAAAAGAAAATTGAGAATATTTACCGTCAACTTGTCACACATTAAGAAAGAGTGAGAAAGTGACTTTTTTTAGTGTCTCTGTCGTATATAATTACCCAGTTTATATTCTTCAAACATGATGACTTTTTTTTCAATAAAGAATTAAAAATTAATAGGTATGAAATCTCCAGACTGTCATGTATTGATGCATCAACATCTACCTATCTCATTATGTGGAATATTGCATACATTTGCCAGAAATACTATCACCAGGTTATCTAATTTTTTCATATCCATTTGTATCAAATATATTGATCAAAATTTCTTAGATTATTTAGAGAATGAATATTATCTTTTAATTTTTCAACTAGAAATGTATTCTCCACCAGCATTTTTTGATATAATGGTTTGGATGGGGATTCATCTGGTGTGTGAGATAAGAATATATGGACCTATTTATTTATGTTGGATTTATCCTTTTTAATTTTATATAAAATTTTTAAAGGGATATATTAAAAAACCTTATAAAATGGAGGCCTCTATTTCACATAAATATGAATCGGAAGAGGTGATTGTGTTATGTAAAAATTATTCGTATGAAATGTAGTATATTGGTCTCTCTATATCTCAACATTTGATCGTAGATAGTGAAGGTATAAGGGTTCTAGGCTTAATGGTAAAATCAATTCCTCATGATGAAGTGATGTAGGTTCATTTATGCACTTTAAATAACCAGATGACGTCTAATCATATATATCATCACATATTGCTGAATTAAAGATATGATATCCAAAAAGAAACGAAAAGTTTTTGACAATTAAGCATAAAAATAAATTTTTTTCATGGATTAAAGAGAAAATTATCACAGATATATTTACATCAAATTTTTTGAAATAGTTGGTATGAGGTCCATCTCATAATGTGATAACATTTTCAGTTCTTTATATTAATGGGTATACATTTTACACAAAAAATCTAGTTTAGAAGAGTACCATTCAAAATAGTGGTTTGATGGTCATCAATGAAGCAATGCATTTTTGAGTGAAAAATATACAAACCCAATTTCTATTTTGTCAACATATTTTGGTGTTCTTGAGGATATATGGGAAATTGATTATGAGAAATTTCGAGCCACTATGTTTAAGTGTAATTAGGTTGATTGAAATAGTTGTGTGAAACATGATGATTGTGGGTTTACACTGATTGATTTGAAAATATTTAATTGCAACGAGGAACCATTTATCATGGTGACACATGAAAAGAATATATTTTATGTCATTGACCAATCAAATGATTAATAATCCATCATTTTCAAGGAAAAAGATACCATTTTGGTGATGAGGATGATGCTGATGATGTTTTTGATTTACATGAGTCTTATTCATCTATTCATTGATTTCTGGATTATTACATTGACTATACGGTAGACATAGTACATGTAGTATGTAATGATCATGATCAAGGTATATGATAAAACACTAAATTAGTATCCTAATTATTCTCGTAATTTTTTGTATTTTGCTTCTGTTTTTTGAAACTTACAAATGCATGCCTCTTTTTTAATGATTTATTTTTGTCATACATGTTTCTAAATATTCAGTTTTCTAATGATATGAAGGCACACCAAATTTAATTACACATTCTTATGTAAATGTAAGATACATCGATAGAGGATTAGTTACCGAGGTATATCTATTTTTTCATATTATTAAATATTCAGTAGTATAATTTTTTAATGAAAGAAACCTTCTAATTTATTACGTTTATTGTAGTACTACTGAGGTGTCCTCAGTGGAGGACACTTATCCTCCTAGAATAATGAAATAAAGTTCTCAAGTTGTTAATCATGGTATTAAATGATTACCTATACTATCTATACCTCATGGATATGAGAGATTACATATTCATTATGATGATAATAATAATGCAACTGGTGAAAATGCAATTCAGTTTATTAGTTATATATCAATACGAATCCATTGTAGGATCAGTATTTTATATTCTGATTGGAAGTCCATTGAAAGGATAATGAAAAAACAACTCTGTGATGTTGTGATGGTAAAATATATCAATTGATTTATTTTATCTCATTTTTTTAATATTAAATATTTTAAATGACATATTAAATTTATTCAATTATAGAATACATTCAATTTTTAGGAAATAAAAGAAATTAGGAAAAATATATCTCTCTTTAGTGTTGGTTCGATAGAGAAATTTTAAAACAAAACTGACAAAAAATTATGATTTTGGAAATAAAAATTATAAAAACCCATGCCTTATGTATCCGTTTATAGATGCTGATACGTGGAAGAAATTTGTTGATAGCCATCTTGAAGAAAAATTTCATCTATGATAATTATTTTATATTGAAATATTTATTGTATATTTATCTAATTACTTTTTATATTTTTTTATATATCATTCCTACGAAAGATATCATAAAGAGATCCTATTGAAAAAATGTATACCCTTATACTTTATCATGTAGAGGGTATCTATTATTGGATCACAAAATGATTGACGAAGAATTTTAAGCATTAAGTGCTCAATATAATAGTGGTTTAAAATATGATCAATTTTTCCCCCATCATCTCCCACTCACCAGGAAAAATGGAAATGAGCAAGTATAAGGAAAAATGAAATGTATCTTACATACGAAGCTAAGGATGTCGCTGAATGAATTTTAAGTAAGTATTTTTTATCTTTCGATGATGATTATATTTTTTTCAATTAAATAAAATGATATAAATATTTAATTTTATATTTTATGAATATATTTAGGATAAATATATCCAAGTTACATTTATCCCTAGTGGTAGGATGGATATCCTAGCTACGACATTAGGAATGCTAGAACACCAAGGACGAGTAAGAGGATATTAGGTGGGTGTTAGTCTTAAGAATTTTTTCATAAAATAATGTATGAAATAAAGAGATATAGAAATGGATTCCTTAAAAGATGATCTGAATGATATGAAATAGTAAATGGGTGATCAAATTAAATAATTTTTTCAATCTTTGTTTGAATAATTGATAAGACAATCCCATACTGCTCAACCTACCCAACCATCCTAGACATTTCAAACTTCATAGTGAGATGCACAACAAGTATATACTTACCAACTAGCTGAGCCCACACTACCTACCCAGTGTTTTAAGCCTTCACAGTTTGATGCGCAATATGTATAGACTGCCCAATTATCCCAGCCTACATACTTAGATCCTCCACCTCCTTGTTTGGTCCCATCATTATATTTTTAGTTTTATGCTGGAGATACTCATGTATGTATTGTAGTGTATGGATTTATATATATTTTTGGGATTCTATACATGTCCATCCATTGCAGTTGGTTTCTGTTATAGTTTCAATGACTGATATAATTGATCATAATTTTCTATTTGAATTTCTTACTAAAGAGGTTACCGGATTTGGGGATTGTGTAGGTCCATTTTTAGTTGCTCTTGTTGTCCTTCTTTGTTATCTATAATATGATGTATGGTTTGGTTTTAAATATTAATTACATATATTTGAAAATTACATATAATGTTTTCTAAACATTAATTTTTTTAGAATTATGTAAAATCAAGACAAATGATAAAAAGTGAACAAAAATAGAAGTTTAAGGATATAACAGTTGTAAATACTTCTATTTATGATGGGATAAATATACTATCACAAATGGGGTTTTCATTGGATAATTTATATGAGTTTCAAATGATAGATGAAATGTTCGCAAGAAACTATCTGTTGTGAATATTCAAAAATGTTTTCACTGATCCGATTCAGTTTGAAGATCTCATCATGATTGTGTTGCAGTTGTTTTCCATGTAATTAAATCTAATTTTATTTTTTTAATTATATAAATAAAGATCATTTTTAGTGACCTAATCTATTATGTATTTAATTATGTATCTACACATGCCTCTGAGACAAAATGAGACCACTAATATTTATGGTCTTATGGATATGAAATTCATTTCAATATATGTGCAATGTATGAAACATCATAGTAAAATTAAATCTAAATCTGAGAGATTATCCAAGATAGATATTGGGTGTTGGATTTTTCCATTCCTTGATGAGTAATAACATTAATATAATTATAAACTAATATTTATAATAATGTCATTAATTATTGGCATTTTATATTGTAGAGGGCTTCAGATGTTAGTTGTATTCTGCCTAATGGAATGCATTCTAAACAAGATATTCTATTTATTAGGTGGTGTTCGTAAGGATTTTAGATCCTTGTTAAAAGATTATGTTTTATTAATTTTTATAAGTCCAATACTTGTAATTTTTATTGTTTTACATGTTGTATTAGTCTATATAAATTAAAATGAAGTTCATGAAGAAAATAATTTGAAGATAAAGAATCCAAATCCAATCAAATATGTGAAAGTAATAAAAAATATTGTCATTTTTATAATATTTTTTTGATATATATATATATATATTAGATTTTAACATCACGTTAATGTCTTATAAATTTAGTGTCATCGTCAGAAAAGAACCATGAAATGTGGTTATTGTGTTTTAAGATTCATGTATAAAATAAAAACAACTAGGATTTTGATTAAATTTGTTATAGTTCGTTACATTAATTATTTTATATTTTATGTCATAGTATTATTTATTTTAATTTAAATTATATTGTAGATATTCAATTATTATGATCTATATATAAATAATGAGATAACCCAACTTCAATCATTGTTTGAAAACTATTCAATAAGTTTGGTTGTTAGTTAAATTATCAGTTATGTATTTTTTAATGTTTATAATTGCTCTTATATTTTCCTAATAAAGTGTTTAAAAACATATTCTTTTGTTTTAATTGGTGTTTTATCCTAATGATCACAATAGAATACTTCAATGTTTGCGACTGATTATTTTTTAAATTAGAAGTTTTGTGATTTTTATTCTAGTTTAATATATAATTATATAGATAATTTTATTCTGATTAAGTTGTTAAATTATGGCTGGTATTTTTAATATTGAGAAGTATGATTGGTTGAATTTTAATTTAATTTCATGTTATTATTTTTTGTTGATTCTTTATAAAATTGGATTTAAATGGAAAATGATTTTAAAAGTTAGGATGTTAATAGAAACTTTGTGATTTAGTTGACAATAAAAAAACATTTTCAACAAGAGTCTATGTCATGTCTTCCATGTGTGTCAGCTTATTGGGTTATTATTTATGGTTTATGACATTGGAATGATTTTATTTAGACAGGATAATATTATTTTTGGTCATTTTTGTGTTGTATATCAGTCTGTTTTTTTGTTTGTACTAGTTTTCAATTCTTGAATTTGATAGTATTAATTTATATTATTTTATTGAAAAAATTATATGACGCAATGTTAGTTATTTTAATAACCAATATTGAAAATGTTTTTGGCATAAATTTTATATGTAAACCGAAACCAAACCAGATTTATATCATTTTTGGAATCTATTATCTTATAAAATCGACACCTAAGACACCACATGACAACAATTCGGCATAAGTTTTAGTTTTATCAGATGTTGAAATCCTCCTAAAACAAGATCTCTGGTGTCAGTTTTAATTAAAACCGACAACAATGATAAAAAATATTGATCTTTTGGCATCAATTACCTTAATGAATGACGCCGAATACCATACTAAAAAATGATTTGAAATCAGGTGTTGTATAAATCGATGTTGAAAAGATTTCGCATATAGGTATCAGTGTCAGTTTCATAAAACCTATGATAAAAATTTATTTATAACATCTACTTTATATATTACGGTAGAAACCCGACACCAAAAACTAAAAAAGATGACATTAATTCACCATTTTCTACTAGTGTATTTACATTTGTTCTAGATCAACATCAACTAGTTGTATCTAGACAAGGTTATTATATTTTGAAAGCCACTCTCTCTATACTACACAAATATTTCTGGACATTTTCATATTCTAAGTCGTATCTCTAGGTTGTTGTACTAATCTATTCATTTCATAATACATTAAAATAACTTGACCTTTCCACATATACCAACTATAAAAAAACAATCCCATTACACATATTATAACATTATTTTTTAACAAACTATCCAATATACCCAAAACAAGGATCCATAAGCCTAGTGTCTTTGGAAGACTAGGTTCATAATACATCAACATGAAACAAAAATTAGAACCTATTTAATTTTACATCTATAATGATCTAGTAAAATCATTTTAGATCCTAAAATTTTATAGCATAGACAAGGGAATTCATAAATAAATGGAGAGAGATAAGAATACCCATAAGAGAATAAGCATGAAAAAAAATCATGACATATGAATGAAAAGGAAGAACTTAATATCCTAAAAAAGTATCATAAATTGTCATATAGATGCATGAGATAAACAATATGGAATCATAATAACATGAAAACATAAGAATTTGTAAATAATATAAAACATTACATAAGAATAAGTTAAGGTTAACTGTACGACATCATCACATGGTGGAAAGTGTCCCATCATTGACTAGGTTTTCTCCCAAATCCTATACACATAATCTCATGAGAAATAACATTATCCAATACATTAGATTTCTAGATGGGTCCCCCTATCAAAACCTGGTCATGAAAAATGTTTGTAATGTAAAGAAATCATACACAAGGATTAATAATAAGATAAAACCTATGTAATGGAAATGGATTACACAACGTTGAATTGTAACATATTTAAATGGAATATAATAATGAATTCCATAAATGAAGGTATTAACTAAACCATATTATTGTGGAGATAAATAAATAAGCATATGAAATTAAAATTATGTTTATGTGAATTGGAGAGATTAATAGTAGTGGAGATTTTTTTGAAATATTATTTTTGAGTGAGATTTTAAGAAAAAATTGTAAATAATCATTAAATAGGTTAATAGAATATTAATTTAAATAAATATATTAGGGTACTAAGGAGGGGTTTTATATAATAAAATGGGAAATTTTAGAAACAAATTATGGTTTAAAATAATTTATGGAAATTTACTCAAAAAGTGGTTTGAAATAGAGATGTTCCCTTTTATCGGTATTTCATATTGAAAGAAATTGATATGGGAACCACTAATCCATATATACTCCAATTAGGCAGTTTTATTGAGCATAAAAAACATAATTTATTTTATTTTAATAAAAGGTACTTAATACAATATAAATCTTTCTTAAGTTTTAATATACCTATAATCATCACATTTAATCAAAATTTATTTTTTATAACCATTATTTATCATGGTGGAGATAAATGATGTTTTTTGTTCTGAGAAGCAGTGAACTAACCATATGATGAACAATTTTTTTTATTTTTAATTGATGGGAGGGTATAATATGAATTTTAAACCATTATAATGGTATATAATTATATTTAGAATAACTATGTTACAATTTCTAGTTTTATTTAAAAATTATGAGGTGGTAGAAAAAAGAATAAAATTAAAAGGGTTTTTGTTGAGAATTTAACTCTTCCATTGGTTGTGTTCATTTAGGCTACTGTTTGGGACCCTAGGAATATAATTTGGTCAGAAAATGTATTCTAGAGATGTGGTGTTGATGTGGGGAGAAAATTTGGAAGATCATTGGTATTGTAATGTAGTTATAATTTGAAATATGAAGGGATGGTGAGAGGTGGTAGATATAAGGGGGAGAGGGGTGCTTTTATGAATATTATATTTATTAGTTAATTATTTTTCCTCAAGAAAAAGTATTATGGTGAATATTATGAATATATATAGTTAATATTACATGTGAGATTGAATTTATGGTTTCATAGATCACCCCTTATGAAATCAATCATGCATTTAACATATAATGTTTAATATCATGTTTTACTATTTTTAACTAATCCAAAAAAATTAAACTACTACAAGAAAATATATAAAATTAATCCTAACCTCTTTTGGATATATGAAATCCAAAAAATTGTATCCATTTCATGAAAATAAATTTATAATAATATATCATTTATTTTAAATAAATTGTTTATTTGAAAAATACCTATTTAAATATTATGATAAAATTTCCAACCATTTGAAAAATTACTAAATGTATCATATAATTATACTATCAATATGGTGGAACATAATATTTTTTTAATAAATAAAGTTTATTAAAAAAATTATTTCCAATATTACTTTTTTATATAAATTATGACAAAAAATAATGGTTTTAAATATAAATATATATACATATATATAATTATTTAATCTATGTGAATAGATTTATTTTTTATATCAAAATTTAATTATTTCATATTTTCATTTTATATAATACCAATAAATTATTTTACAGTTCAATTATTAGGGATACTATTCTAGCGACCAGGTCACTATTCTCAATGCTTAAATTACTATTACAATGGATAGATTATTATTCAAATAGTTATATTGTTAAAATTCATATGGGTTTCCTACCATATAAAATACATCATTTATCATTTATTTTCAATAAATTATATATTTCTTTCATGGATATATATATTTTCATTTTGAAAATGAATATTTAATTAATAATATTCTACATTATTTCTATAGTGTTGTTCATGAGCGTGATCATTCTGTGTGATATAGAAGATCTAAATTTTCATATCATTTTTAACATATTATCTATTTTTATCATATTATAATATTTTCTATTATTTGGTATATAATAATTCGATAAATATCATTTTCAAAGTAAATAAAAAGTTGGTAATTTTCATTATGTGTTGCATCTGATTTATATAATTCTGCATTACTATGAATGAATCAGTTATATTATATGATTGGAAAATTACATTGATAAAATTCTTGTTCAATATAGCCCATGCACCATACATGGTATCTCATGAGAAGTAAATATTACCCAATTCATTTGGTCACTATCAAAGCACACCCTTCACATATCAAGCCTTACATGTAACACATCGATTATATAACATAAGAATGTATTTCATCATTTTAATATAATAAGGATGATGTATGGGTTTCTTCAATAGATCTCCCCAATCAATGAATGATGGTTATATCTAGGTTAATAATACTGAATAAAAACAGGTTTTGGTATTTGTAATATAGGGGCATGGAATATACAGTTAAGGTATAATTTCGGCAGCACAATGGGAGTATATAAATGTTAATTAGAGGGGTTAAATGAGATACAAGGGTGGTATCTCATCAATTGGAATAATATAGATAGTAATGGATTATTATGAATAAATTACCTCAAGAATAATTGTAAATTAAAATTAATATGAGAAAAAATCCATGATTTGAAAAACAAGGGATATAATCCATTACCTTTATATTTTTCTTATAAATGCATAAAAGGAGATCCTCAAAACCATTGAACTCTATAGAAGGGTTATGGAGAGGAGAAATTATAAGAACATTTATCTTCACGTATTTTGAGTAAAGATACTTTGGGGAATGGTTGAGAATTTATAGTAGAAGAGAGGGTATTGTTTTTTATTTTCTAAACATATTTTTTGGATACCTTTTTAATAAAAATTTAAAAACCATTGGCCTTTCAATGGTTCATGATAATGGATTTTTGGAAGGTGGATTTTTTTTAATATATTTTTTATTTTGATAACATAAATTAATAAAAATAATATAATTGTTTATTTAGAAGTGAGTTATGTTCATAAATAATTGTTTTTCATATCATACATTATAATTTTGATTTTAGAAGTTTCATTATCAGTTTCTAAAAAACAAAATTTTTACATTAAAATACATTATTTAAACAATAAAAAAATATTATTTGTTTTGGAAACAATTTATATCATTTATTACATCACTTTTTGGGTATTATGTTTTTTATATACCATCTGTCTATTTGTACAATATTTAATTTTTACCAAAATATTTTATTATCTTATAAATATATATAAAATTATTTATTGAGTAATTTTGATTTGTTGAAGTAAAAAATGATATTTATTTTATTAGATTAATTTTAAAAATATCATATTTTTAACTTTTAAGTAGAAATCTTTATTTATTGAAAAATAATATATTTTATGACTTAATAAAATAAACAAACATTAAAAAACATATATTGAAAATTATAAAAGTATATTATCATTTATATTTAATAAGTGGTGTTTATGAATATTTCATGATAATCAAATCTACTTGAAATTTATTATTTTAAAATAAAAGTTTATTTTAATTGAAATTATATATTTTTTGGAATGAAAACTGTGTCCTCTTTATAACCAAATACCTATTGATAACACTCATATGATATTCTATTTAATGTTATAAAATAATTATTAATATGGGATTAATGAAATAACCATTTCATTTCTAAAAATAAAATTACACTTTATAATACTATGGTTGAGATATATTACCCCTTATTACATCATCATATACCCTAAGGGTAAGGTGTGCTATTGTGATATTTTCATTGGATGAATAAACTAACATTGACCAAGTGGTGATCTCTAGTAACTCAATAATTTCCAATACATAATTTTACTCAATCCTCAATTATGAAATATCTTCATGGGATTGGTCATGTGTGAACCCTAGTGATGTGATCTCTATCTCATTATAAGATAAATTATATTCATATGGAAAGATTCTAGTAATCGAGGTCATGGAATTTTTCTTACACAATAAATCTATCCCCTTATTAGTCTTAATAAAATATAATCCCAATGGTCACATTACCACAACTATGTTTGTTAGAGTTAAAATTTATAATTCTCAAATTCAACAATGATCACATAAACCAATGACCATGTATCAGTCATGTAATGGAAAAATCATATATGTTTCCTTTATCATAATAATGTCCAAAAACAAAAACTCCAAGATCCATTGATGAAATTATATTAATTACAATTCAGTATTTGATTCCTATAATTATGAAATGATTTTTTTTTCAATCCAACGATATCGAATCATAAAGGAAAAATTTTATCACATACATTCTGATATACTTTTGTGGTTTATAGTTTCAGATAATGAGATGATACTCCTATATAAACAAAACACATGTCATTAAATGATCTTTTCTCTCACTTAACCTATATATTCTTGTTTCACATTAATTCATCCTAATCATCCATATGAAATCACATCAATAAATCCTTCATTCAACATAATTTCATGATTACCCAGGGAAAAGGAAATATAAGAATGGTGAGATCAAATGCTCAATAAGGATATACCTAATAATTAACAAGTGAATGTCATCAATGAATATAGAAAGTCCATAAGGGTATGATGAAATTGTCAGAGTGCATGAGTGACTCATAAAATTACACACACTAATAAATTCTTAATGCATAAATCATGAAATATATTATAAAGATATAAAAAAACAAAGAGTCACCAGAATCAATAATCATGAGTCAGGTGATATTAATGTTGATCAAAGGAAACACTATAAACTCATAGCAATCCTACAAAAAATGTATTGGCATCTGGAAACATCATATTCATATAACCCTTACAATTAGACTAACCATATGATCTAAATACAACATAATTATTGAGAAAAAATAATCATTACCCTATTCATTAGAGTGTTATCTTGTTGGAACCATCATTTATGATTTAGTGGGCTCAACTGATGCTATATAGGACACCCCATCGTATATCATGTAATGGTAAACCTATCACTACCTAGAAAACCCCACCATACAAGATGTAATATACTCACTCGATGCGATATGAGCACCCCATTTTGTTAGATATACCAGGATCAACCAATTTTATTAGGTCCACCCTATTTTATATAATTTCTAATAATCATAAATAAAGTACATAGATATTAGAAATCGTCATAAAACTCATAAAAAATTAATCCTTTTATAATTTGAATAACCACTGAAAATTTAATTCATTTCATAACAATCACTTTGAAATATTATTAACCCATGGAATATAAACAAGCTACACAATAATCTCTTTGAAACAATATTAATCTATATAAAGAAAAAATGGGGTTGATATCAATACAAAATATCCCTAGTGATGAAAAAATAACAAAAATGGTTTCTAAATTTTATGAATACCATTAAATGTTCATTAAAAATAAAATTGGGTAAAATATTTTTTTCATTTTTAAAATAAAAATTTTATATCCCAAAATATTATTAAAATATATTTCAATAAAACTTTATTTAAAAAATAAAAATTTCCAGAATATTCCGGAAATTGTTTCTTTAAATATTTACTTGTAAAATTTCAAAGGAAAAATCAATGAAATAAACATCTTGCTACTGGGTTATTCTGTACATGTTATGAAAGTTAAAAAGAGAATATTCTTTTCATTTTAAGTAGGTTATAATAGTTCCTTGTTTGGAAAATTGCAAGAATATTCCCTTAAAACCACTATGTAAAAAATTAAAAAATTGGTAAATTGTATTTTAATGAATAATTTTTTAACGGTTAAAATTAAATTTTATTTTTTTAGAAAACATGGGTTTTGATGAAAAAGGGTTATCGACTGAAGAGAACAAAAATTTTAGAATTTCTTAAAACCATTTTCTCAATAATTTTATGTACCAAGGACTGGAGAAATTGATCTATAACTTGAAAAAATAATCAATAACTATATGAGGATAAAAAAGTAAGGTTTTTTAGACAATGACAAAATAATTTCTTTGAATGGAAATACAAATATAAGCAATCATGATTAGAATTAGATTATCAATTAAACACTTACAATTAACATAATGATGATATGTGAATTAATCACACCCCAACCATTGAAATTCATTATTTTATTGATTTCTTATCCTTGTATTTTTTGTTGAGGTTTGGGTTCAGTACCATTTTAAATTTTTTAGTTTCTATAGAAAAATTGAAGTCTCTGGTGAGTTTTTGGTCTATTTATGGATAGCACATGGTTTGGGTAAACCATTCGAATTTGACCATGTAACTGTGCGCTATGTTTTGGGGTCTAATAGTAAGGCACATGTGTTATTTGGAAAACTGTGTAGAAACCATGCGTGAGGTTCTATCCATTTAGATAGAGGTGACCGCACATCTTGTGCAAGATTTAGAAAACCAAGAGGGACAACCATGAGAGTTGCCTATAAATTTTAAATCTCAAAGTCCCTAATCTACTATCCCAAAATTTTAACCTAAATTGAGACCCCAACATACTTATTTATTTTTAGCACAGGAGAGGGTCTCCAAATCCTTCTACCTATGGTAATGCCCCCTCCTTTGATTCTCCTACAAGCTTCAAAGGTGTGTTTTTCATGATATTTGATCAATTTTCTCCTCTTATTTTCCCCCAACATGAATTTATTGACATTTATATTATGGGTTACCTATTTTATGAACCCTTAAAGATAGTTTTGATGATAGTTTGGGGTTTTTTATTTCTTGGATGTGCGGTTTGTCAGTGAGTCCTAGTTTTTCCTTCTTCGATAGTTTCGTTACATCCACACTCAATTGAGGTAGGTGTTTCCATTATTTTATATTTTTACTTATTACATTCATGGGTGTGTATTTTAAATAGTGTAACTAATTTTTTTTCATTCTTTCGTATGATTTCTTTTCATGATTTTTTTTTCATGTTTATAAAAAATGGTGTATATTGTTTAAAAAATGGTTTATTCAAATATGTTATATATTTATTCACATATGGTGTTTGATAAAATGCGAATTATTTTTTTAAATTGAAATTGAGCACTTAAGGTGATTTTTGACATTATTTATACTCTATATCATGGTTTTAATTATTAATTGGACATACTATTTGGTTTATATACCTCTTATGTATTGGTATGTTTTGGATATTTTTTTAGAATGGGTTTCAGATTTTAAAAACTTATTGGTGATATTATCATTTTTTACCTGGTATGTAGGTCTAAAGGAAAGTAGTATTTTATTTGAATGGTTTTGAATGATTCCATAGATAGTTGAAGTATGTTATTTAATGTTGGAAATTATATGGGTGTACAGGGTGAACACATTGATGTGATTTTAAATGACGATGACATTAATGAAATGACGATTTTTTAAGCCTTGAGTTTTCAAAAGGATTCTACCTTCATTCTTATACCATTATTCATAATTTTTTTTACTTTAGTTAAAAATGGTTGGTTTGTGTTTCATGTAACTCAATAATGTGGTCTCAAATGGGTCCCTTGAAACTTATCACATTTTTGAATATTATGTTTTGCTTTGGTGAATGATTTCTATAATTTTATGTTTGGAATTTTGTGATTTATATTTATTTCAAAAGTGTTTTAAGAACAATTTGTAAATGTTAATGTTTTTGGGGAAAATTATTTGTAAATATAAGTGATTTGAGGCCTGTTTGGAACTTAAGATATATTGTAAGATTTGTTTTAAAAATCATATAATGTGATGGCCTAATTGGTATACTAAAATTTTTAGGAAGGTGTTTTGAATATCAAATTATATGAAGTCCATATTGGAAGTTGTGAAAGGATTTTGTGGAGATGGGAAACACTATGGATGATTTTCGATGTGGGTTATCGCTTGGTTGGTTTTAGTGTTTAGGGTAGTCAGGTGTGGTGGTGGAAGTTAAGGTGATTCAGACATGTGAGGGTCTCCTCCTTTAACCATGTACTATTATTGTGTGTTTCTTAAGAATCCTTATAGGGTCGAGTGATGGGTTCTTATCCACCTCAGTAATCCAGGTTGATACCCCCTTGACTTTATTGGGCTTGGTGGTATGTACAAATCTATTGGAAGTTTGAAAGGGTAGTTTTTTATTGACTGTAGAGATGCACCATATGTCTGAAGGTGAGTCCAACCCAAGTAAGTCTAGGGATTACTCAATAATGCTTAAGTAATACCCATGGTAACAATATATGTTTTCTTTTTTGTATTCTGTTTCTCTTGGTTTCTTGTATATAATACTTGTTTATTTTTAGAATAGACTAGAATTTCTATGTTTGTATTCTAGTTTTGGTTTCAGTTTTAAAATAGTAAACTATTTTGAAAATGGAGGTGTGGTGTGTGTTGTTTTTAAAAATAGAAAATGTTCTTACTTATTAAAATGAGAAGAATCTATCTTCAAATGTGTATTTCAATCTTTTTCTATGGACTATTTCTGAAAAGGAATTCTATGGATTCTATGGTGGTTTCCTATTGTGTTTCTATATTTTCACACCGTAATTGTACAACTGGGTGTTAGTATACCAAATCTATTTTGCAGGATCAGGTTTTTGGTTTGGTTTCTCTTCGAACAGGTTAGTCTTGTGAAATGTAGTGACCATGGGGTCTCAGGGAGATTTTGTGGGCATGGTCTAGTTTTGGTTTTGTATTGTCTTTATATTTTTAGCTATTATAATTAAATATCTTTTGTATATTTATTTGAGATTTAGTTATTGTTTAGGTATATTTAATATTATTTTGGTTATTGATTTTGGTCATTTATTATAAAAAATTGTTACGTTACTGTTTAAATTGATGCATAACACTAGTTTCTATACCATGGGGGACTGGAAATTCCCTTCAGGCTATATCTTGGATTTAGTCAGACTTTAGGTTGGATGACATCCCAACCTGGTTCTTGAAAAAAATGGTATCAGAGGCTGGTTTTTTGGTTTGTTTTCATTAAGTAGATTGTAAATTAGGACTGTGAAAGATCAAGGGGTAGTTACTGGAAGATCGTTGTGAACCCTTACTCGTTCTGATCCTCAAGTTTCCATGGATAATTCGAGTTTTGAGTCTTTTTTTGGATTATTTTGGATGAGTAATGACAATGGAGGAGATCCAGTGTTATATCATGATCTTGAATGTTGTAGTGACCCATGTGAAGTCTCATTTCATAGTTCAATATCCTCCAAGTTGTTGATATTTACTCAGGTAATGAACCACTAACCATGTTGACAGGTTAAAAAGGGCTACTAGTTCCCCATTCTGATATTTCGATGTGAGTTATGTTTCGTTTTAGTTTTAGTGAGTGTAACTGACCTCTTAAAATGAAAGAAGTTTTTCAAAATTAAAAGGATTTATTTTAAGCTATTTTGGTATTAGAAGGAATGGGTTTTAAATGGGAAATTTATTTGAATTTAAAATTTGGTAATTTTTTGGGTTTTTAAAATGAAATGGTAGGTGTGACCCATAGTACTCCTTATGATCATTCACATATGTGTGGGTATGTAAAGAAGGTACATGTTAAAATTTGTGTGAGGATGATGTAAATGAATGTGGATGGACACATATGTGATGGTTCATAGGATTCCATGGGTGAGTATTTTAAAATAAATTTTTGGATTTTTTTTTCGAGTGGGGATTTGAAATGATAAATGGATTAATAATTTTTTTTTCTTTAAAATAGAATTCAAATTTTGGAAATTAACCTTGGAAGAAGATATTTTTATAATTTAAATGAGATGAATTTTTTTGTAAAATAGGATTTAGTTATGTTTTTCATGTTGGGATCGTGAGCCTATTGATATTTCTTGATTTGTTCATTTTGATTGTGTTTTGGGTTGATGAGGATTTTCAGTTAATGATTATCTTGTTGATCATAATACACCTCCAAAAAAGGTCCCCAAAATTTCTACCGAGTCTCATCCTATTTATAGTTCCTCTCAATTGGTTCCTATCATTCATGGTGATTATGGTCCATTAGAGGTTGTGGAATGGCTTGAGGATGTTGATATTGTGCTCAAATCATTGGGAACTTCTGAAGTAGTGAGTGTGTTTGATACTTTGGGTTCATTTGAAGTTCCAAGTTTAGATCTGTGTGGAAGGATTGTCCCTCATCATTGAATGTTGAGATAACTTGGGAATCATTTAAGACCACTTTCTTCAAATGGTTCATTCCTATGATATGTGTACCAGGGGGTGGAAGATTTGTGGGATTTTTGAAAGGGACTATGGTGAATGAAAGATTATTTTGAACACTTTAAAAAGTTATTTTAATTCTATATGGATATGGAATCATAGGATCATTTGAAAGAACCTATTTTCATTCAGGGTCTCAAATCGGTTTTTGTTTCATGGGTGTGCTCAACCCTTCTGCAGGTCAGTTCTTGTTTTAGATTCTATGGTTCTTGTTTGGAGATATATGTACTTGTGTAAATTGATAATTTTAGTTTATTTTCATGTTATATGTTTGGTTTAGGTTTCTTCTATGGTTTTCCCCATGTGTTGGGGCTCTGGTTAACGTGGAGAATGTTTAGTTCTAGTGGTAGGGTGGTTAAGCTCATGTGAAAGATTTTGGGTTAGTTTGGTTGGGAGTTTCCTCATTAGGCCAATTCGAAGCCGTTCCAAGGTTGTGGTTGACTTATTATATTGGGAGGAACTATATAGTTTTCTCCAACTGTTCTTATTTTGTGATTATTCTTTAAAGTCAATTGAGTGTGACTTTTTAAATGAAGGTTTACACTGAGGTTTGTATTTTTTTTTTCATTTTGACCTGGCATGAAATCACGTTTTGTTTAACTTTGGGTTGGGGGACTTTCTAGGGGTAAAAGGTTCTTGTGGTAGGGATATTTTTCACACCATGACCGTTGAAATTATTTTATTTTATTATTTTCACGGATTTGGATCTTTTGGTTGTGGTTGGGGTTTTGTCATTATTTGAATTTTTTGAGTTTCTACTAAAAAAGGGAAGTCTCTGGTGAGTTTTTGGTATGTTCATGGTTAATGCACAGTTTGTATAAGCCACACGAAATTTCAATGGTAATCAGAAGAATTTTTTGGGGGTCCTTGATGAAGGCTCATGGGTTTCACATGTGTTAGGAAACTAGGTGGAATCTATGACTGAGGTTCTGTCCATTTAGATAGTGGTGACCGTACAGTTTTTGCATGGTTTAGAAAACCATACATCCAAACCCTGAGGTACCTATGAATTTTATATCATAAAATCCCTAATCTACCCTTCCCTATTTTTATACTAAATTGATCCTCCTCCCACCTTATTCATTTATGGAACACAAGAGGGTCTCCAAACCCCTATCCCTTTTGTTCTCCTCCCTCTTTGATTATCCTCCAAGCTTCCAAAGTGATATTTTCATTTTTTGTGGTATATTTCCACCTATTATTATCCTCCCCAGTTTATTTCTTGGTATTTACATGTTGGGATCCCTCATGTATAATCCCTAGAAGCTAGGTTTGATGATTGGTTGGTGTTTCTTTGGTTTTAGGGTGTGCAGTTTGTCAGTGGGGACTATTTCTTCATTCTATGAGAGTTTAATGGAACCCACACTCCATTGAGGTAGGTGTTTCCATTATTTTCCTTTCCAAATAATTTCATTGATACATGTAGTTTTTGAAATAATTTTAAAAAAATTAATTCTTATGGTATGATTTCTTTTCTTGGTATGGTGTTTTCATGTTGGTAAAAATTCATAGAAGTGGTTTAAAAAAGAATTTTTTAAAATATGTTATATAGTTATTCACATAAGGTGTTTAATACAGTGTCTATTAGTTTTTTAAATTGAAATTGAGAACTTATGGTGGTGTTTGACCTCAGTTATAATTTATAGCATGGTTTTATTTATAAATTGAGTTTGGTGTGTCGTTTAGATGCCTCTTATTTTTGGTATGTTGTGGCTAATGTCATGGTATGGTTTTTCAGATTTTGAAACCTTATTGGTGATATTATCACTGTATGACTTGTTGTGTTGGTTTAAAGTAAAGTGGTGTTTCTTGAAAATGTTTTTTGAATGATTAAATGGACACTTGAAATATTTTATTAGATGTTTCCACATCCAATGGTGCATGGGATGCACACATGGATGATCTTTTAATCGATGATGGAATTGATAAAATGACAATTTACATGAGATATGATTTTTCAAATTGTTTCTCACTTATATTTTATTCCCTCAATCCTAAAAATGTATACCTAATTTATTAATGGTGTGTACATGTTTAATGTAACTTAAAAATGTGGTCCCAAATGTGCTCTTCAAAACTTATCCCACTTGGCCTCATATGTTATGAATTGGAGAATGATTGGTATAAAGAAATTTATTCCATTTCATGATTTAGATTAGTTTCTAATGTTTTTAAAGGACCATTTGGAATTTTTATTGTATTTGGGGAGAAATATTTGTAATGATATGTGATGTGAGGCCCATTTGAAACTACTGATATTTTGGGACATTTTTTTTAAAACTCATTTGATGTGATGGACCGATTGGTATTTTATAATGTTTTGGAAAGTGTTTTGAAACTAAAATGAATTGTAGGTTGGGTTCAAACATGTGAAAGAATTATGGTGAGATGGACACCCCCATGGAGGATTTCCCAATAAGTGTAATACCATCGGTGGGGTCGATGTTTGGGGTAGACCAGTGTAGTGGAGGCATGTAGGGTGAGTCACATGTGTGAGGGACTCCTCCTTTCACCATATACTATTATGAAGGGTTTCTTGGGTGTCTTTAGAGGGTCAAGTGATGGTTTCTTATCTACCTAAATTATATGGGTTGACAAAGCCTTGACTTTTAGGTCTTAGTGGGATGTGCCACTGGATTTTTAGTTAGAATGGCCAATTTGTTATTGACTATGGAGCTGCACCATATGCTAGAAGGTGAGTCCAACCTGATTACATTTAGGGATCTCTCTAGGGATGTTTAGAAAATTACCATAATTACGATCTATATTTTTTATATTATTTTCCACTTGGTTTCTTATTTATAGTGATTTTTTATTTTCAGTATAGATTGGTATTTCTTCATTTGTATTTTAGTTTGGGTCTGGGTTTTAAAATGGTAAACCATATTGAAAATGGACATGTGATATGTGTTATTTTGAAAAATGGAAGCCATTTTAAATTAATAAAATGATGAAAACCTATTTTCGTATGTGTTTTTAAAACAATGGTTTTTGAACTATTATTGTAACATAAATTTATTGATTCTATGGTGGTTTCCCCTGTTGTTGTTAGATAATCATACCCTACTGGGGCCACTCAGTGCTAGTAGAGACGAATTTTTTTTTTAGGATCAGGTTTTTGGTTTTGTTTCTCTTGGAACTATTTGGTCATATGGATATTGGTGAGCAAGGGGTCACATAGAGACTCGGACTTTGTGGTCCAATTATATTTTTGTATTTAGTTTTTGTTTTGTTCATTTGCTATAACTGAATCGGTTTTGTATATTTATTTGGGATTCAGTTATTGTTAGATCTTATGAATGTTTTTTTGTTATTGATCCTGGTAATTTCATGGGTAAAATTGATCCCTTAATTTCATTTTGGATTCCCACCACTAGTTTCCAACCCATGGGGTTCAGGAACACCCTTTGAGCCTTGTCTCGGATCGGGTCAGATGTTGGCTTGGACTGAATCCCATCTTGGTTCATGACCAAATTTATAAATGAATCAATTATTTTTATCAATAAAAAATCCACATTAAATATTTTAAATAAAATTAAGATAATATAAATTCATTATTTACATAATAATATAATATAAAGGACAATGATGTAGTTATATATCCCATTGAAAGAAAATTGAACTATCAAATTCATTACCACTTGGTATCTTTTTTGTTAACTCCCTATGGATGAAATAATTAAATTTTAAACATAAAATACAATTAATTATTAATTTATAATGATATTATATGTCAAGGGGTATAATATACACCATATAAAATATGTTAGGTGCATAACATTAAAAAATTACGTAATTAAATGAAATTGAGATGAAATCCTTTACACCTTGGTAATATATTGATCAAGTCCCCATAAAAGAGATAACATCATATTGATTTTTAAACCCAAATAATATTCAAGAAATTAATCATAAGATACATTAAAGGGTAGTATATACACCCTAAAACAAGAATAGTGGGTGAATATGGCATATATCTTAGAGAAATAAAATAATACAAGAAAACACTTACCTCAAGTTCAATTCATCACACTACTTTATCAACCTAAATAATATTTTTATTAATTTAATTTATTAATAAAAAATTTAATTTTTATTATTCATTTTTTTCACTTAATACATTGTTATGTATGATTTAATAATAAATTAAATTTATATCGTTTTTTACCATATTCAACTAAAGTGTGAAAAATGAAGTTTGTAGGTTCCTTATTGTAAAAGTGTTCATTATGTAAACATTTCAAGAAAAATAATAATGAAATATATTTAATATTTAAAAAAAATTATACATTTAATATATATCATGAAATATGTTTTTGAAAAAAGATATATGTTGCAATCATGGAGACAATAGGTCGTACACACGCATGGGTAACATTTCCATTTTTGAAAAATCATTATGAAAAAATGTTATGAAATATTTTATATTTTTAGAATGAAAAAATATCATATAAACCATTTTATTTCTTTAAATATACATATATAATTCATTTATGGGGTGTGGTTATGAGAAGAGAGTCACATCGCTTCATGAAGGCGGGAGTCCACATGAACACGAACGACATTATCATTTTTCACTAAGTAAAAATGTAATAATTAAAATGATATAATATATTTAAATAATTATAAACATTTCACAAATTTTATAATTATTTTATTTAAATCACATAAATTAATTATCCTTTCCCTTATTACATTCCATGTAAAACTTTAGCAAAAAATGAATCACCTCGCTTCGCGGGGCTGTAGTCCACCATACACACAAGTAACATCAACGTATCACCTACAGACCAGAATTTAAAAAGGTATATATGTTATAAGGAATATATAGGTTTTGTTAATTTTTAAATATACTATATATAATTTATATACTTCATCGTTTAAAACCTTGGGATGTGGAAATGGAAAAACAAATGACATTGGTTTGTGAGGTGGTCCTTCGTCATCCACATGAATGATGATTTCATAACTCATTTGATGAATGTGTAGATGATTTTAGGTTATTAACAAGTTATAAAAATATTTATTAATATGTAAAAAATTGTGGTTGTTGTATATGATTGATATAATATTAATTTATGGAGGTGGAGGAACAAATAAAACAAAAATGATCATTTATAAACATCACCTATTCTTTGGGTATCCTCTTGAGGTTTAAACTAAAAGAATTACTAGGTTGGATTAATATAAAAAATAAATCTAGATTTATAGTTTGGGAGTTTTAATGTGATATAGATAACTCTTGGATGATCCAAATATGTTTTAAGGTGTGAAGAATAGAGGAATGGGGGAGACCTTATATAATTAATGAGAAGTGGAATTTGTGAAAATACCAAAAAGTAATGAATAATGGGAGGTCACTCTTAACTATGGTTGCTAAAAAATTGATTAATAATGTTGGTTAGGTGTTATTTGGTTGATAGAAAACTCCACCACAAATAAATAATAACATATTTATCATGTTACCCCTTTAACATTAATTTTACTAAATTTTACCACTTTAGTTCTTACAATGATAAATTTTATGTTTTTATTTACCTGAAATTGTGCTTAAAAATGATCAGACAGACTATACAAAGGAGAAGACTCTTGATGGAGATTCATAGTAGGTGCATTCTCCAAAGAACAAGCTAAGAGGATTTTTCATAAAGAGAGGGCATATCATTGCCATCAGGACCAGCCTGTGCTTGCATGAGAGGCCTAACCGAACAAGCCATGCGAATGTGGAGAGCTGATATCATGATGACAAAAGCTGGGGCGAAGCAGTTACAAGTATAGTCGGTATATTCCATAAGTCCTAAAGGCTATCTAATCATTAATCCTATTAAAATTTTAAGGGTTCCCATTCATCTTGTGAAAATTGGGATATCAAAAATCAACAGAAAAGAAGGCATTCGGGCTATTCAAGAAAGATATGTATTTTTCATGAAAAGGATGATTTTTTAATAACTATATGATGAATAATATTAATTTAATTAATATAATTTTATATTTTATGATATATAATCTAAAAATTTCATTTAAATCATTTCAAATTATTAATTATATTAAATAATTATAATGGGGAAAGAATATTGAATTTAATTTTTTTAGAAAGATACTATTATTATACCAAAAAATAAACTTGTAAAAAATTTCCACATATTAATAATTAAAAATTAATTAAATAGTTTAGATATAACTATGTTATAAATATTTTACTTAAATCATATCAAAAAATTACTGGTCTTTTAAATTACTTAAATTACTAAAAATAGTGACTTATTTGTAAAAAATCAGCATTTTTTACTTTTTACTAAACATCAATATTTTGTAACAAAATATCTAAATTTCATCCTAAGTAAATTTTTGTATTATGATTTCAAAAATTAAATTCACTTTATCAAATAATAATTTTAAAAATTACGGAAATTTAATTATAATATTTTATTACAGAAAGCAACAAAAATAATATTTGAAGAACACCTATTTTCTAAACAGTAAAATAACTTTACTAAAATAAGTATTTATTTTCATCTAATAATTTACCAATAATATATATTTATTAATATATATATATATGTATAATCTATTTAATACTATTCATAATTTATAGTTTAATGGATATGCTTGAGTGGTTATATATTTCGTGTGTCGATTAAGATCGATGTTGCATGTTTGGAATGCTATCAAAAATAAAACTCTTGGAGTTACATGTTTAAAAATATATTAAAGAAAATAATATTTGTTTAAAAAGAAATATATATTAATGTATTATCGAGTAAAATTCTATCTAATGTTCAGTTTTGTGAGTCTTTTATTCCATCAAACATAATTTTCTTCTTTTAAAATCTCACGATCTTACATTTACCACCCACGTTAATAAATTTTCTTCATAAAATTTAAGAATTATCTTATTAACAAATGTTTGGATATTTGAAAATAAATTTTTTCAAAACCCATATAATATAAAGGGTTAATAAAACATCTTCTTGAAAAAAGTGAAGGGATGTGTGTGGGTCATCTGGAAAAATACATACTAGGTTTCCATATATGAGAACATAGGTGGAAAACAAATATTTGTATATGAATGAAATAAATTAATAATATGGTGAGTGATTGAGTAATTTTATCATAAAAAATTTAATGGTAAGGAAAATTTATTTTCCTATAAATGATAAATCTATGAGTATTTGAAAGACTATCTCATCCATCAAATATGAATGTAATAAGATAACATTTTTGTTTCCTGATCCTTTTCTAAAAGATAAGGTATTAATTTTCTTTTCAAGACAAAGTGTATAAGGAAATAAACATATACAAGGACTTGAATATCATACTTTTTTTAATTTAAACTAAATATTATATTTTTCTCTAAATGATGAGTATTCATGAAGAAATTTTCATTCATGATGTACTACTATAAACATTCAAAGTCCACATAACCCGAAATGGATAATCATGCTATTCCACATATCTTTAGGAATTTTAAAAAAATGGTTAGCACATGGTAAGGTTTTTACCAAAATGAGTAAACCATAATATGATGAAATAATACATTAAGCTCCAAATTTTGATAGTAATATCAAAATTTAAAACTAAATCATTTTGAAAAAACTCCACTTTAAATACCCTTTTAACCTCATATGTTATCTCATACCTTTCCAAAACCAAACCCAAAATAGGGAAATTGTTTTTTTAAATAACATTAATCACCAAGTCAATAAATAATTTTGTTAATATCATGGTTATCTATATGATAAATCATGTGATCACAAAATATCCTTAATATCAAAAATCATATTAACTCTAAAAGTTATCAATACCTTAAATTTTTTCTACAAAATGTAAATTCAATATTTATGTTAAAACAAATATTTACATATAATTCAACTTTATAGAATGTCTCATAAGGTGTCATTAATAAATATAAGATTTCATCAGTTAAAACCTAAAAATTGATGCCTAGGTCTTTGAACATGTGATTAACCATAATATTATATACTTATTATGGTAACCATAACTCTTAAGATCAAATAACCTGAAGACATTGTAATGTACAGAGTTATATAAACCATTACATTGATACTAAAAATAATATCCCAAAACCCACATTCCTAGATTTGATTATGAAATCATAAAATTCACATTTCTGTCTTTGACAACAATAATTGTGAGCCACTTTTTTTCAATACAACACAACAAAATCAAACAAAAAAATGGGATCACTAACATTCTCATGGATATTTTAGGTTTATTTCTTCCGATATGTTAGAAATACTCTTTTATAAAAAAAACACATTTCGTTAAATTATAATTTCTCCCACTTGAAATATATATATTTTCTCATTATTTAATCATTATCATCCATAAGAAATAATTTCTATACATTATTCATTAAACATAATTTATTGATAACCTAGAGAAAATGGATATATAAGATGGGTGAGATTAATTTCTTAGTAAGAGTAAAGATAATAATTGAAAAAGGAATGTCATCAATGAAAACAAGAGGTGAATAAGGTTATGACGACATAATCAATGATCATGTAAGAATCATAAAAGAAAAAATATCCATCAAGGATTGAATCATAAGTCATGAAACATTGAATAAAGCTTCAAAAAAGTAAGAGTCATCAATATCAATAATCATGAGACATGTTATAATAATATTGATCAGAGGAAACACTATAATAACATAGAAGGAATAGATTAAATGTTTTTTTATCTTCAAACATCATATTCATATAACTGTTATATAAAACTTACCATTAGAATAATCACGTGGCCAAATTTTGATAAAAGTCTCTAGGGAACATAATCATTACCCAATGAATTAGAGTTCTCTTTAGGCACACCCATCATATAATCTATATCGACCACACCCATAACTATCTTGGACACCCCATATTATAATATATAATAATATCACTTGATGATATCTTGGATGCCCCATTGTTTAAGCTGTAACAGGCACACCCAACACTCTCTGGGATGCTTACTCATATAATATGTGTTGGTCTCACCTGATACTATTCTTCCCACCCCATGATATATAATGTCCAAGATGACCTTATAATTTATATATGGCTTATAAATCTTCATAAAACACATATAAATAGACATTACTCTTTTTATAACTTGATTAACCCATGGAAGGGAAATGAGATCCATAAAAATTTCTTTGATACAATCATAATCCCTTCAAAGAAAGAATAAACATGGTATCAATAAAAAATAACCATATTTGGGGATATATATAAATAAGGGGGATTAATATTATAAAATACCATTAAAAGAACATCAAAAATATTCTTTTAGGGTAATATCCTTTTAATTTTGAAAATCAATTTTTGAAACATAAAATATTTTGAGAATCCTTTTTTAAACAACTTATTAAACTGATGAATTTTAAAAATATTAGGAAAATATTTTTAATTAGAAAATACACCTATATAATTGTGAAGTAATCTTCAATGAAATCACATTCATGATGGGGTAATTCTATACACGTCACACAAGTTAAAAATAACCATCCCTTTATACTATAAAATGGTTAGAAATGTACCTTGTTTTGAAAATAAAAAGAATAGACCTTTTATAGAATTATGTAAATTGTAAAACATAGGTAAAAATTTCATTAATGAATCAATTTTAAGATAAAAAAATTGGAATAAATGTTTAGAAAACATGGGTTTTGATGAAAAAGGATTTTTGACCTATGTGAGAAATATTGTCTAATTTTTTAAAAAATATTTTTGACCAATTTTTATTACCCAAGAATAAGAAAATATTACTATTACTTGAATGTATAACTGATAATCAAAGGAGGTAAAAGTGAAATTTTTTTAATATAAAATGATCAAATAATTTCCTACAATTGATGTATAGGTATAAAAAATCTTGATTTGGATGAGATTGTGAAATAAACAATCATAATGATCAATATATTGATTTGATAAGTAATCAATGTATCAATTATATCTATAGAATATAAATCAGAATTAAACTGGTGGAAATAAAACATAATTTAATCAAAATTCATTATACAGATAATCATAGAACATCAGTGACAAATGAAGAATTGATAAATCGTAATGAAATTAAATTGTGTTATGAAGTTACTTACCACTTGGAAACATGTATGTTAAATCCCCATGGACGAAATGATTCAATTTGAAACATAAAATAACATTAATTACTAATATACCATGATATTAATTTTCAAATGGGATGCATATAAACTATAAAAATAATTTAGGTGCATAGCATTAAAATATGCCTGAATGGAATGAAATTGAGATGAAATCCCTTACGACTTTTTTATTTTCTAGATCAATACCCCATGAAATATATAACCTTATATGGATTTTTAAATATCAATAATATTCATGAAATTAACATTAAAAAACATTTATGTGTATTAAATACACTAAAAAACAAAAATAAGTGGGGAATATGGCATATATCTCAAAGAAAAAAAGTGAGATGAGAAAACCCTTATCTCAACTTTGATTCGTCTTACCCATTATTTATATTCTTGAATAATGAAAAAAAATTAATTATTTAATTTTTTAATATAATTTTTCAACTCGATTATTAGTTTTATTCAACTTATTACCATGTTATATATCATTAATTAATCAATTATGTTTACATCTGATGTTTTGACCATATTCTTCTTAAGTGTAAAAAATGACTTTGTTAAGTTGAATATGGTAAAGGAATAAATTATATAAACATATCTAGAAAAATAATAATATAATATGTATCATATTTATAAATCAATTATAAAATTTATAATAATTATGAAAAATGGTTGTGAGATATGAAGTATGGTATAATCATGGAGACGATAGGTCATACTTACAATGAGTAACGTCTCCAATTTTCAACAATCATCACAGAAAAGATATAAGAAATAAATAATAATTTAATAATTATCCTAATATCTTATATACCATGTTAATATTTTTCATATACTTATATATATTGACCATGTGGAGTGGTGATGAAAAATGAGTCACATTGCTTCGTGAAGGTTGTTGTACACACATATAAAAATGACATTATCATTTTTCATTGAGTGAAAATATAAGAAAGAAACTAATATAATATATATTATAAATTATAAATGTCTCATTAATATCAAAATTATTTCATTTATTTTACATATATTGATTATATTTAACCATATTACCTTCCATGTAAGGCGTTAATGAAAAATGAATCACATTGCTTACAGAGGTGGTATTCCGCCACCAACATGAGTGACATTTCCATATCCCATACTGAATGGAATGTAAAAAGGGTATATATTATATAATGACTCTAGAAGATTAATTATTTTACAAATAACATATATATACTTTAGATCCACCATCATTCCCATCCTTGATAGGTGGTAATGGAAAAACAAATGGCATCAGTTCATGATATGGTAGTCCAACGTATGTGTGAAAGATGATTTCATAACCCATTTTATGGAAGTGGATATGGGTATTGGTAATGAAAATAATTTTTTTTGATTATATTGAATCTAAATTGTTCTATAATTCAACATGTTATAAAAAAAATTAATGGAGGTGGAGGAAGAAATAAAACAATACCATGTTAATGAACATTACCTCTTCTTCATTTATCCTCATTAGGATTCCCCCAAAATCCTTATTGGGTTAGATTTATTTTAAAAATAATTATTATAGTATTAAAGTATGAATTTTTAGAATTTATTTTGGTACTTATTCGATGAACCAAAGCGTTTTGAGGGTCTAAAGAAGATAGGAGAGGGGGTGGCCTTTTATAATAGACGATTATCAATTTTGTAAATATCAAATAGTACTGATTAATAGGAGGTCAAAATCACCATATATGGAACTAAAATTTAGTAATAATGGATGGTAGGGTTTATGAGTTTTATAAAAAACTCCAAAATATATAAATATTCAAATTTTTATTAAATTATTTCTTAGTATTTATGTTTACTCAATCTTACCATTTTAGTTTTTACCGTTGTAACTTGTAACTTTATATTTACCTATGTAATTTATCATTTGTGTATAAAATAAAATGATAATAATTAGAAAATTTATACATATTGATATTAAATATTAAATCATTTTTTTAACTAAAAATCCTTTGTGTGTGAAAAATTAATTTTTACGTAAGCACATGTAACAGGAAAACCCTCATTTTAACCATAATCTCTATAATTACGTTTTAACTATTTTCACTAATAATTATGTTGCAATATTACATTAAAATTACTATATGAAATAAATTATTATTATTCCCAACATGTAATATATTTTACCAAATTCCACTCACATAATTTGAATTATTAAATTAACAAAACCTGTTATCGTGAGGAAAAAAGAGGCTTTTCAACTAGTGTGTTTTACATTAAAAAGAAGGTTTTATATAAACTCTATGACTAATAATATTAATGTTATGAATATACATTAATATTTATTTAAATATAATATATATATTTCATTTAAAAAATTTCTCATTAGTCATTATTCTAATTAACTATTATAGAAAAACATTTTGCATTTTAAAATATTTTTCAGAAAGATCACATTTTTAATCCCCAAAACAAACTTATAATAAAATAAAATATAAATATTATTAAAAATTAATTATGTGGATTATTTGAAACTAAATAATACTAAATTTTCTTTAATTTATATCCAAAATATAATTTTAATTTTAAATTACTTAATTTATTGAGAAGAAGATACTTTTTTAAACAAAAATTGGTATTTTTCACTATTAACTTATAATCTATATTTCCCAAAATAATCTCAATATGTCACCATATGTTAATTTGGATATTCTAATTTAATAATAAAAAATTATTTTATAAAAAAATCTAAATGTTTTAAAAATTAATTATAATATTCCCTTACTAAAAGTAATAAAAATTATTTTCAAAGAAAACCAATTTTTGAAGAAAAAAATTACATTACTAAAAAATATATTAATTATTTATTTTGAATTTATCAATAATTTTTTTAGATGGATATATATATATATATATATTTAATACTACTCATAACATCCAATTTAAAGGCTATGTTAGAACAGTTAAATGTTTCTCATGTCGTTTAAGCTCTGTGCTGCGTGTCTTGCACGATATCAGGAATTTTTTTTTGGGTAAAGTGTTCCAAATAATATGAAATAGATTATTTAAAAAAATAATTATATTTAAATTATTAGTTATATAAAATATTATCTATGTTTAGTGATGCACTTCTTTTACACTATCGAGCATAATTTTCATCTTTTAAAATCTCGAGGTGTTATACCTATGACACACCACAAAGATATATATTATACCATTCATATATGATGAATCTAGTTCCATAAATCCCTTGATATAATATATTTTATTCTTAATGGTTCTTTTTCTTCTTGATATCTACACGGTAGGGATAATTTTCAATTGAAAACTCAAGCCTATAGATTTTACCCTTGCGTTCAATCTATTATTGGGTGTATATATTAACATACTATTCATAGTGGTTATAGTCGACAATTTTTTTCCTGAGTTACAATTAATTGAAATAATAATTCATTATGTTTTTATGATAGTACATAATAAAATGTTACTTATGAAACATGATTTCCTTTATTAAGAATATAATAAAATTTTATATCATTATATTCCTCACCCTTATGGAATTTCTCCCTAAAAGTTTCATTTAATACATAATAGTGAGAAAATATGAGGGTAATTAATTTTCATAAAGTATTTTGTTTCAAATATTTCTTCTTATTATTTTTTTATTCCAATAAATAATTTCAATTATTGGGGTTGGTTCTTGTGTTTATAACGTTTTCTATACAGTTTAAGATCATTACAAGTTGTTCCTCATAAGAATTATCATTATCTAACTCTAACACCTCTGTATTAAATATATTTGAATGATTTAGTATGTACTTCCACAATAGGGATTAGACTAATATAGGTTTTAAATTAGATAGTTTTTTTGGGAATTACATTCAAAAGGTCACAACTTTGATGAAATAAAGAATCTCAATAATTCTAATATACTTAGGACATAATTTTTCATTATTCCCAAACAATATGTCTCTCTTCTAGGGGGAAATATAGAATATTAAATTTTCTCTATCCTTGAAAAGAAGATATATCCAAATATTATAAATAAAGCCTACATATAGAATTTTCATAGCATTGATATGTTTCTAAGTGGCCTTTACATTATCAGTTATTTATCCCACTTATTAGAGAGACTATTTATTTTGTTCTCCAACTTCATCCCCCAAGTTCAGAGTTTTTCATTTCTTTTCATATTTTATTTCAAAAGTAACAATATGAATTATATATTTAAATATATTTATTTATGATAACTATACCAGAGGAAGATGTTTATAACCACCTCTATAAAAGTCTATTGAGAAATATCTCAATATATCCACATGTGTCTTGTATGTTTGCTTCGATTGACCATCAGTCCAAGGGTGATACAAAATACATAATATAAAAAAATTTTTTCAGAGAATATTTAATACCTTTCATGAATTTTGATATGAATCTCATATCATTATTTGATATAGTCGATTGATATGTACTATGTATCAACATGACTTCTTTATTACATATCCTTACATGTTGATTTAGTGGGAGGTCCACTAGAATGGGAATTTAATTTAATATCTTCATAATATGATCCACTATATCCCATATGAAATAATTTCAAATATTTATATTTGTAAGACTCATAATAAATTCAATATTTATATTCTCTCATTTTCATATAGGTATGTGTAATGAATTCATAATACCTTTGTATTTTTTCTTTTCTACCATCAATTTCTGACATACTATGAACATTCAAGGGTATTCCAAATTCTTATTCTTCATATTTTTCCACAAATTGTGATATAGAAGGTATCTATACATCATTTTCTACCTGGGTGTATGGTGGATATTGAGTTGTTAACATCGTAGAAGACCTTCTTCTTTTTCTCTGACATCGATGATGGTCACTTCCCAAATATCACAGCTCTATTTTATCAATGTTTAATTTTGATTAATTACATTTCATCACAACATCTAAAATTCTCTATATATTCACATCATCCCCTTGATCTTCCTTAATCATATTCCAGAGGGATGGTTGAGAAACCACATGAGAAACTTAATATTATGTTCCTTCCTTATATAATTATGATGTCCATCCTTGACAAGTCAAATAATATTGGATCCTTCTCAGACCTCTTCATGGATAATGTTGCATAGTATTTTATTTTTAGATCATTTAAGACATTATTCACCTTTCCAGGATAGAAAATGATTGGGAAATGACAATCCTTGATATATTCTAACCACCACTATTGGAATATGTTGAGTACTTTATTTGTGAATAACTACCTAAGGATATAATGATCTATATAAAAATTACTACACAAGGAATTATACCAAATATTCAATGTAAATATTTATTAATATAGCCCCATATCATGGATAAGGTTTTTTTTCTCATCCTCTAAGAAGTTTTGTTAGGTATATGATTTCATTTTATAATTTTATATGGTCATGTCGAGTACCATTTATTAAAAATCCGGGGAAAGTAAAAATCATTATTTATAGGTGGGTATTATGACTATAGAGGAAATGACTAACATCTAATTAAACCCATTCAATATATATTCAAATTCCTAAGGTCCATAAAATTTTACTGTATTCTAATATTTATTGGTTAATAGGTTTCAAAATTGTGATTGTTTTTAAAAAAATTATCGACATTACATTGTCAAATCAAGGAAACTATAGAGATCAATTAAAAATTCATGTATGGGGAATTATTCAACAACATTGGTCTTCAAAGGATCCAATTTTATCTCATTTTTATGATAATATACCCCATTAATGTTAATTTATCCATTAAACACTCACATTTATAATACCTTGTAGAAAATTTATAATTTTTCAGAGTCCTTAGTATAGTACTCAAATTCTCATCATGTACATTATTTTTAAATTATATAATTTTTCTTTATAATGATCTTGTTGAGAGAATAGTAATCAATGAGTAGACTCATTGACCAATCCTTCTTGCTGGAAAAGAGAACTGACACACCCCATGGTGAAGAACATGGTTGTTTGAATCATTCTTATAAATTCATATGTTTCGAATTGTTTAGTTGATATAGTTGAATTAGATTTATAATACATGGATTCATGGATATCAGAAGATATCTTGGTATATTTCTAGTTTGTAACTCATACTCTCTTTCACTAGGAGGTCATGAAAATCATCAAGGAATACATCAATATATTTTTTTATAATGAGAATTAATTTCAAAGTGATCCCAAAATTTGAGTTACTAATTTGAGTTATATACCCATTATCATAAGGAAACAATTATCCATTCTTGAGAATATATTTTCATTGGTGATTCATCCTACCTTTTGGAATAGTATAGAATCAAATGTTGACTTGGGATATTGAAGTTAATTTACTTCTGATGGTAATTTAGGTTTGAACTATGAAAGGGCTACCAATCTATGCCCAAAATATAATTAAATCTCAATAATATGAATTTTAAAAGGTTTTCTAGGATATTATTTCAACAATTATAATCTTTAGAGGAGTTATTATTTGAGATGAAATCATATCTTAGTTTTTTTCATTGATAACTCATCCAACATGTTTGGATGTTGTTTTTGAACAGTTCTACAAAATGAAAGTGATATAAAAGAACACATAAAAAATATTTTAAATATTTTTTAAAAAATAAACAGTGTACATGTACCAAATTTATTATTAGTGTACACCTCAATAGTAGTGATAGAATATTCTTTCCCTTTCTCCCATGTGATTGTATGTTTTTTAATTAGTTATCACTAACAATTAGTAGTATATAGAAATGGTTCACATAGTGCCTATGCAATTTACTATTGAAACATTATACCATGAGTTGATGATAGATTATAAAATAATTTTCCTTATTCACATTAGTGGTACTATTCATCTATGTCTAGTATTCATTACCTTGATTATCTTACCTTACACACATGAAACAAAACTTTTTTTCCTTGAGACAGTTTCTAGGATGCCTCCTCAAACACTAATGAAATGTGTGATGTTGTATTCCCTTAACACCATGATAATTTTTAGATGATATAAATTTCTTAAATAATGTTATTTTTATCTTACATGTAGCCCCATGAAACAATATATAATCACTAATTTTCATCTATGTTTTTTGGGAACATTGAATAATTTCTTTATATATGTCCATGTATCAAATTAAAAATGATTTTTGTGGAATTGTTATTAACTAATTTAATATATGAAAAAATGTAATTTTACAATCTATGAAAAATTACGAGGCACATTATGTAAGATATGGGTATATTATTCATAATACATGATAGATTTGTCCTTTTTTATGAAATATATGAAATTCTCTCCCCATTTTATAAATGGGAGTTTGAGAAAAATATTTATTGAAAAATATATTCTTAAATCCATCCCCTCCCATATAATCAATTTACTCCTTGATCATTATACTGTTGATCAATGTTCATCACTAATTGGATTCTCCCACTATGAAAGAAATAACAAGTATAAATTTCTCTTTATCAGGACATTTAAGCACATAAAATATCTTATTAACATATTTAATAAATTTACTAATATTCGGGCATTAGAGTATGCCTAAAAATTTGAATGCTTGTGTTATATAAATATACCAAAAGAAACATGAACTTTCTTTAGGAAAAGAATGATTCTAGTATGATTCATGTTATTAGTTATATATTGAGTGAAATCTAGTAGTACTTCTAGAAATTTATTTACTTCTACTTGTATAATATTATGAATTTCAATATGGAAACAATAAAATTTCCCAATACATATATTGTTGACACAATGATCCTATTTCTGGCCATTATCTAAAATAATTGATTGTTTATAATGAATATTCATGATAAATTAATAATAATAAAAGGAAAAATACTTATATTTTAATTAATGAAATATATACACTAACTTATGAATCTCTATTTAAATCATGGTTTACCATGGTCAATATCCTATATTTCTTTTAACTTATACTACTATTAAAATAATTCATAGTTATTTTCAATAATAATATGATTTATGTAATTTATATACGATGGGAGTGTCTATCAACTTATTTAGTCATATTTCCACACATCATGCATCATGTGAAGATCAATTCTATTCACAACCAATCTTTTTTATAGTGATTACCCCTATGGGAATAAATATCAAAACCATATCAACTTGTATGTTCTGAAAAGGGGTGTAATTTATAAGAAACCAAAAACTCTATAACATAATTTTTTGGCTCATACGTAGGGTTGTTACTAATGTTTTCTCATTCGTAATCACAAAAAATAACTACACCTCTATCTAATACCAAATATATCAACCGATATTTCTGATACATTTTATTTTATAATTTCAATCATAATTATCTAGATAATAGAATTTCAAAATAATATACAGTCTTACTATATTTGGGAAATAGGATATAGAAACCATTATTTTAAAATAAAATTGAAATTTATTATTTAAAACTCTATAATGTGCTCATTATTTATTTTGAATTATTAATACCACAAAAGATAACTTGGGAACATAAATAAGAAATTGGGTGATCTATAACACTCATTAATATAATAATCAAGGAGACAATGATGAAAAGTAATAAATGTGATTCAAGAGGAATATTATGATTTCATAAAAGGTAAAAATTAGAAACATTGAACCATGACTTGATAAGATGATATCATAAGATCATGACATCATGAGGATGTGAAAAAAATATACAACATCTCACCATAATCCTAATTTAAGTCTTTCCACCAATAAATCATTACAATGTATAATTAGTCCAACCACCCAAAACACCATACATTATAATTTAGTAAAGGAAAACATTACCCAATGAATTTGATCTCTATTAGAGACCACTAATCATATGTTTAAAAATACACATTCCACACCAATTATATAACATATATGAATATTTCATCTTTTTAATCACATGATTATGAAAAGTGGGTTTCATATAAGTACCCAATATATGAATTATAGTTATATTTCATTGAATATTCCTGAATTAACATATGGTTGGGTATTCACAACAAAATGTTATGACATGGAAAATCAAGGGATAAAATTTGGTAGCATAATTGGATTACCGAAAAGATCATTAGAAGGGATAAATGAGAGAGAAGGATGATATAACATTAATTAGAAATTATTTTTACATTAAGGGATGATTGTAAGCAATTTAGAACACGAAAAATTTTACTTTAAATGTTTTATAACAACGAATGTGCTTTAATAGAAAGAATTTAAGAAACAAATCTGTTACCTTGATTGGTTTCATCATAATGATTTTTAAGAGATCCTTGGATCCTTAAAAACATCCTATTTGGGATATAAAGAGGGGGTAATGTTAGTTATTTCATTCTTTTGTTATTTTTAATGAATAATAAGGGGATATAATTGGGTATTTTTCACTAAAGTGTGGGGATTGGTTATTAATTTCCATTCATTTACCATGAAAATATAATTAATTATAAAAAGAACAAATGAAAATCCCATGGTTTTTTATCATTCATATTTAACATGTAGGGGGATAATTTTATATTTTAATCCATTAAGAGATGAAATAATTAAAATTATAGATTTTATGATGTGATAGTGTGTCATATTCATAATTAATATTTTGGAAAATCTCAAAATATGCTTTTTGTTTTTGAGTTGTTTTTATAGATTTCGAAAAATATATTACCTCATTAGAATAATTTTTTTAATGAAATTTTACTTTTTTGTAAATAAAACCTTGTATATAATTTATTACATCACTTCTAGGAAATTTTTATGTCATAATACATAATTATTATTAATTCTTTATTTATTTTTAATCAAATAATTTAACACTTTCAATATTATAAAAAATTTTCATCAACTAACATAAATGTGCTAATTTAAAAAAAAAATATTTTATACGAATAAAATTTTATATATTAAAATTTTATCTTCTTAATTAAATTATTATTTATTGAAAAATAAAATTTATTATAGCATAATAAAATTTATTACTCTCATAAAATTACATGGGATAATATCAAATTATTTTATAAATTATATTTAAATAAATAATGTTTTATAATAATAATCATAAAAATAAACTTAGTTAGCAATTATTGAGTTTTTCATAAGATATTACATTAATTTAAATTATATATTTTTCAAAAATTGAATTATGATCTCCTGGTATCCATAATTAAATTTATTATATTTACCTTATATTCATGTGTATTTTATAAAATATTAATAAACATTGGATTCAAGAAAGCTCGTTTTCATATCTAAAAATAAAAATAATACTATATAATACTATTTTTAGATACATAACCCCAGATTACAATGATATAGACTCAAGGGGTGAGGTTTTATATGGTTTTACATTCATGGGGTGGACTTACTAATACTAATATAGCGGTGATATCTACTAACATGAACTATTCCCATGTGTGGTTCTACTTAGACCTCACTAATTAATGCTCTATGTGGGATTGGATAAGGGTGAGCCCTAGTGATGAAAACACCACACCATTCTATGATAAATAAGATATATAAGGAATGGTCCAAGAGGTTGTGGTCATGGTGTCCCCCTATTTTTTAACAAGTTATGGTTATTTCTATTAATATACAATAGTCACAATGGTAAATTTGTAACATCTACATTGCAAATGGTCACAATTCACAATGATTATGTGGACCAATGGTCAAGTATCAGACATGTAATTAGAAGATCCTAACTACCGCTTTTACTTTTAAAATATATATATATATATATATTCAAAAATTCTTATACAATTACCTTAGATTTATACTTTCCATAAAAATTTATATTATATTCCAAATAGTTATTTTTCATAAAATAGTCTTCATAGAAGGATTTTTTATCATGGTAAAACTTATGCCTATGGAGAATACCCTTGTTTCCACACTATTAGTTTGTGTTTATATTGATTTACTACTCCTAGATATTTTATATTATATTAATTATTAAGTTCTAGTGAAATTTAATAGTCTTTCAAAGCACATCTATTATAAGATATGTTAAAATAGTCATTTGGAGAGCAGTGTTATTATATTAAGTGATAATAAACATGATGTGTTGACTATGAATCAACACATTCTAGAGAATGATGTTTATTTAATAGATTATGAAATAAAAATAGATGAAAATACAAGACAGGTGGGTAGCATCTGACATAAAAAAAGATAATGCAATAGATAAAGGTAAATAATAAAAATCTATCAAATAGAGAACATTATAACATTCCAAGTCTAACCACGAGTATCAATTTTGGATCCACTATATAGTACATAGGTCCCATTGTTAAAAGTTTAAGTTAATATAGTTTGGCTAACAATAAACAAAGTAACACATCTGTGACCCAAACCACATCTCTTTTCTAGGATCCTAGACACTCATCAACTCCCACATGCTAACTCAAAACCCAATAGTCAATCTTTTCATAAACCTTCACAGGAATTTATTGACCCAAAACATTACCATTTAATAATGAGATATCTATTATAATGCATTATGAACAATAAATATTAAAGATAAACTCTTTACCTTTTCCTCCTCACTCAAAGGAACCATTTCACTATTTTCCTTACTGCCTATAATTGTTACCACTCAATGATTCTAGCTCATTTATATCCCTAATTTGTGATGACATAACCTAATGGTGTTATTAAATTTAGACCCTTGTGAATTAATAAAATATATTACCAATTTTAATTTTTACATCTTGGTTGAAAATCTTGGGGAAAATTTTTCTAGATTGAAAACACACACATAATTTCATATAAAAAATCAATATGCCAATCTCTAAACCTATTCCTAAATTTTTATCCACCTGATCAAAAAATTTCATATAAGATACTCTTTTAATCCTCTATCTCTCATGATAATAGAGTTTCCTTTTAAAAAATAGAGCTCCCACCAAAATAATCGTTTTTGGTAACTTTAAAACTATTTTCCATGACCAAAACACTAAGAGTTTATTAAAGAACCTCCTCATTTAAAAACGATAATCATAAAACACGCATTCTTCCAAATTCTCATCCAATTACATGATTTTATCTATGAAGGGATATTTCTTACAACAAGCAAGATAAATAAATATGTCACTAGTAAACTATAAGGCTAAAACCTACTAGGCATCTAATATTATCCCAAAAGAACCCATACCATATAATTACTAATTTATCATTATTTTGATGATTCATTTGGGATATATCTCATTTAACTAGAACACATTACCATTATGGATGAGGTTTCAAAGAATTTATACGAAAATAAATCCAAGGGAAGAAAAATTATTCTAATCACATTAGGATTTACATGAATTAACACAAAAATTTGAACCCTCTTTATTATAATTAAATTTAGCAAACCAAAACCCATAGAATCATAATTAAATAACAAAAAAACATGATTTTTATAGAATAATATTAAATAGGACACCTACCCTATTCCTTTAATTAATACCCTTAATAATGAATCATAAAAATCTAATAGATCCCTTATCTATCAACCCTGAGATCTTCATATCCACTATATTCTAATATATTTTCCCATACCACAACTCATTTGATTAATTATATGTATTTATAAATAAATAAATAAATTTAAAGAGTTAAATCAAAAAAAATTCAATAGGTAGTGTACCAACACAAAATAATTGAACAATAACATTTGTAAGATCATGATGCTCCCACAAAAATTTCATTTTATCAATACCCAATGATTCAATACTAAAAAATAAACAATTATTAGAAATATATAAAAATAAATAGTAAAAATAACATGATTATTTAATATCATTCAAAAAGTTAGAAATGTTATGAATTTAATGAAATTGGCCATCCTCAATATATTACATGAGATAACCCCTTGATATCGGTTGGGATTCAAAATGATATAGTGAATTATGAAATAATACCTAACTAAAAAAAAGAAAAATCACAGAGCTAAACTCAGAAGAGAAGAACATACAGATAAAATATGATTTATAACCATTAATGAGTGAAAAAACCTCAACTAAAAAGATGTCAACACATGGATAAAAATAAAAGTATAATGGAAGGGATAATCTAGGAAAATATCATTACCTATGTCCCCTAAACATTTAAATTACTTTGGGGATGAGTAAATTTAAAATGATGATTATGCATATCATTTTTAAATAGTATCGTTGAGTGTATCCGTTTCCTAGTGCACTTACACCAATGACCTAGTGGATCAATGTAGGGAAACAAAAAACATAATGGACTAATAAGAGAGAAACCCCTAGACTCTACACAAGGTAACCAATATCCATATACTATGTACATAGTGGCTAGATAATATACCATTCAACTAATTTTTTCATTATAATACCTTAAATGTTTTATATATATTTTAAATCCAAGCATACACCCCAAAAACATTCATTTTATTATTTTAAACATATCTAATTTTTTTTCTCTATTCTACACTGAATTTTATAAATTTTCATCATGTTAAAATTCATCAATTATTAAATTTCACACAGTTCCACAAAACCATAACAATATATGTTATTATAAACTACACACTATATGTATTATCCTCTTTGATAAGAATCGATGAATGAATTTTAATTACTTATATACTCTTCTAATTATAATTCTACAACTTCTTTTGGAATTTCTAGTAACATGGTATTACGACCCATGAAACTGATCTATAATAGCCATATTTTATACATAAACTCCCACTGTAATCCTTATTACCCATTATAAATATTAAAAATATTTTATCAATTTTTAATTTTATTTTACTTTCCTCAGTTACATATTGAAATATGTGGTTGGTTCTCTAATCCATTTGATTCCTTAGAATATACATACTGTGATCAACACTATATTTAATTTATCATCCCAATAATGTCATTTTAATTTTAGGTACCATCATGAAAAGTTTCAACATTACACCTAAGAGTAATATTGGATCTTTTTATAATTCCATAAAAATCTCTCTAAATTAGCATACAAATTGAATCATTCCATCCAAGAATACTGACACAATCCCAATCTCGGTAACTTTTAGATAATCCATAAAATTATTCAATGTGTTAGTTAAGAAACATATATACTCCACTCATTTATTGAAAAAGAATGAAAAATAAAATATTTTTTGATGAATATTATTGAATTCGGTTAAAAAAATTACACAAACTCTAAAAATTTCTCAGACACCTGCCTAACTATTTTATTATATCATAACTCTTCAAACTAGAGTTTCACACACCCAAATTATTATAGGGATAATAAACACCACAATATTATATATTATATTATCCAATAAATCCCACATATTCATTTCATAAATTACATTACAAGTTTGTTACCAAAACCACTAACTAAATGTGACCAACCCATATGACACATTTCACTAAATTTTCATACTCTATAGTATCTAGTTATGTGCTCTCCATCATCTAAACATTATTTTTACTACTTCCAAATAATTGAATCATCCTAAAACACTTTCCACTAAGCCCTATCATGTACAAATTGTTAACATATAATCTATAAGAACATGTAATTTTACTAATTTTTGGGTTTAATGAAACAATAGCATTTCGTGCTACAACTTTCTAGCCATGATGATGATCAATAAACCCAAGTTCGAGTCTTGAGATACTTATCATAAAATAGAAAAATCTAATAACTGTTAAATATTTCTTAAACATCCATCTATAATAGTAACCATAATGATGATTAAGAAATATCATGATTCTCATTGATTTCATATCTCATCGTATATAGAAAACAACTCAAAAATTTACTACCATAGGATCTGAGCTTCCCTAATCATCTAGTGTCATGGAGACTACCCTTCATCTTACCCCCATTCAAAAAACATTATGAGGTTACACATTCATTTTATCACGCACTAAGAGTGATCATTTAAAAATCTCACTAGATTAACATGACTCAACTCTATGTAGTTTGGTGATAAAGAATACATGATTATATTTAAATTTCACTACATTTTTTAGTTTATTGAAACCATGACTATTCTTAGAGATATTATAAATGTATTATTTCAAAAAATTACGTATGAGAGAGACCACATGTAACACCTTGAGATTTTAGTGTGTATATATATACATTAATTAAATACTATATTCATTTGGTTTCTCCACACACATTTCCAAACTAAAATGAAACCATGATACATTTTATTAAGAGAAAATTTCAATTATTAAAGTGTTACTATTATTATAAATTCCATAAATTGGATGGTATAAGTTGAAGTTACCAAATTTTGAAATATGTGAATAAATAAAAATAAATAAAATTTTCAATATCATTGAATTAATAAATATCAATTTCTATAGTTAAATAACTAATGAGATCAAATTATCCTTAAAATTGTGTTTTCTCAAGAATCCAATTTTTAGGCACTATGATTGTTTATTTAAGAAATAAAATATATTATTTTAAAATAATGATGAAATAAATTATGGACATGAATAATATACTAACAATAATATTATTAGTAATTGATAAGAAATTGAAATAAGAATATTTAATATTTAAAAATTATATTTTCTATAAAAACAATATTCATTATATTTTATGTTGACATTTAAATGATAGATTCCTAAATTTTATAGTTTGAATTTAAATAACAGAAACTTATTTTATGGATAAATAATATCATAATTTTTTTGGAGTTAATTTTTCTGATTTTTCTCAATAGATTTATTTTTAGTTGAATAGTACATATATACCATTTTTATAAATATTGTGACAGTTATGAAATCATTAGGATATAAACATGAATTAAAATTGTTGAAATATTTTACCTATTTGAATATGTATTTATTATTTATAATTATGAAATTAAAATACTTTTTTTAGTTTATAAACATATTTTTTGGAATTTGGATGAAAAATAATATTTTTTTATAAAATTTTTTTATATGCTTTACAGACATATTACATTATAATTTATTAACAAAAAATATATAAATTTAACATTATTTAATTTTTAAAAAAATTATCAATGAATCCAAATTATATATTGCTATTATTTTTAATTTTATTCATAGAAATATGTTAATGTGGTTAAAAGTTACATACCATGGTAAAAGTAAATTATGGAAATAAGTTAAATTAAGGGGAAAAAATATAAAATATATCAATCCTTATCCCTTATTTGTGTGGATAAGAGGTTTCACAATCAATAATGGTACCTTTTCCATTATTTTACCCATTATATTGTCATTATTAATAATACAAATAACATTAATACAATGTTAATAATATGTACAAAAATGCAACCCCTCCTCCTTATAAAAGGATACTATCACCACCACACATATAAAAACATCTAAAAACTATTTCCTCATCCAATTTTTTTAAAAAAAATAACAACTCTGTATCCAATGTTCTATAGTTTCTATTCTAACCAAAAAGAAAAACTAAGAATACTCAAAGAGTTTTTCTAAGTAGTATGTTAAAAACTCCCAATCTCCAATTTTTTATTTTTATTCTTTTAATTATTTTATAAAAAAAAATTATATTAAAAAATTAATAAAAAATTGTTTTAGTATCATTAGTATATTTAATCTTTATTTTTTATTATTTAATAATAATTTTATACCTTCCTTCAGAGCATTTAAAAAATATAAACAACGCACGTGTGTATGTGCAGACTAATGCCTCTTGGACAACCTATTTCATTTTTCACTACCATATTTAATAGATTATTATAATAATTTAATTAATGAGTAAATATGTCATTAATGAAAATATTAAGGTTCTATAATGATAAATAAATTATTTTACTAATGATCCCATCAAATTTAAGATGAAATGGGTGATGGTGTTACATGAGGACTACCACCTCAATAAATGATGTGTTTTTTTAATAATTTACATAAATGGATGATTATAAATATTTATTTTTTGAATTTAAAAGATATTAATGGTTAATATTTATAACAAAAATGGTTTTAAAATGGTACATTATAAATAAATGATCATTACAAACTAATTGGTTAATATCAGTAAATTACATGAAATAAAATCATCATAGAATTTATCTTCATAAATGATAACTAAAACACACAATCATGATAATGTAATATTGTATATGAATATGTAAATTATATTATTGTACCATTAATAGTCTTCTAATGTTATTATTTTTATCAATTAATTTGTTTTAGTGTTTCTATTTCAAAATAGAAAAATCCAAATTAAAGAAATCCTATGATTACAATAATAATTAATTATCCAATACTTGTGTTGTAAATAATTATAGTAGATGAAAATAAATTTTAATGGGTATTAATATTTTTTTAAATAATATATTATAGTAGTTATTTGGATTATATTGGACGGTAAAGTGAATTCCTGGAAGTTTCTAGTGAAGACAAGGGTTTTCTTGTCTCATTTTTTGTTATTTGAGATAGATGAAAAATATCCCTATTGACTTACATTGTGTAGTGTGTATACTAACATATGGACATTTTTGTTATTACATAATAAAATTCAATAAATTTAAAAATACATCTCATTTTATCACTTTTATGAAGATTAAGTCAAAGGATGCTTAAGCTATATCAATTTTCTCATCTCAAATTTCATTCCTTGAGACATATAAAAAATTCAAATGATGATTTATATCCTGAGATGTATATACTTACATCTAGAAGTTATTATTATAATTTCATGAAATTAAATGTATTTAAATACATCTAATGTTCTCTCTTTCATGAGGGTTTTAATCAATGGTTTCCGAACATGTATGGGATTTATCATTTAACATTTATTTCATTAAAACATATGCCAAATTCAAAACATTATTTATATTATGTCATGTATATTCTTCTTTATGGATGTTTTTTATAAATTAATTAAATTTATGGGATTTCAAAATAAATCCCTTGTTCTACCATTCAAAATCATTCGGTTCATAGGATCCAAATATTTTAAGGGATTTTGTTAACTTCAATATCCATTTGTTATGTCATAATGATTATTATTGAACTTATTTATTTATTATTTGTTCTTCTCCAAAATTTTATTTTATTATGTTATAATTTATATTTACCTAAAATGAAAATTAATTTTGTAATTTTAATATTATTTCTTGATAAATTCCATTTTCATAAATAAAGAACATTTTTAGGAATAATTTTTATCTTCCCCAACATATACTTTCATAATATAAATGTTCTCCATTATTATTTTGAAATGAAAATATGTTTTATTTATCACCATATTAAAACTATTTTTTTTTTCTAATTTTCCAAATGAAACATTACTACATTTTAAAACTGTGCCGATTTCACTAAAGTAATTTTATACAATGAAATTAGTTTTCTTTTCATGACATAACATTTTATCACCAAGCCCAAATTTCTACTAGAATACATTACCATATATTTTAGGACCCAAATTATTATGATTTCAATTAAAGTGTTATTTTATAGAGTTTTTATGTTTCATTATTGATTTTTTAAAGGTGACTCGTATCTTCATTATTTTACAAAAATGTTAAAAAAGTTTAATATAATATATTTTTATGATTTCATTCATATTGTCTTTAACTAAAATGGATCTATCCCATTCGTAGTTATGTTTCCTGAAATACCCTCTAAATTATCTTAAATTCTTTTTCGTATGGGTTATTAAAATCCTAGAAACAAAGGATTTAGTCATGTAAAAAATATTTTTTGGTGCTGTTTAATGTTTTATTCAAATAAAGTTTCCCCCCTATGTCAACATCATTTTATGTATTTATGTTAATATTATAATATGTCTTGATTAAACCATATAATTTCCATATTTATATGTCTTAGGAAATTTTCTACTTATTTTTTCATGAAAACCATCTCTTTTTATTGGGTAATTATGTCATGATTGAAATTTGAATGTCACTATGATCACATTATGTTACAATGTATGGTTTCCATTATTTAATGGGTGCTCCCAAAATTGTGCAACCCTCAAACTAATTGTGAAATATTTTATATTTAATTATATAATTATGGTAGTGGAGTGTTGATTCTCACCAAACTATTAGAATCATGTCATGATTCCCACTCCATTATGCAATGGAAATTAGGAATTGATACATAATCTAGTATATTACAGGAAATATGAATTGATGATGGATCCAATATGTTATGGGAATAAGTAAGTAATACCTCCTCAAATATGTTATAATAATTAAGAAGTGATGCACACTCCATTATGTTTTGGGAAATAGGTAGTGATTCCTACACCACAATGTTATGGGAATCGGGTAGTGATTTCTGGAAATTTATTTGTTGAAATAATTTAGTGATTAATGTCACACTATATTTTTAATTTATATAATTATTACTTTACCACATTTCAATGTTATATGTATATATATAATACGTGGTTCATGATTAATGTTACTGGGTTTTTCCTTTTTCTCCCATTATATATGGTTTATAATTTGGGACTACGTATCTATTTATTATAACTTATTGAAAAAGAATTATATTATAGGTTATTATTAGTAATATATTCCTCCCAAACTCATGTTTTCTCACATTCTTGCTATATGAACTTTGATGACATATTGATTGGTTTTCATATACAATTCTTTTATTCTCACCCGTTTTTTAGTTTTTCCAATCCCCATGTTATGTAGATGAGTATAATGTCAGAGATTTATAAAAGGGGATATAGTATATTGTAAATTTAGAGATATATTAACAATAAATATTATACATAGAAAATATATAAATACTATAAACCTTTTTCTTCTTGGGGTTATGAGATATAATGTTTAACTAATGTGACATATATGAAATTTTATTCGGGTTCAACTCACATGGTAGTAAATAAATTATATAAATTATTATTTTTAATAATGGACTTAGGAGTGTGGTTTGGGTGTGTTTTAGTTGGTATCAATGTAAGGTTTATTTATTTTTAGGGATTTGGATAGTTATTTTTGGTGATTAGGACTACATAACCCTAATAAAAATCATATAGATGTGCATAGGTATAAGAGAACATCCTAAAATTTCGATAATGTTTTTATTATATGGTATCCTTGCAATAATATCACCTTATGGATAAAAAATGTGGGTATAAGATCTATAATTGTTACACTTAGGGGTAATAATATTGAAGAATGTTGGTTTATTATTAACCCTATCTTCACCCAGTGAAATAACGTTGGCTTAAATATAGAACTAGTTTGACTATATTAGAGGATATTTTTTAGATGATTAACATGATATATACTAACCATTATGATGGATTTAAAAAAATTAAATGAAGTAATATTTTACTGATTAGGTTAGAGATCATAATAGGAATGTGATCATAAATGACCAAGATTGAAATATAGAAATTGATAAGTTAAGTTGTGTATGACGTTTAGGATTTACTTATTCTACATTTATAGTATTCATTTTTAAATTTATTAATTTATCTATTCTTATACCTTAACATTCAATTATTTATATAATATTTATAGAAAATGGACATTAATTTAATAATGTACTTGAGGGGAAATGTCGTGATTTTATCAATAAGAAATAATATGGGATGGAATATTGTGTTCAAAATAATATGGTTATACTGACACAAATATAAATAGTTATGACTAAAAACATGAACCACATAAACTAATAGAATTAAAAATAAGAAGATCATAGAGTTTAATTGAATGGTAGTTGAAAATGACCAAAGGGTAAAGAAGATTCAATTTCTATGTGTCAAAAATGTGGTAAGAAGCACTCAATGAATGGTCTTAGTGGAATAAAAAATGTTTCAAGTGTGGAAGGATTGGACATCAATCTCATGATTTTTATATAGAGACAAATAGGATGGACAATAAAATTGATGTTATAACAATTCTAATTAGTGCTCCACCAATAATGTGATGACCCAAATTTTCTACACAAATTTTATTTAATTATATAGTATTATTAAGAGTCTGTGAAAATTGAAAACACGTGATTCTGAGGCCCAGTGTGCCCATAATGAATTTATGAACTTTTTTAAAGTATGTCCAGTAAACATGTGAGCGATGCTTTCTATCTTTCGAACTGCTACTCAGATTATAAATCTGGGTGCACCGTTGAATCCGTAACACTAGGATTCACTTAAGGAAGACTTCCCTTTACTTGAATTAGGTCGGAAGATAATAATAGATTATTGGAATTTTAAGAGAATAATAAAATAAAAAATTTATTTTATTACCCTTTTTTATTTCCCTCCTACGAACGAGTGGTGGTAGATGGACCAATAAAAAGTCAATCCATTAATTGGATTGACTCCTCAATCTTTGTAACCACACTATTTGAATTTGGGAAGTTCATTAATTTAATGAACCTCGTAAATTTCCAACGGCATTACTCACCCCCTCTCATATTTATATGGAGATCGGGGAGGAGTGTTGGCACAGATTCACTAAGTGATGAAGCTCTGGTAAAATACCGCAACACCAACCATTTGCAGGAAGGGACTAGTTCTAGAGAGTGGTGACGAGCACCACCGAATCACGAACCAATGAACATAGACTCTTACTAAAATGTGGATGTTCTCCAAAGACCTTGAGGTAGGAAATTACAATGTTTTAATTTCAAGAGTTTGTTGAATCCTTTTCTTCCCTCATGTTATCACACTAATGCGGAGGGTGTGGGACAGATGAATAAGGACATAACCCTCTTCTACTTTGTTGGTCCATGCGTTCTTCGTGGAATTTTTACTCAAATTGGATGGAACCCAGAACAAGGGGAAAATAAATGTGAAGGGAGTACAGGGGAGATCTTTGGTACCTTTAAATGAAAAAATGGGCCACTGATGCTCACCCAGTGACCCGTGGAGGACTGTCAGCGCGACACCAGCAAGGCAGCACCAGGGACCAGTGGCAGACAACGGCAGACCACAGAAGAGATCGCGGTGTGCTGTCACATGCCTCTAGAGATGGATGTGGCATGAAACTGCGAAAGTGGAGGAGGGACCCAACCGGTGGAACCCTCAGAGACCATCCAGCGCTACATGGGGCCGCCGCTCCATTAGCCGAACAACTTATCCATTCGGTAGAAATGGGGGAGCGCTTCCCCCCAGCGCCAGCTAGGGTGGACCCCAGCTAGTAGGCCGCGTGAGCCAAGTAGGCCGCACCCCTCATTGGGTTGGGCTATACTGCCCAGGCGGGTTAGCCTAGGTCAGACAAGACCGGGTCGGCCTGACTGGGTCAGATCGGACCCTGGCCCTTCAAGGCCTAGTTTCGCTAAAAGAGCCATATCTTGTGAATTGAGCATTTGTTTAACAAACAGTCTTCAACAATAGGATACTTGGAGAGATATAGTCCTTTTAATATAATCCACCTGAGTTTTGGAGAATTTTGGAGTATGGATGGGTTGGATCGAACCCGAATTAAACCGTGCCCTTGGCATTAAAATGCCTATAAGTCACAGACCAGACATCCGATTGACATTCCGTTTGTCGCGTTGGAACCCATATGACATGGATGTCCTTTGGGATACTTATTCATGAAACATAGTGTTGGTTGAAGTAAAACCATTGGATTTAGTATCATATTCTTCTAGAATCAAGTGTACTTAGTGCGGGAATCACGTGACTAGCTGTAACATGATGGAAGAACAACGATCCTATGTGGGTCATAATCTATCAATCCTATGTGGGTCAGCACTTTTCAATCCTATGTGGGTCAGTATCTATCAATCCTATGTGGCTCAGTGCCTAGAAATCCTATGTGAGTCAGCATCTATCGATCCTGTATGGTTCAGTAGTAGAGCCTCTTGATAGAATAAGATGATCTAGAAATATGAATCATCATCTTTACTTCTATACTTGAGTTATATACCTTGTGTGAGATAAATCTTTACCTTTTTTGTAATTTTACGGTGTTACCTTTGTGGTGATACGTTTTTGGTACTTTTAATTTTGTGGTGTTACCTTTGTGATATTCTTCCCTCGTGGATCATTTGTGTTAAAGGCATTAAATTTGGAGCCTTATGTTTCCTCATATATGAGACGAGTACACCTTGATAATTTAGGTATATGTATGGAAATATAACTAAGTAGATTTGATGACTACTAATTTGTTCTTTGTTATTGAGGTATTACATTGTGGATATTTTCTTTGGGGAACTCTAGGAGACCTTCGGGGGTATTAGGGTCCCAATTGAGTATTGTCATACTCACCCCTGCACGGGTTATTCCCTCATCTGGCTGTGTCTTGTACAAACAAAGAACATCATTGATCGAGGTTGAGGGATCCAGGAATGGAAGGTGCTCAGAGGTGGACCATTTGACATTTTGTGTTGCAGTGACTACTAATCATGAGATATACCTACCCTTCAGGTAGGATCCTCGATGGAAGATCCTAGAGCCATTTTTTATTTCATTTGTACTTGTACTTCCCAATTGGGCTTGTATTCTAACCCCTTTACATTTAGTAAACTTTTACTACAACATTTTATTTCGTGGTTGCTTCTTGTTTTGTTCTTGGACTGTGTGTTTATATAGGTTTAAAGGAAATGTCTTCCCAATATAGGGATACACTTTTCCAGTTCTAGTCACCAACCCCTGGCCTATGGAAGGTGGACTTAAGGGTAGTCACAACACGAGCCCTGAGGGACGGGTCCTGACAAAGTTGTATTAGAGGAGTGTGTTCTACTGAAGAAATTGGACTCTGATATTTTTTATTTGGAAATAGTGTTAAGTGTTATGAGTGTGGTTTTTAGTTTGGGGAATTATATGTTGGTGTGGCGGTCGATGTACCCATACACTAGGATCCTAAATTCTGATTTCCGACTCAGTGCACGAAAACACTGATTTGCATGTGTTTTGAAAAGATTTTTTTCTTTATAAATTCTTAGAGTCAGCTCACCAGGTATAACTTATTGACCATGGCAGACCTATTTTCTTTCAGGGTGAGGCCATGTAGACAAACAACCATGATTCCTAAGAGAGTACACAATGACGCCCCACCAAGCAATGAGGCTTCGGTGCAAGGACCTCTTATTGTGATAGTATCATCAGGTGACTCACCGGTTGCACCACCACCAATTGGGTAGCAGATGACACTAGACCCACCAATAGAGGGTGTACTAAGACTGAGCATGTTACATGAGTTTTAGTAGAAGAGGCCACCGAGGTTCTGAGGTGAGAAAGATTTGCAGGTGGCTGAGGACTGGCTGGAGGTTGTGCCCAAAGTTTTTCTCTTAGTTGGGACACTAGCTAATCTGATGGCGATCCTAGTAATAGTCTCCTCTTAGGACCAGATTGGAGATGGTGGTGTCTCAAAACCCAGTTACACAAAAAGGTGACCCTCACCTAGGTGGAATTCTAGGGAATTTTAGGGAATATTTCATCCCAAAGACACTATGCCCAGTGTGTATACCGGAGCTACTTCACTTACAGTAGGGCGACATGACCATGACCCAGTACTCGGTGAGGTTCAATAACCTCACCAGCTACTCCACCGACATGGTATGAGACCCATTATTCATGGCTCATACCTTTGACAAGGGACTCCGACAGGATATAATAGCATTGAAAATATCACTTAGCATTCCGATGTAGGCTGGGGTGCTTGAGCGAGCACTTTTGGTGGAGAGAATCCTAAGTGAGCAGGCACTAACTGCGAGAGAAACTATCTTACTTCTAGAAGAAGAGTCATCTGTAGAAGGAAGTGGAAGGATGGAGCAGGGGCCCAAGCAGGCCATAACTTCTAGTGGACGACCTGAGGATAAAAAGTTGGTGGTACAGGGCTCACGTGACAGAGGAGGAGAGATGAAGAAAAGGTAGTCCTACTCATACGGTGAGTAAGGACACATAGTTCGCGACTGCTTGACCCACTGTACGGATGACCAGCATAACATCGAGGTACTGCTGAGGCAGAGACATAGGTTCGAAAGAGGAGATATGTAGGGTGGTAGACGTGGTAGAGGATCTGACCATGCAGCAGGCAGCGTGCGGAAATTCGAGGTTCTACCGCCACCAACTCTAGGTGGTCCACCCCAAGCAAAGGAAGCTAGAGGAGATGGACGAGTTCAACTCCAAGTAGCTGAAACCTATGACCACAATACTCTAAAGATGATTAGTGGTACGATATTTGTCAACTCTACTCTAGATGATGTTCTTATAGACACAGGTTCCCATCACTCTTTTATTTCCACCGACCTTTTTTAGAGCTCGTAGATTCCAATGGATCCATTGGCTCGATACTTACATCTATAGACTTCTTTAATAGTGGATTCAATGATTACACACTAGTTCTGGTAGTGAGATCTTACTCTAGGAGGCGAGATCATCAACTGGGATCTTTTAGTAGTGGCATCGAGGCCTTATGCCGTCATCTAGGGTATAGACTAGTTATCCACAATCCAATATTATATTGACTGTATTAGTCACAAAGTGCGGTGTGTCTGTGTAAGGGTTCCACCTCACCCCTTGAAAGGTGGATTATCAAAATAAACAAAAAAATGAAGGCCTTCGGACCATTGGATGTATGTGATGAGGGGACCAGTTTTTCCTTCATCGGTGAGAAGGGAACCTTTGCAGCAAAATATGGACTTTCCCAGAGGAGGGTGAAACCGATCAAACATCGGTTGGCTAGAATTACCCATAGATCAGTTGATGTTGTCCGTTTGGGCTATCCTGTAGTGGGGGAACAATATGCCAATGTCTTTCCTGATGATGTTCTGGGACTTCCTCCATATAGAGAGGAAGAATTTTTCATCGACCAGTACCCCGAGATATCACTGATATCTTCACCCGCATATCAGATGGCTCATGCAGAGCTTCGTGAGTTACAGGTATAGCTGGAGGACTTGTAGATGAATGGGTTCATATGGTCTAGTGTTTCACCACTAGAAGCCCCGATTTTGTTCACCAAGAAGGTATATGGGAGTTTGAGAACCTGTGTAGACTATCATCACCTGAACTAGGTGACCGTGAAGAGTAAGTATCCACTTCTGAGGATTGATGATATTTTAAATTAGATGAAGGGATATTGATGGTTTTTCATGATAGACCTCAAAACTTTCTATCATCAACTCAGGGTATGATATGAGGATGTGTAGAATAAGGCCTTCAAATATCAGTATGGCCACACTGAGTTCTTGGTTATGCCATTTGGAATGACCAATTCCCCAACAGTGTTCATGGAACTCATGAATAGGATCTTTCAGCCATACCTCGATCACGACATGATGGTCTTCATTGAAGACATCTTGATATACTCGGCATCGGGGGATGAGCATTCCTATCATCTGAAATTAGTTCTAGATACACCTTGAGAGAACCAGCTTTATAGTAAGCTCTTGAAGTGCCAGTTCTGGATACAGGAGGTCAACTTTCTCGGACACCTTATCTCGGAGGTTGGAGTTGTAGTGGATCTGGAAAAGATAGAGGTTGTGCTTTCTTTGGATCCACCCATGAGTGTGAATGAGGTGTAGGGTTTCATGGGGTTGGCTGGGTACTAATAGAGATTCGTACCTAACTTCTCCAGAGTTGCAACACCCTTTTCAGTTTTTATTAAGAAGGGAAATACCATCGTGTGGATTTAGAGATTTCAGCAGAGTTTTAAGGAGCTGAGGTAGAGATTGAAGAGTTCCCCATCATGAGGCTACCATAAGAGGGTGTTGGGTATGTAGTCTACTGTGATGCGTCAGGGGCCAGACATGGATGTGTCCTAATTAAGGAGAAAGTAGTGATCACTTATGGTTCAAAATAGGTAATAAAACATGAGAATAACTATGAAACACATGACCTAGAGTTAGTAGGAGTAGTCTTCACCTTGAAGATGTGGCGACACTACTTGATGGGTGAACGATTTACGTTTTACTCTGATCACAAGAGTCTCAGGTAAATCTCCTCACAGAAGGACATGATCCTAAGACAACGGTGTTGGATAGAGTTACTTCATAACTACTACTTCGAGATAGTATAAACTCCTAGGAAGGGGAACGTAGTGGTAGACACACTCAACATGTGGTTTGGTTTACAGCTGCTATGTGAGGCGACAGAGCAGCTAGCCATGTTGCAGATATCCTTTGTGGATAGAGATGGATCAGTTTACCTCCAGTATATGAATGTCACTCCCCCACTTCATTTGTGAGTTTAGGAGGTACAAATTTGAGACATTGACTGTGAGTCTCTATGTGCCCAAATATCCTCAAGACATGAAACTGATGGATTTTATGAAGGTGGGGTGAACTTCATCCTATTTAAAGAATGAACCATGTTACTAGTGTCACTACGAAAGGAGGTGTTGAGAGAGTTCCATACCTCTCCTCTAGAGGTATATCTTAGAGAGATGAAGATGTACCAAAACCTCCGACATCATCACTGGTGGCCATGGATAAAGAAAGCAGTGGCATAGTTTGTTTCATGAGGCCTCACTTGTCTGCAAGTGAAGGTCGAGAATCAAGTTCTAGTAGGCTTAGAACAACCATTAGAGTTACCAGAGTGGTAGTGGGATGGTAACTTCATGGAGTTTGTGATAGGGATTCTATGTACGTACAGGGGACATGATTCCATATGGGTGATCATTGAACTACTTTCCAAGTCGGCCCACTTCCTACCTGCTTGAGAGTATGGATCTGTAGAGGGCTTGGGATGCCTCTATTTAAAAGAGATTGTATGAATTCATGGGGTACCATAGACTATCATCTATAACCATGAAACACATTTTATATCCCTACCGTGGAAGGGATTGCAGGAGACATTTGGGACTCAACTACGTTTGAGAACCACCTTTCATCCACAGATGGATGGTCATATGGATCATACCATTCAGACATCGGAGGACATTCTTTGTGTTTGCATCATAGATTTTGGCCACAATTGGAAGGATCGTTTTCCCTTGGTAGAGTTCTCATACAACAGCAACTATCACTCCACCATCGGTATGGAACCATTTGACGCCTTGTATGGTCTACCATGAAGATCACCTTTATGGTGGAAATATAGAGGGGAGTCAACACTTATGGGTCCAAAGTTTGTATGAGCTACCACTAAGAATGTGAAGATCATCCAAGAGTGGATGAAGACTGCACAGATCAGACAGAAGTCTCATACTGATAGGACACAGAGATATCTAGAGTTCTAAAAGGTGGTCCATGTATTCTAGCGAGTCTTCCCTCGATGGGGACTATAGAGATTTGTCCATGGAAGCAAACTTTCACCGAGGTGGCATACTACTTGGCACTACCAATGCAGTTGGAGAGGGTGCACAACGTCTTCCACTTATCCCATAAGAGAAGATATTTTCTTGACTTATCTCAAGTCATTGACCATGGAGAGTTAGACTTTGATGATGGGGAGACATTTATGGAGGTTCCAATGGAGATTAAGGATCAATATAAGTTGGTCCTTTGTGGATGATTGATTCCTCTAGTGCACATTTTCAAGTAGAATGAGAACCCCTAGGAGAGAACATGGGAGAGGGAGGCTCAGATTCATGCTCAGTACCCCCCATTTGTTTCCTTAGTCTATTTTGTGGATTTTGGGGATGAAAAGCCCTAAGGTGGAGAGAATGTTCAGATTTTCCATGTAATTTTTCTAATTATAATAAATCATTACGAGTATCTGATAAATTGAAGGTGTGTGATTCCGAGGCCCAGTGTGCCCGAAAGGAATTTATGAACTTTTTTTAAGGTACATTCAGTAAACGTGTGGGAATCATTTTCTAGCTTTTGAACTGGTGATTAGGTTAAAAATCTGAGAGCACCATTGACTCTGTAGTGCCGAGATTCACATAAGGAAGGATTCACTTCAACCATAGTAGGTTGGGAGAAAAAAATAGTTTTTGGATATTTAAAGGAATAATAAAATAAAAAAGATAATTTAGTACTCTCTTTTATTTTCCTCAAAAGAATGAGCGGTGGTGGAGGGACCAATGACAAGTCAAGCCATTAATTGGCATGACTCCTCAATCTTTGTAATAGCACCGTCAGAATTTGGGAGGTTCATTCATTTAATGAACCTCATAAATTCCCAACAGATTTACTCAACATCCCCCTCTCCTATTTATATGGAGCTTAGGGAGGAGTATTGGAATGACTTCACAAAGAGAAGAAGATTTAGTAAAATACCGTGATGACAACAACATGGAGGAAGGGACCGGTTCCAGTGAGCGATGACGAGCGCCACCAAATCACGAACAGACGAACACTGACTCTTCCTCAAACATGCATGTTCTCCAACAATCTAGAGGTAGGGAATTATCTTGTTTTAATTTAAAATTTTTATTGAATCCTATTCGTCACTCATGTTATCAAGCTAATGCAGAGGGCTCGGATGAAAAGAACAAGTCCCAGACCCTCTGCAACTTTTTTGATCTATGCGTTCTTCAATTACTTTTAACTAGGGTTTGATAGAACCTGGAACGGAGGTTCAAGCAGCGAGGAGGGCATCCCGAGGAGGTCATTGGTACATTCAGATGAAAAAACGAGATATTAGAGCTCACCCAGTGACCCACGGAAGATAGTCGGCATGACACCGGCATGACACCAGCACAACAACACCAGGGACCAACGCCAACAGGTGACGGTGGCGGCTGGAAACGACCGACCGTAGAAGAGGAAATGGCACGCCATCGCATACCACCGACGGATAAGGCCACGTACTTATCCACGACAGACAACGAAGGCCGACATCGGCTGATCGTGGGTGGAGGCGGAGAGATGCGCTATCACCTGCCGCTAGATATGGCTATGTCACGAATCTGCGGTGGTGGGAAAGGGATCCTCCCCTGTGGGTCCCTCAGTGACAATTCGACACCAGGTGGTGATTCCCCTAAGTTACCTGAATGGCTCACCATTCTTTAGAAAGCGGGTGAGCACTCCCCCCAATGCCAGATAGGGCGGGCCCTAGCCAATGGGTCGCGCGATCCCAGCAGGCCCGGCCCCTTTGTGGTCGGGCCGCGTCAGCCCAGCGAGCCGAACCCTTCCATGTGCCAGGCCGGTCTGTGACCCAGCCCAATCGAACCCGCCCAGGGTGGGTGAAACCAGAAAATGTCGGGTCTACCCGAACTAGGTCGGGTTGATCCAAACCGGGTTGGGCTAGACTCGGACCCTACCAGGCCCGGTTTCTCTCAAAGAGCCATAACATGTGAACCGTGCATCCGTTTGACGAACCATCTGCGATACTGGGATACTTAGAGTGATATAATCCTTTTAATATACTGAACTTAAGTTTTGGAGATTGTTGGAGTATGTCTAGGTTGGATTGAAGCTGAATCCAACCGGGCCCTCATCATTAAAATACTTATAAGTCACAGATCAGACGTACTATTAACATGATGTATTTCACGTTTGAACCCTTACGACATGGCGGTAATTTGGGAAACTTCTTCATGTAACTTCGTGGTGGTTGAGGTACAACTGATGGATTGAGGAGAGGATACTCCCAGAATCATGTGTGCTTAGTGCAGGAATCTTGTGGCTGGTTGTAACATGATGAAAGAACATCGATCCTATGTTTGTCAGCATCTATCGATTCTATGTGGGTCAACGCTTAGTAATCTTGTGTGGGTCGGTATCTATTGATCCTATGTGGGTCAGCGCCTAGATATCATGTGTGGTTTATCATCTATCGATCTGCAGTGGGTCAGCAGTAGAGACTCTCGACAGAATAATATGATCTATAATTATGACTAATCATCAGTACTTCTGTAATTGAGTTATATGAAACTTTTAACTTCATGGGGTTACCTTAGTGGTGTTACCTTTGTGGTAATTTTACCTTCTTTGTGTTACCTTCATCGTGTTACCTTTGTGGTATTCTTCCCTCGTGGATCAGTTGTGTTAACAAATTACAAGTTGGAGCCTTAGGTTTCATCATGTATGAGATGAGTATATCATGATAACATAGGTATATATATGGTAATACACCTAAGTAGAGTTTATGACTGCTAATTTGTGATTTCTAGTTAAGGTATTAATTTGTGGTTATTTCTTTTGAGGAACTCTGGGAGACCTTCGGGGGGCTCGGGTCCCTACTGAGTATTGTCATACTCACCCCTGCATGGTCTTTGTCTTCACCTTACTATGTCTTGTGCAGACGATAGACAATGTTGATCGAGGTTGAGGGAGCCACGAATGGATGGTGATCAGAGGTGGACCATTTGGCAGGACGTTCTGTAGTGACTAATCATCGTGAGCTGTACCTACCCATCTGGTGGGATCCTCAGTGTATGATACAGGAGTTGTTTTCTCTTTTAGTTTTACTTGTACTATCTAGTTGGGCTTGTATTCCTGCCCCTTTAATTTCTGTAAAATTTTTATACAGCAGTTTACATCGTGGTTACTTGTTGTTGTGTTTTTGGATTGTGTGTTTTTATTGGATTAAAGGAAATGCCTTCCCATTATAGGGATACACCTTTCTGGTTCAGTCGACAGCCACTGGCCTATGGAAGGCCAGCTTGTGGTAGTCACAACACGGGTCCCGGGGGGAGGGTTGGACACATACTTTAATGCCTCTAATGAATTTTTTTTTGGGAATTATGTAAATCGATTCCCTGACCCATGGGATAACAATCATAATTGGTAATAAAAAAACATCCAAACAACAAAGAACCATGGAATTTTCTACTTTTGAAGTGGATCATGATTTTTTTGGTACACATATACTTAAAAATTTGATTTATGATTTTGTATTTTGTTGTAGTTCTAGACACCAACAATATATTAGGGGAATTTTCAATGAGCATCAAATCACAAGCCCCAATGATTTGATAATAAGTAATCCCATAAAATTTCTAGTTATATAATTATTGTATACTAAGTTATAATTTATTGGAGTGTTCTTCATGATTTTTTTATTATCCATATCTTTAGATTTAATGTGATTTTGGGCATGAATTTTCACTCTCTACTACGACCTGAAATCAATTCCCAGAATAATGAAGTCACATTTAATATCCAAAATTGACCAATGATTTTCTATCTATGCTAGGATAACTATAAGGATATTATTAGGATTATTTCCATTTTATGTGTCTTAATACTCAATCAAGATATGAGTTTCCTAGTATTTACTATTTATTTAGTGTCTATATTTCATTTTAAATTATATCTCTTGCGATGTTTGTATTAAAAATTATGTAATCTATTAGAATCATTGAGAGAGACTAAAATTGAAAGGGTGTAATTTATTTAACGGGCAGAATGTAACAAATCAAGATTTTAGTATATATTTTAAATTAATTAACTACTATGTTTAATAGCTCATTCAACAAAATATAAAAAATTAAAATTAAAATTTGATACATTTTATTAGGATAAAAATACATTTTTAATATGTGATCATGATACTATAGTCCCGAAATTGGCCAGTACAAATAGTATTAAATGATTTTTTGTATGTATTTAAATAAAATATAATTTTCATCTTCAATATAAATGAATTGATAAAATTAAATATGTGTATCTAAATAACTAATAAGTTCATTTAATGTTTTGAAATGTATTTTCATAAAAAATTTCATTTTTCAGCACCATGAAATTTAATTTTAAGAGACAAAATATATTATGGTAAAATGATTCTCAATATTTTATGAATAATAAATTAAAACTAATTTATTTTGTATTTTATAGTAAATAATTATTAAAAAATCATAATATTTTAAATTTTATTTTTCTATAAAAACAGTTTTTTTATAATATTAGATGTTTACATTTAAGAAGTTTAATCTTGATGTTTTATAATTTTAATATGATAATATTGGACATACTTTTGGATTCAATATATTAAGATAATCATAAGCTAAATTTTAATTATTTTTTAAGAAATACTGAATATTGTTTGAATAGTATAAAATACAGTTTTTTTAAAATGTTTTTACAAATAAAATAACTTCTATGACATTATTAGGATATAATACAGACATAAAAAACATTGAATCATTTTTTTGAATCAATTTTTTATTTTCTTAGTAAAATTATACATTTTAAATAAAACATTAAATTTAGAAACCTATTTTTGACATTTTGGAACCTAAGTAATATTTTTTCTAAAAACCATTTTTATATGTTATAAAATTATTACTTTAGAATTATTTTTTATTATTTTTATATATTTTATAATTTAAAAATATTTATCATATTTGGAATAATTATTTCCATATTATCTAATTATTGTAATTTTTTATTCATAAAATTATATAACCATGAATAAAAAATGAATTTCCATGGTGAAAGTATATTATTGTTAAAAAGCTAAGTCAAAAGTAAAATCCTAAAATATGTCAAAAATTATGGTTTTTTTGGAAGATAGTTTTCTCAAACAATAATCCCCACTAATACATTATTTCCACTACTAGATCCATATTCCTTTGATGTTGTCATCACATTAATATAACTTTCTGAATATTTAGAGAAGTTCCACCCCTCTCACTTATACAAGGATCTATTCACTACCCCACTTCTCTAGATTTCTAAATAATATTGTATTAGCCTAATTATACCCAAAACTAATAAAAACATAATTTTCCATGTTTTAGTGGTTTTTTTATCACAATAATACCAATCTATGAATAGGGAAGGATTTTTTCAGAGGATTGTGGGAAAACCCCTTAATCACTCGTTTTCATTTATATTTTTTATTCCTATTTTAACACCACTAAATATATTATATGAGTACTAAAATAATTTATATAGTATAATAGTATATCTAAATTTTATTATTATAAGGAATAGTTGTTTTATATATTCATCCAAACCATTTAGAAAATAAAAACTTTTATTGTATGTATATGTGGAAAACTTTCTCCCTGGATGATGTGTTTCATTTTACACAAACACAATTAAGGTATATTTATAAGAATTTAGTTAATGATTAAATATTATATTTAGGAATTTTTTTAGGGTTTTAGAAATATAAATAAGGAATTATGTTACTAAATCATCACATGAAAAATGAAAATATCATCCTGGTGTTGTGTGTACTTCCACCTCTATGGATGATATGATTCATTTTCAATCATCTCCTTACATGGATATTTATAGAAATATAATTTATGAATTAATATTATATTTTAGAGTAATATATTTCATTAATATAGATTTTAATGGATGAAAAAATTAATGAAAATTATGATTTTTATCCACTGATATCAGTAAAATTCCACAAACAAGCTCACCATTGACTACATTTTCATGAATAAAAAAAATATCAAATTGAATGATAATGGAAAATTATAAATCATCATATAAATTATATTATAGAAACATTAATAATCAATAAATTATGAAAGGTTTTATCAATGAATGTTTTTTGACATCACCATTTCGAAATATGAGAAGAATAATAAAAATTAAAAACACACAATGGTGAAAATAAACATTAACTAACAAATAAATGTGTTGTGAAGGGATATAATAATAGAATAATAAATATAATCGATATTAATATGGTTCTAAAATATATTATTAATAAGTATATTAATATAATTTATATGTCTAAATTACTTTTTTGGATGTAGGGAGTAAAGGGAGGAGATTTATCATCTCACTTTTATTTCTATGAGATATATAAAATATTCACCAATTGATTTATATTATGTGATTTTTATACTATAATTATGATGTTTTTATTATAATTTCATTTTATTATAGGTATTTACAAATCCATCCCATTTTTTCGATTTTATTCGGTCTTAATTGAATTGTTAGAAAATATGAAAGGGTATTATCTTCTAACATTTCATTTATTGAGACATATGATAAATTCACTACTTGGCTTATATTGTGTTGATTATACATATCCTATTGGATTTTTTATTATAAATTCATTCAGATAAATTTATATACAAATTGATTTCAATTTCTCTCTTTCATGAAGTTTTGATTCAAAGGAACTAAAGATGTAAGTGATTTATATTCTCATTTTTTGTTCTTTGAGACATATGTAAAATTCACCAATTTATTTATAATATGTTGTGAATATACTAAACCATGGATTATTTTTATTCTAATTTTTGGAATTCAATGGGGTTAAAAATATATTTTATTATTGATCTTTAATTGGTTTTTTATTTAATATATACCAATGATGGGAGGGATTTTATGAACTAGAATATCCTTTCATTGAGTTACAATGAATATTCTTGAATATATTTCTTCAATGTTTATATTATTCCACCCAAAGAGTTTTTATAGAAAAAAATTTATTTATGTAAAATTAAAATTTAATTTTGAATTCCACGATTCTTCTATGATGAATTTATTTCTCAAAAAATAATATCATTGTTAATAATAAATACCCTCAACATCAATATATTATTTTAATTCCATGTCTATGTCATTTAGTCCAACTAGGGTTGTCTTTTCTTATTTTGAAATCCAAATATGTTTCATTTATTGATCTTCATAATTCATTTTATATCCCTTCGAAAGAAATACGTATTACTTTTTTAAATCATGTTTTATTTAATGAAACTATTTTATATTAGTAAAGTTATTTCTATTTCATGATAGAATATTTTATCCTACACTACCAATTTCCATTGAAAAAAATATGTCCTTTTGAAGACATAATTACTATGAACTCATTAAATTTGAAATTTTATATTAGTTTTCATGCTACATTCTTGAATATGTTTTCTTGAATGTGAATCATAACTTTATATTCTTAAAAAAGGGTTAAAAAGTTTGTATGAAATATCATTTTATAACTTCATTTACATTTTACTCTTCATATTATAAGGATCAATCTCCAAGATAGTTTTGTTTTCTAAATTATGAAATGAAATCCCTATTATTATTTCTCAATTAGGGGATTAAACATGTGGTGTAGAATGATATAATTTGTGATCAATTATTATATAGTACCACTAAAAACCAATGTCTTATAATGGTATTTTTTTCTATGTCAACACCACTTGATGTTCCTTATGTTGAACAATGTAGACTCTTAACCTAGGATCCACTAAAACAATTCGCTAAACTGATTGGCTACTTTTCATCAAGCACCCCTATTTATACACTAGAAGCTATTGACTAGAAGAAAGGGTATGACAGTGGTAATATAGGTTGACTATAACCTCTAGATACGTGATAAATAAATGATATGAAATAAAAAATAAAGATTTTAATAATAAAATAATAATTTAAAATAAGTAAAAAATAAACAATAACTGTATATTAATATTTTAAAATGTGTTGGTAACTGGCAAAAATCCTTCAATACAAAATAATCACTAGAAAAAAAAGGAATAAATTAAAAATTCTCAAAATATAGAAGGGAATCCTGAGTATATGCTCATTCAACACTCCCAAGATCTAATGACTATAATGAAAACAAAATAAAACACAAAAAATAATCCCAAACCGACAACCATGATGTTTGTTTGGGTACTAAATGGTGGCCCGAATAGGGTGTGATATATAAGTAGTAATCCACCACCAATAATGTCTACTTCTACTAAATCCATGAATATAAATAATGCAGTGTGTAAGTATAATAAAAAGGTAGTGAATAAATAAATGTAATCAATGTGTACTCAGGTTCCTCAAGGGACACTTAGTCAACCATATCTTCTTCAGCCTAAGCCGGACTATCTTCGAACAAGTGTTACCATGTATATATATATGTATATATATTAACTTCAAATGTAGTAAAATATATAATAATATATGTATACATGTAGTTCTATCTTGGGAAAGAGGCGTAACTCAAACATCCATGTATAGTCACAATAGTATTATATAGTTAGAGGGGAAGTATTCCCATGGATTAACTTTTATAAGGGATTCCATTCCCAAGTATAAAATTTAAAAATTTATTCCATTCCTGGTTATCACATTTAATAAGGTACTCCATTTCTAATTATCATTTTTAACATGGGACTACATGACCGAGTACCCTATTTAATAAGGGACATCGTGCTCTAGTATCACATTTAATAAGGGACACCATCCCCAAAGTATCATGATCATTTAATTTTTAATTAACAAATAATTAATAAAGTTGTTATTTTTAGTAGACATTTAAATTATAATTTAATTCATTTTAAATCCCATCGGACATTCCGTTCATCAGTTCTAATTCAACATTGTCATTTAAATTATATAATTACACAATGAATTAAATAATTAATATATTATTCCATAAAGAATATACTCTATAAGGGTATGAATAATTAATTTTTTCATTAAAAATATCAATAAATATAAACAAAATTTAGGGTTGTTTCAGTCTTAAGAAATCTATGCCGTCAAGGAATTTGGCCAAACACAACCCTAGGGTGATTCATCACAATATGAAACCAATATCATTATACAAATTTTTAAACTAAACTATCTTTTATTTGTTTTTTGGTTTGGGGTATTCATCCTATAACCATTTATGATTGTTTCATAATGTTTATAAATGAGGTCTATGTATTTATTACATGTTTAAATGTAATTTTTATAAGGTATGATGTGAGAAACAACAACATTAATTTATAAATTAGATGACAGTTATGAAAAATCATATAGACTACCTACATCATGATTCTGATACCCAAATCATTCATTACTAATATGTGAATTAAATTAAGAATGGGATAAATCAGAATATTATAAAAACTCCATGAAAATTCTTTAAATTAGCTCACACATGAATAAAATTTTAGATGGAGAGATAAATTGAAAATAGAAACATGAGATGTTTTAGACATAACAAGGGGATTAAAATACATCCAAAATTATTGAAATTGGACCTTGAATAAAGGAGAACACAAAATGGGATGTGGATAGAGAGGAGGGTGTGTGCAGAAGTCTGTTTGATGAAATGAGGGTGGAAATAAGGTGAAATCCATTTAAGGTAAATGGGGGAAAATGAACATTTTCACTTTAAAATGAGCCAAAAGGGTTTGAAAAATGGTTTTTCTAACCATATTCCCACCTTGATGTGTCACTTTTTCAGTGTCACTAACCATGTAAACTAGATGCATAGTTTTAAAGACTAAACAAAACTCATGTGCCCATCGATACATTTTAATGAAGACCACAAATAAGCTATACAACCATAGGTTAATGGTTTAAAAACCATGTGACACCCTCCAATACCATGAACTAATCCACACGGTATCATCTAGGGAGATGAATAGTTTTTACAAGTGGTTTACCAAAAGAAAATATAACCCATTTTTAGTACTAACTATGTGTTGACTGTAATCCAATATATATTTCTTCTAAAATGTTGGTTTTAGTGCCTGAAAATTCTAAAACATATATGAAATCCCAAGAAAACCGTCATGTGTTAAAAAAATCCATAAATAACCATTTTTAGTGTTATAACATGTTTATTTACATTATGTGGAAAAATTATTGATTTGACCCATCCATCAAATTGGGAAACTCAAATTCCTATGAAAATTTACACTTAATAGAAACATGGGATATTGAAATATCCCTACCATAGAACCTATAATCCCAAAGAAGTATTTTACAAATAACATAATAAATACAAGACCTACATGGGTTGATAAATATCACTGAAATGGCTATATTTTGTTTCTGAATGGATAATTATTTCCCAAAAACCACTTTAAATACATGGTTCTAAGGAACTAAAACATGATATAGTGATCATATTGAAATTGTGATATCAAGAAAACACTTTCATGGTATAGTGTATACTAACACATGATCACATCATCATCTCTTTTATCATCCAACCTATTCCACTCTCCATCATATGATATAATCTTCCCTAGCCAATTTCAAGTCATGGTACTTCTAATACAAGAATTTTCTATCAGAACATGCCAATAGAATCCTCTTGATGATTTTGGGATGATACCCATCCCAAGTCACCTATTTTCATTGAAGACTCTAATCTTAGTATTTTTTTACCATGAAATAGTTGAATTTCAATCAACCAAGAATAACTGGTCGTGCAATCATTTCCTTGAAAAGAAATTATCGACACTTATCTCTACTCATTACCTCTAAAAACATGTACGACATGGTTCCTCACCTAAAATCATGCATACAGATAAGATAATTTAAGTCATGAAACCTTTTTATAATTATCATTGAAAATATAATCTTTAGGAGATGACACAGAAAAAAATGAAATTGAAAATACTCTAAAAAACACACAATGTTTATACCAAGCATACTCTCTGATGTCTTTAATTGACTTATAGTTATGTATCTTAGCTGACACATCTCCAAATAAAGAAAAATTCATTCCACAAAACCTAGAATGTCACATTCCCAAACAAAAATCCAAGGATATTTATAAGGTACTTAGACTTAACACCAACATCTCCATTTCACCCAAATCCATAAATGAAGTTGTACCTTTAATTTACCAATCATTTCATATGTACATTGATTCAATTTAGTGAAATCATACATGTGCTAGAAAGATAGTCATAATTTTTTTATAGTCTCAAAACCATTTTCCACATCAGGTTCACCCAACATAAACAAATATCTTACTCCCAAGATTAGAAGTTTATAGTGAAAGTTAAGAGATTACCCAAAAGGTAATGTCTCGTTTATTATGAAAAAATAATACTACAACAATTGTAAGTTTGATATTTTACAAATATACCTTTGAAGAGGGGGAATTAGTTAATCGATGAAGTGATCCTGAAGAATTTATCCATCACCAAATATCCCTTTATTTGAATGACCAACAGCCAAATTATTGGATATTTGTCATATATTAGTAATGAAGTGGCACATTGTTGAAAGGAGTTCCAAACATGTAGTCCATTGGGTAGTGAGATTCCATGAAAGAAATAATTTCTCTTTTCTTACTACTTGATTAATAAATTTAAGTCACATTAAAACCAAATATTATTCTATCATCCTTATTTGGCTATATCCATTACATTTATCAAACCTATAATCTCAATCACCAGAGACATTACAGTACCACAAGGGACATAAAGAGACACCACCATGTCCAAATTATTGACTATGTAGCCTACCCCAAATCCTAAAGGACTTTCATTACCTCAATAATACCCATTTTAGTTACATTTATTCCATCTCGGGAATGAGGCGTTTAAGAATACTTCAAGATTACCATGAATCCCTACTATAGGATTTTACTTATCATTTCTCCAAAAAAATGCATAGTTACCTGTAATTTCCCAGACCCTATTTTCCCAAAGTCAGTGGTAACATTATTAAAATAGAATAATATAAAAGGAATCACATCCCAAATGAAGGAATAGTTTAATAATGTTGTTAAACGAGATGAATAAATGAATTTTAAATATGATAGAAAACATAAAACATGAAAAATTACTTTAATTATGATCACCTTTAATCCTTCTATAATATCGATGAATATGAATCAGAAAACACTTTCCAAAATCATAGGGTAATAAAAAATAAGAAAGGGGTGAGAACCAATGATAAGTGAATTTATGCGTACAATAGATTCTATCATGACTAAATAAGTATAATCTCGATTGAATAAACCATATGGAAAGGTAAATATATGAACAAAAACTCAATTTAATCAATTATATAAAAAACATGATTATATTAATCATATTCAAATTGGAAAGGTAAACATCTAGAATGAGATTTTGTTAAATTGAGAATGAAATGAATCTAGAGATAATACCAATTTTATAATATAATGGATGATAATAATAGTTAAATTCATAATGAAGGAAATTCATAATTTTTTCTAATATTTTTCTCCGGAATAATGATATATTTTTTATGAAGACTTTCACAGGAAAATGAATAACTATGGGTAAAATCCCAATTAATGATACCTCGTTAATTTAACTCATGAGAATAACAATTCATTGAGGGGATATATAATTATGGTCCCCACCAATCACTTAATTTCTAAATCATTCCTTGTATAAAAAATAATTAATTTTATTTATGAATAATATTCCTTATTGTCAAATGTCAGTATTGAATATTGAAAACAGAATATAATTATTTCCCCAATCAACGAAATATCTTTGAAATTTTAAAAAATAATTTATAAATTATATATCTCTAATAAATAAACATTTCTATGATAAATAATATGGATATTATATGGAATCTTATGTCCAATTTTTTCAAGTATGTGAATATAATAAGGGGATATAAATTGTTATAAAAATTAATCAAGAAAGTGATGTTCAAAACATTCCCTAGTCAAACTAATCATTGTCCATATGGAGAAATAATAAAAATTGTATCATTATAGAAAATTTCCAATAGATCATAATGTAAAAGGATGGTTTTTTCATTGATGAATAAAACTACATAAAAATTGAATTAATAAAATTAGGTAGGAAAATATCCTTTTATTTTAAAAATAACCTTTTCAAAAAGTTCAAAATATATTTTGAAAATAATTTAATTCTAAAATTAAACAGAAAAAAATTAATGTCATATTTAAAACAATGATTTCCAAAAATAGAAAAATTACCTATACCAATGGTTTTGAACAGTTAGTATAGGTCCCCAAACCATCGGTATAGCCTATACCAACGGTTTGGGAAGCCGTTGGGTGATTTGGCATGGGGAAAGACCCATCCCAATGGTTTTGGGAAACCCTTTTGATAGGTATATATATATATATATATATATTTAAATTTCTTGTAGAGGTTTGAACCCACAACCTCCACATAATATATCAATGACTCTACTACTATCCTAGAGTTTCCATTGTGAATATATTTGGATATATATATATAATTTATATATTACTTTATTTGATTATATTCAATAAATTTACTCATAAAAAAATAAGCGTACCTATCCCAATGGTTTCGAGAACCGTTGGGATAGGTACCCACCATTTCCTAATGGTTTGGCCAAACCATTGGGAAACATGGCCTCAAAGTGGGGTTTTCCCAATGATTTGACCAAACTATTGGGAAGTCCATACCCTTTCCAAATAGTTTGGTAAAATTGTTGGGAAAATTAGTCTCAATGTGGGATTTTTCCAATGGTTTGGCCAAACCATTGGAAAAGCCATACCCTTTCCCAAAAGTTTTTCCAAACCGTTGGGAAAAGTGGCCTCAAAGTGGGATTTTCCCAACAGTTTGGCCAAACTGTTGGGAATGGGGACCTATATCAACAATTTTTACAAACTGTTGGAATAGATCAGATTTCCAATAGTGTGTTCATGATGGTGGGAAAATATATACATACCATATAAGTTAAAAAATATATCCTTTTTAGTTCTATAATAAAATGGAAATGGAACTAATTTGGAAAATGAAATAAATATTCATTTGAAAACTTCTTTTAGATAGTTAAAAAATTTGTAATAATGTATTTAATAAATAATTTTTAGAATGATAATATCATTTTTTAATATAGTTTTCAAAAATTGTTTTTTGTGATGAAAATATGTTTTCAACCAATGAGAGAAATAATGTTAGATTTTATTAAGAATTATTTCTCATTTTTTTATGTAATAAAGAGAGGAATATAGGAATATTACATGAAAAAAATCTTGAATAAATAATGTAGAATAAAATAATATTATTTTATTTGGAAATGATAAAATAAATTTCTTCATTGTAAATTCATGTATAAACAATGTCGATTAAAATGAGATTGAATCATAAATTCATTACCACTTTGGTACCTTTTGAATTGTATGACCAATGAAAGGAATAATATGAAATGGAAAATTAAATAAAATATACATAAATAGTTTCATTATATAACATAAAAAAGGATAATTATATACATAACATTAGAGGAATAAGTGGTGAATATGGTATATGTCTCACAAATGTAAAAGTGAGATGAGAAACCCATACATTTGATTAAACTTCCTTCACATGTGTCAGAACCACCTATATAATAAATATTTGTTTATTATAAATATATAAATGAACCATAATAATTTATTTTATACCAAATATGATTTATTTGTAGTATTTTATAACCCATTAATTAAAAATTTGTTTTCAAACACTCTGTTTCAGGTGAAAATTGGTTTTTTCCATGTATATTTGTGTTAATTAATTTTGGTAATTTAATATTGAAAATGTATAAAAAATATCCAAAATATTATCCATGATTTAAATATATATATATATATATATATTTAATATATATATTTATATTAATATATTAAACTTAGTGATCTAAAATGGGTTACACTGTTCATGGAGACGGTAGGTCGTACATATGCCCGAAAACTATTTCCATTTTTCTCAAAGGATGGTATGAAATGAAAATAAATCTTAATTAAAAATTAAAAAATAATTAATATTTAAAATAAAATATTTATATTAATAAAATATATCTTTATTACCATTCATGTAAAGATAAATTGAAAAACAGTTATTATCGCTACATGGAGGTGGTCGTCCACACGTACACACGAGCGACATTACAGTTTTATAATGGAATTGATGGACAATTTATGTGTGATATTATATATCTAGAATTATTTTTAGGTTATAAATATCACATATATTCATGAAAATTAACCTTACTTCCTTTCTTGTAAATCATAAGGCAAAAACGAATTACATCGATTCACGAGATGGTAGTCTGTTGTACACATGATCGAAGTTATCTTATCCCACATGGAATGGAATTGAATAATTCATATGTGATATAATAATTAAAGATGTAAAATAATTACGTAAATATCATATAAAAATTTAAATAGATTATTATATCAAACCATTAATGTTGGTGATAGAAAATGAAATACATCAATTCACGAAGTGGTGGTTCACAATACACATGCTCAACACTTTCATTTCCCATTTTATGGATATATAAATTGATAGTGGTTATGAAATTAACATAATAAAATCTCAATACGTATAGGATAATTTTTATGTTTTATTATAATAGTTTAAGTTTATATTAAAAATGTTCATGAAGAAATTAAACAAATACTCCCATATAAGACTTTTATCATTTTTAGAGAGACTCTTTAGGTTTATACCTAATGACTTTACAAAATAGTATCCTAATCAAACTAAGGCCTATAAGATATAGGGAGAAATGTAAGGATTATATATCTCCATTTTTTTCTCAAACCAATGTGTTTTGGATGAGTGAATAAGGGAGCATAGTTGGAGGCCTTTTATAAGTGGGAGAGAGAGAACACATGAAATGTTGAAATGATAATGTGATAACCACTTATTTATTATGTAAAAAACCTAATAAAAGAATAATTATATAACCTAAGAGGATTATATATCCAAATATGGAAATAACATGGGGTTTAGACACATTCTAAGTCATTTTTAACAATTTTTCTTCTTAGTTAAACCTATTGTAAACCCATTTTTACCTTAACCGCATTAATTAATTTTACTTTTTTCACTAAACATGATGGGATAAATTTAATTTGACCTTATTGTGTAATATAAATTATTTTAGTTCAAAGTATTTATTGAATTTTTCCAAATCCAATCCATATAATTGGTTGAATTCAATTTAAAATTGAACCCACAAATGTGTAAAAAAAATAGGTTTTCCAAAGAATAAAATATAAAAAACTTTTATATCTAAATTAAATATAAAATTGATTAAAATTAACTAATTATTTAAATTTTAAATTAAACTAACTAATTTTAATATAGAAAAATTTAAAAAATAATTTAACAATATAAAAAATTTAACCAAATAAATATCTTTCAAAAATAAAACAATATTTTACATCATTCATCATAAAATTAATATTTTCAAATATTCCTTAAAAATATTCCCAAATATAATATTAACCTATATATTTTAAAAATTTATTATTATTAATTCAAATAATTTTTTTAAATTAGGTATAAATTAATTTTAAAATTTATTAGCATGTGCGATGAAACATCCTTTTTGAAAAATAATTTTTTTATAAATCATTAATTTTTATTTTAAATGATTCTTATTGTATATATAATCTATAGATAACCATTTATTTTATGTGAATAACATATAATTTTCACAATTTAGTTATTCTTATTCCTACCCACTAATGTAATGACTAGGTTATATTAGTCATGTTCAAATAGTAATGTTTTAATAGCCTATCATATTTCATTTAACATTGATGTTGCATTCCCCACATGATATCAAATAGATTTAACTTATTTAAAAATAAATATTTCAATGCCTCAATGTGTTACATTAATATCTAATGTTGGTGTTGGGTGTAAAATATGAAATCAAAGATTAAGCTCTAGTTTTAAAATCTTAGTTCATTATTGTCGCACCACATTAAACAAATTGTGTCCTCATAATTTAAACTTTATGTTGATAAAAAAGTTTTTTTACATAGAGAAATACTATTTTTGAAAAATCTAAATTATAAAAGGGTTCATAAAATAAAAAAATCATACAGGGAAAGGTTAATATGATAGTCAAATGGAATAACGCATAATTAGGTTTTAGAATGATAGAACATTAGTGGGATGTGAGGATATGGGAATAGATGAAAAGACTATATAAATATTCAAAGTTATATGAATCATTGATCAAAAGAAAGTAAGTGATCTATAGAAGGTTAAAGACCGAAAAAACATAAATCTATAATGTGTTAAAATATTGTTAGTTCCTTGCAAATTAATGTATTAGGATAATATTTTTGTTTTAGGATCCATTCCATAAAATTAAGAAATTATTTTACTAATTATGATTATAAAAAGATATAATAAATTGATATATTTATATTTCAAAATAATAATTTAACCATTTTTTTTACTTCATTCAATTTTCAGTTTATCTTATACTCTAGGAAAAAAATATCCAATTTTTTTTATTCATGAAACACGAAAATTAATTGTTAATGGCTTGAATGATCCATAAATATAACACCCAAGAACTCACACTCCTTGATCATATATTGAAATACATAAGATTTCATTTCTAGCATTTATATTGATGATTGTGACCCAAAATTTTCATATAAATTTGACAAAATCAAAAGATAAATTGGATCATGTATAACCTTGAGGACCTTTATGGTTAGGAGTTTTAGATAATCAGGAAAAACTCTTACATAAACAACTCATATCAACATGGAACCAGAAGTTTTAAAAAGGAAATTTCTCCCATTTACCCAAACATTTATTATTTAAAAATAGTTCATAAATATACTCCTTATGAAATCCTTTATGGACTTATAGAGTTAAACATAATTCTTTAAAACATGAGGAAAATGATACATAAGAAGTGTGAGGGATGATTAAGGTTAAATATAAGAATTGGAAATTAATTGTCAAAAAATATTAATAAGAGAGAAAATGGGTATAATGACAAAATCAAACTACATGAGAAAATCATAAATGAACTCACAACCCTCAATATCTGGACCACCAAATATGAAAAAAAGAAAAGGAAATATTCATCACAATAAAAAATACTAAGCAATGTGATATCAATATTGATAATTAAAAACATTACAAACAAATAGTAAGAAAAGATAAAATATATTTTTTATTTTGTAACATCATCTCATTAGATTTTTATATAACCCTCACAAAACCCCTATAAATAAAGTAACCAATATGAGAAACCTCTATCTTCGGAGTACCCAATGCATTAGGGTGTTATTTTGGCACACACATCATATAAGATATCATGGGATTTCCAGACTCTACTATTATAAAACATCATTTATAATGTACATGAACTGAAAACATAGATTATTCATCAAAACTTATTGAGTTAACAACTATTCTTTTCAGAATATGATTAACTCATAGGGAGGAAATTGGTTCTAATACAATCTATTTGAAACATGATTAATACATGGAAGGGAAATGAGTTCTTAAAAAATCTCTTTGAATCATGATTAACCCATGGAAAAGGTTTGGGTTACAAAATAGACTTTTTAAAACATGATTAACCCATGGAAAATAAATGGGTTCCTTGACAATCTTTGTAGGAGATAATAAAAGTGTTAAAAATAAACGGGCTTTATAAAAATCTATTTAAGAAATAATCTACACGTGGAAAAGAAATATGTTTCAAAACAGTCTCTTTAGTACATAATCAAATCATGGAAATGGAATAGGATTAACAACAATCTTTTTAATACATAATAAACTCATATAAAATTAATAGATTTCATAATAATCTTTCTATGATATAATCAACCTGTGAAAAAGAAATGTGTTTCAAAAAAATCTCATTGAAAAAATTAATCCATAAAATGGATGAATTATGATGGTATAAATAAAAAAATATCATGAGTGTAGGATAAGTAATAACAACTCTTGTGTATTTTTATGAACATAAAAGACCTTAAAAGATCAATAAATTTTTTTTGACAAAAATAATACTTAAACATTTCAAATAAACCCATATCACTTTTGAAAATCTGAATCTTGAACCTCATGAATGTAATAAAATTAAATGAAACATAGAATATCATGAGAATAAGGATATTCAATATATATAATTTCAAATGATAGGTATATACAACTCTTAATCAATGACAGGTTCATAAAATAACAAACATCTTAAAGAGGGAAAATTACAACAAAATATAATTATTTCTTTAGAAACATCAAAACTATAAAACCCATGAATGATATAATATAAAAATGATATTTTAAATACCTTAAATTTAATTATAATATTCTTAAAACACATTCATTGGAAGTATTTACCCCATATAAAAGAAACTAGGTTCCTGATAATACGATATTCATAGATGAAATTAAATTGAGGTGGAATCCCTTACTATATGAGTAACATTTGAATCTTGGATCTAAAAAATAATAAAATAAACTGACTCATTAAATATCTTGAAATAAATTAAACTCATGATATAAAAAGTTGCAAGGTAGAAGATAAATTATTTAAAATTAACTAGGTGCCTCATAACAAATAATTCTCATTGAAATGTAAATTGAGACAAACCCCTTACCTTGAGTCTAATTTGTCATTCTTGTACTCTATATTTTGGAAAAATTAACATATGTTAACTATATAATTTATTCAAAACCTTTTAAAAGTTTATTCTTAATTTAATTTCATTGATAAACATGTTATATACAATTAATTAATCAGTATTTTGTTAAGATAGACGTCTTAACCATATTCGGTTTATGTGTAAAAAATATCTTCGGTAAGTCAACTATGGTCAAAGGGTTCATTATTAAAAAAAAATCAAATAATAATAATAAAATAATTATCTTAATAATACATTAATAATACTTTTATAACCAATCATTAATGGTGGTTATGAAAAATGAAAAAACATTATAATCACGGAGAGGTAGGTCGTACGTATGCATGTGTAATATTATCATTTTTCAATGATCATTATAGAAAGAAGGAAAGTAACATTTAACATTAAATAATTATCATTATATCATAAATACCATATTATGTAATTATATATAATTATCTATAAAATTATTGTGATGTAAAAGGAACCACATCATGTCTAGGAGGCTGTAGCCCACATATACACGAATGACATTATCACTTTTTCAGTGTGTGAAAAGGTAATGAAGAAAAGAAAAAATTATATTACCAAATGGTAATTATTTCATTAATATAATATTTATTTCATTTATTTCACATATTTTTAATTAAACCCATTTTTAATACATTTAATTTATTGTCTTAACATGTCACATTACTTTGAGGAGAAGGTAGTCCACACATCCACAAACAATGCTATTGTATTTAAAAAAAAATGAAAAGGATTAACTTTTGTGTCATATAAAAATTAAAGTACTAAAAAAATATAAATATCATAAATATCATTAAAATGTTATTGTCCATCATAATTACCAACTATGAGATTTTATAATGTAAAAAATGAATGACATCATATCGTGAGGGGGTAGTTATCCTTACAATAATAGTAATTTCATTACCCATTTTATGAAAGTTTTTATAAGTGTAGGTCTAAACCTTATCATAAAAAATTCTAAGTATATATAAGATAATCTTTTTTGTTATATAAGAATTTATTATGAAAAATTGAACTGTTAGAGAAATAAATATAACATAAATACACATTGAAGACTATTACCTATTTTTCAGGTAAATCCTTTTTGTTTGAAAAAATGGTATTCCTTGGTAGGATATCAACAAAAACTTTGGACACCAGGTTGAGGGTAGGAATTTTGGGTCTTTATTTATAAAAAGTTTTGATTATGCAATGTTTATTTAGACTTTTGAGAAAGGGGGAGAGTGAATGAATTTTTATTGCGGATGAGGAGTGGAATTATTCTAAATGCCACACTGAAACACTATTGCGAGGTCTAACTTACCTCATGTGTTTCCGAAAAAAATGGATTAAATATGAATTATGTTCAAGACACACTAGCCAGACACAAAAAGAAAATAATTTTTATCCTTTTTCCCCTTATTCATTTCGTTTATTTATTTTAATCATATAAGTTTTTATTAATGTAACTAATTTTCTATTCTACGTAATGTAAACATTATTAATAAATTAAAGTGATATTAATTAGAAAATATATAAAAAATTAACTCTAAATATTGTATCTAATTTATAAAATAGAAATCACATGTGCAATTGAAATTATATTGAAAACAAGAGCATGTAATTTGCAAAAACACTACATTAACCTATAATGAGATAACAATGATTTTACTATCTATGGGGTAAAATTTTAATTATAAAATATAATTTGGTCAATTTAGGGACAATTTATGGAAAATATTTTATATTGAATAGAACAAAAAAATTATATTTTAAGAATATTTGTTTTTTATTAATCTTAAATCATTTAATAAAACACCATTTATTGTAAAATAACATTAGGGTAAATTTTGAAATTATTTATTTAATTTTAATTAAAATACATAAAAATCGTATTGAAATTTAAATAAATTAATTATTTTAAATGATATATTCATTTAAAAATTAATATAATATAATAATTTAATAAATTTACGTCCCTTAAAAGGTTTTATCATGATTTACTTATTTAATTAATAACTAAATAATCCATGTGTTAGCATTTGTTAAGAATTTAATATATCTAATTAATCTCTAGAAATTATTGCTAACCTATCATGGAAAGAAAGAATCTTTTACCTTTTAATATAATTTTTATAACTTAATCTATGTAGATTTTTCCATACTCTAAATCAATACTAATGTTAATGGTAAATAAGGTTCCTTTTTTGTATTTTTCTTTATATAACTTATTATATTGGCCACTTTCATATAACATTATCCCCCTAAATCAAAAAATTAGAACTAACGTGGGATATGGTCAAAATATTTTCAGAAAAGTTTTTTCAACAAGGGTATATGTCATTTTTTCTACTAAGTTTATGGTTTACTCCCTTGTTAATCTTAATTTTACCTTAATCATTTTGATTAATTTTAAATGCATTCACTACTTTTATTAATCAAAAAATTTAGTTGATATTATTAGACAAAGAATTTACTTCTAATTAAAAATACCTATATACATTTTTTCAAATTTAATTCATAGAATTGGGTAAAATTATTTTAAAATTAATCTTAGAGAAGCCGTGAGAGAGTGAGTTTTTAAGGGGAAAAGTTCACACATTTAAAATGTTTTTATATCCAATTTCAATGTGAAGTTGAATACATGACATAAATTGTATTTATTAATGTATAATTCAACTAATTATAATTTAGACATAATATAAAATATAATTTAACTACATAAATAAACTATACGTAAAAAAGTTTTCTATTAAAATGAAGTGTTTGTCATTTATCAACAAAAAATAAAACACCTCAAAAAATTTAAAAAAAATCACATAAACAGAATTTTGATATTGTACATCCAAAAATTAAATTTATGTTTTATTATAAAAATTTTAAATGTGTAACAATTTAGTTTGAAATCATGTTTCCTATTAAAATGTGGAATAAATTCCATATTAAATAATAATATTTACAGTTTGTTATAGTTCGGTATAACTTAGGCATTCCTAAAATGAAAAATAAAAATTTCATTTCATTTGATGAAATGTATACTATCTATAGAATGTAACACAATAAATTAGTGAATTTAAATTAATTTGAAATAATATATTTCATAAAATATTGGGATGTTACATCTTATCCCTCTTAAAATGAATTTTTACCTCAAATTTATTTTTGGTTATCAAAGGATTGTCATTTTCATAATTTTTTAATTTAAATTAACAACATTAATAGGATAAATAAAAAATCCCCTTAAAATGGTTGTTTGGAAACAGAAATGTCAAATATGTTATGCATAACTAGTATTATACATAGGGAGAACATATGTTGTAAATTAATTGATTTATTAGGAAGAAAAAATTAATTCCTATTGACTAATAGAGTTTGATAGAGAACATGGTCAAGATGAAGTTAATAAAAAAACCACAAGGCACATAGGTGTAGAAATGGTCATATGAAAGTATGGTAAAAGGGTATCATTTTATTTCAATATTCTTTCCCAAAATTAAATAATTTTCTACCCATATAGGCCAATAAAAAAATTATATACTTACATCATGAGTATAATCTCACCCTTTATTCAATTTCTTTAAAAATAAAAAATATTGTCTAAAAAATGAGTATTGAAGATTAATTATCAATATTAAACTTTTCAATGCCACTTAAACATAAAAAAATGTCAATATATTTCATATATCTTTAGACATTAACAAAAACAAAAATAGTTATCACATAGTAAGATAATTAAAAAAATGAGTAAACATTCAATTGATACACCAATCAAAAAAATTTGATAGCAACACCTAAATTTCAACATCAATTATTGCATAAATAAATATACTTGATATTCTTCAAATATTTTCCTAACTAAGTTTGAAACCCCATGATTTTATGGAATTGATATTTTATTCTTCCATGATAAATAAAGAATTTTTCATCAAATCAGATCCCATATGTTTCTGAAATAATCTTAATCTTACACTATAAAAACTTTCATACTAATAAGGACATAACTTATGGAAATGGTTGGCATTACACCCTTAATTCCCTTCAATTGTGGGTTCATGCTTTGTGGCCTTTCCCGGTGTGATTTTATGTCACTATGATGTTGGGCTTTCCTTTTTTATTTCATCTTGAAAAATAATCCCACCCAAAAAAACGTCATTTTGATACTAGGGGTGAAAATACCTCAACCCAATAAATGCCTTCAAAAATAATTTTAATATCTCATTTCTTTAAACCTCAATGGTTTTTCTAATAAATTGAACATATTATGATCCTTAAGATTTTAGACCAGTGATACTATCCATAAATCATATTATAACCACACATGAAACCATTATCGTCTCCAAATACCTCATCCCAAGAAATGTGTTTCAAAAAAATCTCATTGAAAAAATTAATCCATAAAATGGATGAATTATGATGGTATCCATAAAAAAAATATCATGAGTGTAGGATAAGTAATAACAACTCTTGTGTATTTTGATGAACATAAAATACCTTAAAAGATCAATAATTTTTTTGACAAAAATAGTACTTAATCATTTCAAATAAACCCATATCACTTTTGAAAATTTGAATCTTGAACCTCATGAATGTAATAAAATTAGATGAAACATATAATATCATGAGAATAAGGATATTCAATATATATAATCTCAAATTATAGGTATATACAACTCTTAAACAATGACAGGTGCATAACATAACAAATATCTTAAAGAGGGAAAATTACAACAAAATATAATTATCGCTTTAGAAACATCAAAAACCACAAACCCCATGAATGATATAAAATAAAAATGATATTTTAAATACCTTAAATTTAATTATAATATTCCTAAAATACATTCATTGGAAGTATGTACCCCATATAAAAGAAACTAGGTTCCTGATAATACGATATTCATAAATGCAATTAAATTGAGGTGGAATCCCTTACTATATGAGTAACATTTGAATAATGGATCCAAAAAATAATAAAATCAACTGACTCATTAAATATCTTGAAATAAAATAAACTCATGATATAAAAAGTTTTAAGGTAGAAGATAAATTATTTAAAAGTAATTAGGTGCTTCATAAAAAATAATTATCATTGAAATGTAAATTGAGACAAACCCCTTACCTTGTGTCTAATTTGTCATTATTGTACTCTATATTTTGGAAAAATAATCATATGTTAAATATATAATTTATTCAAAACCATTTAAAAGTTTATTATTAATTTAATTTCATTGATAAACATGTTATATACAATTACTTAATCAGTATTTTGTTAAGATAGACGTCTTAACCATATTCGGTTTATGTGTAAAAAATGTCTTCGGTAAGTCAACTATGGTCAAAGGGTTCATTATTAAAAAATATTTCAAATAATAATAATAAAATAATTATCTTAATAATACATTAATAATAATTTTAAAACCAATCATTAATGGTGGTTATGAAAAATGAACAAACATTACAATCACGGAGAGGTAGGTCGTACGTATGCATGTGTAATATTATCATTTTTCAATGATCATTATGGAAAGAAGGAAAGTAACATTTAACATTAAATAATTATCATTATATCATAAATACCATATTATGTAATTATATATAATTATCTATAAAATTTTTGTGATGTAAAAGGAATCACATCATGTCTAGGAGGCTGTAGTCCACATATACACGAATGACATTATCACTATTTCAGTTTGTGAAACGGTAATGAAGAAAAGAACAAATTATATTTCCAAATGGTAATTATTTCATTAATATAATATTTATTTCATATATTTCACATATTTTTAATTAAACCCATTTTTAATACATTTAATTTATTGTCTTAACATGTCACATCACTTTGAGGAGAAGGTAGTCCACACATCCACAAACAATGCTATTGTATTTACAAAAAAATGAAAAGGATTAACTTTTGTCTCATATAAAAATTAAAGTATTAAGAAAATATGAATATCATATATATCATTAAAATGTTATTGTCCATTATAATTACCAACCATGAGATTTTACAATGTAAAAAATGAATGACAGCATATCGCGAGGGGGTAGTTATCTGTACAGGAATAATAATTTCATTACCCATTTTATGAATGTTTTTATAAGTGTTGGTCTAAACCTTAACATAAAAAATTCTGAGTATATATAAGATAAATTTTTTGTTATATAATAATTTATTAAGAAAAATTGAATTGTTAGAGAAATAAATATAACAAAAATACACATTGAAGACTATTACCTATTTTTCAGGTAACTCCTTTTTGTTTGAAAAAATGGGATTCCTTGGTTGGATATCAACAAAACTTTTGGACACCAGGTTGAGGGTAGGAATTTTGGTTTTTTATTTAGGAAAAGTTTTGATTATGCAATGTTGATTTAGACTTTTGAGAAAGGGGGAGATTGAATGAATTTTTATTGCGGATGAGGAGTGGAATTATTCTAAATGCCACACTAAAACACTATTGGGAGGTCTAAATTACCTCATGTGTTTCCGAAAAAAATGTATTAAATATGAATTATGTTCAAGACACACTAACAACACATAAAAAGAAAATAATTTTTATCTTTTTTCCCCTTATTCTTTATGTTTATTTATTTTAATCATATATGTTTTTATTAATGTAACTAATTTTCTATTCTACATAATGTAAACATTATTAATAAATTACAGTGATATTAATTGGAAAATATATAAAAAATTAACTCTAAATAATGTATCTAATTTATAAAATAGAAATCACATGTGCAATTGAAATTATATTTAAAACAGGAGCATGTAATGCGCAAAAACACTACATTAACCTATAATGAGATAACAATGATTTTACTCTCTATGTGGTAAAATTTTAATTATAAAATATAATTTGGTCAATTTAGGGACAATTTATGGAAAATATTTTATATTTAATAGAACAAAAAATTTATATTTTAAGAATATTTGATTTTTATTAATCTTAAATCATTTGATAAAACACAATTTATTGTAAAATAACATTAGTGTAAATTTTGAAATTATTTATTTAATTTTAATTAAAATACATAAAAATCGTATTTAAATTTAAATAAATTAATTTTTTACATGATATATTCATTTAAAATTTAATATAATATAATAATTTAATAAATTTAATTCCCTTAAAAGGTTTTATCATCATTTACTTATTTAATTAACAACAAAATAATCCATGTGTTAGCATTTTTTAAGAATTTAATGTATCTAATTAATCTCTAGAAATTATTGTTAACTTATCATGGAAAGAAACAATCTTTTACCTTTGAATATAATTTTGCTAACTGAATCTATGTAGATTTTCCCATACTCTAAAGCAATACTAATGTTAATGGTAATGAAGGTTCCTTTTTTGTATTTTTATTTATATAACTTTTTATATTGGCCACATTCATATAACATTATCCCCCTAAATCAAAAAATTAGAACTAACGTGGGATATGGTAAAAATATTTTCATAAAAGTTTTTTCAACAAGGGTATATGTCATTTTTTTTACTAAGTTTATGGTTTAGTCCCATGTTAATCTTAATTTTACATTAATAATTTTAATTAATTTTAAATGCATTCACTACTTTTATAAATCAAAAAATTTAGTTGATATTATTAGACAAAGAATTTCCTTCTAATTAAAAATACTTATATACATTTTTTCAAATTTAATTCATATAATTGGATAAAATTAATTTAAAATTAATCTTTGAGACGCTGTAAGAGAGTGAGTTTTTAAGGGGAAAAGTTCACACATTTAAAATGTTTTTATATCCAATTTCAATGTAAAATTTAATACATGACATAAATTGTATTTATTAATGTATAATTCAACTAATTATAATTTAAACATAATATAAAATATAATTTAACTACATAAATAAACTATATGTAAAAAAAGTTTTCTATTAAAATGAAGTGTTTGTCATTTATCAACAAAAAATAAAACATCTCAAAAAATTTAAAAAAAATCACATAAACTGAATTTTGATATTGTACATCCAAAAATTAAATTTATTTTTTAATATAAAAATTTTAAATGTGTAAAATGTTAGTTTGAAATCATGTTTCCCATTAAAATGTGGAAGAACATCCATATTAAATAATAATATTTACAGTTTATTATAGTTTGGTATAACTTAGGCATTCCTAAAATGAAAAATAAAAATTTAATTTAATTTGATGAAATGTAGACTATCTATAGCATGTAACAAAATAAATTAGTGAATTTAAATTAATTTAAAATAATATATTTCATAAAATATTGGGATGTTACATCCTATCCCTCTTAAAATGAATTTTTACCTCAAAATTATTTTTGGTTATCAAAGGATTTCCATTTTCATAATTTTTTTATTTAAATAAACATCATTAATAGGATAAATAAAAAATCCCCTTAAAATGGTTGTTTGGAAACAGAAATGTCAAATATGTAATGCATAACTAGTATTATACATAGGGAGAACATATGTTGTAAGTTAAATGATTTATTAGGAAGAAAAAATTAATTCATATTGACTAATAGAGTTTGATAGAGAACATGGCCAAGATGAAGTTAATAAAAAAACCACAAGGCACATAGGTGTAGAAAAGGTCATATGAAAATATGGTAAAAGGGTATCATTTTATTTCAATATTCTTTCCCAAAATTAAACAATTTTCTAACCATCTAGGCCAATAAAAAAATTATATACTTACATCATGAGTATAATCTCACCCTTTATTCAATTTATTTAAAAATAAAAACTTTTGCCCAAAAAATGAGTATTGAAGATGAATTATCAATATTAAACTTTTCAATACGACTTAAACATAAAAAAATGTCAATATATTTCATATATCTTTAGACATTAACAAAAAAAATAGTTATCACATAGTATGATAATTAAAAAAATGAGTAAACATTAAATTGATACACCAATCAAAAATTTTTGATAGTGACACCTAAAGTTCAACGTCAATTATTACATAAATAAATATACTTAATATTCTTCAAAAATTTTCCTAAATAAGTTTGAAACCCCATGATTTTATGGAATTGATATTTTATTCTTCCATGATAAATAAATAATTTTTCATCAAATCAGATCCCATATGTTTCTGAAATAATCTTAATCTTACACTATAAAAACTTTCATACTAATAAGGACATCACTTATAGAAGTGGTTGAAATTACACCCTTAATTCCCTTCGATTGTGGGTTCATGCCTTGTGGCCTTGCCTGGTGTGATTGGATGTCACTATGATGTAGGGTTGTCCTTTTTTATTTCATCTTGAAAAATAATCCCACCCAAAAAAACTTCATTTTGATACTAGGGGTGAAAATACCTCATCCCAATAAATGCCTTCAAAAATAATTTTAATATCTCATTTCTTTAAACCTCAATGGGTTTTCTAATAAATTGAACATATGATGATCCTTAAGATTTTAGACTAGTGATACTATCCATAAATCATATTATAACCACACATGAAACCATTATCGTCTCCAAATTTATTTACACCAACCATTTGATACCAAATCCAAAATCAGAGAACTCACCCTCCTAAATACTATGCGGAAATCTATAACAACACCTTTCTAACATTGATTAGAATGATTATGGACAATATTTTTCAGTTAACCCTTATATATTCAATAGAAACCTTAGATAATGTATAACCTCAAGCACCTATTAGCTTCATAGTTATAGAAATATTTGTAAAACTCTTATATAATAAACTCATAAAAACTTTGACCTATAAGTCATCAAAACAAAATTTATACCATTTAACCCAAATTTTCTTATTTCACAATAGGTCATCAACATCACCCTTTCAGAATACTTTAGAAACATAAATCATTCAACATAATTATTTTAAACCTGGGGAGAAAACCCAATTAAGGGTGATATTAGATTCTCAATAAGTGTACAAATTAGCATTAAAAATTAAATTTTATAAATATGAATATGATTGAAAAGATTATGATGGCATAATCAAATTGAATGGGAGAATCATAAAATAACTCCAACACATTAATTCCCAGACCATCAAATATGAAAACATGGATAAGGAAAGGGTCATCAGAATCTGTAATGATGAGCCATGTGATGTCATTCTTGATAATTAAAAATACTATAAACTCATAATAATCAATGATAAATCATTTTGTTATCTTCGAACAACATCTAATTGAACCTTTATTGAACTCTTATAGATGGAATAACCAATTCTTTCGACATCCATCTCCATAGTACAAAATGAATGAAATCACTATCTGGGAAAACCTGTCATAGAAGTTATAATGGGATCACCTAGAACTATCTCGTCAAATTGATTATTTATAATAAATAATAACTTAATTCATAAATAATTCATAAAAAATAATTTAAAAAACCTGTATTCTTTTTAGAATATCATTATCCTATAGAATATAATTAGGTTCCACTACAATCTCTATGAAACTTGATTAACCAATAGAAAATAAATGGTTTCCAACACATTCACATTAAAAAATTAATAACCCATGGGAAAAGAATGAGTTGAAAAACAATCTCTTTGAAACATGTTTAAATCATGGAAATGAAATGTGTTCCAAAATAATCTCTTTAGACGATAATCAAATAATGGAAATGAAATGGTTTTTATAATAATATATTCGAGACATAATCAACCAATAGAAAATAAATAAATTTCACTATAATTTTTTTAGTTAATAATTAACCCATGAAAAATAAATTGGTTTCACAACAATACCTTTAGGATATAATCAACCTTGGAAATGAAATTGTTTTCCTAATAATCTTTTTAGAAAATCATCAACCTATTTAAAAGAAATGGGTTTCACAATAATCTATTAAAAAATCCCAATCCATCCAAAGGTTTAATGAGGATGATATATATAAGAAATATATCTAGTGTAGGATATGTAATAATAAGGGTTTTGAGGTTTATGAATAGAAATGACCTGAAAATACTGTTAAAAAAATTCTTGATGAAACAAATATTTTAGTATTAGAAAGCATTCCATACCACATTGAATGAATTGAATAACTAATCCCATGAAGGAAATAATACTAAATGATGTTTTAAATATAATTATAATGATCATATTCATGATATATTATGTTAATGGTTAATTATATACACCTCTTAAAAGAATATTGGTGTATAACATAACAAATGTCTCATAGATCGAAAATTATGACAAAAGGAAATTACTGGTTTGGAAACATTGAAACTGTAAACTTCATTAAATAGAGACAAAAAAGATATTTAAAACCACATAAATTTGAGGATAAGAATCCTCAAACACAATCATGGGTATTATATATATCATATAAATGAAATAAAGTTAATAAAAATACAATAAGACTTAATGAAATGAAATTGAAGTGAAATACCTTACTACTCAAGTAACTTTTGATTCATCCTATACATGAAATAATAACATAAATTGAGAAATTTCATATCATTAAATAAATGAAACTCATTATATGACATGTTATAGGTTAGTAGATACAACATGAAAAAGTTACAAGGTTCATAATAAAAAATAAGTCTCAATAGAATGTAAATTGAGATGAAAACACTTACATTGAGTCCGATTTTCTATGATTTTACTATTTCTTCATGAATAATAAACATATGATAATTATATAATTTATTCATATAATTTTATAGGTTTATTTTTTACATTTATTGAACTTATAAACAAGATATATACAATTACATAATCAATAATGTTTAAGTTGGATGTTTGGGCCATATTCAGTTTATGTGTCAAATGGGTCATTATTAAAACATATCCATATTAATAATCATGAAATAATTACCATATTTATAAATCAATTATACTTTTAAAACCAATCATTATTTATGGTTATGAAAAATTAACAAATCCTACAATCATGGGGAAGATACGTTGTACGTCTGCTAGAGTAGTATTCTAATTTTTGAATGATCATTATGGAAAGATGGAAAGTAACAGTTATCATTCCATAATGATAATCATATCATATATACAATATTATTTAATCATATATAATTATATATATAATTTTTTTATTTAAATATAATTATATCGCATTGGGGAGGCGGTACTCCACACGTCCATGAACGATGTTATTACTTTTTCAGTGTGTGAAAGGGTAATGAAGAAAATGATACATTATATTTACAGAAAGTTATTTATTTCATTAACATAATATATATATTATTTATTGCACTTATTTTTAATTAAAATCGTCCTTAATATATTCCATTGAATGTGTGAACGTATTACATCCCTTTGAGAAGGTTGTAGTCCACATGTCCAGAAACAATGTTATCGTATTTTCACAAAATGAAAAGAATCAAGGTATGTGTTTTATAAAAAGTATAAAAGTATGAAGAGAAAATAAATATCATATAAACATAGTTTTTTCAACATAATTCTCAACCATGATATATGGTAAAGGAAAAATGAATGACATCGTCTCATGAAAGGGTAGACTGAGGTACAAGAATTTTAATTTTGTTACCCATTTAATGGATGTGTGTGTAGGTATACATCAAACCCTTATCGTAAAAATATATCCATATATTCAGGATACTGATTTTATTATATAATCATATAATAATAATAAATAAATTTGTGAAAAAACAAATAAAACATAAACCCTCATGGAATAATTGACTTATTTTTTGGGTAACTCCCTCTGGTTTAAACAAAAGGGCTTATTTATATGGATTTATATCCAATTTTGGGACTCTAGAGTGAGTGGATGGATTATGGAAGATTATTTGGATAGATTTTTAATTATACAATGTGTCTTGGGATGTGTAAGGAATGGGGAATAGTAAATGCATTATTATAATGGATGAGGAGTGATATTTATGAAAATACACAATGGTAATCAATATTGAGAGGTATCCCGGACCACATGTTCTTAAGAAATGAAAAAAATATACTAAATTCGTATTATGGTCTATAAAAACTCACAATACCCTAAAACAAAATATTTTTTTATCATTTTCACTTAATCATTATGTTTCATTGTTTTTATCATTTTAGTTTCTATTCAAGTAACTGGTTTTCTATCGCAAGTGATTTGAACATTAATACTAAATTTAAAAAATACATACTAAAATAATATATAAAATATGAATTATAAATATTATAAATAATTTAAAAGTTATAAACCCTTTGTGAGTCGGAAATTAATTTTAAAACAAGTGCCTGTAATGCGCTAAAATGCTACTTTAACCCAAACTAAGATAACAATGTATTTACAATATATGGGTTAATTTGTTAATTATAAAAGAACTATTATTCGATGAATGAATAATATTATTTATTAAATATCACATGAAAATAAAATTGAATAATATAGGTATATTATTTTGTTTAAATTATTTATTGTAAAATAACAATAATGTTAATTTTAATATTATTTATTTAATTTTAATTTAAAGATTTAAAAACAAGAATGGAATTAAATTATATTAATTTCATAGATATGTAAAATTTTATATTCATCTAAAAAATAATGTAACATGATAATTCCTTAAATTAACTTCTCTTCTATTTTTTACCATCATTTACATAATTTAATTATTAAAAAATAATCCTTGTGTTAGAATTTGTAAACCATTTAATGTAACTAATTCATCTTTGAAAATTATTTTAAAATTATCATGATGAAAAAATAATTTACCTTTATAAGTATTTTTTCTGACCAAAACCATTTTTCTTCTTCCATACTCTAATTCATTCTAAATTTTAAAAGTATAGAAAGTTCATTTTTTGTCTTTTTCTTTGCCTAACTTGATATATAAGTCACTTTCCTTGAATAGTATCCCACTAACTAATAAAATCCTAAAATATAGAGTATATATTCTAGATATTTGTATAAAATTGATTTTATACAAGTTTCTATGTCATTTTGGCTACTTTGTTTGGTTTATTCCTTTGTTAAGCTCAATTTCACGATAATCAATGTTCCTAAATTTAATTACTCTAATTATTATTTTTGGTTAAAAATTGAGTTTATTTTATTGGACCACAAATTTCAAAATTATCCCCAATACTTATTTCCATTTTTTAAAATTCAATTCACATATGTGGCTAAAATTAATTTAAAATTAATCTTGTAAATGTCTTGAGATAGATGTTTTTAAGGAGGAGAATTTCAAAAGTATGAAATGTTTAAATATCTAATTTTAATGAAAAATTGGATCCATTTACCTAAATTATATTTATTAATTTATAATTGATTTAATTACACTTTAAAATAAATTTAAAATATAATATAACTAAAAAAATAAATTGGATGAAAAATCTATTAAAATGTAGTGTTTTTCACCATTCATTAATAAATGAAACTTTATTGAAAAATACCAAAAATTCACCCAATGAAAATTTTCAATATTTTTCTTCAAAAAGTTTGTTTATTTTTTCTTAAAAATATATATATGATATGAATTTTTTTTAAATCATGTCTGCAATTAAAAAGAGGAAAAACTAAAACATTAAATAAAAATATTAATAGTATATTACTGATCGGTATAAATCAATCCTATATGAAATGCCATATAAAAATAGAATTTCATGTTATTTAATATAAAATATATATATCACGTAAAAAAATCCATTAATTAATTAAAAGTAATTTTAAATAATATATTTCGTATTATCTTGTGATGTTACAATATCGAAAAATTTAGTTATTCCTCACATCTTTACTAAAAATAAAATGGTTAGTGAAATTTCCCAATTATAATAAAAAAATCACTAATACCTCAACTAAAAATATCAATTTCTATCTAATATAATTTCATAAATGTTAAAAATTATGACTAATACAAAATAGTACTGACTGAATTCATAGTCTACTATTTTTTAAGGAAGATCTCTAATTAATCATTATATTCCCAAGAAACTATAAAGTAAATCACAAAAATTTCCAACTTGAGAATAAAATGATCACCAAAAACCATTAATTAAAAAATGAATGAATCAAAAAAATATCATACAATTGAATATAATCAATAAATCTAAAAAATTTAGTAATGTCCTCGAAATATTACAAAAACCACTAATCACTAACCATTGTCAATATCACTAATAGGATCCCATAAACTTCTATTTATCATTGTTATCCCAACATTGATATCATATTATGGTTTATCTTCCATCATCTATTTTTTTTATAAAATAAATCAACATTACATTGATTCACATTTCCTGGTTATTGGAACAATTCCACACATGATCTCAAATTCGTAAATAAAAATTATTGTAGTAAAATAATTATAAATTTTATAATTTTTATAACAATAATATAACTAATAAAATAAACTTATGAAATTATTCATGAATATGAAAAGAAGATCATTAATCATTACATTTCATCTAAAGTAATAGAATATGTTTGAACTTGATCCCTTAGCTTTTTTTTGTGGTATATTCCCTTAAAACTGGGGGAATTCATTTTCATAGTGACCATTATAAATATATTTGAACCATTTAAAATTTTTATATTATTTATTTTCATTTCAATAATGTGAATTGTTTAATTTCTCTCCCAACATGTAGAAAACTCCAATCCACTTCAGGCATATCCCGAGGTTATTCCTTCCACAATTATTACATTTTGGAATCATTATTTCCCTCTTCCACATATCCATTTTTTATATGTCACCCTGTTATTCCCCTGATTCCCTTAGAATCTATAATACTTAGGCAATAATTTATCTACCATGATAGCACATAATGCCATGTCCTCTTATGATGAGAATTTTTGGTAGAATATATCCCTTTGAATGATTGGATTAATCCCATCAAATAAATGATCATTCTTATTCGTTGGATTCGGTTCATCGATTTGGTTCTCTTTACTTCAAGTAGACACAATTTCTAATTAAAGGAATATAATAGATTAGATTAATTTTTTTAAAAAATAACGAGTAATCCAAAATTTGGGGAAGCACATAACATAAATTAAATTATTTATTTCTATATTATATAGTAATCATAATCATTATTTCATTAGGAATGTTTTGAAATCACAATAATATTTCTAAATCCATCATAATGATCTATAAATAAAATGTAAATTAACACTAGCATATCAATTGTGAGTGAGAAATCAGATGAAAATTAACTACAATTTTCTTCTAATAGGTAAATCTCGAGTTATGAACTATGTGCTTTTTTCAATGTTGTTACCCCTACGTATATATATATTATAGAACCATAGAGACTTGTATTATCCAGATAGTTGTGCATTTCCATAATATATTATTTACCAAAAATTCATGATGTTATTCTAAAATTATCTTAAAAGACATTATTCATCTTATTTTCTCTAATATATGTTTTCTTAAATCATGTTCCGAAGGATTATAATAAACTTTCTCTAATTCCAACTGTAAGGACCTCGACCCTAGTATCCCATATTTGATTTTTACTTAATTAAATTGTAATAAGATACAAGGAATTGCATCCTAAAGGACCAAACTGTTTAGTAGTCTTGGTAAAATAGATATATAATTTAATTTCACCTAATTTGAAAACATAAAATACAACACTGTATTTTATTAGAGATCATATTTATTCCCTCTTTCACATCCATTTATATAAATCATAACACACTTCATGGAATCATAAGAAGAGGAAACATATGGAATGAGTGGGATTTAATGAATAGTAATTGTATGCATACAACATATGACTCATAGATAAATACTCATAATAAATATAGGATAAAAATATAGAATGTTAAATAAACTAACATAAATTCTATTTAATCAATAACATTCAAAACCTGACTTGATAAGGAATAATCATTACAAAATCATAAATAAATAAAATCTCATTCTATTTAAATGAGAATGAATGTATCCCTATATAATATTAATAAAAAACCTCAAGTATAATAATAATATTATTATTATTAATAAAGGAAATGTAAAATTTTTATCCACTATAATCTCAGCGATCATGATACCTCTAAAGTAAATACCTTTAAAAATAATTCTTAAAACTATCTATTAAAACCATTTTATTTGTTGAATACTAATTATCCTCATGATATTATTGATGCATCGATGGGATATATAATTCTAGGCCCTACCCATCACTTCTTATCCAATGAATTCCTAATATATAGAATAATCAATTTCATTCATGAATAATATTCCACGTCATCAAATATTTGTATTGAATAATATATTAGTAATATCAATATTAGTTTTCAATAAATAAAATAACAATCTATGTAAAAAACTATATGTATAAATGACATATTATTTGAGAGAAAATCCCCATTATGAATAATATATATATAAGGGTTAAATGTATATTTATTATCCAAATGAAATTGAATAATTAAAGGGGAAGATAATGATAAAAAAATTAATCAAGAAATATAATTTATATAATTTCTCTAGTCAAACTAAATGTAAAAAATCCAAATAAATAATAATAATAGTATCATTTCAAATAATTCTGGATGGATCAAAATGTAATATATGGGTTGTTTTAGTTGATGAATAAAAATACAATATAAATTCCATTAAAACATTATTTAGGAAAATAAGCTTTTAATTTTGAAAATAATATTTTAAAACTATAATATCACAATTTTTTTGATAATATATTTCATTATATATTATATTTCAAATGGATAAATTAATATTTAAATCACTGAGTGGTCTAGATGTAATGAAATTCCATACATTTCATATAAGTTCAAAAAATATTCTCTTCTCATTTTTTGTAAAATCCAAAAGAGAAATATTTTTGAAAAGAAATGAAGATTACATTAATTTTAATAAAAATATTTAAAAATGTATAAAAACATATTTAATATTTCATTTTTTGAATTTTAAAATCAATTTTGAAAACATTTTTATAAATCATGATTTCAGAAGAAAAATGATTTTTATCTGAAGAGGCAAATAAAGTCATATTTTGTTAAAGAAAATTTATAAATTATTTTAAGTACCAAAGATATGAATATAAAAATATTACTTTAAAACATAATGAATAACCGAGGTATAAAAAAATTAATGGTGTTTATTAGAAAATGAAAAATAATTTATCTCTATAAAAATTCTAGTATAAATAATCTTTCTTATAATGGGATTGAGATATTAATCCCTTATAACTTTGGTAACATTTAAATTATAATAAACATAAATGAAAAAAAATTAATTTGAAATATTAAATACCATTAATGTAAATAGATTAATTATTCAACATATCCAAAAGATTAGTATATATTCCACACCAAATAATATGTGGGAATATAGTATATGTCTCTGGAAAAAAAAGTTAGTCGATAATCCCTTTTCTCAGGGTTGAATTTATTCTTCTGTGTTCAAAAAACTTCTATAATATATATCAATTTAATCAACATATATTAAATAATCATAATAATATATTTTATTCTATATATTACTTACTTATAGTCTATTATGATTGATTGATTAATAATCATTCGTTAAAATCACGGTTTCTTGGGATAATTGATTTGATTATCATATGTGTTTTGGATTCATAAATTAGTTAGTTTTATATTTATCATGGTGAAATGATCACAATAATTTTAACCATTATATAAATATCATATATTATCAATATATGTATATTTATAATAATTAATTAAATTTGGAGATAAAAAATGGATTACACTATTCAAGGAGACGGTAGGCTATATGCTATCATTAATGTTATTCCCATGTTTCTCGATGAATGAAATGAAACATAAGAAAATACTAATTAACCACCATAATGTCATTATTATCCAATATATAAAATTTATATTTATCAAATACATCAGTATAAACACCCATGAAAAAATAAAATTAAAAACATTTCCTATTATCACCCAAAAGATGTAGTCCACACATATGCAAAAGAGACATTATTGTTTTTTAAAGGATTTGAAGGTAAGTAATTAGATGTGATATTATATTTCCATATTTATGTTTAGGTAAAAAAATGTAATATATATTCAATTACATTTTCCTTACTACCATCCATGCAACACATAAGTGAAAAATGAATCACATTGCTTCACTATGTGGTAGTTCATCGTTCACATGATCACCATTATTGTATACCCTAGGAAATGGAATGTTAAAAGGTGCATGTGATATAATAATTAAAAATGTATAATAATATCATAAATATAATATAAAATTTTTTAATCCATTATTATATGTATCCATTAAAGGTTGTTATGGAGAAAAAATTACATCAATTCGTGAGGCGGTAGTCCGCCATACATACAATTGATGGTTTGATTTCCCATTTAAAGGAAGTGGAGAAGGACATATGTTATTCCATTAAAAAACATAAAATAATAGTATATAGGGGATACCATTTCTATTATATTGTCATAGTTTAATATGATTTTAAGGTTCTTTAAGATAAAATATAAAAAATTTGTATCTTTAATAATTTTACATATTCATCACTGATCGTGTTTATATTTATACCTAAATAATTCATAGGATAGTTTAATAATAATCTTATGTCCTCTAGGATGTGGTGATGATGTAATGGAACGTAGTTGTGTTGGTAATGGCTTAAGAATTTTTTTTAGTGAGGTGTGAAGAGTGAAAGAGAGGGGGTGGTCTTTTATATGTGGGCAGATACACATGTAATATTAGAAAAGATACGGTGAAAACCACATTTTTCTAATTTAAATAGCCCAAAAATTGGTAATTTTTAAACCATGATGAAGATAAGGTAAAAATATGTCCATAAAATGGATTTTAGACAAGTTTTAGTTCATTTTAACACTTATCTTCTTAGTTTAACCCCTAACAACCCCATTTTTACCTTAACCATGGTAATTATTTTTCCATTTTCACTATTCATTATAGTTAAACATTAAGTTTTCCTTATTAGATAATATAAAATTTTATAATTTAAAATTTTCTATCCATTTCATAAAATTATCTCAATGGAATTGGTAGAATTAAATATAAAATTAAATCGACATTCTTTTCAAACAAAAAAACATAGTTTCCAAAGAAATGATTTCATTTTTTTAAAAAATATATCATAATTCAATATGAAATTGATTCTAAGGACCCAAATTAGTTAAAGTGTAATATAATAAAATTAATTTTATATCAATGAAAATTTAAAACAATATTTATCCTAGAAAATAATTTAAATGAGAAGGAAATTTTCAATATAAATCAATATTTTTCAATACTAATCCAAAAATTAATCATCTCAGAAAATTATTAAAAAATAAAAAAAGAATAATTATGAAATATATGTTTCAAAAAGAATGTTTATTTTTTAAAATAAATTTTATTAAAATTGTTTATAATTAATTTTAAATTATGGCTACAAGTGCAATGAAACCAACTTATAGAATAATATAGATTTTTAGAGAAAATTTGATATCCTTTCAAAGGATTTATTTTTTATTTCTAATAAATAAATAACAATTGAATTTATTTTATACATTTCACTACCATTTAATTTTTATAATTTAATTTTTATTTTTCGTACCCACCAAATTAATATATTTCTTATAATGATAATGTTTAATAATAATATTTTAATTGAGTATAAGGTTTTGTTTATACTCGGTGTTGCGTGCAATGCAAGCTATCTAATAGATTGAATTTATTTAGAAAGAATTATATCACAAAGTCTTAGTTTGTTATATTCTCATCGAATCATGGTTTTTGGTGTCATATATGCAATCAAATATGATTTTACTCTTTTAAAATATTGAGGAGTTACATTACCATATACAACGCCAATATTTAACCGCAATTAAGGATAAAAACCCACACACATATATACGCTAACAGAAATGTAACTCAACACTCATTACCTCACCAGAGAAAATATTATATGTTGTTTTCTAAGTCGAATTACAATTAGGGTCACCCCCTTATAGTCCACTGGCTTACTATGAACCATGTGGACTATTCCATATTTTTCTTGGAAAGAAACTCCAAGGAGAACTTCTATTAACCAAGAAATACTGTTTATTTTAATATATTTTTGTATATAAAATTATCTCTCAACATAGTGAAGAATATGTTAATTAAAGGGAAATTATTTACTCTAAGCGTAGAGCACAATGAGATTTTATATATAGACATGTATACCTCCCCCATATCCATGGAAAAATCAAAAAAGGCTATATTTTCCTTTACTGATACCTTACACCATGTCTCTTGATGATGTATATCATGGTCCTCTCAAGGGTTAATCATATTAGGTCACTTATTTAATTCAAAATATCCCTTATTAGTAGGAACATTTTTTAATTTCCTTAAATCTAACAGTTTAAAGGCTAATAATAGTCACTTCCTTTAAACTATCTGTACTTGAATCACACATAGACCCCCACTAATGTTTATATTTTTAAATAGTTATCACACAAAACTATAGTGAACTCAAATTTACTTACTTGGTAGGTGTATATTCCGTACCACCCAATTCAAGACCCAACTCTTTGTTCAACAATTTATCTATCTGTAAGGTCCAGATGACTGCTCTACATGGCATGTCAGGTTTTGAAAAAGTTGGGTGATCCCTTGGAAATTCTCATTAAAATTGGATTCCTATATATGATATGATTTATCAAATGTCTACCTGCCTCAATGTTTCTTTTTCTAAATCTAATTTATCTACCATGAAATCTTTGTTTAACCATGTCGGGTACTTAAACAGTCCTTTCATTGTTTCTAGTTTTGATAAAAATCTCCCATGTGCTTCCATAAAAAAGTTGGAATCACTATACCTATATCATTAAACACATGAAACTTTTGTAAACCTATCCCAAAAAGAGATTATAACCTTGTTCATAGAAAATTATTAAAATGTTAGACATGGGCCAATCACTTTTGTAGGTTTCCCTCGATTAAATGAAATGTAGCTAAACTATGAGGGTCTTCAATCAAAACTAAGGTAATCTAGGTCCATCCTTATAGACCTATGTTATATAGTAAGAGAGCCACATCAACATAATGGATTTTTTAGATGCCTTGAAATTATATTATGAATCTATTAAAAGGAGGTAAATCAAAGGGAGTCTAAAAATACTATCAACCTAAAATGTTCAAATCCTATCATAAATGGTGTAATAGCATCACCTACAAAACATTAGTCTATCATTCCCTAATCATCATTGAAATATAAATAAGAGAGATCTCCATATAGTGCTATAATGAAAATGTATCCAAAATGATCTTACACTTACTGGATATCCATATATGTTAATACCCCCTCAAGGATCATCTTACCCGAAAACACCAATAAAACTCGAGGGTGACCTTTCATTATCTAAGAATTCAACCAGATTCAAAATCATCAATGGATATAACCTAATATGATTAGGATATTAACTCAAAATTCTTCCAGTTTCACATTTATATAGATGACACCTAAATTGATGACCACTTATATTGACATAATGTGTCAACCTTATTTACTAGAGTCGTGGAAAAAGACACTAGGCTCAACCACTAATCCATTAGTTTTAAGAAACCATGAGATTGAATATAATAGAGACCTGTAGAAAAAGATCACATTATTCCTCAAACAATCTCTAAAGATAGAAAAACGATAACACCCATGTGATGGTTCATGCTATAAACTCATATAAAATGTTTTACCTTAAGGAATTTAAATTATGATCAAATATTACAGCATTTAATATTTTACTAATTTTTTTAACTGAAACCATGCATGAATAGAAAGTTATATCATACTCCAAATATGAACATTTATTTATCCATAATGTTCTCACCACTGGGTTGGTTAATGAAAATATCATTTTTAAGTTATAATGGAATTTTTTTATGTTGTAATTGGAATTATAATTATTTAACACCTTATAATAATAATGCTAAAAATGAGTTAATAAGTCTATACTCAATCAATGGGAAATAATCATGTAATATGACACTATATTTATATATGTTACACCATATTTGATTTTATGAACACTTAAATCACCATCCCATTAGAATAAAAAAATCCCCATGGTGTAATGTTCCAAAAAAATAAAGATATATGTGAAATACTAGGGTTATTTCAAGATAATAAGGGTTTAGTTTAGTTCAACCCATAACAGTAACATTAATAATATTTCCAAACCCCCTTAATTGGTTAATATCATATGACCCAATAGAACTACTTAGGTCTAGTTGTGCACTCATGGATTTAATCTTACAGATCATCATGCCAAAATTATAGAGGTATTATCCTTTATAAAGGAAATCATTTTCTATATTAAATTAAATTTAGAATATTTATATATATATACATATCATGGATCAATTATATAAATCAACCTTCCCATGTTTTAAAGCTACTTCCCTATATATGTCACAATTTATATTCATGTAACTACATCCAGATCATCACATTTCTTTATAGAATATAGTATATCAATATATAATGGTTCAATTATATGTGTTTTCATAATCAAATTTATAATGGACCAGACACTTGATAAACTAGACAATTTTATCTCATTTAATTTCAACCATTAATGTTTCACCCCATTTACCTAATGGTTCATGGATCAAACATACCATGATTAGTTAATTAAGGTACAACCATCAATAAATATAAAAGAAAATTTTTTTGATCATGGAGTTACATTAATAAAAAATCATATGTCATAGTTACAATAGGTCATGCTATCTATGATCTTGGAATATAAGAATAATAAAATAATCACATAGGCATAATATATAGATTATCATACATTAATAAATCTATAAAGCAATCTATATGAAATAAAATGTACATGGAATGTGAATCTCTATGTTCTAATAATGATGAATCTAACAATATATCCATGTTTTATTAGGACATCACTAAATATACATAAATCAATAGCCTATGTAATGACATCAATATCCTGAAGTGAAATAATAAATATTTATAACAACAAAAAACATAAACAATAGTCTCATCCTAGGAAAATTGGTAAGTCCTTCATCTATGGGTCAACCAGAGCTAGATAGAATCAATATAACATGTTATAGGATATTATTTTTCATAAGGTTTTATGAAAAAAGGGAAAATTTCCTCTCATAATACTTATAGATACATAGCCTAAGAGCCACTAAAAAGGTTCCCTCAAATGGATGGGTATTGGACCTGAGGCATTCCTCCCCAAATGCCAGAGGATACCAAATAATAGTGAGGTTATGATGGTGGCATAGTGGGGATATTATAGCCTCTAGATCAATAAAAAATACAGATAATAAATAAAAAATAATAAATACAGATAATAGAAATTTTATAATAATAATTGATAATTAATAATAAATGAATAATAAACATTGCATGAACATTCTATAATGTATGAGTAATAGAAATAAAACATGAGATAAAAAAGATGGGATACAATAAAAATAGAAATAAATATAAATATACTTTATCTATTGAATGGAAACCTTAGTATATGCTCAATTTCTACTCCCATATTCCCATGTTCATTAGAAAAATATCACATAACACAAACCATGACCATGAATTGTAAACCATGAGGCCAATTAGTGTATTAAACAATAGACCGTAAACGATGTGATATATATATATATATAAATGAACCACAAGGGGTATATAATTCCAACCAGTACACGAATATAAAATAAATAGAGTGAAGTTTTAATAAACAAATAAATGAATAAAAAAATATAATCAATTTAGACTCAGATTCATCCATTGACACCTGGCCATCCATACATATATCATCCTATTCTAGAATGTCTCCGAACAAGTATCAATGTGTGTGTATATATATAATGATATATTTTGTACATATATTCAATGTATTTATAGTAACATATATATACATATATATATATACACATAAATAAATATATACAAAGTGTTATATAAGACATGATGCATAACTAAGGAATCTATGCAAAGTCACAAGAGTGTTATAGAGTAAGAATGGGAGACATGCCCTACTGTCACATTTAATAAGGTACTCCCAGCCTAAGAATAAAATTTAATAAGGGTTTTCATGCCCAAGTATCACATTTATTCATGGATGTTATTTGTGAGTGTAACATTTAATGAGGGATTCCATGCTCGAGTATCATATTTGAAAATGGATTCCATGATCAAGTATAATATTTAATTAGGGATGCCAAGAACAAGTATCACAACTATCAAGGGACCCCATGCCCAATTATCATGCTTAATTCATTTATCAATTCATTTAAATGTAATAAAGATAGCCATAAGGGTAAAAACTCAATTTCAAATTTAATTCATCGAAATCACCATCGTTGATCTTATTATCAGTACCATCTCAAAATAGTCAGTTTAAATTATTGTATAATACTAGGAATTCAATACATATGATAATATACACCAATTAATCTCCTCTATAACAGTTAGTCAACACAATTAGATCATTTCAAATATCAATCAATCCATGGTCACCTTATTGATGTGTTTATCTTAAAACAAATTATTCATCAAGGAATATGAACAAACCCACCTAAAGAGTGATTTGGGAAAATTGGAAACAATGATCAATATAATATTTTTTAAATTCAACTCACCTTTAAGGGTGTTTGAATATCCGAAGCTAGATCTATGTAATCACTAAGGGGGAGTTTAAAAATAATGATATATTTTTTATTTTATGTTTTATTTCTTATGAAAAAATATTAACCTCGTGTTAATGAGTTATAAGTTTATTAAATATAAAATTAACAAGTAATACCACATTAACAAAATAATTAACAAATGTCACTACTCAACAGGTGTTTATAGTCCATGGAATGGTTTAGACATAATTCAATACCACCCAATTTACTATATAATATTCCTTTTATGTGGTTACAGCAAATAGTAAGTGTCATTTAACTTACATAGAACTATTATCAATTCAACAGTTCATGTAGTTATTAAAGAAAAAAGTTAAAAATATTATATTGTAACATTTCCAGAATCCTTTACCAATAGGTTATGAACTTTTTCATTGTGATTATTCTTCAATCATCACCTTTTTTAAACAAGAAAAATTACATCTTCACATTATTACCCAGTAAAAAGAAACAAATTATTCTCTAGTATTTATAATGAACATAGTCTAATCGCTATGTATGATTCCTCTATATGTTTCCCACTTCTGACTTAATCTACCAAAAAATGAGATTATATGGAAAATGGTCTGTCTGGTTCTTCTGAAGCAAATGTAAACCATAACCTATTCTTCTCATTTCATCATATAGAATAAATATATCTAATCCTTCTATTTATTCCACTCAATTAGATGATTTTATTTTAAAAAAAATTATATATGACATTGATAAAAAATTCAATGTTTGCTAAGAACTTCTTATGCACCACAATAAAGAGATTCCGTGGTTGGAAATAACCTTCTCATAACTCTGTCCAGTTTAATTTCATCAGATGAGTTCTTCTAATGTACCTATACAAAAACAATTTAATGACACATCAATTTTTTTTAAACACCTGAAAAGTCACACCGTGATAAACCCTCATTCTCCCTTTATATAGGTTCCCTTGAAATAGAAAATGTGGGAACCTAAATTTATTTTCTATATTTAGTGAGAGTCTTGAATTCAAAAATCCCACTCAAATAATTTATAATTTAGGACATTCACAAATATCTTTCAAAAAATTTCTAAACTCAGCGTGAATCATGATTTTCCTCATTTATTATTTTAATAATTAAATAAAATCTATGTATCTTCTATATTTAATTACATTAAAATCATTGTAACGATCTTCATTTATTATCAAGACCTTACTATGGAAAATAATTTTTTTGAAAATTGATTTTCTGAAAAAAAAACATCACAAGATTCCATTATCTAAAAACTATGTCCACTCAACTATGTCAGTTATTGTCTATATGAATAAATTTTTATGATAAAAAACAAGAGATATTAAATCATTAAAAAACTTATTCAACCACTAAACATTTTTTCCACTACTTCAAAAATATTTATTAAGACTCTTTCTGGAAGTCTTTGTTTGAAGTTATGATGGTATCCCTTTGTAGTATTATATATATATAAATTAAAACACTTCTCTTGTTTCTTGACTAAAAACTAGAACCATTTAAATATAATGACAAATTCATCAGTATTTAAAAACATCTCAACATCATTATATTCAAAATTATTCATTCAGATCATTCCCTTGTCTTCAATATTGAAACTTCTATCAGATCTTTTATTCAGAAATCTCTATCTGGTCTTCTTATTAGAGACATATAGTATTATTTTATTACATACAAATTATTTTCTCCCCTATCAACAAAAACATTTAAATAATTAAATCAAAATAATTAATGACCTCAGAAACATTCATAATATCAAATCATTTCACGATTTTTTCTCACAAAAAATCTATATGAAATACTGGGTTCTACAAATTGCATCTAAAAATACTTCAATCGAAGATCTTCAGTATACACTATTTATCAAAATAAATTATCATTTGATATTATATAATTTTATAGATTTTGATATCTATATAGTTTCTTATGAATATTTATTGAAAATTCCTTTTGATAATATTTTTACAAAAAGAAGTTATAGATAAAACATTTAGATCAAAAACAACTGATGAACATTATTTTTTAATAAAATTTTCTGATCTTCTATGTCAAGACCTCTATGTTTCATCCTCCATGTCCAATCACCAACTATAAAAAGTGAGGTTATTTTGGTAAAATAAATCAAAATATCATTCCTCCAACAATCTTCATTTAAAAAACAACATCAGAAAACATGGAGATAAGAATCCCGGATTTGGATTTTATTATCAACTAGGGTCCATAAATCACTGTATCATTCTAAAATAGGTAATGGATAACTTATCCTACAATTCTATGCATGGATGATCCAACATGATGTAGGAAACAAAAATCATTGTATATTAAAACCATGTTTTCTATAATTAGATAATTAATGAACTTATTATTTATCAAACACCTCTTCAAAAAAATTATTGAACTTTCCTAATTTTTTCACAAAAACTTATAAGGAAAATGGTTCCTATATCCACTTAATCAATCTATTAATATAGTTTGCACAAGATAAAGTCATAACATAGCCATTTTATGACCACCCCTAAATACTTGATTTTATTAAAAGGTTTAGCACATACGAATGGAATTTTTTTTCCAACATAATTTATATCCCCCTTGGTAATGCTATCCCAAGAAACAATTTGAGAGGTGGTGAAATAAATACTTCAAACATTAATATAATGAGATTGTACACCAATGTGCATCCTCATTTTGTAAAATATTTCCTTTTAAAATAGTTTTGTGAATATATCATCAAATGTTTACATTAAGGGAACATATTTTATCTTCAATTCATTATTCTTTGCATGATCATTGGTGAAGTGGTATTTGATATAAATATGAATTGAATGAGAATGTTGTAAAATATTTTTAGTGATATTAATATCACTTTGATCATCACAACCCAAGAGAATTTATAAATTCATTTCAAATAAAAAATATTGGAACCAATTTTTCATCAATATATATTTTCTTGTAGCTTGATTGTCAACAACATATTTGGTTTTTTTCCTTTCTAATAGTTAAAATGTTTTTCTTTTTTGTATGCCAGCTCACACAAATTTCCCGCCAAATGAAAACTCTACCAAATGATGATATTTTATCATCGAAACATCTTTCTCATTCATTATATTTATAACTAAAAAAATATATCATTCATGAGGATTATATTTTTAAACTAAAACCAGTTAGGCATTTAATATATTTTAGAATTTTTTATACCATGAAATGAGATTTTTTGGGAGAACACTAAAAATTACACATAATGTAACAACATATTAAAAATTCAGTCTTGATGTTGTCAACTATAACTATCATCCAATAATTATCCTAAACTCTATATGATCTACATCATTACCTTCTATAATATTGTAAAACTTATTCCACTAGAAATTAGTGTGGAAACTGTTTCTGAATCATCAATGAAATATTTCATATGAAGTTCATTAGCACAATTTTATTGATAAATAAAAAAATATTAAGCATCTTTTATTAGATTTATAAGCCAGGAAATAACTTCGTTTCTTCCTTTAGGTTTATTTCAAACATCTTATTAGTTTCTTTAGTAATATTTTCACATGTTTCAAGATCATTTACAACTAAGATAACATCATCATCATAATCTATCAGAGTAGTATAAACCTCCTATTTTCCTAATGTAAATATTACCATCAACTCTTCCTTTCCAAAAGATCAGCTTAACAAAACAAGTTCCAAATTTGGAATACAAATTCCTTAGATATTTCATTAAACTGTAAAAATAATTCAACATTATATAGAAATAGTTTTTACCCTTTACATTTAGTAATACATATAGTTGTAAAATATACACTACTTCATAAAGATCTTCATTAAAAAAGACAAATTTACATTCGTCTAAAAAAATGTAGCCACATGCTTCTATAATATTAAAAAATATTCTGATAGTTTATAATAATTCTAATAGGTTAAAAGTGTCATCAAAATCAATTCCGTAAAATTTTAAAGCAACTATATCAAACCATTTTCTCATTGTTTCTTATAACTTCACCATCTTTATTTAACTAATTTTGAAGCACCCACTTTGTACCAATAATATTTCTTTGTTTGGTTTGGGAAAAATTCTCAAGTATCATTATTCTCAATTTGATCCAACCCATCATTTATAGCATCCATACACTTGTAACACATAGAAGAATTATTTAAATAATTTTCTCCAATTTTTAATATAAGAAAGTATCTGTTACTAACATTGATGTTCTTATCATTCAAAACTCTTATTGTAGATCACCCACCATGTTTTGAGGTTCCACAAATCTCTTTAACTTGGGGTTAGATTTATTAAGTTCATCTTTATCACTAGAAATAATTGATTTAGAATCCCTATTTTTTATAGAATCTCTATTGATAGAAATAATTTCATGTTTTTCAACATCAACTATATCATCTTTCCCATGTTTATTATCTTTATGTGTTTTTTGGAAAATTTATAATCATAATTTTCAAGAAACTTTACACATACTGAATCATTTATCTTTCCTATTAAATTGTTAAAAAACATATATCCTTTAACATTATAAGAATAACCATGAAAAATTCCATCAAAACCACTCGGATTAAAATTTTCTTGATTGAAACCATTAAATTTTATTAGCAATGGACTTCTAAAAACTACTTGGCCCTTCTATCAAGGAATTTCATTGTAGAACATTTCGTAATGTATCATATCATAACATGTGATATATAATCATCTATTATAAATATAAAATTCTATACTCATTTCCTACCACAATAAACAATGAGAAATATCATTCTCTACTAACATTGTACACACCACAACCTCCTAATATATATTTGATCTTTCATTAGCACCATTTTTGTGGTGTGCCTATAACACTGAAGTCGTGATGAATTCCATGTTTTTCTAAATAATATCTGAACTCATCATTTTTTATTCCCCACCATTTTCAATTCATATAGTCTATATAGAATGTCGACGTAATTTTCAACACTTCTTCATATTCTCTAAAACATTTTCATATATTTGGTTATAATTTTAAAATATATAATACACATAATTTGTCTAAAATAGTCAATTAAATAAATGACATACATATATCCATTCCATGATTTCTTATAAATTTTACCATAAATTTACTAATGAATTATCTCTGAGGGATGAGTTCAATTAAACTCAACATTCTTATAAAATGAATTTATATCCATTTCTTAATAGAAAATGGAAAAACACAACTATATTCTTCATCCCATATCATTAATATCACAAATACTATATTTATTTGTTATCTTGGTCATATTACTCTATCAAAAATGTCATATTATTTTATTCCAAATGTGATTTTATTCTATCATGTTGGATATAATGAATTTCTTATATCACTAACTAGTAACAAGATCCTATTTTTTTATCCTAGTATAATAGATTTTACATATTCTAATATTTTTAAAAAAACACCATCTTTTATGGAAAATAATTTATGACCTTTATTACAATGTTTTGAGGCAATTAATTATGTGTGTTTCATCCCATATACAAAAAAGTATCATTTCCTTTCTAATTTTTGTTCCCCGATTATGAAATATCCCATACCTTTGATTTTGAGTGACTATCCATTAACCAAAGTCAGTATATATGATATAAAAACATTAAAATTATTCAATTGTTTAAAATATACTATCATATGTGAAGATAAAACACTATCTATAATCTAGGGTCACTCCCTTTTTAATGATTTTAGAGTAGTGTCAACAACATGATCTCTTTTTCTTTCCTTTATCTTCTATCACATCCAGATTTTGGGAATCATTATAATTTGTTTTTGTGACAATAAAAAATAAACACATCATTTTTCAAAATTTCTAGGATATTCATATATTTCAAAAATAGTTTCCAATTATTGGGGTCTATTTTTAATTTCTACACAAGCTTTCTCATGTTGAATTATTTGAGTGGGTTGACACCCCCTAAAACTAATCGACCAGTTTCCATTAGTATTATTATATTATTGATTCAATAGAAAAAATGTTTTTTCTATTTCCAAATACATAAGAATACATAAAATATCCATAGAAGAAGCATTTTCTACCAGAACATTCATATATCCTAGTTTTTTTAGAAATTATTTTCCTCATATTTATTACTTACCACTCTAGATCTTATTTGTGACCCAAAATTTTAGTTATCTTTCAATATATTCTTCTTACATTCAGAATTCTTGTAATCTTCAATAGAATCACCATTAGTAACAATATTTGATTCTAATATTGAAATTTTAGTGTCATCATATTTCTCAACTATTTTTTTACATAAATGGTTTTCAAAACATTTGTATCAGCCTGAAAATCTTTATCCTTTATAAAATCCATTGAGGGTATCCTTTAATGATATTTCATAGGTTAACACTTCTCAGAACATTCACCATCTTCTAAAATTGATCTTTGGAAATTTATAACAGAATTATCACTTCTAGAAAATATTTGTTGAATAAATTTAATTTCAACCTTCTTCACATTTATCTTCACATAAGGCTAGATATTGAAATTCTATCTTTTTCATGATATTTATTCAAATCATCAATTTATTCCAGAAATGTGTTGCTTTCATCAAAGAAAAAATTATTCATTATATTTTTTTGGACTATCCATTTATAATTTGTTTATCACAATTAAATTTATTACAATATATTGAAGACATTTTTCAGTTCTCTTTTAAAATTATATTCTAAATGAGTCACTTATTCATCAAAACCACTACACTCATCATTGGTGAACTTTTCATCCTTCAATTTTTCAATAAATGTATTTTTAGTAGCCTTTTGAATTTAGTTTGTAGTTTCAAATTCAATTTTTCCAAAATTCATCATCATTAGATAAAAAGTTTATCATTTTTTATTTGGAGTACTTTATATCATTTCCCTTTAAAGAGGATTTATTTTTTCAGAATTTTTCTTATAGGATATTCTTGAATTTCTTTCATCTTCACCACTTTATTTTTATTTCATTGACAGAGGAAATTTTTTATAAAAAATACCAGTAGCTCAATATCCATATCATATAATTGGTAACCTACCACTATAATTTTATGCTCATAATTTGATATATTTACAAAAAAAAGAGATAAATTCATCGAAATTATTATTAACTAAATCTTTGGTGTCAAAGTGACTAGATTATTTTTTATGAAAATTAATAGATATTATTATCTTGGATGTTTTGATGAAAATTTTTCATTCAATTCTTTCTATCATTGTCATTTTTCATATAATATGTTATGATAGTACTATTTAAATCATCTAGATATAGAGATTCTCGATTTATGTTATCCAATGATGAAACTTTTTCATCTAACATATCAGGGAGATTTCATAAGATATTTTAAAAAAATAGTCAAATCTTCTATCTTCAAACAGAGACATATTATGGTGAATATAGTTTCATTGATCTTTTTAAATAAGCCACCCAATGACTCATAATCAACCCTTTTAAGAACATCATACTTCAACCACTATGTTTGTAACATCATTTTCATAACATTCATATTTCATTCAAATATATTATTAAACTTTTATTATATACCAAAATCTGTCCCAACTATTTTAACTAGAAAAACTCACTTTGTTAGTGTGAGGAAAGTATTTAATTTCTTGATCACCCATAAATATCCAAAATTTTCTTATCAATACCTGTTAGAAGAAAATTATCAACATGGGGAGGGAGACCATTGGTCACATCTCAAGATCATCATCACCAAGAGACATAATATACGGTAACATTATATATGTCTTAATAAGATTTTTGTTTCCCTAAAAACTATAATCCCCTTATAGTTCATTGAATTCTAAACATCCATAACAATGTCTCTTTTCTTCTAATCACATTATAAATTCAATAAATAGAAACATCCTCTGATATGATTTACTAATCAAAACAACAATAATTGTTTTAAATAGGGGGTAAATCAAGTATCACATTTTAATTAATAATTACATTGTGTTGAAGAAAACATTATCACCTATGAATTAGTTATAAAACATAAAATAACTCACAAGCACAACCACACTTACACAAGAATATAAAATATTCACTACTAAAAAATATTATTTAGTCATTAATATAGTTTGTATATAATAAAATTCCACACAATCCACTAAAAAAAATCCTTTTATGTGGTTATAACATGCAGTAGTTATCCTCTCAGATGAATGGAACTATAGTAAATACAATTTTTGATGTACTTATTAGGCAAAAAATATTGAAATATTATTTTGTTACGTGTTTAGATACCTTTAACAATAGGTATATAAGATTTTCACCACATTTCATATTTTAACACATCTTTTTTCTATTCTTGAAAACCCAATTATTCACTTTGTAACCTAGTAGAATGTAATAATATCTTCTTTAGAACTTTTATAAAACACAGTATGTGTAACATCCCAAGTAAGTAATGAATAATAGATATTTTTATCAATGTCTATTAATGATTAAGATAGTGTTTTAGAGTCTTAAAATGAAAATAAATCCAATCTTAATCATGGAATACACTAATATTCTTAAAAGATTGTTTTACTTCCTTATGATGGAAAACCCCTTTTAAATCTATCTTTTGACAATTTTATAAACTATGTTTGTCAAAATAAACTTATTCTTTATGATTGGGACATCAAAATTTACTTTGTGTGAATTTTTGGTATTTTTCTGACAATGTTCATTTTTTAATGAATAGTGAAAAATACTGCATTTTACATCAAAACTACTTTTTAATATAATTTATTTATATGATTAGATTATCTTTTGAATTGGTCTTAATGTGTAATAGGAATATATTTTTACCATTTAATCCAATGGTGGTCATTGGAATCAATTTCACTTTGAAATTGGACTTAAACAAGTGTCAATATTTTGATACTTATTGTTTCATAAAAACACGCTATTTGCTCTGACAGTGGGAATTAATTATTAAATTAATTAATGTGACTTATATGTTTTTAATTTTGTAAAATATACTTCATTTTTTAATTTGTAATATCAAATATATCTTAGGGTGAATTTTTGGTAATTTTCTGAAAAACTTCAATTTTTGATGAATAGTGAAACCACTAAGTAGTACTTATAAAAACTGATTTTTCCTTTTAAATGGAATTTTTCCATCATTGTGTTTTGAATTTCAAAAATATGACATACATGGTTGTCATTAAGAAGTAAAATGTGGTTCAATGAGATTATAATAATTTTTTGGTGAATAGTAACTTATTAAGTTCTTAATCGCGATTAGTGGTAATTAGTGTAGTTTAAGGTAAAAATAATGCTTTAATAAAATAAAATGAGCTTGACACATGTCCTAACCTCATTTTTTGTGTCATGGCCGACCAATAAATGAAATGGGTCAACTTGGGGACCCCATGGATCCACTTTGGTTGGGAAATGACATAAATTACTTTTTATTTAATGTAAAGGTAAAAATGACACAAACATAATATGTTTTACGAAAACAATTTTTACATGGGGTTATAATGATCAGATTTTTTATTATAAATAGTAATTGGAAAGATAAAAATATTTCATACATCATAGTATTTTTTTTATAATTTTTAGACATTAAATAAATTAAATTATTTATGACATAATAATGATGCAGGGATGACATCATTATTTGACGATTTAAATAAAATGGAAATATAATGTAAAATATATAAACTAAACATGTCCAATACCAATTGGATGAGTGGATTTCGAACCCTTATCACCTTATCCACTAATTATATCAATTTGGGACCTTTTAAAACCGAAACACATTTTCAAATAAAGTAATATTTCTTTACTTTCCAAAAGTGCCCCTCTTCTCCTCTTATAAAAGGCCCCACCTCTACCTCATTTCACACACTCCTCAGGCCTTTGGCTCGGCCAAAACTTGCCCATTTGCTCTCTCCACATCCCTCTCATCATCCTAGAGGATTCCATTTGGGCATAATCCTTTCAAAGGAAGCCTTTAGGCTCAAATCAAAAGGAGTTACACTTCTAAAGGTAATTCATTCTCTCATGTTCATTTGTTTTATTTTGCTTCTCCAACCCCCTAAACTCTTTTTATTTACTTCTTTTGTAACAAAACCAGTATCTTAAATATACTAGGATGTTGTTATAAGATTTATTTGAGCTACACTCTCACACAACTACATCAAATGGTTAAAGAACATACTGTTTCCGTGGATGGTGAAATTCTGCCTCCTGAAACGATGATTGTTCAATACTCATTTAACACCTCCAAAGGTGGCCATTATGATGTCACTATTTTTATATATGATATATAATATTTTTATGAATTCCTTAAGCTTCTGTGTTTTTCATTTTGGGCATACCTTTATGGTTTCCATTATGGGTAAACACGATATCTTCATTTTAGGAAGTGCGGACTACCGCCCCCTGAAAGTGATTTGATTCGTTAATACCATATGTGGGATGTGTAAAGGATAAAGTTAATGATATTATATATGTTATTATACTGGAATTATAATATACTCTTATATAATTATGATTCCATTCCAGAAATACGAAATAGAAATGGAAGTAGCGTTCATGCGTGCGTACGGCCTACCGTCTCCAGGAACGGTGCATTTCATTTCTTACCTCTAAATGTGATGTAATATTATAAATACATGTATATGATGAATATATATGTTATCCAAATCATTAATATCATTCTGGATATAATGAACCTTTGACCAAATTAACAACATGTAAGTGTAAGAAGTCTATTTTTGACTTAAGAACCAAATACCGACAAAATGAACACTATTAACTTAAATGATTACATGATGTTAATAACATGGTATAAAAGGAATAATGAACTTGAAAAAGGTTCATAAGCAAGTAGATATTAACTCAAGTTTATTATTCAGGAGATTAAAGAACGGTCGGGTCAAGTCGGATACGAGGTAAGGGGACTTCTTAACCCAATTTCCATTCTTTGGGTTAATCTCCTACTTTCAAATTACGTCATGATATTATTATGTCCTATCTTGTATTTGTACTTTCTTTATGTGTAATTATAGTGAATACACATAATAGATCTATTTTATTTAAAAAATGATCCTTGTATGGGACTTCGTCTCAATCTCCTTTCATTGAGGAATATTTTATTTTATACACAACATTCTTTTATACGGTGTATAAACCCCTTTGACTTTTACATTTATTCAAAAGGAATCATTTTTATACGAAGCATTTACTAAATGACAAAAGGGAATGTTTTTGTCATACGTATATGGCGACAATGACTTCTCCACCGTCGTGACCTTTATTTGAGTTTCAGCTTCCTCTACAAGCCATACCTTCTTTTTAAAAGAAAAATAAATACCATGTTTTACTTTTATTTTATTTTGGTATTGAAAATGGTTTTCACAATGTTTTTGTGTTGTATTGATATCTTGTGATTGAAATGTGGAAATGCTATGTTTCCTTTATGCATGTTTTATGTGATATGATTATGTTATGGTTCTTGGGCATTATTATGAAGACGGGTGGTTCTGTGATAAAATAAGGGTGGGTGAGCCCGATATAGCTCTCCAATGCATTGGGTAACGCGAAGGAGTGAAACGTTAAGGTTTCTCTGAAGAGATTTTAGGGAATATACTGTGATGGGTATTCCAAACGTAACCAAGAGGGTTACTCCCTACGTAAGAATGTTATGAATGCCTCAAGTTACCTTTATGTCTTATGATTTCTATGATTTATTCATTATTTTATGAGGTATGTCAATGTGCATATGTTTTATGGGTAAATTATGATTTCATTCTTATGTATATATGAACTCATGTTTCCTTTCCATGTTTTTATAACCCATACTGAGCTTTTAATGCTCATCCCAAGTTTTTTTGAAATGTTTTTCATAGGTCAAGGGAAAGGTATATGACATGATGATAGTGTCAAGGAAGTGTCAAGAAATAATCCATGTTTTATTTTAAATGTGTTTCCATTGATGGGAATGAAGAATACTATCTTTATGTAACCACTTTGTTTATATGTGGGATGTAATGAAAGTTTTATGATCTAATTCTCTAAAACTCTAAACCCGAAAAGATCCTCAATGTGTAAGCTTGTAATAACTCAAGATTAAGTAAGGTTTAAGACTGGGGCCTTATAGTTGGATCAGAGGTCGGTTTAGATAACTTTAGGAGTTAGAATTCTATTAAATGATTATCCAAAAAAAAATTCTTTGAAATGATATAGCATTTGAAGATTACCATGTTGCTTCAACTAAGACATGTTTGTTCAGAATGGTTTTCTGCAGAGGAAACAGGAAAGCAGTGCTAGGAAGGCATACAGAAGGAAATAACCTTCCGAATTAGCATCCAGAAATGGTCGGAATTGGAACTGAACAGTTTGTTGCAGTAATAGCGCAGTTAACTCAAGCGATAAATTGTGGTGGTATCCATGCACGAGATCAGCCAGATCAACCGTAGAGGAACATTTCAGTGGTGGAACATTTCATGAGGCAACATCCACCATCATTCAGAGGATCATCTGACCATGTGCTAGCTGAAGGGTGGATTAAAGCACTAGAGAATATTTTTGATGTCATGGGGTGTTCAGACAATCAAAAGGCTAGTCTTGCTATTTACCGTTTGGAGGCTGAAGCAGATCAGTGGTGGTCTATGGTTAAAAATATCAGGGACGCCGATGAGATTTATGCTCTTGACTGGGATGAATTCAAAGGTATGTTTCTTGAGAAGTATTTTCCTAAGGCTATTCGACTTAGGATGGAAAAGCAATTCTTGGAATTGAGGCAAGAAGAAGACTCAGTGGCTGCCTATGAAGAAGGGTTCACTCGATTGGCAAGGTATGCTCCAAATTTTATCCGAGACCTTGATAGTAAAATCAATCGTTTTTACTCAGGATTAAAGCAAAAATATCGAAGGGCATTAGCTTCTCGTGAGTTTAAAAGTTATGAAAAGCTTGTTTGATGTGCTGAGAAGGTGGAAATAGAGTTTGCCGATGACCAAGTGTTCTATAACAACCAGCCGAAGAAGAGAATGAGGTGGCAGTAGAAAGGTAAGAACTATTCAAAAAAGTCTGATGGTAAGAGAACTAAGTTTCCAGTTTGTGATAAATGTGGAAAAAGGCATGCTGGGGAATGTCTTCTGAATTCTGGAAAGTGCTACCGATCTGGTAAGATGGGACATAAGGCTCGTGATTGCATTGAAAAGGATCAAGGTGAAGGTAAGAACAAATTTGATTTATAGTTAGTGAAATGTTATAAGTGCAATGAGATGGGTCACTATGCAAACGAGTGTTCGTCAAAGAGCTTGAGTGATGGGAAGCAGTTAGACTACAAGCAGAAAGGGGTGGTGAAATCCTTTGCAACCACTTCAGCAGATGTCGGGCCATCAAATGAAGTTGTATCAGGTACTTTGTTTGTTTTTTCATATTATTCCAGCGTGTTGTTTGATTCGGGGTCTACACATTCTTTCATCTCTGAAACCTTTTATAGTAAAATGGGAATACCATCTCAAGAAATGACTCCTGAACATTTGGTAAAAAAACCTGGGGGAAATGTTGAGGCAAAAAGAATTTATAAGAATCTTCCTATCCTTATCTGTGGAAAGAACCTACTTGCAAACCTTATTGTTCTACCTCTAGTAGAGTTTGATATTATCCTGGGTATGGATTGGCTCTCTATTTACCATGCTAAGATTGACTGTAGAGCTAAAGAAGTTTCTTTTCAGAAAGAATTTCAGTTTGTTTACAAGAATGAACCCTTACTTTTGATAACATATCAAGAGGCCGAGAAACTTGTAAATGATGGAAATGAATGTTACCTTGCACACATCGTTGAAAATAAAGGAACTGTTCAGATTAATGATGTGCCAGTGGTAAATGAGTATCCTGATGTTTTTCCTGATGAGTTTCCTGGAATAATACCAGATCGGGAAGTTGAGTTTATTTTTGACTTAGTTCCTGATGCTAAGCCAATTTCAAAACCCCCTTATCGAATGGCACAAATTGAACTTTTAGAGTTGAAGGAGAAATTGCAAGATTTATTAGAGAAAGGTTTCATTAGACCAAGCACATCACCATGGGGTGCTCCTGTTTTATTTGTTAAAAAGAAAGATGGTTCTATGATACTTTGTATTGATTATAGAGCCTTGAATAATATCACTGTTAAGAACAAATATCCTTTGCCTCATATCGATGATTTGTTTGATCAGCTCCAGGGAGCTCAGTTTTTTTCAAAGATTGACCTGAGATCGGGGTACCATCAGCTGAAGGTAAAGGAGGAAGATATTCCGAAGACCGTGTTCTGTACAAGATATGGCCATTATGAATTTGTAGTAATGCCTTTTGGTCTAACCAATGCACCTGCTGTATTCATGGACTTAATGAATAGAATTTTCCATGAGTTCTTGGATAAGTTTGTGGTGGTTTTCATTGATGATATTTTGGTGTTTTCTAAAAGTAAAGAGGAGCATGAAAGACATTTAAGGGTTATCTTGCAAACCTTAAAAGAAAAGAAACTATATGGGAAATTCAACAAGTGTGAGTTTTGGTTGCAACAAATTTCTTTCCTTGGTCACATTGTTTCTAAAGATGGAATAACGGTTGATCCTGCAAAAAAAAAGTTGTGGAAGAATGGACAAGACCCACAAATGTAACCGAGATTCGTAGCTTCCTTGGTTTGTCGGGCTGTTACCGAAGGTTTGTTAGAAATTTTTCATGGTTATCTTGTCCAATGACTAAGCTAACTCGGAAGGGTGTTAAGTTTATCTGGACAAAATAATGTGATGATTGTTTTCAGGAATTGAAAAGAAGATTGGTGAATTCTCCAGTTTTGGCAATACCTTCCAGGAATGGTGAGTTTGTTATATACAATGATGTTTCATTGAAAGGACTTGGTTGCATCCTAATGTAGAATGATCAGGTAATTGCTTATGCTTCACGACAGTTGAAAACTCATGAGGTAAATTACCCTACACATGATTTGGAATTAGCTGCTGTTGTTTTTGCTTTAAAAATTTGGAGGCATCATTTGTATGGAGTAAAGTCTGAAATATATACTGATCACAAAAGTTTAAAGTATATATTCACTCAGAAAGAGTTAAACATGAGACAGAGGAGATGGCTAGAATTAATGAAGGATTATGATTGTACAATTCATTACCATCCGGGAAAAGAAAATAAAGTGGATGATGCTTTGAGTCGAAAAAGTAATGCTTCATTAACAATGTTGCGTTTGGAACGTGATCCTTTGGTTAAGGATTTGATGAACTTTGGAATAGAAGTTGTTGGTGCAGGAAGTCCTCTGTTTTTTTTCAGGTATCAATGAGATCTTCTCTATCAGATAGAATCAAGCAAGCACAGAAGCAAGACAGTGAGTTGCAGAAAAAGGTAGAGCTGGTTCAGAAAGGTAAGTTTCCTGAATTCAACATTGATAATGATTGTGTTTTGAGATTTGGGAAGAGTTTGTGTGTGCCTTGTGATTCAAAGTTGAAGAGAGAGTTGTTATGTGAAGCTCATAGTTCTCCGTTTTCAGTTCATCCGGGCAGTACTAAGATGTATAGAGATCTGCGGGAGTATTACTGGTGGGATGGAATGAAAAGAGACATTGTTGATTTTACTGTGAAGTGTTTGACATGTCAACAAGTTAAAGCAGAGCGGCAGTTACCGAAAGGGATGCTTCAGCCTTTACCAGTGCCAGAGTGGAAATGGGAGAATATATCCATGGACTTTGTTGTTGGATTACCGAAGACATCTCGAGGTAATAATGCAATCTGGGTTATTGTTGATCGCTTGAGCAAATCTGCTCATTTCCTTGCTATACGAGATACTTTATCTCTTGATCAACTTTCCCGTTTGTATCTTAAAGAAATAGTCAGGTTACATGGAGTTCCTCTTTTCATTGTATCAGATCGTGATCTCAAGTTTACTTCTAACTTTTGGAAAGGCCTTCAGAAGTCGTTGGGTACTGAATTAAATTTTAGTACAACTTTTCATCCTCAATCAGATGGGAAGTCAGAACGAACAATCCAGACATTGGAGGATATGCTACGAGCTTGTTCTATGGATTATCAGGGAAGTTGGGACCAACATCTTTCTTTGGTTGAAATTTTATATAATAAATGTTTTCATTCCAGTATACAGATGGCACCATTTCAGGCATTATATGGGAAGCGGTGTCGAACTCCAGCTTTTTGGGATGAAGTGGGTGAAAGGAAGTTGATGGGACCAGAATTGGTAGAAGAGATGGCAGAAAAAGTTCAGTTGATTCAGAAACACATGAGAACAGCTCAGAGCAGGCAGAAGAGTTATGCGGATAACCGGAGGAAGGATCTATCTTTCGAGGTAGGTGATCATGTTTTTCTCAAGGTTTCTCCTTGGAAAAGTGTGATGAGATTTGGTAAGAAAGGAAAGTTGAGTTCAAGGTTCGTTGGACCATATGAAATTCTGGAGAGAGTTGGATAAGTTGCATACCGAGTGGCTTTACCTCCGAGTTTATCTCAGGTACACAATTTCTTTCACGTTTCTATGTTGAGAAAGTATATGCCAGATCCATCTCATGTTTTGAGCCCAGAGGCAGTTCAGCTGGAAGAGAACCTATCTTATGAGGAACAACCGGTCCAGATTTTTGACCACAGGGAGCAAGTGTTACGGAATAAGGTGATTCACCAGGTAAAGGTTTTGTGGAAAAACCACATGATTGAAGAGGCAACATGGGAATCTGAAAATGCAATGAGAGATAAGTACCCCCATTTATTCGATAAGTAAATAAATTACGGGGACACAATTTTCTAAAGGGGGGAAGGATGTAACATCCCAAGTAAGTAATGAATAATAGATATTTTTATCTATGTCTATTAATGATTAAGATAGTGTTTTAGAGGCTTAAAATGAAAATAAATCCAATCTTAAGCATGGAATACACTAATATTCTTAAAAGATTGTTTTACTGCCTTATGATGGAAAACCCTTTTTAAATCTATATTTTTACAATTTTATAAACTATGTTTGTCAAAATGAACTTATTCTTTATGATTGGGACATCAAAATTTACTTTGTGTGAATTTTTGGTATTTTTCTAACAATGTTCATTTTTTAATGAATAGTGAAAAATACTGCATTTTACATCAAAACTGCTTTTTAATCTAATTTATTTATATGATTAGATTATCTTTTTAATTGGTCTTAATGTGTAATATGAATATATATTTACCATTTAATCCAATGGTGGTCATTGGAATCAATTTCACTTTGAAATTGGACTTAAACTAGTGTCAATCTTTTGATACTTATTGTTTTATAAAAACACGCTATTTGCTCTGACATCGGGAATTAATTATTAAATTAATTAATGTGACTTATATGTTTTGAATTTTGTAAAATAGACTTCATTTTTGAATTTTTAATATCAAATATAGCTTAGGGTGAATTTTTGGTAATTTTTTGAAAAAATTCAATTTTTGATGAATAGTGAAACCACTAAGTAGTACTTATAAAAACTGATTTTTCCGTTTAAATGGAATTTTGCCATAATTGTGTTTTGAATTTCAAAAATCCGACATATATGGTTTTCATTAAGAAGTAAATTGTGGTTCAATGAGATTATAATAATTTTTGGTGAATAGTAACTTATTAAGTTCTTAATCGCGATTAGTGGTAATTAGTGTAGTTTAAGGTAAAAATAATGCTTTAATAAAATAAAATGAGCTTGACACATGTCCTACCCTCATTGGTTGGGTCATGGCCGACCAAGACAAGCCATGGGTCAACTTGGGGACCCCATGGATCCACTTTGGTTGGGAAATGACATAAATTACTTTTTATTTAATGTAAAGGTAAAAATGACACAAACATAATATGTTTTACAAAAACAATTTTTACATGGGGTTATAACGATCATATTTTTGATTATAAATAGTCATTGGAAAGCTAGAACGATTTCTTACGTCATAGTATTTTTTTTGTAATTTTTAGAAATTATATAAATTAAATTATTTATGACATAATAATGATGCAGCGATGACATCAGTATTTGAGGATTTAAATAAAAAGGAAAGATAATGTAAAATCTATGAACTACACATGTCCAAAGCCAATTAGATGAGTGGATTTAGAACCCTTATCACCTTATCCTCGAATTATATCAATGTGGGACCTTTTAAAACCGAAAAACATTTTCAAATAAAGTAATATTGCTTTACTTTCCAAAAGTGCCCCTCTTCTCCTCTTATAAAAGGCCCCCGCCTCTACCTCATTTCACACACTCCTCAAGCCTTTGGCTCAGCCAACCCCTGCCCATTTACTCTCTCCAAATCCCGCTTCTCATACTAGAGGATTCTCTTTATGCAGAATCCTTTCAAAGGAAGCCTTTAGGCTCAAATCAAAAGGAGTTACACTTTTAAAGGTAATTCATTCTCTCATGTTCATTTGTTTTATTTTTCTTCTCCAACCCCCTAAACTCTATTTATTTACTTATTTTGTAATAACACCAGTATCTTCAATATACCAAGATGTTGTTATAAGATTTATTTTTGCTACACTCTCACACAACTACATCAAATGGTTAAAGAACATACGGTTTCCGTGGATGGCGAAATTCTGCCTCCCGAAACGATGATTGTTCAATACTCATTTAACACCTTCAAAGGTGGCCATTATGATGTCACTATTTTTATATATGATATATAATATGTTTATTTTTTCCATAAGCTTCTGTTTTTTTCATTTTGGGCATACCTTTATGGTTTCCATTATGGGTAAACACAATATCTTCATTTTAGGAAGTGCGGACTACCGCCCCCTGAAAGTGATTTGATTCGTTAATACCATATGTGGGATGTGTAAAGGATAAAGTTAATGATATTATATATGTTATTATACTGGAATTATAATATACTCTTATATAATTATGATTCCATTCCAGAAATACGAAATAGAAATGGAAGTAGCGTTCATGCATACGTACGGCCTACCGTCTCCATGAACGGTGCATTACATTTCTTACCTCTAAATGTGATGTAATATTATAAATACATGTATATTCTAAATATATATGTTATCCAAATCATTAATATAATTCTGGATATAACGAGCCTTTTACCAAATTAACAACATGTAAGTGTAAGAAGTCTATTTTTGACTTAATAACCAAATACCGACAAAATGAACACTATTAACTTAAATGATTACATGATGTTAATAACATGGTATAAAAGGAATAATGAACTTGAAAAAGGTTCATAAGCAAGTAGATATTAACTCATGTTTATTATTCAGGAGATTAAAGAACGGTCAGGTCAAGTCGGATACGAGGTAAGGGGACTTCTTAACCCAATTTCCATTCTTTGGGTTAATCTCCTACTTTCAAATTATGTCATGATATTATTATGTCCTATCATGTATTTGTACTTTATTTATGTGTAATTATAGTGAATACACATAATAGATATATTTTATTTAAAAAATGATCCTTGTATGGGACTTTTTCTCAATCTCCTTTCATTGAGGCATATTTTATTTTATACACAACATTCTTTTATACGGTGTATAAACCCCTTTGACTTTTACATTTATTCAAAAGGAATCATTTTTATACGAAGCGTTTACTAAACGACAAAAGGGAATGTTTTTGTCGTACGTATGCGGCGACAACGACTTCTCTGCCGTCGTGACCGTTATTTGAGTTTCAGATTCCTCTACAAGCCATACCTTCTTTTTAAAAGAAAAATAAATACCATGTTTTACTTTTATTTTATTTTGGTATTGAAAATGGTTTTCACAATGTTTTTTGTGTTGTATTGATATCTTGTGATTGAAATGTGAAAATCTTATGTTTCCTTTATGCATGTTTTATGTGATACGATTATGTTATGGTTCTTGGGCATTATTATGAAGACGGGTGGTTCTGTGACAAACTAAGGGCGGGTGAGCCCGATATAGCTCTCCAATGCATTGGGTAACGCGAAGGAGTGAAACGTTAAGGTTTCTCCGAAGAGATTTTAGGGAATATAGTGTGATGGGTATTCCAAACATAACCAAGAGGGTTACTCCCTACGTAAGAATGTTATGAATGCCTCAAGTTACCTTTATGTCTTATGATTTCTATGATTTATTCATGATTTTATGAGGTATGTTAAAGTGCCTATGTTTTATGGGTAAAGTATGATTTCATTCTTATGTATATATGATCTCATGTTTCCTTTCCATGTTTTTATAACCCATACTGAGCTTTTTATGCTCATCCCAAGTTTTTTTGAAATGTTTTTCACAGGTCAAGGGAAAGGTACATGATATGATGATAGTGTCAAGGAACTGTCAAGAAATAATCCATGTTTTATTTTAAATGTGTTTCCATTGATGGGAATGAAGAATACTATCTTTATGTAACCACTTTGATTATATGTGAGATGTAATGAATGTTTTATGATCTAATTCTCTAAAACTCTAAACCCGAAAAGATCCTCAATGTGTAATCTTGTAATAACTCAAGATTAAGTAAGGTTTAAGACTGGGGCCATATAGTCTGCCCATTCTATCTGATTCCTATTTTATTTTCATAATGTTTTTTCCTATCTAGAAATGTGTCTATCTATAAAATTTTCCATATGGATTTATTATAGGAAACAATAACAAAACTCCATAATTATTCTTTCGTCATAGAAAATATCTCTATCTGATTATTATGTTTGATCTTTTCCTTCAGATGATTTCATCTGGGATGTTTATTCGATAACCCCTGGTGAAAACTTCTATGTTCACTAAAAAACTATTTTTTTCCTTAACCATTATATTCCATGTTTTTAAATAAACTTCTTAAAACTATTAAAAATATAAGTTAATCCAATGATTTGATTTAATATACCTATAAAAAAATTTATAGCTTTTAAAATGTATAATATCAAAAAAATGTCAAACATTCATACTCTCACTTAAACCCATTATATATGTGTTCATGAAATATAAATATTAGGAACTCTAATTTATTTTCATTATTAAATGAAAAAAATGAAATTCAACATTCCCTCTCAGATAAATAATAATTTGATACCTCCAAAACCCCCTTTAATCATTCTTATAACTTAGTGTTAATCATGATTTTCCTCTTGTATTTTTGGATGAATAAATGACCATCTCATCATCATAACATTTTGATAACATTACACAAATTGTAAAATTGTTCATTTAATATAATTTCCTTTTTTCCTAAAAATAAATTCTTGGAAAAAAAATTCTAGAAAAACATCATTATATTCCTTTATCTGTAATCTAAGTTCAGTCAAATGGATCTGATCATTTCGGTCTAAAAAATAGGTACAATGACAAATATGAGTTGTTCTATCTTTTATGAACTTATTTATCTCATGTTTCATTTGTAAACATCAAGAATATTTAGTAATAATCTATCCAGAAGATGGTGTTTAGAACTCTAATGATCTCCCATTTTCTATTTTTACAAATTTTAAAGGTCTCGTTTTTTGACATGACTAAAAAAGAGTACCATTGTAACATTAATATAACAACAGAAACACTCAAAAGATCCTCAAGTTCAATGAATTTATAATTCTCAATCCATATCTCTATACAATATTGTTTCTAGAAGCCTTTATCTGATCATTTTTTAAACATCTATATATTATTTTCTATTTGAAACTCATAGAACAAAATTTGTATATATCAATGATTTTCTACCATATCTAATAAATTAATTGTATAATGAAATATTAATAATTCTTGATGTTAAAATATTTCATAACTGAAAAGAAAACCTGGATTCTTCATATAAAAACTTAGTTGAAAAAACACCATCTAAAAAACACCATCTAGAAATTCTAGAATAAAAGAATTTTATCTTTTCCTCTTTTAAAAAATAATATATCATGATATTTTCCATGTTTTTAGGCATTTTTAGATCTGAGAATCATCTTCATAATTAATATTGATAATTCATCTAATAAATTTTTTCTAGAAACCAGTTCTAGAAAAAACATTTAGAAAAAAATAACAGTGTTTTTCATGAATTGTTTTTCTAAATTTCATCATCTAACCCTCTATGTTACATCCTATGAGTTTGATACCAAGATTTAAATAGTTATGTTATTTTATTAAAAAACAAAACAATGTTCATTTTGAAATATTTTTTCTGAAACTATCTTCACCCATCTTAGTCCCAAATGTTTATTAGGTTGGGGTTTTCAGGATCCAACAATTTATAATGGCATCATAACATTCCAAAATGTGGTCTTGGTATTCAATTTAAGAAATTTTATGTTTAGGATCAATGTTTAGAAATTATTCCATAAGAAATATGGAAAAAATATACAAAATAAAAAATTTATAGAAATCATATTGACTATATTCATGATTATTAAGATGCACCTCTCATCCATTATTGAGATTAGATTTAATAAAAAATGAGTGAAATCATATGATTATACAAACAACAGGAAAAAAATTTATAATAACTTATACCATAATAGAATTTAAGATGATAGGAGAAAATTAAATAGAGGAACTTCCAATCTTAGAATAACTATGGGGAATCAAATGTATCCTATGGTGACAAAATTCTTCTAAGAATAAAGGAGAAACCACTATAGGAAGAGGAGGAGAGGATGGATCATGAAAATGGTTGCTGGATGAAATGAAGGTGGAAAAGGGATGAAATCCATCTGATAGAGGGTGAATGGAAATTTTTTAAATTCAAATGGTCCAAATGGGATGGATCATCATGATACAAAATTGTGGATCAACTACCTAGGTGGAACTAAACATGTGAGTTATGCAGATGGTTTTTCAAACCGTGGGAAGCCTTTGCACCCACCTATACTATTTTCTATAAAACACCTACATTTCCATGCGGCTTCTGGTCCACATTTTGAAAAACTATGTGCCACCCTATAAGTCCCTTCACGAAGCTATACTATAACACAATAATAATTTGAAAATGATAAAATTGTTTTTATAGTGTATGTTACATGCCACACTGAGTATAAACAACCCATGTAATATATATTTTTAAATTTAATCTCTTTGATAGTTTATAGAACACGAAACCTTGAGTTTAAGTTAACCATAATATATTTAAATGGATGTAAAGTTAGAAGGTTTTAATATTTCTAACTAAATTATGATATTTATTGTTACCTATGGATTATAAATAAAATAAGAGTAATTTTATAGAAAAATAAATGTTTTAGGAAAAACTGTTTTTTCTTCTCCTAAATGACGGTTTAACGTCACTTTGTGCACATAATTTAAAATTAATTTTTAACAATTCTATAAAATTTATTTTTTAAAATAAGATAAATTTTTGAAATAATCATATAAAAATTATATTAGGATGATTTTTTTGTGAATTTTTATAATATTTTTTTTCTAAATAGTGAAAAATACTAAATTTTAATTGAAAACTACATTTTAATTTCATTACATTATAATTATAAATTAATTTTTTTAAATTGGTTTGAAATAAAAATTCTTTCAAATATATATCTGTCAATCCAATTTAGTTCATTATAATAATTTTTCACATTAAATATTTATATAAAAACAACAATAACTTTTGAATAATTTTTCATTTAAAACCTACATTTTCATCGACTCTACTGGATTACTTTTAAAATACACTTTTCCACATATATTAATGCATTTTTGAAAAATTGATTCCATATTTGTAATTGGAATAATTTATATAATATAATATTTTCAACTTAATTTTTTACCATAAATAATAGAGAAAAACATAAAAAAATTATTTAGGATGATTAAGGAAAAATGGATTTACTGTGTGTTTAAACTAAAAAGATAAGGATTAATATAACCTATTTTTTTTCTAAAATATAATTTATAGAAATATTTAACTGATTGAATTTTTAATTATCTATAATAATCCATTTTAGATCTATGGGTCTAGTGAAATACATGGGCACACCTTTTTCTTCTAAAAAATTACATGTGTGCCACTCACCTCACATTTAATTGGCCACCCGCACTCCAGTATTCTTTAAAAATTCACAACATTTTTTTGGCCAACCCCATGAAAAATAACATCCCAAATTTCCTACACCAATACTATAAGCCTTATTTTTTCTATAGATAGAACCTAGAGAAATCCAGTGGTAAAAACCTAAGGAATATACTCAAAGGATAGGTAAAATTCATCAATGAGAGTTTTTATTATATTTCTTCCTCCACCACATTCAATTATAATTAAAAAATTACGACTTAATAAAAAAATATTAAATATAATGAGATGGTTTTAGGAAAATTAAATTTCCTAACCATCCCCAATTACATCATAGGGGAAACGAAATCATCATTAGTGTGTATGGAGGAATACCACTTCGCAAATAGATGTCATTAGTTTTTTCCATTACTACCAATAAATTTTGGGTATGGAGTATGATTTAATATATATATATATATATGATGTTTATAACATAATTATACCTATTATGTATTTTTATAATATATAATTTTTTTACTTTCAATACTATAGGATATATGATATCATCAATCCTATGTACGGTGGACTACCATATCAAGAAGCGACGAGATTCATATTTCAATAACGCTTTAAATAGATGATGATAAGGATAATGTTAATGATTATATGTGATATTAACAGAATAATTATGATATTAATGAAATATTTAACATTATAAAAATAATATATACACTCACACACACACACAGACACACACACACACAGACACACAGACACAGACACACACACACACACACACACACACACACACACATATATATATATATCATATTATATATTACCTTTTAACTCGATGAAAGATGATTACATCAATCCTGTACATGTGGAAAATTGTATTTATGGAGAGATGTGACACACTTTTCATAAACACACAACATTGATGATATATATGAGTATAATTAAAGAAATAATAAGTCATATATTATATAATTAACATCCATTAAATATAAAATATTTTTACAATCTTTCCATGATTATCATTGAAAAAAAAATTTAACTCAGGCATACATGTGACCTACCATCCCAATGATCATAAAATACATCATTTTTCAAAACTATATCTCATGATTGATTTTAAAAATAAATATATCAAAAAATATGAAAATCATAAAATTATTATTATTCTGGTGATAATAAATCTATATAATATTCACAAGAACTGTATATTTCCTGATAAAACACGCATGATAAAATATGGCAACTAACACCCAAAAAATTAATATATTGAGATATTATTAATGAACAGGTGATAAGATTATATAAAATAATCATATATGAAATCATAAATACTAATATGGTTATTTAATAAGTTAATAACATGCTTAAAACAACTATACATGAGATTAATGAATGTTTAACAAAAAATAAGAATTAGATAAAGGACTTCATCTCAATTTCCTTTCATTAAGGAATATTGTAATGTTATACCACCCAATTTAAATTGTATGGTGTATATACTACCCCATTTTACATATAATGTTATTATTACATAATAATTTATTTTATTTTTTGTTTCAATTTTATTTTTTTCATTAAATTTGATTATACTTATTGTTTACACTGTAGTACATAATTTCATAACTCAATTACATTTAATTGGGTTATATTAATTCTTTTTCATCATAGATACACTATTATTATATTTATAATGATTTTTTATTATCTAATTTTTTACATAATTTATTTTTATTTTTATTTTTATTTTATATATGTAATGAATTCATTGGTTAATTCTCACTTAAACGTTATATTCTTTGTAACTATTAATTTCACAATTTAATTTTAATTTGGATTGTTTATACTTGAAATTACATTAAATGAAATTATTTGATCATTATTAATTAAAAACTTTTATTTTCATCTATAATATTTATTTATGATATTATTATGTAATAATACTATTTCTCACTCCTTCATACATAAAATAATAGAGAATTATTTTTGAAAATCCTATATTATTTCTCTCTTATGTCGGTAATCCTTTTTCATCAAAAAATCTATTTTATAAAAATGATTTTGATTTTGTGTAAATTTTTTCAAAATTATTTATTGAAGATAGTTTTACCCATTTTTACATTATTATAAAAAATTTAATGGAATTTTCATTTCATTCTCAAAACAATTCGATTTTATAATTTAATGTAGAAGTAAATGGAAAATTTGTTTTAACATGTAAAACATGAATATAATTTTTATTCATCATGAAAACAAATTTTTTTTATAATAAACATTATAAGTTTCAATGGTTATTTTTATAAGGTAAATTAATTTGAAAATGTTTGGTGAAATTTTAGTTATAAAATGTGATTTTTAAAATGAAAATAGCATTTTCCTCAAGAATCATTTCAATGTTATTTTTATGGTATTTATATTAATCAATGAATAAAAACACCTATTATTACTAAAATGGGTATTTTTTGTATTGATACAATCCATATTCTTACTCTAGATGGATTATGATTATTTGGATTGTAGAAAATATTAACATTCACTTCCTTAATACATTTTTGTTGTCATTAACTTTCCCTTGAAATACTCAGCTTGTTTTGGAAATAAAATGTCCCATATATATCCATATTATATATCATGGATATCATTATTTATAGAACTATATATCATTTCTACATATAGTATTATTTAAGGAATTTAATTTTTTTATCTAAGAAAAAATTTAAAAATCAGTATTTGTTACTAAATACATATATTTTATAATGAGGTACAATGTTTATGAATTAAATATATTTTTTGATATATGGTGAATGTTTTGGACATGTAGAGACTCATGTGGAATAGATATAGTAATACTATGGATGCATTTGAAGTCTTATTAGGTGAGTTAGTAAGCCTGAAAAAATCATTGAGGCAAACCCAATGGTTTTTTACATAGTAGTTTTATATTATCTTTAGGATTGATCTTGAGGGAAAAATTATCATGTTATAAAGAGATGATGTCTAATAATTTAGAATTGACTTCATTATGAATTTAATTATTATTATCCCCGATATTTTTAATGATATTATTTCTTGATTAATTTCATTCATTGATATTGATTACATGGAATACATGTTCATTTATTTAGCTTTCCATATTGACTATACATATCAAGTAATGATAGTAATTTATTGATTAAATAGAATGTGTTTTTATTTATCTACCCTTACATATAGATTATTATCCATGATATATTTTCATCGATGTTATCTCTAGATATTATTACTTATCACTTTATTGGTTATATGGAATGTGTGTTTAATGATTCAACATTCAAGATTGATTATCCCTATTTCTTCCATTGTAATTAACACTTTATGAGCATTTGATTTCACCCTTATTTTGTTTAATTTCCCCAATAATCCATTATGTAAACTATAATTAATATTCAAGGATACATAAGGGTAATAACGTTAATCCCAAAAAAATTATATTGTGATTTGTTTTTTAAAATGAAATCCCAAACTCAAGTATGTATGTATTTTACCATGACTGTTAAACAATTCAGTTCTATTGGGATGTTATTCCATGTATCTTATGAAAATGTAATAAAGCATATATTTGATCTAGGATACTTGGGTCAAGGACACCACACTAAAGATATATCTTAGGGGGATGCACGATTTGAACTAACCAAGTGCCCATTGAAAACATTACACATATATTGGTATGTATGGTTAGTATTAATCATGATCCAACCGTCTACCGTGGTCTATTTCAGCAAAAAAAATTGTTTTAGTGCTTGATACCCATGAATCTAACCCAAAATCTTGGGAAATCTCTTGAATCTTACACCAAATATAATTAATTTTTTTTCTTCATATATATAATTTACATTTAATGCTTATTTAATGATTCAAAGAGTCCACTAAATGGAAAAAATTATATTCCTTTGAAAATTTACACCAATCCAAAATACAAGATGATACACACTAAGAATAATCTATTCAACCGTTGACATTCTTTCTCTTGAGGTCTTATTAGATGACTTTTGAATGTTTTCAGGAATCTAATCTCTTCTTAATGGGTAAATTAGGTAATGTTTGAAATAGAAATTTTTTAATGATATCCTACAAAACATATGTTTCATTTTCATTATGTGATTTTTTGTCCTTAAATTATATACCCCTCAATTTCATTGGTTGAATTCTTACATATCATGAGAATATTATCAGTAATGAATATTTATTCTCTCCAAATTATAGGAATCAAAAATAGATTCTTACACTAGTATGTTATTTGAATCATGAAGTGATTTATTCTCCACTAAGTTTTGTGAATCCAGAATTTATTACTATTTTATTATGTTATTGGAATTATGAAGTGATGATGGATCTACTAAGATGTGAAAATAAACATATGATGTAAGATCCACTATGTTGTGGGAATTAGTTAGTAATTCTTACTTCAATTTTATATGGGAATTTGGTAGTGATGAATGCTCTACTATTTTATGTGAATTGGGTTATGATTCCTTTTGTACAACATGTGGGAATATTAGAGTGGTTCTCACTCGACTCTGTTGTTTTTTCCTATACTTATGCTTATAAAAAAAATTATATATTGTATTCCTTTGTTGTGATCCTTGTATCGTGATTATTGCTTCATTATTCCACACTTTTACACCATGATATAATTTATATAATTTTATATTATATGTATTTCTATTTTTCATTATTGGAAACTCTAATTTTTTTATGCTCTTTTTGACAAGTTATTTCCTTATGATCATTTTATCTCACGAGATTGTGATCTAACCATTGATTACATAATGATGAATTTTCCTCTATTGATGGTTTATGCTCACCCCATTTTTATATTATTAATTCCCTATGTTATGAAGATTAGTATAACTTAGGTTATTTCTTGATGTTGATCTAGTATGATGTGATTATAGATAAATTCAAACAATATAATTTTTATGTAGGTAATATAAAATTATATTAAACCTTTTAATTATTTTTATTTTGATATTTTTTTTGATTTAATTTTTAATTAATGATATATATATATTTTTATCATGGTTATTATCACAATGTATCAATTATAGTTTATAAACATTGAATTTTTTAGAACAATATCCATGATTATGGGTCTAGGTTATCCCAACTAAATTGTGACTATTACAAATTAAAATAACTAGTGTGAATTCCACTAATATACACATAAGAACTCTCTCTTTTGTCCCATGAATATGTTGAATATATATAACCCTCTCAATCGTATTTTTCCATTATTTATTCAGATCATTTTATCTGTAAGAGTGGAATAAATCACCAATATCATCTAGTCATAGACCACAAATAAAGTTTCTATGATTTTTAATTCAATGTTCCAAGGATCTCACAAATGTGTAATTATACAATAAATCCCAAGAATTTTGACCAAAATCAATTATAAGGTACTAACAATGACTTAATTTCAAATCTTCATACATCCTTTCACCTTACATAACCAACCATAAGATCATAAATTAGTAGTGTGTTCTCCATATTACTAAACATCAACGAAATATCTATAAATACCTAATCACATCATAATTTATATATATCATAATGAATTATACCCGCTCATTTTCTATAATGGAAAGTGAGAATGAACATACCAACAAACTGTAAAACCTTGAGGAAACCACACTACTGGAATAGACTAGAAGGATACACTACTACTTACTAACTAAACACTAATCTTATATACTAATGACTTTATAAATGAATCCTCAATACCAAAATAATTAGCATTTATTTGAATCCTAATAGTCCAAATATATTCCAAATTCCTTTACATACCATCTGACGAGTTTCTACCGATTTGTGACCTCCCATAACTATCTCAATATAAATCCCATGCATACACTTCATGATAATGGTGATGGGGCCACAATATATTGTAGAGGATGTTGTGGATCGAGGATTTGATTATGGATTTTTGAATAACTATGAATTTTGAACCAGTAAACTCGTGTATGGATCCATTATCAATCAACCAAAAAGCGGATTTTTAAAATATAATAGAAAGATAATTTTCAATTAGAAACCCATACCATTGTATTCAATGACATAATTATCATATAGTATGTTATCTAATAAGACACCAAATAAAATATTATCAATTTTTTAATTTACAAAGAAATTTTACAAAACACATTTTCCCATAATATTTCTTATTTTATGAAAATTATATTATGTAACCAGTTTGATTTTAGTATTATTTATAATCACATGATGATATTCATGTGCCATGTAATCATATATATTATGAATTATGTATAATCACATGCCTCTCACCTCAATAGATTATGAGAAAAAAAATATATCAACAACCAAATAATCACAAATTAATAAAAAACAAATAGAAATTGAAAAGGCAAAAATAAAATCCAAACTAACCTACAATCATTGAATATTTGTTCAAAATGTAAATTCTAAATTTCCATACCAGTAACTGAATCATTATTTCCCTATATATCATTTTTATAAATTTATAGAAATAAAAACACACTATTCCAAAAAACTATTTTAATATCATTTCTGTGTTTGTAGAAAAATATCTAAGTTAATAATATTATATGAACTCAGTCAAACCTCCATGCAGGCTATTTTCTAATGACTATATAAAATATTTGATGATCAATGTTTTAGAGAATATTTTCTATATATTGTCATGACCCGTCCTCGGGGCCCGTACCGTGACTACCCCAAACCTGCCTTCCATAGGCCAGGGGCTGGCGACTAGCACCAAGGCGTAAATTCCAGAAAAAGGGAAGGCATTGCCTTGTAAAGTAAACAAGCACCACATAGTAAGAAAGCAGAAAAGTAAACACTAAGAAAAAACTGTAACAAGCTGTACTGAAAGTAAAAGGGGCCGGAAATACAAGCCCAACTATAAAGTACAACTGAAAGGGAAAAACAGCAACTGAAAAGAAAAGCCGCAGCGTCGATCCGTCCTCTGGAAGTTCCACCTGAAGGGTGGGTACAGATAGCCTCCACTACTCCTCGAGTCCACCTGACCGCTCCGAGTACGTCCCGCCCAGTGGTCCACCTCCAGGTACCGTCCTGCTCCGCAAGCCCCCACCACGATTCCGCTGCGCTGTCCGTCGTCTGCAACAAACACAACGAAGTGCGGGCATAGCCCATGCAGGGGTGAGTATAAGCTACTCAGTAGGGACCCCGAGACCCTCGAAGGTCTCCCGAAATCCACCAAGGATAAACCAAAAAAGAAAAGATACAATCACGATGTAACATCCGACACTGCTTAGGTATATGCCCATACATATACCCAAGTCATCAATTCCCATTCGGCTCCAACATCTGAGCCCAAGCACAACCCAGTCCACACAGGAAAGCAAAACACAAATCCACACAGGATTGCACAACACATTCCACAAAGGAGAGTTAACAGTAAATCAACACAGGATAGTTCAACACAATCCACAAAGGAGAGTAACACAAGATTCAGCTCACACAGGTACCTCTTTGTATGACGTTAGAGATGATTAGATGTAGCCACTGATTCGTCTAAGCCGTCAGACCCACAAAGGATCTGTAGGTACTAACCCTCGCAATGACCTACATAGGACCGATCAGGAAGTTGAACCCAAAGCTATTGGGAAACACCTTATCAATCAATTACAGTGGTTATGCCGCTACAACCAAGCGCTTCTATCTTACCTTGGACTTCTGTAGTTCTCCACATATCGGGTACTATGGGCTTGCTGCTACAACCAAGCGCTCCCCCGTGCCGCTACAACCAAGCGCTCCTCCGTCGTGGGTCTGCCGCTACAAAAAAGCGCTCCCCTGTGCCGCTACAACCAAGTGCACCTCTGTTGTGGGTCTGCCGCTACAACCAAGCACTCCCCTGTGCCGCTACAACCAAGCGCACCTCTGACCTGGGTCTGCCGCTACAACCCAGCACTCCCCTGTGCCGCTACAACCAAGCGCACCTCTGTCGTGGGTCTGCCGCTACAACCAAGCGCTCCCCTGTGCCGCTACAACCAAGCGCACCTCTTTCGTGGGTCTGCCTCTACAACCAAGCGCTCCCCTGTGCTGCTACAGCCAAGAGAACCTCTTCCGGGTTATCCGTAACACACTGAGTCGTTCGATCAGCAGTCGTCAAGTCCCAACAGGCTCTAGGGTTTCTGCACACAGCATGCTCGTCCCGGGAGGATCCACTACACGAGCTAAGAGGTCGATGCATCAACTGACATGTAGTCCGGAGTTGATGTATCCCAAGATGTACCATAGTGGTCACTGCCGAAAACACTGTGGATTCCCGTACTATTTTCATCATCATCGCAGTCGAATCCACTGAGGATCTCTGTAAAGTCGTCGTCGTCGAAGTCGCAGCCAGCACTAGGGTCCCCGCACACAGAAAGCTCGTTCGGGAGGGTCCGCTCCACGAGCCGAGAGGCTGATACATCAACAGACTCAAAGTCCAGAGTTTATGTATCCAAAAGTTCAGTATCATCAACAGGAACTCAACGTCGCAGACGACGCGTCAATCGGACGCCCGGTCTGAGAGTTATTGGCTTTTCCGTCCCAGGGGCCCGGTTGGTTTCTAAGTCAAAACCAATCCTATCGTACTCCACATGCATCCAAACCTTTGGCAGAGTATGCCAAAAGATCTGTCTCACTTAGAGGAAAACAACAAAGCCGACGACACGTCAATCAGACGTGTGTAGCTCAAGATATGAGCATTTCCGCTCCGAGGGCCCGGTTGGTCTCGTGTACGAACCAACCCGGCCGAACCCAAAGTATTCCGAAACCTTGAGTGCAATATACCGAAACGACCGTCTCGATCCAAGGATCGCGTTTCCACTGATGGCGTGTCGTTCGGAGGCTCGTAGCTCAAGTTACTGGCAAAAGACCGAAAATGGTTCGAAGACGGGGGTCTGGGCCCGGGCTGACCCGGCCCGACCCCCCTGGGTCAGCCGAACCAGGTCGACCCGAACCGGGTCGACCCGACCCGGTCCATCCCGGCCAGACCCGGTCCGGCCAGGCTAGGGCGCGGCCCGGCTCGGCCTGCCGGTCTGGCTCGGCTCGGCCGAGCGGCCGAGTAGTACAGGGGGCTCGTTGCCCCCGTGTGTCCGCACCGCAGCCCCCACGGGGGGCCACCCTAGTCAACGAATGCGGAAAAGGCCGCGTACCGTGTGTGCGCTGGACCCGCGCGGCCGCAGGTCCGCTGGCGCCGCCGCCGCCGGCGCCGCCGGTGGCTTCCGCGGGCCACCAGAGTTTCTCCGGTGGTCCGTTTTCCTTCCCGTCTATGCCGTTGATCCTCCTGGGTTCCGTTCTTCACTGTGGGATCATCAAGTTGCCCTTGCGTCACATTTTGTCATCGCCCGCCAAATCTGCACAACCACGAAGAACGGCGGAGGGTTGTCGGGCCGTGTTCGTTTGGCCAGCACCCTCCGCATTAGATAATAACAACAGGAGAATTATTCAACACATGAATACATACCAAAAAACAATTTTTAATGAATCAAAATTGTTTTCATGAACCGGGTTCTTCATTTTGAACGGAAACAAACACGGGAATGTAAAACATCCAAATAAAATCCCTACCTCGTCATGTCGTCGCACGCGCGTTCTTCGAGGAAATTGATCGCCGCGGAAGGAGGCGATCGTCGCGTCGCGGAAGGCGTCGCGTCGTCGCGGAAGGGTGTCGCGTCGTCGCGGAATCCGGCGTTGCGTCGACGAACTCAACGGATGATCGAAGATCGGGGCGGGGAATAACGTCTCGGATGAAGCGTCGCCAATCTCCGAGGGTGACGACGTTCTTCGCGTTCATCTCGTTCTTTGCGTTCTTTGCGTTCTTTGCGTTCTTCGTGAAGGTGGGTGAAGGCAAAAGAATTTCTGTCAAAAGTCTCTCAACCTGTAATCCTCAAGATGTCGGCGTTGGTCTTATTTTATTTTTACGCCAACGGATTTCAAACAGGTTAAGAAACAAATGAAATTAATTCATAGAATTAATTTCAACGAATAAACCGCCAATTTAATTCAACGAAGAAAACCACCCATTTAATTCAACGAAGAAAACTGCCCAATTAATTGGTGCGTAAAGATAATAAGAAAATGCATCAGTTGACTTTCATAATGACAGGTTTTCGCGGGTGCGTTACTTAGAAGAAAAGAAACGGTGGGGCTTGTGCGGGTCCCATCTCACAAATATCATACCAAGAGGGTAGGATATTTTTGGATAACACCCTATCTGCATCAACTCAGCTTAAACCGCTTTAAGTGGCTTCAAGTGGCTTGCAAGTGGCTTAAGTGAAATAAAATAAAGTTTGTCGTACAATTATTTTATTTCTTAACTTTAAGCCTGCAAATTAAAAACCACACCCGAGCAAACACAACTATAGAAGAGGCGTTTCTAAGCAAGTACCGACGCTGCGATTCTATCGGTGCCCTCAGAATTCGATTCCGGGCACCGATTCAAAAGTTAGAAAAACCCGCTCGTCCGTTCACTGAACGTACCCGAGCCAAACTTCGAAAAATGATTCTGGGCACACCAGGCCTCAGAATCAGGTGCTGTCAGAAGCTGCGTTCTTGTAAAATTCCAAAGAAAATTAAGAGAAAAATAATTTCCTTGAAATTTACGGGTCTTTACATTACTCCCACCACAGGGCTTTACCTCCCCGTAAAGCTTCACCACAAACTTAGGGATACAAAGGCGGTACTGAGCACGCATCTGAGCCTCCCGCTCCCAAGTGCTCTCTTGGAGGTTCTCGAGCTTCAATATGAAGCGCACTAGAGGAATCGATCATCCACGTAGGACCTGCTCCTATCGATCCTCGATCTCCACTGGGACCTCCGCAAAAGTCGCCCCATCATCAAAGACCAGCTCTTCATGGTCAAATATTGGGGTTGGGTCGTGCACGTATCTCCTCTTTTGAGATATGTGGAAGACGGCGTGCACCCGGTGAAACTGTGGTGGTAGAGCCAGGCGATAAGCCTCCTTGAAAATCTTGCTGAGGACCTGGAAGGGTCCGATGAAGCGTGGAGACAACTCTCCGCTTCGGCCAAACCTTCGTAATCCACGTCGAGGTGAGACCCACAAGAAGACGTGGTCTCCATCCTCGAACTCTAGTGGCATCTGTCTCCTGTCAGTAAAAGACTTCTGTTGGCTCTGAGCTGTCCTCATCCGCTCCTGGATGACCTGGACCTTCTCTGTCGTGGCCTGGACCATCTCTGGTCCCACAAGAGCTACTAAGATTTCTTCTTTGCCGATAAGAGAAATCTGGTCTCATCCCCTGGATGAACCACTTCCATTGCCTAATACAGTCAATCCCGACATGGATGGTACGAATCCATACCAAGGATGACGTCGTAAGGACTCGACGCTACTACCAAGAGATACAACCGTCACTCTCGCCTCCAAGGGTTGAGTCACACTGTCGGCATCAGTGTGTGGTAACTGGTTCTCCTCTAGTAGATGTCTCACAAGTGAGGGTCAAGTCAACAGTCTAAACCGGAACCTCTTAGTACAACACAAAATAGGACAGGAATAAAAACATCACCAAGGTATGCGTATTTTATTATTGCAACTCATAATAAAAAGACACTACACCATAGCAACAAGGAACTAGAAGTACAAAAGACGTATCCACTAGTTCTGCTCCTGTCCATATGCTCCCAGATCTCCATGATCGAAGGCCTCAGCTGCCTGAAGCTGATCTCTCGCATGTTCACCAACTCCCTGCGGTCGGGGTGGACCTCCTGGTGGTGGTGGTGGCAACACCCCGAAGCATCGTCCACCTCCAGCTGCACGGCCAGCTCCCCTGCCATGGCCACCTGCTCATTGCGGCCCGCCCTGATCGAACCTCTGCCTCTGGCTGGGGGGTCCTTCGTTCATCTGATAGTCATCTTTATGGAGGGTCGAACAGTCACGAGCCATGTGACCAATCCCGCCGCAAGAGTAACACTGCCCTCTCATGGAAAGTCGTTGTCCACCCCGAGTGCCTCTCACAAACGATCCAGAGTCATGCTGTCGAAAACCTGTAGGTCTAGTCCTCTTGGACCCCTGTGTCATATCTCTAATGCCCGCTGCAGAAGACTCTGCCGCATGTCGGCCAGTGGTGGGTCCTACTGCTGGAGACTGCTCAGCAAGGAAACTCTCCACTAAGAGGGATCGCTCCAACACCCCTGCATGTGTCGGAATGTTGAGGGAGATCATCGAAGCCCTGATCTCGTGCCTCAGTCCCTGCTCGAAGGTCCAGGCCCGGAAGAACGGGTCCTGTACCATATCTGTGGAGTAGCACGAGAGATCAGTAAACGTCGCCGCGTATTGAGGTACTGTCATGTTGCCCTGTCGCAGCTGTAGTAGCTCCTGAATGCGCACCGTACGGAGGGTGGTTGGGATGAACTCGGAGCAGAAGATGCTCTCAAAGTCCATCTAGAGAAGAGATGTCTCGCCGTGCACCTGGAGCATCAAGCTCCACCATCTGCTTGCTGCCGCGTGCAGGAGGCTCGCTGCGAGGATCACCATGTGGTCTGCTGGTGTCTTCACTAATCTGAAAACCCGTACAACTGCCTCCAGCCAGTCCTCGGCGGCCTGAGGGTCCGTCTCCCCGTGGAACCTGGGCGGTCGCTGGCGCTGGAACTCATGAAGTGAACTAAGGCGACATGCATCGTCAGCAGCTAGGGCTGGTAGCATCGGTGGCTCGGTGGGTAAAGGTACCGCCGGTGCCTCTGCTGTCAAAGGGCCCTATACCGAAGCCTCGTCGCTCGGTGGGATGTCGCCACGCACAACGCTCGGAACCCTAGCTAGCTGCCGTCGTGGGGCCATCCTGAAAAGAGACAGGTGCGCCACGGTTAGAACAGTGTACCTGGTGAGCTGACCCAAAGTAATCAAACAGAAAACTTGAAACACACATGCAATCAATGTTTTCGTGTATTAAGTCAGAAATCAGAATTCAGGGTCCTGGTGTACGGATATGTCGGCTGCCGCACCAACACTGGACTCCCTAGACTGATAACCACACCTAATACACTAAATACTATTTATTCCCATAGAAAAAAGATCAGATTCTGCTATAGAACCGAACTCCTCTGATACCAATTTGTCATGACCCGTCCTCGGGGCCCGTGCCGTGACTACCCCAAGCCCACCTTCCATAGGCCAGGGGCTGGTGACTAGCACCAAGGCGTAAATCCCAGAGAAGGGAAGGCATTTTCTTGTAATGTAAACAAGCACCAAAGAGCAAGCAAGCGGAAAAGTAAACACTAAGCAAAAACTGTAACAAGCTGTGCTGAAAGTAATAGGGGCCGGAAATACAAGCCCAACTGTAAAGTACAACTGAAAGGGAAAAACAACAACTGAAAAGAAAAGCCGTAGCGTCGAGCCGTCCTATAGAAGTTCCACTTGAAGAGTGGGTACAAATAGCCTCCACTGCTCCTCCGGTCCACCTTACCGCTCCGAGTATGTCCCGCCCAGTGGTCCACCTCCAGGTACCGTCCTGCTCCGCAAGCCCCTACCACGATTCCGCTGCGCTGTCCGTCGTCTGCAACCAACACAACAAAGTGCGGGCATAGCCCGTGCAGGGGTGAGTATAAGCTACTCAGTAGGGACCCCGAGAACCCCGAAGGTCTCCCGAAATCCACCAAGGATAAATCACAAAGGAAAGATACAATCACGAAGTAACATCTGACACTGCTTAGGTATATGCCCATACATATACCCAAGTCATCAATTCCCGTTCGGCTCCAACATCCGAGCCCAAGCACAACCCATTCCACACAGGAAAGCAAAACGTAAATCTACACAAGATAACACAACACATTCCACAAAGGAGAGTAAACAGTAAATCCACACAGGATAGTTCAACACAATCCACAAAGGAGAGTAACACAAAATTCAGCTCACACAGGTACTTCTTCGTATAAAGTTAGAGATGATCAGATATAGCCACTGATTCGTCTAAGACGTCAGACCCACAAAGGATCTGTAGGTACTAACCCTCGCAATGACCTACACAGGACCGATCAGGATGTTGAACCCAAAGCTATTGGGAAACTCCTTCTCCATCAAGTACAGTGGTTATGCCTCTACAACCAAGCGCTTCCATCTTACCTTGGACTGCTGTAGTTCTCCACCTATCGGGTACTGTGGGCCTGCTGCTACTACCAAGCGCTCCCCCGTGCCGCTACAACCAAGCGCTCCTCCGTCGTGGGTCTGCCGCTACAACCAAGTGCTCTCCTGTGCAGATACAACCAAGCGCACCTCTATCGTGGGTCTGCCGCTACAACCAAGCGCTCCCCTGTGCCGCTACAACCAAGCGCACCTCTGTCGTGGGTCTGCCGCTACAACCAAGAGCTCCACTGTGCCTCTACAACCAAGCGCACCTCTGTCGTGGGTCTGCCGCTACAACCAAGCGCTCCCCTGTGCCGCTACAGCCAAGCGCACCTCTACCGGGTTATCTGTAACACACCGAGTCGTTCGATCAGCAGTCGTCAAGTCCCAAACAGCTCTAGGGTTTCCGAACACAGCATGCTCATCCCGGGAGGATCCACTCCATGAGCTAAGAGGTCGATGCATCAATTGACATGTAGTCTGGAGTTGATGTATCCCAAGATGTACCGTAGTGGTCACTTTAGAAAACACGGAGGATTCTTGTACTGTTTTCATCATCGTCGCAGTCGAATCCACTGAGGATCTCTGTATAGTCGTCGTCATCGAAGTCGCTGCCATCACTAGGGTCCCCGCACACAACAAGCTCGTTTGGGAGGGTCCGCTCCACGATCCGAAAGGCTGATACATCAACTGACTCAAATTCCAGAGTTAATGTATCCAAAAGTTTCATATCGTCAACAGGAACTCAACGTCGCAGACGGCGCGTCAATCGGATGCCCGGTCTGAGAGTTATTGGCTTTTCCGTCCAAGGGGCCCGGTTGGTTTCTAAGGAAAAACCAACCCGACCGTTCTCCACCTATGTCCAAATCTCGGGCGGAGTACGCCAAAATATCCGTCTCACATAGAGGAAAACAACAAAGATGACGACACGTCAATCGGATGTCCGTAGCTCAAGATATGAGCGTTTCCACTCCGAGGACCGGGTTGGTCTCGTGTACGAACGAACCCGGCCGAACCCAAAGTATTCTGTAACCTTGAGTGAAATATACAGAAACGATCGTCTCGATCCAAGGATCGCGTTGCCGCTGACGGCGCCTCGTTCAGAGTCTCGTAGCTCAAGTTACAGGCAAAATACCGAAAACGGTCCGAAGACGGGGGTCTGGGCCCGGGCCGACCCGGCCCGACCCCCCTGGGTCGGCCGAACCGGGTCAACCCGAACCGGTTCAACCCGACCTGGTCCAACCCAGCCGGACCAGGTCCGTCCAGGCCAGGGCATGTCCCAGCTCGGCCGACCGGTCCGGCTCGGCTCGGCCGAGCGGCCGAGCAGCGCGGGGGCCTCGCTGCCCCCGCGTGTCAGCACCGCGGCCCCCGCTGGGGGCTGCCCTGGTCAACAGATGCTACAAAGGCCGCGTCCCATATGTGCACTGGACCCGCACGGCCGCGGGTCCGCTGGCGCCACTGCCGGCCGTCGGCACCGCCGCACCGGCGACCCGCGCCGCCTGTGGCTTCCGCGGGCCACTGGAGTTGCTCCGATGGTCCGTTTTCCTTCCCGTCTACGCCGTTGATACTCCCGGGTTCCGTTCTTCACTGCGGGTTCATCAAATTGCCCTTACGTCACGTTTTTTCATTGCCCGCCAAATCCACACAACCACGAAGAGCGGCGGAGGGTTGTCGGGCCGTGTTCGTTTGGCCCGCACCCTCCGCGTTAGATAATAACAACGGGAGAATTATTCAACACGTGAATACATAACCAAAAACAATTTTTAATGAATCAAAATTGTTTTCATGAACCGGGTTCTTCATTTTGAACGGAAACAAACATGGGAATGTAAAACATCCAAATAAAATCACTACCTCGTCAAGTCGTCGCACGCGCGTTCTTCGCGGAAATTGATCGCCGCGGAAGGAGGCGATCGTCGCGTCGCAGAAGGCATCGCGTCGTCGTGGAAGGGCGTCGTGTCGTCGCAGAATCCGGTGTTGTGTCGACAAACTCAACGGATGATCGAAAATCGGGGAGGGGAAGAACGTCTCTGATGAAGCGTCGTCAATCTCCGAGGGTGACGGCGCTCTTCGCGTTCTTCTCGTTCTTCGCGTTCTTCACGTTCTTCGTGAAGGTGGGTGAAGGCAGAAGAATTTCTGTCAAATGTCTCTCGACCTGTAATCCTCAAGATGTCAGTGTTGGTCTTATTTTATTATTACGCCAACGGATTTCAAACAGGTTAAGAAACGAATGAAATTAATTCATAGAATTAATTTCAACGAATAAACCGCCTATTTAATTCAACGAAGAAAACCGTCCATTTAATTCAACGAAGAAAACTGCCCAATTAATTGGTGCGTTAAGAAAATAATAAAACGCGTCAGTTGACTTTCATAATGACGGGTTTTCACGGGTGCGTTACTTAGTGGAAAAGAAATGGTGGGGCTCGTGCGGGTCCCACCTCACAAATATCCTACCAAGAGGGTATGATATTTTTGGATAGCACCCTATCTGCATCAACTCAGCTTAAGCTTCTTGAAATGGCTTCAAGTGGCTTCCAAGTGGCTTAAGTGAAATAAAATAAAGTTTGTCGTACAATTATTTTATTTATTAACTTTAAGCCCGAAAATTAAAAACGACACCCGAGCAAACGCAACTCTGGAAGAGGCGTTTCTAAGCAAGTATCGGCGCTGCGATTCCATTGGTGCCCTCGGAATTCGATTCCGGGCACCGGTTCAAAAGTTAGAAAAACCCGCTCGTCCTTTCACTGAACATACCTAATCCAAACTTCGGAAAATGATTTCGGGCACACCGGGCCTCAGAATCAGGTGATGTCAGAAGCTGCGTTCTTGTAAAATTCCAAATAAAATTAAGGAAAAAAAATTTCCTTGAAATTTAAGGGTCTTTACATATATCATAAAAATTATTAATATATAATAAATATATACAAAATTGTTAACATATCATAATGTACACATATATATCTATAGGAAATGAAATCCATAAAAAATATTCTTTTACACATGGTATGTTGTTATTAAATATATATGTCCAACATCACGTAGGATATATAAGATCTTCCATTTTCATGATAAGGTATTAAATTTAGTATAATAATTATATATGTTTAGGGGTTTTAATATTTTATGACGAGGTTATCCTATGTTATGTCTCTACACCTAATGAGATACTCCTACTCTATTACTTCAATAACCAATTCTCAAACTTTTATGTATGATATATTTTTAAAAATCCAATGGATTTTGTGTGAATTTTATAATAATAAAAATAACATTATGTCACTTAAAATGGAAAACCTTAAAATTAACTAATGTGGGATATTATATCTCAAAAACTGTGGTGGCCCATTAAATGGACCATAGATCATTCATGATCAATGTGGCCTAGAAGAAAACTCCTTGGGAATAAATTATAGGAATTCATAATGATTTAACCCAGAAAAACTAAAATGATTGAATCTAGGAAGATAATGAAATAGAGAAATATATTTAAAATCACTTCTATAAGGAACAATATGCATCTTTAAATTTAGACATATTGTCTACATGACTAGTAAAAGCGAAAAAGACAAAATATGAATATAAATAAAGTCACCACTAAATCCATGTGACACATGAACCCCATAAAATTACATAACTTCATATGCTCCATAACAAATAAAATGGTCAAATACACATGAATGTATTAACTGATCCATATATATAAACCATATCATGAGAATAAATTCTTCATACACACTAAGGTGTTTATGCATGGTGTGAGGAATCATACCTAGTACAATTACACCATATAATCTATATATAACCCTATAAAATAAACCTTTTTAGAAAAATTTGAAATAAATATATGAAATAAATATTTAGTTCATTTCCAAAAAATATGTAACATTTATCTAAATTTAATACCCATAATATTTGGGAATAAAAAAGTTAAATTGAATGAAATTAGTGAAATAAAACATAATGAATTAAGATAAATCATATATTTTACATTCAAAAATCATACATCATGGGTTAGAACTGAAGGATTCATGGTTCGGAATGTATGATATCCTATTGATTATGATATTTTTGGGTTTTATATTCATGGGAGAACCCTATATACATGGTTGAACAGTTAATGGAGTGTCATGTACAAATGTGGAAACATATTAGAGAGAACCATATATATATGGTAATGTTTTTATAAGATATTTATGTTCTCTGTTTATCATAACATTTCGTATAAATAATTATTCAAGGAACCCCTTATTTACCAATAGATTTTTCATTATGTTATACATTATTAAAGTTCTCAAATAGAGATAAAAAAAGTATTTAAGGAAAACCCCACAATCAAATTAATTATTTTTTTTAAAAAAATAATATTTTCATGTAAACTTCATATATTGAAGGTGGAATATAAACAATGAGAGTAATGCATGTATAATTACATTAAACACATCAAACATCTCATTATCACTGAGAAAATTATTAAAAAACATAGAAAAATATATATAATTCATAAAAAATTATCTTTATTATCACACTATAAATCCATGATTTCAATTTATCAAATAGTTTGTATGTAACATTTTTAAAAAATTATAACTTTATATACATAATTGAATTAAAAATATGTATAGAGATAAAAAAATTAACAATAAAGCAATAAGTAAAACATTACTATAGATATGGCATATTTTTTTTATAAAATTAAAAAAAATTAAATATGTATGAAATCATGTCTTATTAAATAAAGTGAATTAACCAAAACCAAAAACCATTTACCTCACTATTCTAATTAAAATATGTAAAAATGTATTCAAAATATTGGTTTAGAGCTAATAAACCATCATGAGAAAATTATATAGCGAAAAATAGATCAATTAAAAATCTCTAAAATCCCTATATGTTTAGACATGTATTGGTGAGAGACATTAGTAGAAAAAGGGACCTTCAATCGAGTGTGGATGAGAGAAGTATGAATATTCTGACTATTGGAATGAAAATACACCTAGTTTATTATAGTTTTTTCTTGATAATTAAATACACTATCACATATAAACACAATAATAGAGATATATTTATTTTTATAAGAATTAATGTATTAGAATGAGAATATAAAAGAAAATATTTGAAGAATATCTTTCTAATATTACATTGGCCAAATTACCTATCATTGAGATGTTACAAATATCTCTCAAACCCCCTTAATCTTGATTATCGAATTTAGGAGAAGGAAAAATATGGGATACCTCCCTTAGAAACATACATCAATCCATAATTTTAAAAATAATAATAATAATAATAATATTTATAGTAATAATAATAATAATTATTAATATGAATATTATTAATATAAAGAGTGATATATTAATTAATTTAAAACTTTTAAATAACATAATATGTATATAAATAATTTTTTATTATAAATTTATAACTACTCAAATTCTATGTAAAATAATAAATTCCCATAAAATTATACCAACATCAAATATACACATGACATGGGGAACATGTATATTTCATAAACACTAAATTGAAAATATCTTAAAACCCTTTTATAATTAACATAATAATAATAAAAATCCAAATATAAAATTATAATACTCTTAATTCAATATTGAAGGGTCATAATATTTCAGGACATGAAATATGAAATTTTCGGTTAACTTATAATAGTTTATAGTAATTATAAAAAATTTCACAAAAAATGCACTAACCATTAAACCACCAATACCTTAATGCTATAATGACATACAATTACTATAAATTGTTTACCAAACCTTTATCTAACCATGAATAATTAATGATGGTTAAATATTCTAAATGTTCATTATCTATATTTCCATGTTAGTATTATATTTACATTCATTGAAATGTAAATGTTTAATGGTGTTACACCCCTAATATATTTAGTGATACAACAGTGCATGTATGAGAAATATAAATAAATATGTAATGAATTTAACCAATTCAATCCATCATTTTCACTATGATAAAATGACACATAAATCAAAATTGTTTGGTTATTTTCGATGGAGCTCAAATTCTGTGTCAATAAATACATTGAAATCTCATAGAGATCCTACCTTTAACACATCTAACCATTCAATATACTATAAAAATCATAGTATATAACTGATGTGTCTAAGAGATACACTAAAAAAGAAGTCCCAATACCATAACAAGTTTATCTAAATCATGGATTAATAAGGATTCCTGATAACACTTTCTGGATATATGTGGCATAAAGTAAAGTAGTCTTTGACGATGGATCATTAAACATCATTAAAAAGTGAAATACACTGTATGGGTGTATTATGACTTTACCCACATAGGATATGAATTTACAGCGGGTAAATAAATATAAATCTTGATCAATTGTCTTAATAGAAGGTTATATAATGAAATAACACACTCTAATAAAGGAGTAATAAATTTTAAATTTTAATATATCATTTCGAAGGGAGAATTATATAGAGTTGAGTTTATAATTAGGACTCAATGTAAGAACAATCATTACAGTAAAAGAATTTTATTATATGAAAATTTGATTAATACAGCGATAATAAAAACACATAGGTTAAGGAATGCATGACCAAAAACATAGAACTCGTCTATAATTCCCTGTATTTAGTGAATCCCACATTGTGGCTCACAACTCAAACTCTAGTAACCCTTGATATATCCATACGTACCTGTGAGATATCATAAAATATTCCCATGTAAAAATGGTGTATATATTATAATAAATTTTGACTTATTAGCCATTAAGATCAACTATTTTGTGTTCTATATCACATAATAAAATCATATCACTATATTCCCTGGAACATATCCAACTAGTATATAAACAATGAAATATATGAAAGACTGTCATTGATGACCGACCCACTAAGACACTCTAGTGAAGGATCCTCATTAGTTTATAGTACACCTTGAAAAATATAATAAAAAAATAACCCAATATTATCTCAAACCAATCTTGATCACCCATATAAATAGGTACTTAAACCCACTCCTATCAAGTGTTGTAATCTATCCTTGATCCCCATGGGTTGAAAACTAAAATATTGTCATCAAATAACACCATTGAGAAAGATTTTTTCCATAGAAGAAAATTGATATAAAACATCAATGTAATATAAAACATAAAAAAGATGAAACATCATAGAGTTGTGCAATAAAACCAGGTCTGTACTACAAAAAGTTACAATACAAAATATAATTCAACAAAAAACCAAACTTGAACACAAACATCCCAATTTTGTTTGACATGAAGGTCAAAATCTCACCATTACACCACCAACATCCAAAACCTTTTTACTGGCATACCCTCTGTCATAAAGAGGTTCCTTTACATTAGACTACATGAAAAAATATGTTCATATAAAAAATAGTGCATGAAGGTTGTGAGCACAATAGGCCTAGTAGGTTTTTACAAGTACTCTATATGAATAAATTAATAAATAAACTATTCATGTTTTAAAGAGATAACTACAAAGAATACATGTTTTCTATAGTTTTATATATTTCTTGGATAGTTAACCATATTCATATCATTTAGAGAAAATATGTGTCAAATAATCAATCCCAAAAAATGAAGGAACAAATTATTTGAATAATATATGAATGTTATATATTTCAAATAAAGAATCCCCAAATAGATTTGTATTTCAATAATAGTTCATAATTTAATGAATCTATAACCCATGGGGAAATCCCTCAGATAAGTTAGATCATACCGAACTAGGATCCATACACATATGAAATAGGTGAAAAATCTATTATGAATTCCAATAACATATGGAAAGAAACTCAAGGACTAGGGAATGATACCACATGGCCTAGGGGGTCCCCATCATTTCAAAAAAAAATAGAAAATATTTAAAATAAATCCGATATTATATAAACACAGATCTTTCTACAAATGTTTTCCTAGACTTTCCACCAAAACACCTAGGTCCCAAATGTTATATTATCAACAAATATTGAAATATTCAATTGGGAAATTTTATCAAACACGAGGATTCCCTCATATTTAAAATAGTGGCCCCAAAATCATTTTCACTTTCCTTTCTATATCAATGTAAAAAAATTAATCAGAAATTGTTCAAATATTTTCCACATTGAAAATAAATATCAATGAAATATAATAGTAGTCATAGCCCATTTTTGAAAAAACATTAATACACATGCATGAAATACATGCATATAGAGGAAATTGAACATTCCAGACCAATTATATAAACAACCACATTCTTGAGGAATGAAAACCTGGTCTAAGATAAAATTAATTTTCACTCAATCTCATTCAATAAATTAATCAGACATTTCATTATATCATCCCCAAACCATATATTTGTTCATGAATGTTGAAATTTTTGATCATTTCAATGAAACACAAAGATATATAGAATTGTGATGATGAATGAGTGATGAATTAATGCTCACCATTAATTTTCGTGATCCATTATCCACGGAATAAATGGAGTAACAATTTGATATATATGAAATCATAAAATTTTTCAAGGTATTCTATTATATATGAATCCAAATGACACATAAGAAAGGCTGAGTGATTCATGTGTAAATTTAGATAAATATATTCAAGAACATTAAATGCCACCCATATGATCTGGATGAGCGGTTAGTATAACTATGCACAAGTCGGGTTAAGATTACTATCTCTTAGGATACCCATAAGGCTATATGAACCATGAAACAACAGTGAAAATTTTTATTATCCCACTATAAATTTCTTTTAGGATAAGGAGACAATGTTATCCTAAATCATGTGCTACTTGTGACCCCCTATTGGTAACCTTAACCAACCATATGATTTCCTAAGAATTATATATGGTTTCCAATTACTCTGAGCCACGAATATACATCCACAAGAACTACCATAAACTATTAAAAATAATCAAATCAACCACAATAAATCTACGAATTATTTTGTTAAATAACAAATGTCAAAAAAATATAAAAGTGACATTGTGTTGTGAAAATTTGTCATACAAAATCACTTCCTTCTACAAGGAGGTAAAATCAAAGAAGGATGGCTGTCAAACTGTTAAATACACTACTCCACCTGCATTGATTCCCATTTCCATGTCCATTGAAAATTCATCTCATGATTTTAAATCACCAAGACCCCTATTTTATACTTCCCATGTTATATCATTTATTGTTAATCGACTATGTGAATAGGACTATTCATCATCAATAAATCTACTTCCAAATAAAGATACATATAACTCAGAATATGAGAGTTATCAAGATGGTACATCTTGATAAGTGATAAATGGAATATGTTATAAATAAAATTAGACTAAAATGGTAATTCTAGATGATATCCCCCATCATAATCTACTTAATAATCTCAAAAATTATTATGTATATTGTAGCCAATATTCATTTTATTCCCAATCATCATTATCATAATCTTTATGATATGTTCAATAAGATATAGATGTAAACTATGTAGTATATAGGTAATCACCTATTATCCATAGAGGATTTATGCTAACACTGAGCTATAACCACCAAACGATGTGTGACAAAATTTTTTTATTCCTCCGGAATGATTCTCAAAACTATCATCGAAGTATATCCCATCTCTTGCCAAAAAATGGGTGAATGAAAGGCCATCCATATAATGATTCAAAGGGTTTAATTTTGTTGGATTATTGGTAAATATTAATATATGTAAACTCTTGTAGTGAAAAATAGCTATCTTGAGATACTATAATGTCTTAGACATAAGCACATATTATTTTCTCCAAAAATGATTAGCTTGCTCTGTCTTTTTATCCATCCGGGGATGATAAGATGTGGTCTGAATAACATGAGATCCCATAACCTCATGAAGGCCCTTCCATAATTAAGAGGTAATATGAGGATCATATTAAAATTTGATGAATTATGGAACTCTATAAAACCTTAAAATCACATGTATGTATAAAACTCATAACTCTTAAACTCTATTAGTGTTAATTATTAAAAGGAAGTTATTTGACTTGATGAGTTAGTCAGTCACCGTCTATATAGTTTTCCTCCAAAAGGGAGTACATTGTAGTATAATTATAAGATAATTGAACACATCAATCCTTTTCAATAGTTTTATTGAGAGATATTGATGAACAATACAAATTCATTAGCATTCTCCCTTAATTTTTCGACATGTATTGTAATGAGAAATGAAGTAATCTATATCTAATATCAAAAAATAGCCACAAATTTTTTTCCCAATATATTAAATCAATGTATCACCTAGATTAACATAACACTAAGATAAATGAAATAATTATAACATGGTCTTTGTCACTAATGATGGAACTACACACCAAATCATGAAACAAATATAACCTTTTGGGGAGAGATACCACTCGAGGAATGTCTCATGACCATATAAAGAATCTCATATTCTCAAAAATTAATTGTCTCTTTGTTTCTCCTTGGAAACCAACTCATGAAAAGATGAATTCAGTAAAATACTCCCCAAATGATAATATTACCTCCCTACTTTTTATCTATGTTCATTTTATTAAAGAGAATAATTAGATTCCACACATCATTGGATTCATTAATAGACTTAGAGGGAGAAATCCAATTGAGATTATCTTCATCAACATTACCATTTACCTATGTATATGAGATTTAAAAATTAATTCACTAAAGATACTCCATCCATTTCTGATGTTTGGAATTTTAGTCTCCTGATAAGAGGGGTATCTCAAAGACCCTATGATATGAATATACGGTGAACCCTTCCACCCATAATTAGGGTCACCAAAATATGAAGTATTGTATAAATGCTAGAAATTATATGTCATGATGGGGGTAACTTTTTATATTTTTTTAATGGATAATGAGAATATTATTCTACCATTTTATCTCCTTACATAAGAAAAAACTATATACCTTCCCTTGAAGCATCATAATAGACCACATAATATTGAGTTGTCTATAGAAAAGCTATGATTCGTAATTCATTCAAAAAAAATTTCAACTCATTAAAAAAACATCAGTACTTAATTTACCCTATAAAAATTAACCACTTTGGGTAAAATTTAAATAAATAATGTAATATTATATAAATCCTTAAAAATCACTGGTCATGTCTTTCCAGGGCCAATAACCACTAAATCATAATGATTTTTTCATGGCCCTCCCATTAAATGACTCCTAACACCTTCCCATTGTTTATTGGGGGTATAAGTTTTTATACTGTGTCTCAAAGTAACATAACATCATATATCGAGAAATAAAATTTCAATAAATTATCATAAAGGTGTTGTTAATTTCCGATTCCCATAATAGACCTATTTTGTGACTCATTCTCATCCTACATGTTTTATAGACCATAATTTCCATGAAAAATACCACAATGAAGGGAAAACGATATTTAGGTAATATCATACTCATTAAAACCATGAATACTATCGGAGTGTTAGTCCGGAAAAATGGAATAACAAGATAATAACAACATTCATACAAACTCATAGAGGTTTTCTTTGGGATATCAAATTTCTTCACTCTATGTTAGCGATACACTGATCATTGGTTGTTTTTTGAGAACCAATTTTCCCTCTTCAACTGATAAAAAACATCATTAATATGAGGTAATTATTAGTCATTTATGATATACACTTGATTATGATTCTTATCATAAACACATAAATGAATCATTCTATGGACTTTCATGGATAAATGTATTTAGGTTTCCCAAGGTGATACACTGAGGAAGATAAAAGCTGTGGATTTAAAATCAAACAAAAATAACCTGAACTTAATTAAATCCCCTAGTGTTACTTAGTTATAATAAATCTATATTGATTGGTTTTTGATTCAATATATATTTCAAAATACACCTCCCGCTTTGAAGGTAAATGAGACATTTCAGTTGGAAATATATTAGAAAATTTACTTACCATTGTGAAAATTTCACAACCTAAATGATCCTATTTAGAGTAAACTGTAAATGAAGATATCGATTTATAAAAACCTTTTAATGATGTACCCACTCAGTTATAGCTAGGATAATTTTCCTCGTGAAGCATAAAATAACTCCTATCAAAGGAAAAAATGGAAACTCAACAATGTAAAAAATTTGGGAATTATAGGGAACTAGCTACAACACTACATGGATAACATCAATGAAGTCATTACTAAGGACTTATAGATATCAAATTATCTCAAAATTGGTCATGGAGAAGGTGGAAGAATGGAATCTGAATCATTATTCCCTCCTCATTCTAATATGTTTTTCCACTTTCATAACACAAGGAATAATATTTTTGGGAGCTTCAATATATTCATGAAATGGGTTAATATAAAAGAGTTATAGGGACCCATATCAAAAAAATATCTATGTAGATGAAAAAATTAAAATAGTCCCTCCCTTGGTTGTAGGACCTACCACCAATACATTAGTGGTTCCTCCACTATGGGAAATACATTTAACCTAGAATGTTTTATTATCTGAAGTGACATAATACTAATATCACTTAATTAGTTCAATAATATAATGATTTAGATAGTAAATATCACAAACCATTTCACAACACAATGAATGAATGTTTTGGGGTCTTCTAGATTAACTATAAATAAATAATAATATTTAATAATTTCTCTACAACCACACTTTTTAATACTCCCTTATAGACATACCACAATTTACACAAATCATAAAAATCTGGGGGAAGGAAATCATAGGAAACGTATGAGCTCTAATTATCACTATGTGAAAAATTATGAACATGTCATAAAGAGTTATATCATAAGAATATTATAAAATATGGGTAGGTGAGAAATTTCATATTAAGATAGCATAAAATATGTGAATTTTCCATAAGTCATTATATAATGACCTAAAATTAAAAATGAAAAAAATAAATATCATATTAAAAGTGTTGGAATCATTATATGATAAAAAACTTCCAAGGGAAATTTTCATTGGCATATTAAAATATATTTTGTTATTGAATCATAGTATGAAAATGAATTATGAATAGTATATACCAATATCAAATAATGAAAATAAAAAATTTCATATCACATTCACTAAAAAACATATGAAAAAAACATGTTATATCATATTCACATGAATTTTTTTGAATAATGTTTCCTTTATCTCATTCACACAAAAACCCATTTATATAATTCCTCTTATGTATTATTAACATAACAAATTTTGAATAATTTTTCCTTAAATTGGTTCATTAAACCATTCATCATCTAATTTAATATAAAATATTAAGAAATTATATAGAGGGATATATAGGACCCCACTAATAATTATCCACACACATGAGTGCCATATAAATGAAAACATTCATTATGTCATACAAAACCGCTGGAAATATAATGGGATTCATAAACCATTGAAAAACAACAAAAAACATGAAAATAAAATATAATAAGACATTAAAACACCTATTTTCCAAAATAAATCATATAATAATATATATAGAGTGATCAAAGAATACCTTTTTAAAAGAAAAATAGGGGAGGCTAAATGAGATTGAAAATAAATAAGTCTTGAAAAAATATTTTAAAAATTTTACTGAAAAATTTATGTACTTTTTAAAGCGAAAGATAATAATTCTATAAACCATATTATGAAGAGTTAAAAATAAAATATTCTTGAAAATTAATAATGTTTATAAAAATAAATGTTGAGTGGATGATAAAAAAACATTTGATTTCGATAATTTTTATGGGTTTTTACATTCCCAAATACCTCTGTTTGAAAACACTAATTTAAAAATCATAACAAAATCATATTTTTAAAATGATTGAATAGATATATAAATTATTCATGATAAAAAACACATTTTTTTGAAGAATAAATGAAAAAAAATTCGAAGAGGAAAATTTTGATATGTATGGAATCCATCCTTAACAGAGATGGAAATTCTTCCAAACACTGTTGAATTTTTATATTAGATGTCAAACTAAGAATAAGAAAATTTTTAACCAAATTTATCTTTGAAAATAAAATAATTTTACACTATATTCAATTTAATATTATGCTTATTGAGAAACATTATAAATCAAAAATAATGTTGATTAATGAAAACCATTAATTTTTATGGAAGATATCCATCTTAGAAAAAAATGAAGTGCATGAATTTAATTGATGTTTCCATGATAAATCATAGTTTATTATATTATATTTCATTGTGTAATTAGTTACACACTATAATTTAATATAGTTTCATAATATCAATGAATTCCAATATTAAATTTGATTGATATGGAACCCCTTACCTTGAATTATCCTTTTATTGATCATTTTATAACCAACTATATAGAAAACATAAATATATTATTATCCTATTTTAGAACTATTTTGATATTTATATATTATTATAAATATAAATTATATGTATACTATTTAATTATATTAGAGTTGGGTAATTGTAATATGAAGATGGAAAATCAAAAAATGTTTTCTATAGTATAATCAATATATAAAAGGATTATGGAATGATATTAATGAGGAAAAAATTATATATCATTAATAATAAATCATTTGGATACTAAAGTATTGAATTTTGAATTTTGGAAGCATAATCACAAAAAATATAAAGAAATATAATAAATTTTTTGATTTAATTAAAAAGAGGAGGGAGAGAATTAAATATTTATTTCAACAGCATAATGACTATACAATAGGTATTATGAAATGGGTTTAATTATTAAGAAAGTTAGACTTTAATTAATATGTTATAATAAGGATATGAATGGAATAGTTATTATCCCAAGGAATCATAATTACCTGGAATTAAAAAGGATTACAATAAGGAATAGATTTAATTGTTAAGGGGAGGGATATGATCATGTATAGATTTCAACAGCATGAATGTTATACTAAAGGGACTATAAAATGAGATTAATGAGTGATATGGGTATTATCTCATATTTTATAAATCATTTTTATTGTAAATTATTTATTATGAACACATGGAATCCTAATCACATGTAATTAAATAGGGATCATTAAAAAATATGTACATGAATCAAAAAGATGCGGTGGAGAACCAATACCTTACTAAATAGCTTCCTAAAGATTTAGTGGACTCATTATAATAGTTGGAGTTACACAGGAGTGATTTAGAGAGGGTGGAGGAGGTAACTTCATAAATAATTCCTTTTATGGGGAGATGAATTATAGAATGGGTGGGAGTGAGCTCTATTTATAGGTTAAAAGAGTATAATTTTATAGAAACTATAGTAAGGTAAGAGGTAAGAATGAAATCAAATGTGTGTCTAGTAGGGTAGGAGAGTTAGGTGGAGAAATAGTAGGTAATACATGTGGGTCTGAATTTCATACCTAAAAATTATTTTTATATGGTGTAATTAACCTATTAACAATTAAAAAATTTAGATACTCCATATACTAATTTTTACGATTATTAATAATGAATAAAAAATAATCCATATTATTTATATTATTAATAAAAATGTAATATTATCCTTATTAAAAAACATAGACATTATTAATAAAATTTTGGGCACTATTTTAATTTATTTTATACCTAAATTTTATTAGTGTATCTTTTAATTCAAAACACGTAATGTGTAAACAACTTTTTTTATTAAAAGATAACGCTTTAATAATAATTTGTTCTTAGCCTCATTTAACATGGATTGAAAAAAATGCAGTGTTTATTTAATTGTATATATATATATAAATTATAATATAGTATTAATTTTAAGAGGATACATTTATATAAAAATATACACATTATTTAGAAACGCACCATTCATCGAAATATAAATTTTTAAACATTGAAAATAAATTTGATTTATTATAACATTATCTTTTTTTAAAATAAATTGTAAATTATTAAATAATTTAGACCTAATGATTGTAAATTTGAAATTAATTTTTTGGAGTTCAATTAATAAGAGTGTTAAAAATATATTTTAAGGTAATAATCCAATATTGTATTAAATTTTTTTTTGACACAAAAAATTTCTTGAGCTTTAAAATATCAAGTATTGCTTGTAAAATATAATACTTTTAGATTTATAATTACATTTAAAAAATATAAATATATATATTCAATAATAATGTGTAATAAATTCCCATGTCATATTTATATACTAATAGTGGAATAAAAATTATAGTATTGTTATATCTCACTAGTCACCTAAAAATCAATTTGTTTTAAAAAAAATTTAAAAAATAAAAGTTATGTTAATATTTATATTGTCAATCCAAAATGTGAATTTAGTTTTTTATTTTTTTTAAGATAAAATTAATTAAGTAACTTATTACATAAAAATAAAGAATATTAAAAATAGGCCTTTATTGAAATATGATGTTTTTAAACATTACGAGTTCATAATATTATTTCATATCAATTCCTATTTTAAAAGATGTTAATATGTTAGTTCATATATAAAATTATTTAAAAAATATCCCATTTAATATATTTCAATAAAATAATCAATACTTAACAAAACTATTCTTGGAAAAAAGAAATGTTACTTTTAAGCTAAGTATTCTTAAAAAAAGATTAAAATTAATTACTAACATTCAAAAATTTATTTTTATTACTACCTAGATATGAAATTATTTACTTTAATTATATATTAAAATCATACCATAATTTGGTAATTTTATTCTTAATATTTTTACAAAATACATAAATAAATATTTATTTCATTTTAGTATCATATTTTTATTTCAATATGAGTAATAATTTTTTAAATTTTATACATATTAATACATGAATTTAATATAATTATTAGATATATTACCATCAATCATACTATCAATGAACATATATATAAAAACTATATTGGAAATAGACATATCTACAATAACAAGATTTTAATCCTATATAAAAGTTTACTAAATAATTTGTCCATTCCACCCTCACAAAATAATACATAGTTCTTATTCTATTTTAATTATTTTTTAAATTGAATTTTCCTTTAAATATTATCTTCCTATATCTATGTTTTTCTCTACTGGGGAACCTCATGGCTGGAGATGATCAAGTTCATTTTCTAGTCGTTATTTTTTTTCATCTATTGTCCCCTATTGATTTATCCACTTTTAATATATATACTTTATCCCTCTTAATAACCCATGTTGGTATCTACTTAGTTGTATATTCTTTCTTAATTCCCCATTTAGGAATGAAAAATGTGTTATCAGTTTTTTTTATAAATAATTCCCTAAATAATTTAATTTCTTTTAAATAAATAAAAATATTGTTTATAATTTTAAATAAATTATTTATATAGGGAATATGCATAAAAACATCAAGTATTGAATTTCCCACCAAATGACTCTCTCTAGAAACTAGAAACCTTATATTTATGAGGAAATATTAAAAACCCTATAGGTTCTAGTCAACCCATGCCATTATGTGGATCTTATAAGGGCTAGGAGAACTTCTAATAATGGCCTTGGCATCCACATAAAATAATTTTTTTTAGGTGGAGTATAGTTTTGTTTCACATTCCCTATCTTAAAAACGAGTAACAAGATTTCCCATACTAGTTATGAATGATATGGGATTATAATTCTATAGGGAAGCACTATCGCTTCTTTTATTAAACTCATTATACATTCTCTTCATTCTATAAGAGACACTACTAGATCTGGAACCAGATGTAGGAGGAAAAATATGAGACCTAATATTTCAAAATTTCTCAACCTCTATCATTACCATGGTATCCACCCTATATGTATAGATAAAATTCTTCTGTATAAAGACCTGAAAAAAAAACATTATGGTCTTAAGACTATCTAGAACCTCTAAGCCTTCAATTTTTTTTTGATACATCCTATGCTAGGAAATGATGTTGATCAACATAGTAGATGGCATACTCAATCAACATATGATCAACTTGTTAATTGGTTATAAAATCCATATAACTTCCAATGTCAGTATCTCTAAATAAAATTATTTTTAGATATTGGAATTAATGTCTTTCCACTCTAATAACTCATGTAATTTTTATAAATATATAATATACCACTATCTCTTTATAAGGTATTTATGTTTTAAGAAAAATCCACTTCACCTTAATTGAGTCAGGGTGTTCTAATAAATTGATGATACTTTCATTATTTTCCAACCAATCCTTCACTTCATGTGTACAATTATTCCCTTGGAATTTAGGTGGTCTTTGGTTTAAAAACTCATTGTCTTAATCTCTTACTCCTATAGTTTCTCATTTCCCAAATTTTGCATGAAAAGGAATAGGGTTGGCACCATGGTCTACAAAACATACTAAATTCACCATAACTTCAATCTGATTTTGGTCTATAAATAGATTCTCTAATGGAATATTTTCCACAACATGCTCTTAGAAAGTGACAAGATGTCGAATCGGAGGCATGGTACTACGTAACATCAAGGAAAAAAGAGAAAAAAAATCAACAAATAGGGAAATTCATTGAATTAAAAACCATTATTAAATATGGTTTTTAAATTAATAAATCTTAATTCACATCTTAAAATGACTCAAATACGTTGTTGGCCTAAGTGGGGATATTACTGTGCTTTTCATCTGGTTCCCTAAACTGGTCCATCACCGGTGTTTTATTTAATAACAATGAGTAATAATTAAATTGAATATATTTATATACACTATATTTTATCTCTATTTTCTCATATATATTTCGATTAATTATGGACAATTATTAAAAAAACCTATTTATATAGATTGAGTGAGATCATGATGTTTGGAGACTTAATTATATTAATTTTCACGTTCTTTAGTGGATCAAAAAATATATCCTTATATAGGATGTGGTCTTCATAAATTCATGATCCTAAATTGATGTGGTGGTATCTATGGTGATTTTTTGATATGTTATAGTTTTAAAAGTAACATTACAGTCTAAATAATTGATTTTTAATTAATGATATAATCTTAGTTCTTGGGTAATTTACTCTTTTGTATTGTATCCAAAATTGATGGTTTATCTCATGTTCATTATCACCAATAGATCCTTTTAAAAAATGTATGAAAATACCTAATTCCAACCATGGAAACCATTTTTTTTTCACAATATATATATATATATATATATGTACTTTTATTCATGCATTCACCTTTAACCATCACCATGGTTATTATTTCAAAGAACATGAACTTAAGTGGGAGAAGGGAGGTATTCTTGACTGAGAGAAGATGCGTTTGTAATAGTAATTGAGAATTTGGCATGGTGGATTTTTGATCGGTGAAAATATTTAATTAATGGACATTATACATTGAGATCCATGAGGTAGGGGAATTTTAATTTTAATTTCTATGTTTTATTGTTAATTATTATATAAATATTTATAGAGAGTCTTTAATAGAGGCCCAAGACCATAATTATAGTTGTAAAAAGTTATTCAGGTGAGATCATATGTTGAAATGGTGGTAGTGGTGTGTTTTATGGTAACTAGAAGATCTATTAAAGATGGAAATAATTACATGAAATGTGATTAATAACCACACATCATGTATTATTTTAGCTCTATTGGATACTATTTAAATATTTGTTAAATATCACATCAATTTTACTCTAGTTACAAAAACATTTAGAGCTATGTTTCCAAAGTCATCATTACCTATAGTACATGCATGGGTTTCGACCTAGAGAAACACACCATGTAAGTCAATGTCTATGTTGTTTTTATTTTATAAGCCTGACTCTTATCTTAGATAGGTGGAAACTGAATTTCAAATTAATCCTAACATATTGCGTACTTATTGAAGACACTTCAAATACATCGGGACAACACCGCCAGATATAGAATGGGGATAGATGCCTAAGGAGGTCATGGATCCCACACACTATTTAAAAATTATATACATACCATATATGTTAACCCATATATAAAAAACCAAAACCCCATGACCTGACTACTACCTTGAGGATATATAATGTGTCTTATATAAGTACAAGCCATATACTTTTATGACATTGGTGTTTTTAGGATCTTCAAACTAGGCTGTAATAATTAGATAAATGAAATTGTATTCTAAGGAATTTCCCAAATATTTTTTTAATGGAATCCCCATCTAGGACATTATTGAACATTTATATGGTGACATGGAAATTTCATGGAATTTATCATCATAAAGGTGATGACTAGTCTTGGGCATGATGACCGAAGTATACTTTGACTCAGGTACATCATTAGATATAAGATCTAGATAAGGAATAGTTCCTCCATATTCTCCCCTATGTTTTGTAATCCCTCACAAAATTAGTTAATGATTCCTCCAGAACGGGCATGAGGTCAGTACACCCTTCATGTCGAATGGTATACCCACTAATTGATATATTGAGTTATAAATTCCCCACCCATGGAGAATGACTCTTATATGCCCAGATTTAGGTACTATCTTATTTATCAATATCTAATCAATGAGAAATGGATCCTTTATCGGGATTATACACTCACTTGATTATCACATATAATTCATTGAGGTGTGGCTCTAAAAATTATGTTCATTAGGGAATGTAGTTTCTCTGATGTTTTGGTAGTTATAGAATATAGTGTTCAATAATCCTCTTATTGATAACAGTTAATGGAAAAGGTTCACGTTCCTTAATATTTTTTCATAATGATTATGTGGTTTATACATGTGACATGATGCGGTCCTCCCTTAAATAACATTCATTCTATGATAATGGGTTCATTACCTAAATGGATTAGGATGATAGCATTCTAATGATGAATACTACAAATATTCTTATATTTAAAACTACTTACACATTCACAATTCCCCATTATATGGGACATTAATCCAATATATTAAACTTATAATTTTTTTGAGATATTATATAATTTTAGGAACCCAAGTTTCTCATAAAAAATGATCTTTATTAGAGAATATATGAGTTTATATTTACATAAACATGTCTTAGATATGTCTATCCAATGAGAATGTGTTGATTCCATATCCTCCTTATAGTTAATCATTCATTTAGTAGTTTGAGATACAAATTTTTTACATTGTATTTACTTTTTTTTGAAACATACTACTCAGTATTTTTACACACACCCATGAAAATGATTTATGCTTATATTTGGGGTAACTATTACCATGACATATATATTTGATATATTTTTTGATTTAGTGGATCAAGGAATTTTTTAGATTTTATGTCTATGGGTGAGAAGAGGTTCACGATGGATATATTGACCACTATAGTCAGAGATAGATTCATGATTTTTTAAATGAAATTTAACATTATGTTTTATTTATGTTCATCATCATCTAAAATATCATCAAATGTATAGTTCCAATGGTTCTTGATTATTTGAAAATGTACTCATCAAGTTATCTATAATGTATGTGTTGTATATTATCTAAATGATTTTATTTATATTGATAAATGTTCTAGTTATTTTTTATAGAAATGGTTTATTTTTATTATATTATTGATTTATTCTAAGGATACCTATGTGTGTTAATAAAATTTTTGTCAATATCTCCGACTATGGAATTATTGATGTCAAACTTGGGGTGCCACAGAAAGCTTACTAGAAACTCAAGAGGGAAACTATAGTAGAGGTCTTATTAATTAAAGTAGTTTAATATAGATCAAGTCCTTGGAATGTATTATAAAATTGTTAGACTTTTCGGGATTTGTTTTTGTATTTAAAGAAATGGTGTTGAAGATTTTTTAGTTAGGTTTTCAAACTTGGGAATGTAGTGATGGTTTTATGACTCCAATAATAATTTTTATGTACATTGATAATCTATAGATCAATATAGAACTACGAGGAACTAGTTATAGTGTATAATCTAAATGATACATGTATCATTTAATGTTATTTTTTAATATTTCATTTCCTTCATATGTATACTCATATAAATATCCTCTAATTATTGTGGAATAGTCCAATTGATTAGAGGATGCCACCAATAGATATCCAACATGTATTCAGAATCTAGTTTCTGATACACCTATGCAAGTGGTAAATCTTCTCTCCACAAACTATTTTAGTTGCATAGAATTTATTCAAATAATTTATTTTTTTATATCCATTATTAATGAGAAGAGGTATATTCTCTCCCTTTTATGTTTTTTATAGTTATTCTTGTAGAGTGGATGGCATATTCTTCTAAGCTAGAGATGAACTACCCTATGATTAGTGTGAGTTATGATTTATATAGTTGTGGATTCCTTAATTCTATGGAACCTTATTCCTCATATAGAGTGGTATTTCTTGAAGTTATAAATTCACACAACTCATCTAGTTGGGAAACTATCCAATGTGATGATGATTTTGGAATTGAGTTCTTTATATGAAAAAAAAATTGATCGGGGATGATTTCTTTTATAAAAGACTTGAGGAGACTCATCTATCATGTATATAGGTTGATACCTTGTTTTTTAAGAAGTTCTATTATTTAATGATATGGATAGTTCATATTAAAAAAAGTTGTTGTAACCTTTGTAGGACAACATGTCTGCGTATGAGTATTCATATAGGCCCTTGGACCTCATGATGTCTCCCATTGAAAGGTTCAATGATATAATTATTCAATATTTTAAAAACTGGGGTGGGGGCATATTATGATTAAATTTAGTTATGTATTTTTCTCTTCCCTAAAATATTGTATTATAGATTCCAAAAGTGAGCATTGTCGACTAAGAATTCATGACATTGGTGCACCCTTGTTTTCAAATGAGCCATGTTTTTTAAAAGAAACCCCAATGTTGGGATGTGAATGAACATCTATATAAAAGTAACATAGAGATTAGAGACGCCGATTTCATAAAAAAGATTCCTACAATGTGTAATTTTTTTATTTTGAAAGTAGTAGAGTAAAATAAGTATTATTTGAACATATCTTAGATCTATTCCAACAACCACCACCATTATTTGGTTCTTATATAATGAAGGGTGTTGATAGTATGTGATGAAATATGATACTGGAAATGTACTATTATTGTTTGGTGACATCTGATGTAGTTTTAAGTGTGATTTTTGTTCACTCATTATAGTACCTCATGTTGGTCAAAAAATCCATAACCTATTCTTCATGGACTATAATATATGGATTTAAAAATACAAATAAATCCACTAGATGAAATTTATTTCTTAGAGAATTCAAATTTATGGTGTTTTTCATTCACTGAAGCCTTTTTGTGAAATTATTTTATCATATTTAGGGTAATGTCATTTTTTATGATTTTATTGTGGGAGAGATGAGACAATTGATTTATTCCTCTGTATAGATTGGATACCTCTTTTATTTCACTGAATGGTGATATTAATTTTACTAATAATGTAAACTACACATTTATTAGGGACTAGGACCCCCATTTATTTGGACTATAAATAATCCTAAATAAGTTTTAGAATAACTACACATCATATGGCATGTAGGGATTTATTGTTTATGGGTGTGATTTTGATCTCACATCATGTGATTATATTTAAATGAATGAGTTATTTCTAGAATTTGACCCTAAATTTAACCATAATAAAAGTATAGAGTAAATATCAACATTCCTTTTATGGTTGGAATTTAAATGTTACAATGTATAGTGTGATATTTTAAAAAATATTTGTGGTATGAGGAAGACCCTTATTATATTATTATGTCACATGGAATAGAGATTTTATTATGTTTTTTTAAAGTGGGTGACTATAATTGTAAATTTTAGGATGGTGAAGAGCATATTGGTCTTTCAGGTATTGTCGAAGTGGTACAATAACTGTACTGGATATATGGTAAACACTAACAAAGTTAGTTTTTTTAATCATGGAGTATTTTAAATATGTAGTATTATATTGTGGATAGAGAGTTTACTGGAATCTAAAATTATTATATTGATTGGTTTGGATGATATTATAGTGGTATAATATTGTATTTTGGGCCAATTACATTCTTATAGAATACCCTGACTTGTTAATGGAGGAGATTATTGAACTATTATCTTTGTTTAAGGGTATTATTAATGGTATAGGGAGATATTTCTCACCATAGACTAATTTTGGTTTCCTTACACCCTTTATATGAGAGAGAGATGCAACCATATTATTAATGATGATAGGGTGGTCTTTTATCTTAAGATATTCTCAGGCAGTATACTAGGAGGGTTCCTTTCCATGTGTTAGGATAATTTTACAACTCCCTCAATAGAGAGTGGATATACCTTAATGTATCTCAAAAATTTCATGATAATAATTTTGATTGATGACATCCCAATAGAGTATGGTCCATGGTATGGTTTGTCTAACCAACTATTTAGGAAATCCCATCATAATAAAATTTAAGATATTTTTTGGAGAGTGTTTATTAGGCTTTTATGAATTTTTGATTCTTTAGTACTGAAAAGGGTTATACTAATGTTTATAGATAATTGAGAATGGTCATTTTTTTGAATGAACCATCCATTTCTATTATGGTGGAATGGTTCAGTGATCAGTAATAGTATGTCATGGGGTAGTTTGAGAATGTGTGAACTATTTCATATTTAGGTCATTAGTAAGTTTCATGCAAGGTTGATAAATATAAAACCATGATATTTTGGATGATATAAGTGCTTTTTAGAGATCAATATGTTGAATTTTTGTAGCTATTTTTTTCCATGGAATGTTATTACAATAAGTAACATTTTCCTCATTTATTATGATAGAAACAATGGTGGTTATGCATTTCTAATAGTGTAACACTTGAGCATCAAGTATATTAAATGAAAATTATATATATATATATATATATATATATATATTACTAAAATACAATAGAAATTTAATTTTTCACAGAAAATAAATTCTAATTTATTATCATGAATGTTTATTTTAGATTTCTTGGTCACGATAACCTTAGAATGTTTTTTTAAAATTTTTTCTTATGAATGATATTTTATAAATAATAGAAAATGAAGTATATAAATATAACACATTTTATTGTTAATAATGTAATATAATAATTATAATTACAAATTTACTAACTAGAAATTTTATATAAATAAATAAATGAATATTTGGAGGTAAAATGAGATAATTTTCAATAAAATTTCTTTTCAAAGAAAATAGTTTCTATTTAATAATTGTATAATAATTATACAATTTAATTATTAAAAAAATATTTCCTGAGTAAATATTTCATTGAAACTTATAGATTAAATATTTTATTTTAAATACATTTATTTATTATTACTAGTTATATAATCAATATAATATCATCTTACGATTGAAATATATATTTCCTAAAAAACCCTATTTTTTGATAGGATTTGTGGGGGTTTCAACTAAATTCAACTAATTATGTGAATTGAACTTAATAAAATGTAATAAATAGTTATAATAATAATAATTAATATTATTTAGTAGGGTTAACTTAATTTTTGGTCATAATTATTATTAAATACCTAAAAATGGACTATCTTGTCTATGGTTAAATTGAGAATTTGCGCATTACGTGTATATGAATTAAAATTAATTATCAAAAAACACATAATTTTTACATGATAAAGTGGATTAAATATTTATAATTATTTGTTCCAAATTATCTCATAATTACCACTTTTTTTATCCTTGTAGGATTAATCTCCTTAGATAAAAAATTACTATAAAAAAATAAAATGGTATAAGTTTGTAAACATAGTGCATAAGGGAATAAATTATATAAAAATGATTATTTTATAAATTTTAGGTGTGGATAAATCTTAATTTACAACCACTATATTAGTTATTAATATTTTATGTACTTAGGTTGTGATTTACTTCACATTATTGAGCAGTTTTGGGTATTTATAAAAATTTTACTCCTCTCCAATTATTAAAGGCTCTCTTTCCACTCCGATATTCATAAAATAAAGACATTTGGCTCAAAAAAACCTACTAAAATATATCCCCAACACAAGAATCAATATTTAAGAGTTATTTTTTTTAAATGATCATTTTTACAGTCTTTATTGAAATAATAAAATGAAGTTCTCCTAAGATAATGTAATTGTCTTCACTAAGACCATTCTATTTTGCTTTATATTTTTTACCTTAAATTATATAAAAAAATAAAACTAATTAAATTAGTATAAAATATTTAATTATATTTTATTATGACAAATCATTAATATTTATCCATATTTTTTATCGTCAAATGGGATAGGATCTATCACTTCTTTGTATGGTGGACCACTGCCTCGTGAAACGATATTTTTTTTCCGTCACTAAATCACATGGAAAATCATGATGAAGGAAATAAGGAATACATATGTTAAATATGATAGGACATTATTTATTTAAAATTATTATATCATCCACTTAGTTACCATTTCACCCATTAATTTAATGATATCATCACCCATGCCAATGTATGGCCTACCGTCCCTACAGAATGATGCAATTAATTTTCATGTAAAAAATTCAAGAATTATTCTAAAAATTTGTCTAATGAGTATATATAAAGATTATATAATAAATTTTATTCTATATATTTATTATCTATATTCTATTCTAAAGATCCAAAACATTCATGGAAGACCACGTATGTTAAAATAAATAAATTAATTAAAAAAAACAACAGTAATAATACATGATTATTAATGAGTGGGTTGTAATATACTATAAGATAATAATATATCTTATTATAAATAATAATACGGTACTAGAATAAAATAATAACATGGTTAAAACCATTATATATGAGGTTAAATCATGTTCATTGGAATGATCATGTGCCTAGTTATTTTCTTCCCATTATGAGGAGGGATCAATGTAAATTTTCTTCTTTTAGACTGGTGTAAGATTATTATTTATTTTTTCTAATAAAGGGATCTCTCTTTTTGGGAAAGGTCTCAGTCTATCATTAAAAAATGTTACTATATAGGTATGAATCTATTTTACTGTCTTAGATTCATTTAGAAACGAATTAATTTTCATTTATGGAATCATATCATTTACCCTTCATGAGCACAATATTTTTTTATCCTATGTATATCTAATGTTTTACCATATTTCAATATGACTATTCTCTGCTTCGGTGATTTAATGATTAAAATAATTTCTTAAATAAAAAAAATATTTTATCTCTCTTTGAATCAGATATATTTCCTTCTATTTCCATGTGTTACAAAATTATATTAAAAAATTAGTTTTTTAGCTCAATTAATTTATTAAAGAAATTTTATATTATGATTGAATTACAAAAGTGTTTTAATAGAATTTTATACTATTTTTTGAATTTTGTGTTTTTTATAAAACTAAAAATGAATGTTTTTAACATATATGGTGACAAAAGGATTCACCACCACTATAAATATATTACAAAATATATCTTTTATACATGTATTCCATGTTTTTACAATGAAAAATATTTTATGAAATATTATTTTAATATTTAAATCCCATTTCCTATATTCAACCAAATGACATGGGTTTATTTAAAAAACCTATATTCACAATGACCCCATTGTAACCTCTCTTCTCTGAATTAATTTTGTGATTGTTAAAATTTTCTTGTGAAAAAAAATTATTGTAACAAATTTTCTTTAGAAATTTTATTTACCTTAAACATATATATTATTTATATAATTTATAAGATTATTCCATAATCCTTAAAACAATTTAATATATGGTATTTAGTATGAATGTTATTTGACTAATTGAGGGAATTTTGAAAAATTTGTATCCTATACACATAATGATAATTATTTATAAGGAATGATATTCATGAATAAAATTGATAAACTAATATTTTATGAATGAATTATAAATTTAGTGATTGGTGGGGACTAGAATTATATATGCTTTTGATACATCAATAGTTCGAATGAGAAAAATCTGTTGGAAAAACTATTAAGGTTTTTATACATTATTTTAATCTATCGTAGTGTAAGGTCAAGATGGTATAGGAATGGTAATATCTAAGATCATTATTTACAATATCAATAATTTAATTTATTAAGATTTTATTTATTTTTATCCTTGAAATTAATGTGTTGATATTATTCGTGGATACATTTTGTGAATCAGTTAATGATTAACAGATATGTGCATTTAGATAATTACACTGTTATATTGATTATGACTTATATAATCATGATAGTAACATCATTAATTAAATGGATGATGTGTTCAATTATTTAACTTTCTATATAGATTATTATTTATTTTATATTTATACATTTCATTTTATACAACAATTTTTAAGAATTTTAGATCACCATTATTTTGTTTCCTTTTCCAAGTATATGAAGAAGAATTATTTATATGTGTTCAAGGATACTAAATGTTTTTTATTTCTATAAATTATACATTATTCACAATTTATAATGAGTCTCTTATTTATATATTTCCTTGTGAGACTAATGAAATGATATTAATTTAAGATTTTTCCCCTTATATCAATTCCAATGTAATAATATTAGACCACCAGCTGCCAAATATTAGAGTCATAACTGTAATAGATAGGGTATGATGGGAATTTGATGTAGAAACCATAGAAAAAGATACATTAAAACACATTTAGTACCATTGTTGAATTTGAATAATCCTCTCATTGGTATTTCTCTATAAATATAAATTATTCCCATTGAATAATTATCTGGAAACTCGTTAATGATTTGGATCATTCCACCCCCACAAATGTTCAATAATGTCTATGTGAGGGTGGAATGATTTCTAAATTATAATTTTTTAAAATTTACATTTTTAATATATTTATCTATTTTTTTTAATGATAAGATATAGTAACTATGGGAAGAATGTGCAAACCATGTTTTTTTGAATTTTCACACTTAGAATATTTTAAATAATATTTCAAGAGTTTTATATAGAACCAAATTATTGGATTAGATTCATGTATGATTGAATTTTGTATAGTAAAAATATTGTATTATTCTTAATTTATACATAAAATATGGGAATATCAAATATTCATCCTAATAAGGACATGTATGGGAAAATAACTATTTTTTGGATTATTATAAGGGTATACACTAGGGGTGACGTATATATGGTTCAAATATAGGCCCTTATATCTAAATATAAAAAAATATATTTAATAAAAAATTAAAAAATAAGTGGAACTATAAGGCCCCAGCCTTAAACCATACTTAATCTTGAGTTATTACAAGATTACACATTGAGGATCTTTTCAGGTTTAGAGTTTTAGAGAATTAGATCATGAAACTTGCATTACATTCCACATTTAAACAAAGTGGTTACATAAAAGATAGTATTCATTCTTCCCATCAACGGAAACATATTTAAAATAAAACATGGATTCTTTATTGACACATCCTTGACACTATCATCACATCATGTACCTTTCCCTTGACCTGTGAAAAACATTTCAAAAACATGGGATGAGCATAAAAAGCTTAGTAAGGGTTATAAAAATATGGAAAGGAAACATGAGTTCATATATACATAAGAATGAAATCATACTTTACCCATAAAACATAGGCACTTTAACATACCTCATCAAATCATGAATAAATCATAGAATTCATAAGACATAAAGGTAACTTGAGGCATTCATAACATTCTTACGTAGGGAGTAACCCTCTTGGTTACGTTTGGAATACCCATCACAGTATATTCCCTAAATCTCTTCGTAGAAACCTTAACGTTTCACTCCTTCGTGTTACCCAATGCATTGGAGAGATATATCGTGCTCACCCGCCCTTAGTTTATCATGGAACCACCCGTCTTCATAACAATGCCCATGTACCATAACATAATCTTATCACATAAAACATGCATAAAGGAAACATAACATTTCCATCTTTAAATAACAAGATATCAATACAACACATTGATATAAATACATTATGAAAACCATTTTCAATACCAAAATAAAAGAAAATTAAAACATGGTATTTATTTTTCTTTTAAAAAGACGGTATGGCTTGTAGAGGAAGCCGTAACTCAAATAATGGTCACGGCGGCACAGATGTCGTTGTCGCCGCATACGTACGACAAAAACATTCCCTTTTTTAGTTTAGTAAAACGCTTCATATAAAAAGATTCCTCTTGGATAAACGTAAAAGTCAAAGGGGTTTATACACCATATAAAAAAAGTTGTGTATAAAACAAAATATTCCTCAATGAAAGGAGATTGAGACGAAGTCCCATACAAAGACAGTATCCTTGGTTTAAGGATAAATAAATTACATAATTATGTGTGACAAACGAATACACCAAATATATGTGGATATTAAGTGTAAAATAATCAAAGTTCATTCACACATATTCAAAGGATGACATATTCAATAACTACATGTTGAACCCAAAGAAATCGAAATTGGGTTAAGAAGTTCCTTTGACAGCCTAACGGCGTCACATCGAAATGAGTTGATGAGAGATAAAAAGTGTATCTCAACACTTGGACATATAAATTTACATCAATAAGGATATATGATAACATATCCCAACATAACAATATGTAAATTAAAAGACCCAACAAAAGAAGTCTTTTAAAAAAGGGGAGGGTGAAAGGTTCCCTTACCGACATGGGTATCTTTCAAAACATACACCCCATGAAAGAAGGACAATAAATCATTGATGTAAATACTCATAAACAAAATTATATTACACAAAGAGTAGAATAATGGGCAGTACATACACCACTCAAAGGAAATTGTGGAAAATGTAGCATAAATCTCATGGGAAAAAAAGTGAGATGAAAAATCCCTTACGAAAACTCGGAAGCCTAACGACGCCATATAAAACTTACAAAAATGGATTGATGAGATCAAATAGGGTATATCATCATATTAACATAAAGTTTATAGAAATATGAATATAAAAGTACATCCCCAAAAAAAAATAGGAGATTAAAATAAGTGACATAAAGGAGAGTACTAAAAAAGAAAGAGAGAGGATAGATCTCTTACGAAAATTCGGTAGCCTAACGGCGCCACTCAAAACTTCCAAAATGGATTGATGAGAGATAATAGGGTCTCTCATCACATGAACATAACAATTATAGTAAGTGTAATATAAAATAACATCCTAATAACAATAATGATGAGCTTTATAGGGAATGACATAAAAGAGTGTACTTAAAAAGAAAAAGAGGAGTAAGATCCCTTACCTCAAGTCCAACTTGTCTTGTTCATTTCTTTATATTCCTGAATAATAAACATTGGTCAATTAATAATTTCCTATATACCTCCTTTAGAGATTATTATTCTGTTAATTTCACATATTATAATGTTATAATAATTGTTTAATAATGTTAGTTCATATCAGACGTTTTTGCCGATGTTTGGTACATGAGTCAAAAATGAACTTGTTTGAAAAAAGATTTCCCATGTAGTTATAAGTAAATAATTTCCAGAATAGTATTAATGAATAAAATATCATAAATATCCAGTAAATATTCATTTCATACTATTCCATATCATTTGGAGATAAAAAATGAAAAGCACCGTTCAGGGAGACGGTAGGCCGTACGTACGCATGAACGCTACTTTCATTTTTTGTCATATTAATGGAATTAAAACAAAATGAGAGAAATTAATATATGTTATAATTATAGAATTATATCCATAATTTTGATGTAATATATTACATATATATCCATTATATAAATGTACTTATAATATTACATAACATTTTGAGATAAGAAATGAAATGTACCGTTCATGGAGACGGTAAGTCGTACGTACGCATGAACGCTACTTCCGTTTCTATTTCATATTTATTGGAATTAAAACATAATGATACATAATAGTATTTTAATTCCAGTATGTAATCATATATAATATTATTAAATATATCCTTTATACGTACCACATATGGTATTAACGAATCAAATTACTTTGAGGGGGCGGTAGTCCGCACTTCCTTAAATGAAGATATCGCGTTTACCCATAATGGAAACCATAAAGGTATGCCCAAAATGAAAAAATACAGAATCTTAAATAAAAAATAAACATATTATATATCACATATAAATATATTGTCATCTTAATGGCCACCTTTGAAGGTGTTAAAATAATGTTGAACAATCATCGTTTCGAGAGGCCGAAATTCGCCATCCACGGAAACAGTATGTTCTTTAACCATTATATGTAGTTCTGTGAAAGTTTAGCTCGAATACTTCTTATAAAAACATAATATCATATTGATGATACTGGATTTGTCACAAAAGAAATGAATAAAAAGAGTTTAGGGGGTTGGAGAAGCAAAATAAAAAAAAAGGACTCAAGTGAAGACATTACCTTAAAATCGGGTAACTCCCTTTGGTTTGAGCTCAAAGGCTTCCTTGGGAAGACTTATGCCCAAAGTGAGGCATCAAGGAGTAAGAGAGGGAAGTAGAGAGACAAAATGGGCAGAGTTTGGACGAGCCAAAGGCTTTGGGAGTGTGGGTAAGGAGGTAGAGGTGGGGGCCTTTTATAAGAGGAGAGGAGGGGCACTCTTGGAAGGTAAAGAAAAGTCACTTTATTTTAAAATGGTATTCGGATTTAAGAGGTCCCACATTGATTTGTTTCTAGGATAAGGTGATAAGGGTTCGAAATCCACTCATCCAATAGGTTTTGGACATGTTTAGGTCTTAGATATTACATTATCTTTCCATTTTATTTAAATCGTTAAATAATGTGGTCATCGCTGCATCATCATGATGTCATAAATAATTTAATTTATTTAATGTATAAGAATTATAAAAAAAATACTATGATGTATGAAATATTTTTATATTTCCAATGAATATTTATAGTCAAAATTCTGATTTGTATAACCCCATGTAAAAATTGTTTTATTAAAACATTTCATGTTTGTCTCATTTTTACTTTAACTTTAAATAAAAAGATATTAATGTCATTTTCCAACCAAAGTGGCTTCATGGGGTCCCCAAGTTGACCAATGGGCTGTCTTGGTCGGCCATGACACATACAATGAGTTTAGGACATGTGTCATGTTTATTTCATATTATTAAAACATTGTTTTTACCTTAAACTACACTAATTACCTCTAATTGCGATTAAAAACTTAATAAGTTACTATTTACCAAAAAATTATTTTTATCCCATTGAACCAAATTTTACCTCTTAATGAAAACCATGTATGTAGGATTTTTTAAATTCAAAACACAAAGATGTAAAAATTTCATTTAAACGGAAAAATCAGTTTTTATAAGTACCACTTAGTGGTTTCACTATTCATCAAAAATTGAAGTTTTTCAGAAAAATCCCAAAAATTCACCCTAAGCTATATTTGATATTATGAATTCAAAAATGAAGTCTATTTTAAAAAATTCAAAACATATAATTCACATCAATTAATTTAATAATTAATTCCCGCTGTCAGATCCAATAGCGTGTTTTTATGAAACAATAAGTATCAAAAGATTGACACTAGTTTAAGTCTGATTTCAAAGTGAAATTAATTCCAACGACCACTATTGGATTTACTGGTAAAAATATATTCTAATTTCACTTTAAAACTAATTCAAAATATAATCTAATCATATAAATAAATTAGATTAAAAAGAGGTTTTGAATTAAAATACAACATTTTACACTATTCATTTAAAAAATGAACTTTATCGGAAAGATTCCAAAAATTTACACAAAGTAAAATTTGATGTCCCAATTCTTCAGAAGAGTTTTATTTGGTCCAAAAGGATGTATAAGAGTGAAAAAATCTATATTTAATGAAGGTTCTCCATCAAAAGGCGATAAGTGAACCTTTAGTGAAAACTAGGGCATATACGCCTAAAATTGAATTCTTTCCATATTTTAAGCCTTTATCTTTTATTGGATAAATGTAAAAACATTTAAAAACATATATAATCATATTTTAGTTATTTATATCCATTCCCTCCAATACAACTGCTACATGTTAACTACCATTTAAAATAATATTATTTTATTATTAGAGTGCAACGTAAGATTTCCAAGAAACTCGTTGTTGCGTGTTGGGTACGCCATCGAGCATAGCGTCCCCTTCAATGTCATATTAATATTTTATTCAAAAATATTGATAAATATAAAAATGTAATATTCCTTATATACCCGGGGTGTTACATCCTTCCCCCCTTTTGGGAATTTCTTACTCGCAATTTTAAAATTGGGCTCGGAAACTTCATTGAAAATCCCACATCGAAACAAGAGTCGGTAAAACAATCACTTTAAAATAAAGAAAAATAAGTACAGAGGTCACCCGAGTTAACCCATACTAGGATTGCATGTAGTAAGACATGGACATGGAGGAGAAAACATAGGGTCATGTTTTGATGGAGAGTAATAGAAAACATGTTTAGGAGAAAGTTGACAATAATAAAATCACAAACTTTAGATGGGTTAAACGTTATTCGATTCCCCAATAGGAAAAGTTAATAGACAAAATTTTTGTTTTAAGATACTTTTTGTTGAGGAATTTATTCATAAGGAAACATAATCACTTATCATGTTGACTTTCAACTTTTACTAGATTCCTTAATCAAACTTATATTTTTTCCAAAAGACGAGTATTTAGGGAGAGTTGTTCGCATTAAGAGTTCTATAATCAACTTCTAGAGAATCTCCTAATACACAAAAGAGAACTATATACATCCCATGTCTTTAGGATTTAACCAAAACCAAAACCAGAAAGATTAGTACAAGGTCAGATAATCCAAAAAAGGATAACCCTTTATAAAAAGAAAATCTATTCTTAATCTCAAAATTTGTCCAACAAAACCCAATGTTCAACGAGGACCATTCGATAACCAATTTGTCTATAAAATTCATTAATGTAAACCAATCTAGGATTGAAACCCAAATATTTTAAGGATTTTGTCACATAGTCTTCCAAGTTAAATCATAAAATTTATCTCCAAACAACATTAGTTGCTCCTAAAGTCTCGTATTGAAATGTAATTAACCTAATCACATATCCTCCATGATAGGTTAATCATTTTCATAAATAACCCAAAATCATCTTACTCTTAATTCATAAAATCATCTAACTAAAAATAATCAGTCAAACTAACCAGGGACTTCACGTAGTCCAGTGGTAGGCAATAAATACCAGTCGCACTTTGGTTGTGGGTTCGATTCCCGCAGCTTTGTCCGACGCGACGGGTTGTCACACGGTCTGCGTGTTGTCCTTTTTCCAAAAATATATAATTCTTAAAACATTCCCCAAAACGAGATAAAATCTTCAAAAATAATCATAACATATTTTAACCTCAAGTTTATCTCATGCCTTTCATTTTCCATCATATCACATAATAACCCATAATTACCTCAAAAGTAAGGATCATATAAACTCTAATGGTTACCTTTATAATTATTACCTGGACTTCCACATGGATTGGTCATCTCGTACATGATGCATTAAAGATCATACCAAGGTTCAAGTGGTTGATCGTGACTCCTTGATAGTTGGTTTAGAACAACCACGAGTTTCCTTATTGAATCCCCCATTTTATCTAGTATCTAAATCATAGAACCACCACAGTTTCCTTCAAACCTGTTGTCTCTTTGGTGCCTTCTAGATCCATCCATTCACTAAAAACATAAATGTCAGTGTGAGTATATCAAAAAAACCATCATGTACTAATGAGTAAGGTAAACACTAATATACACTTACTCATTCACTTTATCTAAAACGAGGCCTCTTTCTGAATTCCTAACCATTATGGTAATTCCACTTATGCTTAAAGAATACCCTAACCTCTAAAGTTATCTAAACCGACCTCTGATACTAACTATAAGGCAGCAGCCTTAAACCATACTTAATCTTGAGTTATTACAAGATTACACGTTGAGGATCTTTTCAGGATTAGAGTTTTAGATAATTAGATCATGAAACTTGCATTACATTCCACATTTAAAAAAAGTGGTTACATAAAAGACAGTATTCATTATTCCCATCAACAGAAACATATTTAAAATAAAACATGGATTCTTTCTTGACACATCCTTGACACTATCGTCACATCATGTACCTTTCCCTTGACCTGTGAAAAACATTTCAAAAACTTGGGATGAGCATTAAAAGCTTAGTAAGGGTTATAAAAATATGGAAAGGAAACATGAGTTCATATATACATAAGAATGAAATCATACTTTACCTATAAAACATAAGAACATTAACATACCTCATCAAATCATGAATAAATCATAGAAGTCATAAGACATAAAGGTAACTTGAGGCATTCATAACATTTTTACGTAGGGAGTAACCCTCTTGGTTACGTTTGTAATACCCATCACAGTATATTCCCTAAATCTCTTCGGAGAAACCTTAACGTTTCACTCCTTCGCGTTAACCAATGCATTGGAGAGCTATATCGGGCTCACCCTTCCTTAGTTTATCACGGAACCACACATCTTCATAACAATGCCCAAGTACCATAACATAATCTTATCACATAAAACATGCATAAAGGAAACATAACATTTCCACCTTTCAATAACAAGATATCAATACAACACATTGATATAAATACATTATGAAAACCATTTTCAATACCAAAATAAAAGAAAAGTAAAATCTGGTGTTTGTTTTTCTTTTAAAAAGACGGTATGGCTTGTAGAGGAATCTGAAACTCAAATAATGGTCACGGTGGCGGAGAAGTCGTTGTCGCGGCATATGTACGAAAAAAACATTCCCTTTTGTCATTTAGTAAAATGCTTCGTATAAAAAGATTCCTCTTGGATAAACATAAAAGTAAAAGGGGTTTATACACCGTATAAAAGAAAGTTGTGTATAAAACAAAATATGCCTCAATGAAAGGAGATTGAGATGAAGTCCCATACAAAGACGGTATCCTTGGTTTAAGGATAAATCAATTACATAATTATGTGTGACAAAAGAATACACCAAATATAAGTGGATATTAAGTGCAAAATTATCAAAGGTCATTCACACATATTCAAAGGATGACATATTCAATAACTACATGTTGAACCCAATGAAATCGAAATTGGGTTAAGAAGTTCCCTTGACAGCCTAACAGCGTCACATCAAAATGAGTTGATGAGAGATAAAAATTGTATCTAATCACTTGGAAATAAAATTTACATCAATAATTATATATGAGAAAATATCCCAACATAAAAATATGTAACTTAAAAGACCCAACAAAATAAGTCTTTTAAAAAAGAGGAGGGTGAAAGGTTCCCTTACCGACTTGGGTATCTTTCAAAACATACACCCCATGAAAGAAGGAGAATAAATCATTGATGTAAATACTCATAAACGAAAGTATATTACACAAATAGTATAATAATGGGCAGTAAATACACCACTCAAAGGAAATTGTGGAAAATGTAGCATAAATCTCACGGGAATAAAAGTGAGATGAAAAATCCCTTACGAAAACTCGGCAGTCTAACGGCGCCACATAAAACTTACAATAATGGATTGATGAGATAAAATAGGGTATCTCATCATATTAACTTAAAGTTTATAGAAAGATGAATATAAAAGAACATACCCCAACATAACCAATAGGATCTTAAAAGAAGTGACATAAAGGAGAGTACTTAAAAAGAAAGAGAGAGGTTAGATCTCTTACTAAAATTCGGCAGCCTAACGACGCCACTCAAAACATCCAAAATGGATTGATGAGAGAGAATAGGGTCTCTCATCACATGAACATAAAAATTACAGTAAGTGTAATATAAAATAACATCCCAATAACAAGAAATATGAGCTTTCGAGGGAATTACATAAAAGAGTGTACTTAAAAAGAAAGAGATGAGTAAGATCCCTTACCTCAAGTCCAACTTGTCTTGTTGGTTTCTTTATATTCCTGAATAATAAACTTTGGTCAATTAATAATTGGCTAAGTACCTCCTTTAGAGATTATTATTCAGTTCATATCACATATTATAATGTTATAATAATTGTTTAATAATGTTAGTTCATATCAGACGTTTTTGCCGATGTTTGGTACATGAGTCAAAAATGAACTTGTTTGAAAAAAGATTTCCCATGTAGTTATAAGTAAATAATTTCCAGAAAAGTATTAATGATTAAAATATCATATAAATCCATTAAATATTCATTTCGTACTATTCCATATCATTTGGAGATAAAAAACGAAAAGCACAATTCATGGAGACGGTAGGTTGTACGTACGCATGAACACTACTTTCATTTTTTGTCATATTAATGGAATTAAAACAAAATGAGAGAGATATATATATGTTATAATTCCAGAATGATATCAATAATTTTTATGTAATATATTACATATATATCCATTATATATATGTACTTATAATAGTACACAACATTTTGAGATAAGAAATGAAATGTACCGTTCATGGAGACGGTAAGCCATACGTACGCATGAACGCTACTTCCATTTCTATTTCATATTTAATGGAATTAAAACATAATTATACATAATAGTATTTTAATTACATTATAATATCATATATAATATTATTAAATATATCTTTTATACGTACCACATATGGTATTAACGAATCAAATCACTTTGAGGAGGCGATAGTCTGTACTTCCTTAAATGAAGATATCACGTTTACCCATAATGGAAACCATAAAGGTATGCCCAAAATGAAAAAATACATAAGATTAAGGGAAAAAACACATTATATATCACATATAAATATAGTGTCATATTAATGCCCACCTTTGAAGGTGTTAAAAGAATGTTGAACAATCATCATTTCGGGAGGCCGAAATTGGCCATCCACGGAAACAGTATGTTCATTAACCATTAGATATAGGTGTGTGAAAGTGTAGCTCGAATCATTATTATAACAACATCCTAGTATATTTATTATACAGGATTTGTCACAAAATAAATGAATAAAAATAGTTTAGGGGGTTGGAGAAGCAAAATAAAACAAAAGGACTCAAGTGAAGACATTACCTTAAAATCGGGTAACTTCCTTTGGTTTGAGTTCAAAGGCTTCCTTGGGAAGACTTCTTCCCAAAGTGAGGCTTCAAGGAGTAAGAGAGGGAAGTTTAGAGACAAAATGGGAATAGGTTGGCCGATCCAAAGGCTTTCGGAGTGTGGGTAAGGAGGTAGAGGTGGGGGCCTTTTATAAGAGGAGAGGAGGGGCACTCTTGGAAGGTAAAGAAAAGTCACTTTATTTTAAAATGGTATTCGGATTTAAGAGGACCCAAATTTATGTGTTTCGAGGATAAGGTGACAAGGGTTCTAAATCCACTCATCCAATATGTTTTGGATATGTTTAGGTCTTAGATATTACATTATCTTTCCATTTTATTTAAATCGTTAAATAATGAGGTCATCGATGCATCATCATGATGTCATAAAAAATTTAATTTATTTAATGTCTAAAAATTATAAAAAAAATACTATGATGTAGGAAATATTTATATATTTCCAATTAATATTTATAGTCAAAAATCGGATTTGTATAACCCCATGTAAAAATTGTTTTAGTAAAACATTTCATGTTTGTCTCATTTTTACTTTAACTTTAAATAAAAAGATATTAATGTCATTTTCCAACCAAAGTGGCTTCATGGGGTCCCCAAGTTTACCAATGGGTTTCATGGTCGGCCATGACACATCCAATGAGTTTAGTACATGTGTCAAGTTCATTTCATATTATTAAAACATTATTTTTACCTTAAACCACACTAATTACCTCTAATCGCGATTAAAATCTTAATAAGTTACTATTCACCAAAAAATTATTTTTATCCCATTGAACCAAATTTTACATCTTAATGACAACCATGTAGGTTGTTTTTTTGAAATTCAAAACACAAAGATGGAAAAATTTCATTTAAACGGAAAAATCAGTTTTTATAAGTACCACTTAGTGGTTTCACTATTCATCAAAATTGAAGTTTTTCAGAAAAATCCCAAAAATTCACCCTAAGCTATATTTGATATTCTGAATTCAAAAATGAAGTCTATTTTACAAAATTCAAAACATATAAGTCACATTAATTAATTTAATAATTAATTCCCACTGTCAGATCAAATAGCGTGTTTTTATGAAACAATAAGTATCAAAAGACTGACACTAGTTTAAGTCTGATGTCAAAGTGAAATTAATTCCAATGACCACTATTTGATTTAATGGTAAAAATATATTCTAATTTCAATTTAAAACGAATTCAAAAGATAATATAATCATATAAATAAATTTTATTAAAAAGAGGTTTTGAATTAAAATACTACATTTTACACTATTCATTTAAAAAAATGAACTTTATCGGAAAGATACCAAAAATTTACACAAAGTAAATTTTGATGTCCCAATTCTTAAAAATAGTTTTATTTGGTCCAAAAGGATGTATATAAGTGAACAAAACTATATTTAATGATGATTCTCCATCAAAAGGCGATAAGTGAACCTTTAGTGAAAACTAGGGCATATACGCCTAAAATTGAATTCTTTCCGTATTTTAAGCCTTTATATTTTATTGGATAAATGTAAAAACATTTAAAAACATATATAATATTATTTTAGTTATTTATATCCATTCCCGCCAATACAACGTCTACATGTTAACTACCATTTAAAATAATATTATTTTATTATCAGAGTGCAACGTAAGATTTCCAAGAAACTCGTTGTTGCGTGTTGGGTAAGCCATCGAGCATAGCGTCCCCTTTAAAGTCATATTAATATTTTATTTACAAATATGGATAAATATAAAAATGTAATATTCCTTATTTACATGGGGTGTTATAGGAACATATCATTGAAACCTTATATTCTATCATTATTTATTATTTATTAATACATAAAATTAGTCTGACATATAATTTTCACTAATAACATTAATTGGAGTTTGTGAGGGGGAGAATAGAGTTTGTAGAATCATAATCCAATTTTGATTTTTCTTTAAGGGGGAAACAAAAAATCCCTAACATGGATGTGATATTCATTAAGTAATAATTTAAAATCGTGTTATAGATCTTTCTTATGATTTTTTAATTGATGAAATTTAAATTTAAATTTTATTAGGAAATATTTTTTATAAAATATTTCCACAAGTTAAATTCCAATATAATTTTTACATATATATCCTGAAAAAGGTAATGGTTTCTACTGTGTTCTTTATATTTAAAGAATCTGTGCATGACCAGTTGTTTCAAGACCAACATTCCAGTCACTAAAACCATTGTTATTCAATTTTATTTTATTTATTTTATTTTTAATTATATCATAATCTTTTTAAAGGATTTTTTGGATTTAAATAGAACATATGGAAGATGATTTGTATTAGAGATTATGAAATGTTGTGTTGGGCATGATAATTTAGAATGAGGAATACATGATGCTTAATGGGTGATAATGGGTTTTTGGAATCCATAATGGTTAAGATATTATGGGAAAAAATAATGTTAATATAGGCATGTTTCCATGTATAATTATAACCAAGGATGAATAATTATTCTTCAATAGAGGATGAAAATGACTCATATAGGTGCATGGGTAATTTGGGTGAGATCTTATATGAAAATAATGAAAATGAACTTTTGAACTATGAATGGAAGATCTATAGAAGGAAAATAAAATAAATATTATGTGTTAATTTGATCCCAATTTCATATGTAGAATTCTCTATTGGGGATGGGGTTTCAAGAAATAGTAAAAATCACATATGTTGTATATCACTTACACAATTAAATGTTGAACTAGCATAAAATGATATATTTGTAATAGAGTAAAACTTAATTTATCCACCTAAAAACATCACTATATATATTAGAGAAAATTTCATGTATTGTATTAGAAAAAACATGGGTCTTTTCTAGGTACACGACCACTCTACCCTTTAATCTCATGCTCTTTGTAAATTAAGTCAACCCTACTATGATTGTAATGGGAGAAAACACCTGAGTAGTACCCATGTATCAAATTATATGTACCACTCATGGAAATTACTTATAGACAAGTGATTGATATATAATTAAAGAGGTATTATACCACTCATTTATCACACTACGGATACACATTGTGTTTCCCATAAGTATATGTCATATAATTTTCAAATTATGTTGTTTCTAATGTAATATTTCTTTGGTTCATGAATTAAAAATATTAATAGTCCATCAATATTTATCTTCTATATAGAGAATAGTTGTATAATCCTCTTGGGCATTAGAGACTACTTATAAGGAATCTATGGTAAATCATGTATGTTTTCATTGAAAATTCAATGACTCAGACATATAGAGATTACATTAATTGAATTCTGTTTGGGTAATCCTCTAATGAAAAGATTGGGAAACAGTTTGGGTCCATAATACTATCTCAATAGTTCATTACTCCCAAAATAATTATTGATAAATTCCAATAGATCAGGAATGGGGTTCCTACTTGTATGGATTCGGTAAGGTGAAAGTCCCCATGTTTTATGTTGTTTTCAAAGAATCACCACACATATGGTCTTGGTTCATTATGCATGGAGTTAGGTAGTATCCCATATAAAATGGTTTAACCAATAAAAACTGAGTATTCAATCTGGGATTAACACTCCCTATACAAACACACATTAATTGGTGATGTTTGGGTCCCCCACTAATAATACAATGAGAGACAGTTTTTTTTAAAATGGATCTATAGTTATAGAAATCTGGGGGTCAGTACAGCCATAAATGAAAACTATTGATGCATAATGTAAAGGTTCCTTAATATGTTTATAGAATGGTGATACACTTGTTATAGGGGATATGTTATCATATTCCCATGAATAATTCATGTAACTTACAAATTCATGGGTTCCCCCATAGATTATAATTGTATCACTAAACGTATGAATAACATGAAGTTTCTTAGTCTTAGGACTCATTGAGAATTTCTGGTTTCCAAAGATTTATGACTTGCAAATAGACTACCAGCTTTTAAATTTCTGATACTTTGTGCATTATAATTTTTTTCTTATATGGAGTTATCTTTAATAGATAATTTTTTTGATATAATTAAAACCACTACATCACAATTATTTTTAGTCAAATAACTTTTTTAGATTATTTTTCTATATTCAGATTACTCAGTTACTTTAGGGTTTTAGTTGACTCATCGCCTTTTAATTCTGTTATAGTTTCAATGAATCTTAATGAGTGTTTTTTATTCCAATCTAAATAGTATAGGTTATTTTTTTTTGAAGAATATAAAAATGTCTTATTATTTCTTGGTATATATATATTATGGGAATATTGTTTAGATTTATGTCTTATGGGTGTCTATTTGTTCTCAATAGAAGTAATGACCAATATACTTAGAGATAGATCTTGGATTAATTGTAATGTGGAAAATATTCCCCATTATTTTATATTATTAATATTATAATACCTATTTACATTTATATTTCGTATGTTTTTTATGTTGATTTAATAATTATCTCATGTCTTATTCATTTCTTTCACAACGACCAATTCTTTATGTTTATACCATTGGTGTTTGTAGTGTTTTTATAATAAGGATATATTTTTATTATTATTTGAATTTGGATACAGACTCCAATTATGGTTTATTCTTTCATGGAACTAAACACTAGACTATAGTTTATTTTAAAATGGCTTGATGTACTAGACTTAGTTTACCAAATTTTTGGGTGGATCACTAATTGGTTAGATTGTTACATTCCCCCTGATTATGTGGTTTTCAATAAGTTCTAAAATAAAAAAAACAATGTGAATAATTTATTCTAATACTAGTTAAATTTAATTTAATTATTTCATTATTTTAAACCCTATATATCCTCATTTAATTTTATAAAGTAGACCACCCATATCATTCATTAGAGTTTTCCCCTTGAGACACCATCATTAAAATCTAATTGAGACCTTATCTATAGACCCTTAGAACATGATATCCTCTTGATTATTAGATCAATTCTAATTCTATAACCGTTTTCATTAAATATAGAACTCTATTTTAAATTAACTTATATAATTCATTGAGGATAAACCTATATAATCTCTTATAGTGATATGAAGAAACCAATATTGTTCCCAACTATATATAGGAGTTCCATGACATGCTAATTACACTTATACAATAGAAATATATGTTATTTAAAAGAAAATATATAACCAATTTCAGATTACATTAATGAAATACCTATGAAAATTTAATAAGTGATTTACCATCATTAAAATGAATAGAAACTACATCAATTCATCAAAACCATGTAACCTCACTCCACCATAGAAAAACAATGATTTCATTCATATTTTCCCATGATTTTATGAAATATGACATAATAAACAACCTTAAATTTCTAAAACTCCAAGGTAAAATGAGAAATATCTAATAGTTAATGAATAGAGGATTTATTAACTCTAATACTAATAGAAATCACCACAAAAAAATATTAAAATAAGAGGAAAAATAATGATGGGGAAAAGAGGGTAGGATCTGGCTAAATGGTCATACACTATGATCTATATATATTAAAACCTATGTGGGTGTGGGGGTTGAAAAATATTTAATCTTCTCCATTTAGGAAATTATTATAGGGGCTAGTATGTATCTAATGAACCTGTACAAGCCACCTTATGGCTCCCTAAATGCCTATTATAGGGCCACCATCCACCTAGTGTTCTAACCATAGAGACACACCCTCACTTCCCTATCAAGTACCTAGTGTCATAAGACTGAGTAACTTATGGATATAGCTTACACAATACAATTATATTATAAACAATCACCGCATAGTCAATATCGACATTTTGGAAAATAACACCCGACTCTAAAACCTACACATACTATATTAAATATATTAAAAAAACTCTTCTTCACAACTTCTTATGTAATATTAAATATAAATCATATTTATATCCATCCTTTATTTAATATTCGTCAATTTTATCAACCCTTAATAAAAAAAGTTGATATATATATATATATTTAAAATAGCATAATAAAACATAGAAACCTTCCATAGGATTCAATAGAAGGAAATTATAAAATCAAGTGAAAAAAATCAATAAAGTATATATCATAGTGCATGAAAAATAATTCATAATAGTGAACTTGAAAGAAATTTATTTATGTTTTAAAATATAATATTGTCTCTAATGTTATCCAATATATGAAATTAAATCATATAATTCTTTTATAGGAACTCTTCTCATTGAAATGGAATGTTTTAACCACCATTAAAGTTAATAATGTGACGTAAACATTAGTGTGTTTTTACATATATGATAGTAATTCCATTTATCAATAATAAGTTCAATAAAACCTATGTAAATAGAATGAGTTCATTTAATTTAGGGTGAATATACAAATAAACAATTTAATAAACCGCTAAGGTATCCATATATTTTAATACATACTATGTAATGATTAAAATGGATAAGATACTATTAATTAGATTTAAAATTCACTCAGTCATCAACACTGCATCATATGATGTGTTACAAGCTACAAATAGTATAATAATAATAATATCAAGTGACATTGTTTAATGGTATGTTATATAATTCAAAAAACACCATGAAATAATTTAAAAACACTTAAGATAACAGAAACCATGACCCTATGACTTCTACAACATCATTTGTTTGACTTAGTATATTAATTCATCACTTTTTTAGGTTCCCTAAGGAAAAAGGACCAAAAGTGTCCACACATGTTCTATATATGATAGGGTTCATTAATGATGTTGAGAGTCTAAGGATTAAATATAGGATGTATTTGTAAATAGGTTTTATACTGAGATCATTTTCTAGTGGAGATATCGGTTTATTTATAATTTCAACATGAATAAAAATAATAGATATTTATCTGATATCTTATATGTAACTTAGATGATTAGGAATGTCTTGAAATTATTTCGTTTTAGTATTGTGATGATAGTAAACAAGTATAATCGATAGTTATAGAAAAATAAAAAATATATATGAGGATCAAATATTCATCCAAGATCCCTACAATATATGTAAGGAATTACAAGGAAAGATAAAGTTTTGATCATTATATGTCTTGGTAATAAAAGATAAAATATTTAGAATACATTTTGAATAAGTATAATTTTGTTGAAAAATCCACTTCAACCATTTGTTTTCATGAAATCTTGTTTATTTTTTTGATAGGTGTCTGATATTAGTTATTCAATTTAATTTTTTGACAATATATATGTGATTTTAAATAAAATTAAATTTATTAGTGGATCTCTAAATTTTGATTTAATACTATGAAATAAGAGTAACTATATTAAATGGAATCAATAAATGTCTTGTTTCAAGTGATATATTTTATTTCTAAAACATATTAATCCTTATTTACTAAATAATCATTCTATGTTTTTTTTTGGAAAATGATGATATTGGTAAAATAATTGTAGAATAAATTGTTTTATTCATATTTTTTCTAAACATATATGGGATGAAATGTTGACACCCATTAGTGGAATATGTTTATAAAATTATACTTTTTGATATATTTATCCAAATATATGAATTTCAATATAAGACAAAGATGTTGTAAGTTATTTACTAAATATCATCACAAATGAAATAAGTATTATTTTCTCTACATAAGAAATATGTGTCTTAGAAAGTCATTTTAATAATATTTATACTATAAGAGGCTAGTGAGAATATGTTTTAACTTATATAATTTTTATTATTAACTAAAAAATAAATATCTTGATATAATTTAATTAAAAATCTATATTAATTTGTTGATAGTAATTTTTTATATATTTTTAATGTAAGAACATAATATTATAGTTATATTGACGGATATTTTCAAATATAATGATTTAAATTAAAAAGTTTAATTTTTATAGTTTTTTTAATAATTATGACGACGATGATGTTTTAATAAAACTTAGAAAAATGGTGATTTTTTATTTAGTTTTAGTCATATGAGTTATCAATATAACAATACTATTTTTTTAAATATTAGTTTGAAAAAAACATTCAAGTGTTAAAGATAAGGGTTCAAAATCCTAATATCACCATTATTGAAAAATTCCCTACTCATTGATATATTCAAACTAAAGAGTTTAGTTATATTATTTATTTAATAGAAAAATAGTGATGTGGATGGAATTGTTGGGATTCAAGACCAACAGAACCAAAACCAATCCTGTAGAACATAATCTTCCAAAAAAATCCTTGAATTTATAAAAGTGTATGACGTTATTGATATAAAATACCATAGATGAAAAACCACACTACAATCACCACACTACAATCACCACACCATAATACCATCATCACACACTCATGAAAAAACACAAATAAAAACTCACAAGTAAAAAACAATGAATGATAAAAAAAATCGTGGATAGAATTTTAGTCTTATATCATTTGGAGAACATTATTCACCCATTAAATTCGTAGAATATGAATATTTTTCAATAACATTCCACATATTCAACAAGTATTAGATCCATTTATGTCACACTTCCTAACTAGTGAATAAGTTCCACTACCTCCTAAAATTAATTCAAACCTAATCATTGTTTTTGGAAACCATTGATTTCTGATAGGTTACTAATTATTTTCTATTATTTCCTAGTGAACTATTATTTTCATTCTCATATATTCTGTTTGTTATTCACAAATCAATGTCCTCAAGAAAAATAGTGGTAAAAAATGTAGTTCTTTTTAAGGATTCATTCATAGTAATTAGAAACCAAATTTTCATTATCAAAACATTTTCACATGATGTAATTATTTTTAACATGATGTATAGATTGAAAAACCCCCTACTAGAATTTCCCTAGCCCAATTTACCAATATTATCTAGAAGTTTTATTCTAAATTATATCGTTCTTCTTAGAAAAAATTAGTATCATGAATGTAAATTCCTAAATACTCATAATCTCTAAAAAAACACAACTTTGAAGGACTAAAGTAAACCACAATAACATGAGAAAATTTCCATCATTCTTACCTCAATATTAATATTCATTATATCCATTAAAACATTTCATTACCCATATCTCACTAAAGAATGAAAATACATCACAATTTTCAGAACTAATATTATTATAACATGTTGAAGGATTCCAATTCTCATTAAAAACCAAATTATATAACAACTTGTCCTCAAGTATATTCTAGATGAAATGATACTTCATCTCAATAGGGTTTCCAGGAGTAAAAAAATTATTTTGATTCAAATTAATTATGATTTGAATATTAAAAAACAAAAATTCTATTTATAATCACCATCCTTGTTACTCTAGAGAAATATTTATCTAGATTATTTTCTCTCCCTCATTACTTGATAGCCAATTACTATAGTTTGTCTTTGGATAGTTCTATATCTAGATGTATCGTCAATAATGATATTTTGGGTTTCCATTTAACTTTAACCACAAAGCATATAATACCTTTCACTACAACCAAATATTCTAAGAAGTATTCATCAATATAACCATAGTATATAACATCTTTTCCAAAACTGAAGGCTATAACACCCTAATTAGTGAAATATTATATAATCTACTTTAAAACATCTCAACACACCTTTTTCAAATTTTCTTTTAACCAATTTAAATCGGCCACTACATGTGAAACATCCATAATTATATAAGACATATTATACACAAGACTTCAAATAATGGGTAGGAATAATATTTTTCCAATGTACTTAGCTTCATCTAACCTTTTTGATGACATCTCTTTAGATAACATGAAGTTCCTGGCCAAAAAGGCTGGCATATAATTATGTTTAATAATTCTAATGCATTTATAATACTTAAAAATATATTCATTCTATTATAAAACCACTTTTAATATGTTCATATAATTTTCATCCCATATCACTAAATTTTCATAGACATTCCTAAGACCCTCAATCTTGAGCTTTAATGAAAAATCACATTTCACCATAATAGTTTATGACACATTTGGACCATATAAGACAATTTCATTCATGCACAAGAGATTGACGATAAAAACCTATCCCTAAACAACTTCTAGAATATACTATGGTCAAAATTTCTCTATCAAAACCTTTATTATCAATAAATCATTTAACTTCTTGTTCTACTACCCTAGTAATTTTTTGAAACAATAATGTATTATCTTTATCATGTAAACTACTCCATAATTAAAATTATTAATGAACCCCCTAGAACATTCATAAGGATTTATTAATAAAAATCAAAATTTAGGAACATAATTACACATACATTGGATTAATATACATACTTTTTGAAGTATCTTAACCAAAAACATCAATATAGTTGTCTATTGAAAAATTGAAATAAAATTTCAAATAAGTATTATACTTTATTCCAACAGAAACCATTAATAAACAATCTATCCTCGAACCAAATTATACATCTAACAAACTTCTATAAATAAAAATCCCATTTATTCTACTTCTCATTGTTTTATTGTTGTATTTTTTCCATATCATAGGTTCTATTTTGATATAGCAAACCTATTTTATCATACATAGATGAATCCAAAATTATAAAATCATTCTAACTCACCACTATATATAGTAACTTAGGGCATTCTCCATATATAATAATCAAGTAGTGAATATTAGTGTGTATCCTATACAATATTCTTATAATTATATTGGAAAATATAAACTCAACTAGGGGTTTTGATCTATCTAGAAATGAAACTTATAAAAATTAACCATTTATAGCTATACAAAAATTCGACATAGTTCATCTCATTTTCGGTTCCCTATAAATACATATTGATTATTCTAGATTTTCAATTCCATCTAAATATAATATAACATTTACCCTTATAGAAAGTCTGTTTAGGTAAATATGAGGATGGTAAATTGACTATTTTTTCTCAACACTATATGTCCAAACATTTTTATCATCACAAAAGACTATTAAATTAGAAATAAAATTAAATGTTATAATTTTCTTCTCATTATCATTGTCCAAAATATAAAGTCTAATGTTTTAATCACCATACACAAAAAATTAAAATGATTGGAGAATTTCATTGTGTTTTCTCAATCATTGACATCCACCTAGATGTAGTCATGAATTTTGAAAAAATATTGTTAAGAATAATTTATAATTTTATTAAAAAGAAAATATTTTAAAATATCTTTATTTGATGGTGTAAATGTAATTTTTTTTAAAATATAAGATTTACAATTAACTATATATATCCAAAGTTATTTTGTATCTTCAAAATATAATTTCATACCATAAGGCTTCTCAGTTAGTGTACATTTTATACATACCTTGAAAATTATATTCCTGTGTTTTGGGAATAATATTCTTGAACATGATTCTTTTTCTCCAATAAAACCTAAAAAAGTACCTACAACCATTTTCTCCATCACTGTTGGACCTTATGAACTTATGGTTATTTTTTAAATCTTTTCCCACATTTTCTATCCATATAATAATCTTTCTATTCAAAAAATATTTCTTATTGAAGATAAAAACCCATAAATTCTATCATAAATAATTAATCAATGAAATTAAATTAAATATTTACAATAATAATAGGTTATTACAATATCACAACGTCATTATTCATGATCAATATCTTAAATGGCTTAGGATATCTTTTATTTGTAATAAATAAAAAGTTTCTCTATATTTGCAGTATATAACTCTGAGATGATCTTAATTCATTGTGAATATGATTTAGTTTAACACTAACCACTAAGGATCTCATGTTAATCTCTTTTGGGATTCCATGATGATAATAACATAACTATATACTTTCCAGATATTTCATTCTAGTAATTTATTCCCTATTTAGTCATACCATCTAGTAGAAACATTTATCTTTAATATCACCATGGAACATGGATGAATCATCCATACTTCATCTCTAAAGCCTATTATTGAGTCTACATTATCAAAATAATAAAATATAAATTTGGATTATACATAAGAATTTCACATTCCAATATTACTTTAACACTAGTAAATTTTAGTTTTAGATTATCACATTATTATCACACATCCACACAGTTTCAATAGCTTTATAATTAGTTTATAGTCCCTAAACAATATTTAAGACATATAATGCATCAAGTGTCACCCCTGATATTATGATTCTAATGTATCCCCAAAATCAATGACTCTTGATTCCAAATGAATAAAAATACATAGTAATAAAATTTCAATAGATTATTCCATGGAGTTAATATAACATGAAAATCCAGAATAAATATATTTTATGATTCACCATGTGATCCTTATAATATCTCTAGAAGTTCCACTTCTTCCTACAATTATAAAATAATTGAGTGAGAACAACCAACATAATTATACTTTCATTCATCAATATATCTTTTGGTTTCTTTGGACCATTACAATGAACATAGATTTATTTAATTTGATCATTTTTGGGATTATGTTGGGTATACCTAATTTCATATGTCAAATAAAATAATTTATAATTATTACACTAAAATCCTACAAAACAAGGTAATTATTTTTGAATTTATTTATTAAATTTGTCAGAATTGTGTGTCATGAATAAGGATTAGATAATGATAGTAAAAATGTTTTAATCCTAAGAGATTTCTAGGTATATTTTTGAGTTTATTAATAAGAAGGATTGATGTAGAGAAATAGATTACATGGACATGATTGTTATGTTGAATTTTTATTTTCAATAAATAAACCTTTTTAAACTATAGGTTTTTATGGTGATTAATTTTATGTAACGATTTTTGGTTGAAAGATGATGTATGAAAATGAAATGAATGGGTACAAATATAAATAATTTTTAAATTTTTTATTGAGATTAGAAAATATTATTTTCATAGAATATATCATATGATTGATAAAAGAGGGAATTGTTACTTCATATGGTTCATTTCCATTTAGATATTATGATCTATGAAATGGGTAGTAATGAGTATGAGTCTTCAAGATCTGAATATAAGCCTTTTAGTGTTCTATATGACTCGTATTAACATTTAATCCTTCACTATACATTATCATATAATTAATTTAGAAAATATTTACATGTCATTTTGATATGTGTGTGAGTCATTACGACATGTGTCTGTGTCATTCTAACTTTTATAAAAATAATATTTAGATAAAGGATCTCTATATATTATTCTTCTGGGTAAATAATATGTATGATTCATTTGAACTTTTATATGATCCATTGGGATTTCTATAAATTCTAATTACTCCAATAAATATTTTAATGGAAATATGATGATTTGATTTTGATATTATCAACTAATTTCATGAATTTATTAAAGATACAAATTAAATTTGGGATTCATAAAAAAGAAATAAAAGTTTGAGCCACACCATGAAGAGGTCTGATTTCACTATGATTGAATTTAGTGGTAGTTTCAGATATAGTAAAATTATTTTTCTATCACATGAAGAACATTGTTATTTCACAATACACCATGAAATAAACCATATATTGAAATAAAATAATATTAAGGATGTGATAAGAATAATAAGTATTTTATATTATTCAAATGATTCTATTTTATGTTAATTTGATTTTAAAATTAAAATTTTAATGATATTTTTTTCTTCATACGATAATAAAAAATTTATCATGCATAAACTGATATAAGTGATTGAAGAGGAGGTGGATGCTCTATATAGAATAATTTATAACATTAGAAATGTAGTAAATAATATTAAAATGATATATATTTGATATTAAAATAATATAAAGATATTGTGTCTGTATTGGATTATTGATTAGATGAAACACTACAACAAATCTAAATAAATATATTTCAATTTATTGATTTCATATTATTGAAAGAAAATTATTACATTCCATTACAATAGTAAAGGATTTATTATTATATATTAGATTATTTTGGTGAAAGGATATACCATGATTTTTGTGCCGACATGGAGATATTAGTGGGATGTTTGATCTTGGTGAAATCTAGAATGTACTAATGATTTTCCTTCTCATTTTGAGAAGTAGACATTTTAAAACTACCATTACATTTATATATCAATGTTTTGAATTGATCAAAAGTTAGTATAATATGTGGTGAGGGTTATTTAAATAGGGGTACATAAAACGATTAAAATACCAAATTCACTAAACTTATTGATTTTTGATAAACATATAGAGTTCACGTTCAAGATTATTAGATACATGGTTTCCTTTATTTCTTATCTTCTATATGGATTCTTGAAGATTTTATTTTCATTATAGTTTAATATTACATAACTATTATCCCAGTGTTGAAATTGGGAAACCATTAATATGTGATAAACATGGGGGTTCTAACTTTGGATAGGAAACATTATATCAATTGTATGGATAAAATTATACCTTATTTCAGATATATTAGTTTAGATGTTCTTGTGTATTAATCTAATGGATTTACACATTTAATTTTAGGTACTTCTATGATAGTTTTGGATATAAATAATATATAAAATGAAGTCTAAGACAGGAATATCGTATTATAATGTCTATTATATAAATAATATTTAATAGGTAAAGACATATGGGATAAATTTTTGAATATTTATGATTAAAATTATTAGGTGGATAAATGTAAATAGATTTTTTGGTTAATATATTGAGGAATCAAAATGTAGAAATATGAAATTGTAAATGAATTATTTATAAGGGTGATTTAGAAAGTGAGTATAATCGAGTTTTATATGAATAATATGGATTAGGAAATAATTTTTGAGAGGATACTAAGCATTTTACCTAATATATTTTGATGTTAATATATTAGATCTCAAATATAGGGATACAATATCACTCTATTTTTATTCATTAAAAAATCCTTATTGTCTATGAGATAGGGAGAGACAATGTGTTTAAGAATAATAGTGGGACTAAAAATTGGATTTCATTAAAATAAACAATGAAGAGAATTAAAAGAATAATATACATAAATATTAATCTAGATTTTATGATTCGTATTCAAATATGCATTTTAAATTTCATAAATGTATGTATCTCTTATATATAAATGCGAGATGAATAAAGAGGAAAAAATGTAATTGTTCACCAGTTTTTATTATGTGGGGTGATTGGAAAATTTATCTAGAAAATATTAATAGTCAAATATAATATACTAATGATGAAAAATAATAAATACTAAATAGATATTTTAAAATTAAATCCTCAAAGGGAAACATGTAAATCATTATTTTAATCAAATGGGGAATCTTATCTGAAAATTCAAGTCATAAAATTTCTTTTCAAAATGAAATTGTAATTAAATAAGTGTCCATGATGTGGAAGTATAGTTTTCATATGGTAATGAATAAATGATTCTAATTAATATGGTTGATGAAGAATAATTTATTAGTGATTGAAGTTGTTATCCTAGGAGTAGTAGTGGAAAAAAATTTTAAATTTATAATGAATGGTGAAACAAAGGAGTGTCACTTGAATTTATCTAAGTCAAATAAGTAATAAAAACATAATTGAAAAAAATCAATCTTTTGGTAGCAATGAATATATCCGTATAAAAGACAAATAATATCTTCTAAAATAAACTAATTTTATGATGAGATGTTTAAATGATGGGAAGGACTAGAAAATAAATTTGGAGAAAGGGTCAAAGGGAAGTAAATGTAGAATGACGTTTGTAAATAAAAATTTATAGTGCATGAATATATGGTGAACAATGTAATATTAAAAATTAAATAATTTATATGTAGTTTGGGAAATATAAAAAGAAAAAATAGTTTATAATGATTCATATAATGATGATAAACAAGTTTATTAGTAAAATATTATAAAACTACTGTAAAATATCTTAAAAATACTAATAGTGAGCTTTATAAGAAGAAGAAATTGAAGAAGATGAAGATTGGGGAAAATTACAATTACATTTAAAAATTTGGAATTTATAATAACACTTATTTGAGGTTTAAAACTAAAATATATAGTGAATAAAAAAGGGATAAAAAGAGTACTTAATTAAAAAAGATATTTCTTGAGTCTATAAAAAAATTATTCAAAAAAAGGTTCCCATATTGACAAATCATATACAAAAACAAATTAATGTGTCAAATTTTTCATAAATTTCATCTTTCAATGGATGTTATGATTCAAATAGATATTTTATTCCTTATGAAAGGTTCATAATATTTTTAATGAATGTATTTGATAAATTTTCAATAATATTATGATTTAAGACGTTGGAGATATAGAATTTTTGTGGATTTGTTTCTCTCGAACATGAATGATTTAGTAGTAAGATGAAATTTTTGGAAAGTGTTATAAGAATATGATTGAATTATTATAATAATTTTTCTAAATATGTGAAAATAAAAATAATTTTAATGAATATATTTCCACCATAATATCATCCTACATGAGTATGTGTTTCAAAAAAATGAAGTCTCATAGGATGAAGGATAAATGAAATGAAAAATAATTTATTGCCAATGTTGAGCATAAATCATCCAAAAGTGAGGATTCGTGGATTATTTGTAATGGATGTTATTATTAGATTATAGGTGACATAGTATTTTTAAATTATTTTAAAAAAGTGATATAATTTATTTGTGTCTATTATTGTTTATTGTTAAATAAATATCATAGTTATTGGATTAGATATGTTCGAGAAAGAACTATTGAAATTCAATAAAACATAATTTTTATAGAATAAAATACAACATGAATTGTGTGTGACACTTATGTGATGATGTGGATTAATTGATATAATAAATGAATGGATTTTTTGTGATGATCCTAAAATATCGGTGTAGTTTTACATGAAGAGTATAGAGAATGTATAAACTATTTTAGTAAGTTATTATTTATAATACATTATATTTAATCATGAATGAAGAAAAAATATTCATAGATGATTTATACATATAAGAAAAAATAATATAAGTATTTTACCCATTTTATATAATGTTTGTGATTTTACTATTTTGAAAAGGTAATGGAATTAGATGTTCTCTATAAGTCTAAAAAGAATGATTTTAAATTATCCACACATAACGGTAGAGATTTAATCTACTATTAATTTAGAGATTATACACTGAAATTTATTTTCTCAAGATGAAGAAATAACAAGATGATATAAGTATTTGATTTAAAAATATTAGTGGGACTTGTTGTAATATATTTATGAAAAATATATATGAGGCCCTAATAATGATAATGAATTTCAATATGAGTGAAGGAAATATTTATTGTTTCTTCATAAATATAAGTGTATTGAGTACAAAAATTGAATATTTTATGATTAACTTTATAATTATTATTCTCACGATGTAGCTACTGTTTCTTATACACTACAACTGAATGATGTTACTGAAAAAAAGAATATAAGTTTAGAGGATATGGATCAGATAATATTGAGAAAGTATGATACATATGAATATATATAATGATAAAATATTTGTATAGTAATTAAAATTAACAATCATTTATTATATATAACAATTTCTTAAGACCATGATAATTTAGTTAGATTGAATACCATGGTTGATATCCTTCTTAACACTCAACACAAAGCATTATTAAAACTGTAATATACCATAAAAATATTATTTAAATGTTACTATTACAACAAAACCACTAAATTATTAGAATTAAGTGGACTAAAAATATTATTGGAAATATTAATAAATATTTAATAAAATGAATATTTATAGCTTAATGTATAATATATAAGTACAAAATTTTCAATAATGTAAATTTATGCTTTAAAAATAGGTGTTCTACAAAAAAGAATATTTTTGTTGCATTTCATTTGAAGAAATTATAATTAAATTATACCATTTTTAAAGATTTTATTTCATTATATTAGTTTTATTTTTTAATTAATAATTTCATAATTATCATAGGGTGATTTTTTTGAATTTTTCAATATATATATATATATATATATTAAGTGAATATTATAAGTATATTTTTTTATAAAACTTCTGTTTTTTATATTAAATAATGTAATTTAAATTTACCAACGTATTTGTAATTATATTTTAAATTAAATATGTTTTCTTTAAATTTTAAATTATATAACTAATTATATATGTGACATCATTATACCTTATATTTTATATGATCAATTTTTTGGCTTAAAAAAACATATTTTCAAATACCATTTTTTTTGTGCATTTTGTTTTTATCATAATAAATTATGTATATATATATATATATTTATTCTGGGTTTTAATATAATTTATATATTATATATTAATAAAAAATGTTTATCATTGATTTTATGGTTCATTTCATGGAATTAAATGAATGTAAATTGGGGTTTCGACTTAAAATTTTATTTTTACAAAAACGGGTTTTCGTTACTTATTTCTAGATTAATTAATGTTAAATCAAGTAACTTATAGAAATTAACTCTATTATATATTATTTAATGTTTTTAATCAAAATAATAAATATAATTTTATCTAGGAAACATAATTTTTCTCCACAATTCATGTAAAACATTCAAAACTGTTGTTATAATGGTTAAGGATAAATAGGTTAACTAGGGGGATTAAAATAAGAGATAATGGAAGGAATGAAACCTAAAAATATTAAAATTTTACTATTTATGTATATTTAAACAATATAATATACTAAATATTAATTTATTCAAATTTTTAGAAACTTTCACCTTAATCTGACCTTTTATTATTGAAATCATTTAAGTAATTCCATGTGGTTTCCTCACATAACTCATGAAAAGTTACATGTTATTCACCTTTAATCAAATAATTACATACTTATTTATCGATAAAAATTAACCAAATAAAATAATATATTTTTTTAATTCATCTTATATATTTTATTATTCTCTAAAGATAAATCTTATATAGATCTAGGGAAAAGAAAAGGCATGTCTCTCAATGAAGAGGCATAAAACAGAACTAAGAACTTTCGTTCTTATATAATTTTACACCTCTTATAAACCAATTATATACATTATTAAATTAGTAATATATTATATTAAATATGATGATGTATTATTATGATTATTTCGCACCCATTTCCCACCCATTCTTTATCAAATTGAAAATTAAAGCATCACTAATGTGTGTGTCTGGACTACCACCTCTACATATGGATATGATTAATATTCCTTAAAAATGATTCATGTAAGGATATTATAATGGATAGAAATTATATATATAAATATTTTATATTTATGATATATTAAAAAAATTAACTGTGAATTTTTACTGATGTTTCTTTAGTTCTATCCATCAAAAACTGTGAAACATCACTTGTGCACATGTATGAACTTCCGTCTCCAGGGAGTGATATATATAATATTTCATCACTCGTTCATATGTATCATTATGATAGTGTATATAATGATTAAATATTATAAATATTACATGATTAATATTATATATATTATGGAACTACCATGAAACTGCAAGGACTAAAACATATGCACTAAAACATATTGGGAAAATAAAAAGGTTAACAAAAATAAACAACAATTTTAATTTATGATTCATTATAAATTGGTGTTAAAAAGATATAAATGGAACATATATGGTATAATATGAGTTAATATTATTATATAATATAATTATATTAAATTTAAATATATTATTCAGGAGGTAATAGTGCTTATGAAGAAAGATGTAATTCAGATAAGGGTTCTTCATCTCAATGTTGTCACCTTTAGAGATATTTGATGCCATTCATATGATTATGTTTATAAAGTGTATATAAATAACATTTTAATTTTTATTTCAATTATTATTCTTAATTTAGGGTATTTAATGTTAAAATGTATATTATTTCTTCCAAGTGGATTTGATGCATGTGATACTAAAGTGGTAAGGTGTTATCATCTCAAAATGAATTCATTAGAAAAAATGTTATATTATACACATATTTCATTTTATAGGTATATATAATACCCATTTATTATATATTATCGTTAATATAATTATTTTCACTGTATTTTAGTTTTAATTTTGTTTTTATTATTTCATGGTAATTATGATTTTTTTACCAAAGTTGAAAGGGTTTTATGATACAATCTCACTTCTTACTAAGATTCATTGTGATTAAATTTGTTATAATAAAATTATATTATTTATATCTCTCATATAATATTTTATTTCTTTTCATATGGTTATTTATATACATTAAAATTTTTTCCTTCTGTTTTTTCTCCTTATGTACTCATAATACTAGAATATATTTTTAAGGATAATATCGATTATTTCACTATTTGGTCAGGAATCATTATATCAAATAACCATATTTTGTTTAAAATATTTTAAATAATGTTTTTACTATTCTTGAGTGATTGTAAAAATTCAATTCTATGCATGATTGATTTTATATAAAATTTTTTAAAGGAATATTCTTGTATTTTTTAAAATAGGTTCTTATGTATTGTTATGGAAATTTTCAAAGGATTTATTTTAATATAGAATGAGTGAATATATTTTACCACCATAAATAATTCTCTATGTTTTTAAGAATTCTTAAAAATAATACATTTTTTTTAAATTAAAAGTTTTTCTAAATATTTTAAAAAATATATTTTAAATTAGTGATTTTAAATGGAATTTTTTATTTTCCTTTTAAAATGATCAAGTGAACATTTAAATGAATCTTAATCTATAAAAATAACCTTTAATGTTTCTTATTCCCTACTAAAAATATGATACAATATTACTTCATATGTTATCCATCTAGAGGGTTTATGATTATTATTTTGGTATATTGATGGAACCCATTTTCATTTCCTTGGGTTATTCTTCGATGTAATGATAAATGTTTTGATGATATTATATAATACATATTAATTAATTATGATTATGTGATTGGTGGGTTTAATATACCTCTCTAATGAATTGTGTATATATAAATGTTTTATAAACCCAAAGTGATCATAAGGGGATATCCCAATCCTACAAGAGTGTATAGAACAGGTTATCCCAATCTGAAAATAGTTACGCTAGTGGTTAGAAAAATCCTAACATGTGGTGAGTGTCTTCATGGGAAGACTTGACATAAGATTCCTATAATTATTATTATAGAAAAAATTATACTACTCTATTGTGATTGGATATTTTTCCAAAGTTATTGTCTATTTTATATAGTTCTTTTCTTCCTTTATGATTCATGTATTATAAATAGACAAGATTTATTTAATGAGTCATTATTATGAGATATGGATTTTTGGGTATGAATTTAAAATTTTATGATCATGTATTCATAAAATTTATCTCATGATATTCTTAGATATTATCATTGATTGATATCTTCCTTCCAAACCCTTATTGATCATCTAAGCTCACCATTTCATTTGTTTCATTTTACCTATAATATGAAGAATATAATTAAGTATTATATATCTAATAAGGTTTCTAGTTATGGAGTGTTTAATGGATGATGTTTTAAATCTTTTATGAACTACTTTTTATGTATTTATGTTTCTAAAGCCACAAAACATTAATATATCTCGCACAGATCATTATAAAGTATAAGGAATATTCTTCAAATAAGATTTAATATATTTTTATTTAATTTTTGCGTATTTATAGTTTGTATCAGAGTAAGGTTTAGTTATTTTTTTATACCTTTATGTCGGAAAATTTAGTAACAACTATTAGGATATTCCTAAGGATAGGAGATCTGCCTATGTTATGGTAATTAAATGTGTCCAGTTTCCTATAAAATAAGAACATGTATGGATAATTGAAACTTTACATCACAACTTCTTCTTGGGGTAATAACTCTTAATGTGGTGGATTTGGTGTTAACTCAGTTATCACTGGTGTATATTGAGTGGGCCTATGACTACTCACTTATCTAGACACTTAGGGGGTATTTTTGTGTTTATTAAAATTTTATTTATTATCAATTATAAATGATTCTAATTGGTGATGATCATTAAATACTTAGGTTAAACCAAATATATCATAGATTTAATTGAATATGTCATGATTTAAACATCCTATGAATTATTTTTAATGATTATATGATTACTCAGTACTATTTTTCAAATAATGATTATTTTTTACATATGGTAAAAACTAGTAAGAATCATGTTAGCATTGAATGTGATGGGTGTTCTACTGATTTTCCTCGTGAGAAAAAAATAAAATGGGATATTAAATGAAAAATATCATCATTATGCCAAAGTAGATATCATGATTAATTATTAATAACCATGACATTTGTGACTATCCGAGTGAAGAAAATAATTGAGAAATGGTGTTTTAGAAATCTGAGAGATAATTTTTTTTTAATAATTAAACATGTTTATAGTATTAAAATAAATACTCATGTAAATGTTTCAAAGAAATAGGAAAATAATTTATATGTTGAAAGAAAGGTCATAATGTGGTTAACTACCAAGGATAAATCTATAGTTTATCTAGAAATGTGAATGGGAACAATGATTTCAATAAGGTATCACCAATATTTTAATGTTATAAGTGTGGAATGTTAGTGAATTATGAAAATCAATGTCCTAGTGGTAAATCTCATGATGTGGATTATCTCGGTTGTGCATGTAAATTCTATTCTATTAATCATAAGATATTATGAATAGAATATTAATGGTATTATTTTTTTTTAACAGTATTGAATATGATAAAATTATAAAACATTAATTAAATATGGTTTATGAATCTTATGAAAGGTTTCAAATTCAGTATTGTAGGAAGGAAGTATTAAGGTGGAATATGAAGAATCTTTTTTAATGATTTATGGATAAAGTTGAATTATGGAAGTGTTATTATGTTTTAATTCTAGATTTATTAGAAGGGTTTTATCAATGATATTCTAGTTATAGTAGAAATAAAAAATCTAAGGACTTTTATTTGATAATATTATATATAATATTTTCATGAATATATTTAATGAAACTAATAACTTATAAAATTGATTTATTCTAAAGGTAAAATTTATTGAGAAACACATGATTGTAGGACATATAAAATTTAATTTGTCCCTGAATTTTTGATAAAATTATTAATTAGGGATAAATAGATCATTGGAATTAATAATATCAATTGGATGATATTGATGAATTTGTAATTGATTTTTTTATTTTATGGATATGCTATTTATTTTTTATTTAACAGTTTATTTCATTTTGTTATATATAGAATACAAAAAATTGTTTGTAATTTTTTTTAAGAATACATATGGAGTTAACTATAGGATTAAATTATATATAAAAATATTATGAAACATAGTTTTTATATTTTATCATATTCCATGGAAAATTAATTCCTATACTATAGGAAAAAATGACCATAAAAAAGAAAATGGTTTACATTTAAGAAATATTTATGAAGAATTGATGATATTTTCACCCCAAAAATATTCAAAGTTTTATGGTCATTAACTTTTTTTATGACTATACTATCATTCACTGTCTATTATTATTAATACATTATCTTTATTCTCTATTTTTATATATTCACTTCCCAAAAATTGTCCACTTATCCATGATGCCAATTATTAGATCTTTTAGGTAACCATGTTGTTACCCACATCCGCTTCCAGAGGGAATTTTATTATGCATTTGTGGGATATGTGTTTTAAATAAAGATAATTTAAATTATTAAATCCCTGATTACAGAGATAACAATATTTAGGAATAAATTTATTTACATTGGTGGAACGTAACGCCCAAGGAAATTAGTATAAATTTATAGTATTTTCAGTAGATTTCTTAAAACAATACATCAATATTTAAGGAATCATGATATACTATAAAAATATTACATCAATGTGGCTCTTATAACCTAGCTATTAAATTAGAAATAACAGTATAAATAACCCAATTATGGATAATATTTTTTATGGTCTTTTTTAATTTAATTTTTTTATTAATTCATAAAAAATAATTAGGCTATTATTTGTAAATTCATTCTATGCTTCAAAAGAAATTTTTTTTCAATAATGGTTTTATTTTAAAAAATTGGGAGCATTTTAATTAACAAATAAAATTTTATGAAATATAATTTGATAAAATTAATATCTTTTTTAAATAATCATAACAATATTTTTTGAGGTTATTTTTTGGCAATTTTTTAAAAGGAATTATATTTATCTGAATAGTAAAAATACTGATTTTTTGTAAAGTAACCATTTATTTTCCATGAGTAATGTAATTTAAGAGTAATATTAGTTTTTGAATTTTATTTTAATTTATCATAAGTTACCTTTATTTGAAAATTGTAACAACCTAAGATTATTTTAATTATTTTTTCAAATTTATTTAAAATTTCTGATATTTTGTCTTTCACGTAGCACTGAAAATAATTTATTTTCTATTAAAATACTTTGTTGTTATTGTGTTATATGTAACACTAAATCAATCATAAACTAAAAACTACATAAATTTTATCTTTACAACATGGAATACTAAGGTTATATTTTGACATGGTGTACGTTACACACAACACCGACTTGGCGTACACAACGTGCTACACCAACTGGGTGTATGTTACACATAACAATGAGTTTCAATAAAAAATATTTTTAACAATATAATTTATAACTGATAAAATTATAATATATCCATTAAACATAATAATATGAATATTGATAACTAATTTTCAAATATTTTCTTTAATGGTATTGACAATGAAATATATAGTTTTTAGTAAAGTCCTTATTGGTTTAAAAATACACATTTTTCAAATAAACTACTTTTATTGTCATTATATGAAATATAATAAAAATTATTCCAAACATATTTAGAAATTTTATTTGATAAAATATACTTCATTTTATAATTTTTAATTTTAAAACTTTCAGAGGGAGAAATAATATTATTTTTCTGAGAAATGTCATTTTTTGGATAAATAGTGAAATATACTGAATTTTAATTGAAAAATGTTTTTTCATATAATTTATTTCAAAAGTTAATTTTTTTTAATTTTTTTTCAATGTTTATTTATATAATATTTTTATTAATTAATAAAATTGAGCTCATTGAGTTTAATTGTATATTGAAATATAATATAAAAACATTGTAAACATTTGAATGCTTTTACTTAATAAGCCCATATTGTCATCCTGATTTCATAACTAATTTTAAATAAATTTCTACCAATTATGTGATTAGAATTGGGATAAATGGATTACATATTTGGAATAATAATAATTTATAACATATAATAAGAGGAAAAAATTTGGCCAAAAATATGAATGAAAGTAAGTAAAATTAATTACCTCGATTAAGGTAAAATTAATCATAACTAAGGTCTAAGCATTAATTTTAAGATAACAAATGACATATAAACTTGTAGAAAACAAATTTTATTAAAATTATTGAACCATGATCATTCCATTATTTGTTGTTTTTGTTTTATTTTATTTTTTTTACATAAAAACATGGGTAAACCTCAATAGTTTTGAAAAATGCAAAGTGTATCCTTTCCTTTCCCTATAAAAGGCCACCACCAATCTATCTTCTTTAAACCTAATCAAATCACATTTTTTATAAAAATATCTTCCCAATACACCTAAAAACATCCCTCACTTCCTAATAAAATCTTTCCCTTGGATAGAACGCAACCCATGAAATCCTTCTGACAGAATCCAAAAGGAGTTACACAATTAAGAGGCAACATCTTCCATCATGCTCTTTTCTTTTCTTTTATTTCTCCACCACTCCACTCTATTTATTATATGAGTTTATAAAAAAAATTATTATCAATATAATATATTTTTTTTCTTATTTTTAAACCTACACTTACACAAACCTCCATCTAATGGGTAATGAAGATACTGCCTGGATGTACAGCGAACTACCGCCTCACGAAATGATGATTGTTCATTTTTGATTTACCTCATATCAAGGTGTGAATTATGATGGACACCATATTTTTATATATTATATATTATATTTATTATATATTTAATTTTATTTATTCCTTTTACAATACACATCTCTTTATAACCCATTTGGTGTAAATATGATAATTTCCTTTGAAGAAGTGTGGGCTACCTCCCCCTCAAAGAGATGTGATTCTTTCACAAACTAGATGGAATGTATTAAGGATGGGTTCAGTAAAAAATATTTTATATATGATATAATTATTATAATGTATTAATGATATATATATACATATATAAGTATAGTTTACTTACATTCTTTTTTAAATATGACATTAAAAAATGGAAACAATGTTCATTAGTACGAAAAACATACCGTATCCATGAAAAGTGTATTCCATTTCATACTTATATATCATGTAAATTACTATAATAAAAAAATACTGAATATATATTATATTTATATAATTTTTTAAATTATAGAATCATTATATAATTATAAGGACCAAAGATATAAAAAATTAAGACACATGTGATGAACAAAGATAATATTACCTGAAGTTAAACCTTAAAATATGATTGTTAACAAGAGGGTAATGTAAGGTCATAAAAACCCATATACAGTATTAAATATAATAATATTATTCTATAAATGATTTATATTAATGTTATATGCATTATACATGTGTTTCTAATGAATACCATAAGAGTTAAGACATAAGGTATGGGGATTTCATCTCACATTTTTATTTTCTTGAGATATATTATTTATTCACCACCCATTCCTTTTTTGTGGTGTGTATAAAATACCTGGATGTATTAAATTAACATTATAATTCTATTAATGGGTATTTATGTATCCATTATATGATATTTATTTCAGGGTATTTATGGTTAAAATTATACTTTATTGGTAATATTATTTGTTTCAGTTTACCTTCATTGAGACACATGCCATGTTATAGACCTATATTTTTATCTGAAGTGTATATAATGCCTTTTAAATGTTATATCTGAAGTATCCTTCCATTAATGAAAATTTAAGATTCATTTAATATCAATTTCTTACTTGGGGATTATGGTTAAAAGTTACCAAGTGTTAAGTGTTTATTGAAACGATCTCATCATTTTTCAATATTATAAATGTTTTTGCTTCCTTTGATGAAATATTATGATCCATACCTCAAGATAAATCATGAATTTATTATCATATTATCATACATGATATATTCATTTTTAGTAAAATTTTTCTACTCTTTGGTACATAAGATAGTAAATAATGTGTTTTTAAAAAATCATGACTTTACGCTCTGTTCAGTCATAAATATATGATCCATTAAAACCATGTTTTATGAAAAGTGTTTCAATAATATTTTAAAAATATCCTATAGTCTTTAAAAAATCCTTTTTTCATTTACTAATCTCTTCAAATGAATCTTATTGTCTCTTTTTGATCAAGTAATTTTTCTAACATTTTTTCCATGTAAAAGGAATGTGCTTTTTTACATTGTACAAAATGTACAGATTTAACCGAAGTCATTTATTTGAAACCTCCTTTTCATTTACAAATGGATAATTCTTAAGATAATTTTTTTAAATGTAATTTTTAAGGAAAATTGTTTTCAAAATATTTCAAATATTCTTTTATATGATCTGAAGGAAACAAATTTCCAAACTTTTTCAACAATATTTACATGTTTTCAATGTATTTTCTATGAAATGGTTTTCAAAAATAATTCATGATTCATTTATATTTGTTTTATGTAAAAACGTCTTCAAAAAATATTGAAGTAATATTTATTTATTTAGAAGGTTTTTCTAAGAAAATTATTTTCAAATGCTTTTATTTATTAAAAATACCTTGTCAAATAATAATGGATATTTTCTTCAAGAAAAATTTTTAAAAGACATTTCAAAATTATTTTCTATATAGGATGAAATTTGTTGATGTTACTCATTCCATTCTAGGAAATGATCTAAAGGTTCCATTACTATTCTATATATGAATGGGTTAGGACTAATTTCATTTTCTTTATGAAACACATTTCTATTTCATGGGTAATATGTTTATGAAATCCTTTTCCCTTTCATGGGTTATACTATTGAGGAAATGATTATGAAACTTGTATCTGTTTCCACATGTTATGATATTTTTACATGTTCTTGATATTCATTTCATTTCATGGGTTATGATATTATTGTTTGTAATTTTTGGCACATATATGTTTGATTTAATTATGAGATGGGTGGGACCTATATCTCAATCCAATGCTTTAGGTAATGATTTATATATCATAAGATAGGCATGGATAGAATAAGAAATGAACTCAATTTAGTATTACGTAGATGGAACTAGATATGAAATCGGTTCTGTATTATAGGGCTTGAATAGGAAATGAACTGAGTTCATTATAATAGGTATGGAATGGGAAATGAAATCGGTTCAGTGTTACTGGTCAAGAATGAGAAGTGAATTCAGTTCAGTAATATAGTGCTAGAACAGGGTGTAAACCCCATTCAATAAAGGACTTTTTCCATTAATATGGTCTTGGTATTATTACCTTGAAAACTATGGAAATTATTATATATGTTTATGTGCCTTCCACAATTTCATTTTTTATTCCCATGTTATGTGTTCATGTATTATATTCTTTATGTTATTATCATTCATATCTTATTAACAACCAATCATTATGACATGATTCAAGTTTGTGGTCATTGATATGAAGCATATGATCTTCTATTTTCATGATCATGTTTGTATTCACATATTATCATGGTTATGCTTACACATATCCCTTATTTACCCTTACTGAGAATATGAGCTCACTCACTTTTATGTTATCTTCACCCATGTTATGAATATATGTATTATTTTTTATGTGTATAAGAAGGGTGTTAGTAAATAAGAACCTAGTGGGAGATGGTATAGATCAATTATCTATCAATGATTATGTTTCCGTCATTCAAAAAGAAACTAGAATCATACAGACATTAGGCATCTATTTTTATATGGTTTTGATTATTTTACAGATGGTATGTAGGGTAACTTTTTGAAAAGTAGGGGTAACTATGGTTGGTATAAGATAAAAGGATTAGTTAACCTTTGGGAGATAGGATGAGAAAAAATTACTAAAAAATCTATATACATGTCTTAGGATAAGCCTAAGGATAATAAAATCATAGGAAAATGTCTTTGATTTTTTATAAAGGATGGAGTGAGTGGTTTTCTAGAAATAAATCCATGTATAAGGACCAAACCTTATTACATTACATAATCTTGAATTTAGTCAATTAATACCTTATCTCCACATTGAGGATATTTTACTATTTAGATATTTAGATAATTGATACATAATATATTCATAAAAATGCACGTTAATACAGAGTGCATACAAGAAAATTGTATTCATTTCTTCTAAAATATAAAACTTTTCAAATAAAACATGATTTCTTTGAAAACTCTTCAAATATTTATCTTAGATTCCATCTTTGTTTTTCACATCTATATAACATATAAAAATCATTTAAAAACATGTGATGAGCACAAAAATCTCAGAAACTGATATAAAAAGATGGAAATAACACATTTTTCCATGAATACTTGTAACATACAAAATCATTTTCAAAAGACATACTTCTCACCCATATTTTCTTACTTTTTGAAAAATGATATTTATACAACATTTAAAAAAAAGAACATAAATATAATCATAAAGGTATCTTGAGACATTAATTATATAATCTTGTAATCCTCTCAACTACCTTATAATTTTAACCCTCACGGCTACCTTACAATTTTTTGTAACCATCACAGTTACACTTAGAGTAAATATACGGTCTACCTCCAACATACACATACCAAAAAAATTGTAAGGAGATATAGTTACTAACCTTAATCATAAAAATTCACAATAACCATAACATAATCATACAACATTAATAATTCCATAAAAACATTTCTTTTGAATTTTGTAAAACATAATTGAAAAAGAGGTTTTTAAAGATATGTTCCTTATAAATATCATTTAATTGAATAGGGAATTAATGGAGTATATGGAATATGAATATACACTATAAATACACATGATTAATAATAATATAAACAATGTTCATCAAACATACAATTTTAATTCCACATCAACAATAAAGAAAAGGTCAACTCAATGAAAGAAAATCTTGTTAAAAATTCCATTACCTTGGGTTTGTATTACATAATACTTGTTAAAAAACTCTGGTATAATGGTTAAAATATTTTTATTAATATCATAAAAAAATAATCAAATTTATAATACCTTAAATGATCATTTCATTACATCATTTCACCCTTTAATTGTTAATATTTTGTTCCCTCCGTTGTTTTTGGTGCGTCCTTTAGACGATTTCCATGATCTGTTCATGATGGAAGTTCTTGTCGATGGGAAGGGGAACTATATAATTGTAATGGTGTGTCATTTAATTATTTCTAAAACCATAAATTATCCCATTTATTAATTTTAATTCTGACATGTGGATGATTCATAAGTTAAAACATTATTGATATTTGTTTAGGTCATTTTGGCGATTCTTCGATCGTAATAAACTTATTTTGTTTTATAAATTAATAACATGTGTATAAAATGATTACCCAACCTTATATAAGATATAATATGTAAATTGTAATCTGTTTCAATAATAAAAATGGTTTTAGGACTAGTCATTAAGTAAGAAAATGAAATTAAAATCACATCGTCCATGATGTCACTAAATCGACTCCTCATAGACAGTGTTTTAATTTCACGAATAAGTAGAAGAGGAGAATAAGTATAATGGTGACTATTCAATAAACATGATGAAATATAAAATTTGTAAGATATTGGATCATTAATTCCTCTTGTATAAGGGTAGGTGATGAAGGAAGAATAATAGAAAATAAAATGAAAAGAAAAGAATGAAAAAAAGTGGTTATTTACCTCCTGATCTCTTCTCATTGATATCCTTACTATGGCCTTTGGTTTTGTACATTTGGTGAGACTATAAGATCTATGAAGTGTAGAAGTTACTTGGGAGGAGTATTGAGTAAAATATACGTAAGGCTCAAGGCTTGAGAGTTTTGGGTGAATGAGGAGAATGAGGGTAGTATTTATAGTGGAGGAGAGGAGGTATTTTCCATTATTTTAATAATAATTATTATATTTTTTCTCAAGAATATGAATAGTCAAAATTAATGTGACCAAAAATAGTAATAATGTCATGTGATTTCGAACCAAGTTGGATTACCTCACTTATGATGTCATAAATAGTGTATTTAACTGATAGTTTGAATTTTGGTATTTTACGGTATTTTACATTTCACAAAAAATTCATGAATTTTAGAAAAATTCCAAAAATTCTCCCTAACCATTTTTTGATGTGTAGAATAAAAAAATGACCTCCATTTTTGGAAATAATTTCTTAAATATTATTTATTTAATTTTTAAATAAAATAATAATTTATTCAAAAATAACAATTTTAAATCTATAACTCATTTCTAACACCTTGAAAAATTAATCAAGTTCATATTATCTCAAATAATTGAGAAAATAAAATAATAATAATAATTACTATTTATTAGGCTCATATTTATATTCATAAGGGTATGTTACTATTCACCAAAGAAAAACATGTTAGTTCTATCAGACACCAAATAACATACTGATCAAAATTATGGATGACCATTTTTTGAAATTCAAAACATAAAAGTTGAAAAATTATTTTTAATGTTTGGTTATAAATATCTACTTAAAAAAAGTTTCATGAATTTCACATTATTTTTAAAACTTTGGGGTGTTACATTATCCCCAACTTCTGGAAATTTCATCTTTGCAATATTATTTACTTATTTAATATGTGAGTTTTTTTTTCCTTCATAGAATTTTCATATTCCCATGTTTCTTCTACAACCATGTGGTTTCTCCACAAAACCATTATATGGTAGATTACATTACTCTGCAATACATGTTCCCTTCGATCATGAATGTGAACTAGTTTCTCTTTATATGAAAAATTCTCTTATAGATGAACTGCTTCTAGGTTCAAAACATGAGATGAATCTAGCACATACATTCTCAATATTGAAACATGAAAAACATTGTGTGACTGATATAAATGTATAGGCAAGGATACTTGGTAGTTTACTAGTCCAAATTTCTCCAAAATTTCTTAATGTCTAAAAAACAATGGGATAAGATTTTCTTTCTTACCAAAATGTATAACACTTTTTCATTCTGAGATTCTAAGAAAAACATGATCACATACCATCAAAATTTATTTCCTCTTACTATATGCCTAATGTTTATTCAAATTATGTGTTTTCCTCATGTGTTGCTCAATCATCTTCACTTTCTTATCCACTTCCTCTAATAATTCTAGTCCCATCAACTTCCTTTCCCCAACTTCATCCAAAAAAGATGGAGTTTTAAACCGCTTTCCAAACAATGTCTCAAAAGGTTCCATCTGTATACCAGAATGAAAACTATTATTATAAGAAAACTCAACTAAAGAAAGTCATTGATCTCAACTTCCCTAGTAATCCATTGAAAAAACTCCAAGCATATCCTCAAAAGTCTGAATCATACACTCTGACTACCCTTCATATTGAGGATAAGAAGTTGTTTTGAAATTTAATTATGTGCCAAACAACTTCTGAATGCATTTCCAAAAATTACAAGTGAACCGGAGATTCTGGTCAAATACAATCAGAAGAGAAAATCCATGTAACCTAACAATATAATTGAGGCAAAGTCAGGAAGGCTAATCCAATGAAATTGTATTTCGAATAGAAAAAGAATTTGAAGATTTAGTCAGTCGATCAAGAATAACCTAAATCTCATAGTTACCTAGATAATTATTTGGTAGTACCACCACAAAGTCTATGGATACATTCTACTATTTTCACTCTAGCACTATTAGTGGATGAATCATCCCCTTTAGTAACTTCCTCTCTACTTTAACTGGTTGACATGTCAAACATTTCACGGTAAAATCAAAAATATCTATTTTCAATCCATCCTACCAATAATACTCTTGAAGGTTTCTATACAACGTAGTACTACTAGGATGAACTGAAAATGGAGAACTATGAGATTCAAACAACAAATATTTCTTCAACTATGAATCAGAAGGCACACACAAACTTTTACCAAATATTTAAATGTAATCATTATTAATGATAAATTCTAGAAACGTTCCCATTTTAAAAAATTCTACATTTTTCTATAGCTCACGGTTTTCCATCTACAATTGCTCAATTCTATCTGATAATCATGGTCGCATAGAAACCTAAAAAAATAGAGGTATTTCTGGCACCAACAACTTCCAAGAGAAATAAATCAAAACATTATTCAAGGGATGATGCTCCAAACGTAACATAGTCAGTGATGCATAATTTTTTCAACTGAAGTCATCCACCACTTTTCTTTCTTTTACTAGTTGGTAATTGATTGTGCAAGAATAATACTTTATATGTTCAAGTCATATTCTATGACTCATGTTTAATTCATTATTAGGGAATATATACTTTATGCTTTTTTGGTCAGAATATATTTGATATTAAGATCCTTATAAATGATTGATCCAAATTTCCCAGGGAGAAAAACATAGCTTCCAATTCCAAATCATGTCTAGGATAATTTAACTCATCAGGTTTTAGTTTTCTTGAAGAAAAAATAGTTACTTGATCATTCTGCATCAAAACACAACAATGTCCCTTCAATAAAGCATTACTGTAGATGAAAAACTCCCCATTTTAGGAAGGCAAGGCCAAAATTGGAGCATTAACTAATCTATTCTTCAGTTCCTAAAAATAAACATCACATTATTTGGTAAAAATAAATTTAACCCCTTTTTGCGTTAACTTAGTGGGACAGATAATCGTGAAAAGGTTTCAACAAACCATCAGTAATAACCTGCTGATCCAAAAAAACAACAAATCACTGTAACATTTTTGGTTCTTGAAAATGCATCAACAACTTTTGATTTAGTAAGATAAACTATTATTCCATTTTTATTTACAATGTGCCCAAGAAAAGAAATCGGTTACAACCAAAAATTGAACTTGATGAATTTTTCATAAAGTTTCTTTTCCATTAAGTTTAGAAAAAAACCCTTATATGTTTTTTATTCTCCTCTTTAGTCTTAGAAATTACCAGAATTTCATCAATAAAAACAACCACAAACACATCCAATAACTCATGAAATGTTCAATTCATAAGGGTCATGAATATATCAGGTTTATTAGTTAACCCAAACGGCATAAAAACAAATTCATAATGACAATATCTAGTACGAAAAGAGATTTTCGGTATGTCATACTTTTTCACCTTCAGCTGATGGTATCTGAATATCAAATCAATCTTGGAAAAGTGCTGATCTCTCAGAAGCTGGTCTAACAAATCACCAATATGAGGAAAATAAAAATGGTTTTTTAACAGTGATGTTATAAAAATATCTATAATAATTCATAGTTTCCTGGAACAATCTATATTTTAATAAACAAAATAGAAGCACTACATTATGGATTGCTAGGATAAATGAATCCTTTATGAAGAAAGTCCCATGACAAAATTTTCAACTTTAATAGTTCAATTTGAGCCATTAGGTAAGGGGTATTTGAAATTGTCTTAGCATCAGAAGCTAAGTCAATTGTGAATTCAACTTTCAAATCAGGTATGACACTGGAGATCTCATTAGGGGAAACATCAAGGTATTCATTTACCACTGGTACATCATTAATCTGAATAGTTCCCTCATTATCAACAACATGAGCAAGATAACATTAAATTAAATCTTTCAATATTTTCCCTACTTCCTGATATGTTATCAATTTTATGGGTGTGTTCTTGTATAAAAACTGAAACTCTGTCTGAAAAACAATTTCTTTAGCTACATAGTCAATCTTAGCATGATAAACAGAAATACAATTCATTACCATAATGAAATTAGACTCTACTAAGGGAAAAAAATAAGGTTTATAGGTAATGTGTTTCCACAGACCATAATGGAATGATTCTTACAAATTCTATTTTCTATAACATTTTTCCCATGTTTTTTAACTATAATATCCGGTCTCATTTTTTGTGGTGATATTACCAATTTATGAGAACATTCCTCAAAAATAATGGAATTTTTAGAACTCGTATCATAAAAAAAATTATCAAATTATGTGTAAAAAAGGTACATGATATAACTTCATTGGATAGCCTAATGCTTACTAATTTAGTCAGAAAGCATAAAACTACACCTTTCTGCTTATAGTATGACTTCTTAGCATCATTTGGATCTCTCTTTGGGTATGCATTTTTATAATGACCCACCTCACCAAATTTAAAACCCACATCTATTTTCTTATCCAGATTAGTATTAGGATCATTTCCATTACCATCTTGGGTTGTATGTCCAAACATAACACATCAAAAACACTTCCCAGTTTTGGTAAGGAATTCCCTTTAATGCTTCTTGCCACCCTTTTGACAAACTGGGAACTGTATTTTCTTATCATTAGATTTATTTAGTTGATTCATACCCATCTCTTTCAATCTGGACCTCGTTTTCTCCTTGTTTCCAAAATACATGAAATCATAAAAAACTCCATCTATACCATCTCATCACATCAGAAAAGTTTCTCACAACTTTTGAATTTACAGGATTCCAACACCCTTTGATACCTTGTCTTTAATCCTGAGTAAAAGAGGTTGAATTTTTTTATCAAGATCTAGAATTATATTTGGAGATTACCTCATCGGTTAGGTGAAGTTCTCTTCATACACAACCACTTAATCTTCCTTGTTTTTCTTCAATTCAAGGAATTATTCTCCATACTAAGTCACCCCACCTTAGGAAAATATTTTTCATGGAAAATACGTTTAAATTCATCCCACTCTAAGGCATCAATATCCTCTATGTCTCTAATATTATTTAGCATCAACCACCACTGATCAACTTCACCTTCAAAATGATAAAATTCAAGAATTTCATTTTGAGTATCTAAACATACCATAACATCTAATATCTTTTCAATGGATTTAATCTATCCTTCAGTCGCTACTAGGTCAAAAGATCTATTGAAAGCATGAGAGTTTTCTCTCAAAAAATGTTCTACTGTTATAATGTTCCATTATGGTACCTTTGATTTTTCTTTTTCAAGGATTTCACCACAATTTAATACCTATTTTATCTGATCCATTACTGTCACAAACTACTTCATTCCAATACCTACCAATTGAGGCCATATATTTGAAAGGATATCATTTTGTCAGTGCATCTCTTATTCATATTCCTTGTTTCTTATTCATTAAAACCTTCTGAACAATAATATCTTACTCAAATAAACATGATAATATTTAAATGATTTATAATTTCCTATTAATCATAGATTAAAAATACTTTATAGTATTCTATTAACATCACCCTAACCCCTATAGTTATCTAAACCATCCTCTGATACCATCTATAAGGATCTGGCCTTACTAAATTAAATAATATATAATTTAGACAAGAAATAAATTCCTTCCACATTTAGGATCTTTTCAAGTATAGGGATTTAAGGATTTGGTATATAATACGTTCATAAAATTACACATTAATACATAGTGGATACCATAAAAATATTATTCCTTTCTTCCAAAATATAAAACCTTTCAAATAAAACATGATTTCATTGAAAATTATTCAATCGTTTAACCTGGATTACTTATTTGTCTTACAAATCCTTATAACCTATGAAAATAATTTAAAAATGTGAGGTGAGATCAAAAATATCATCAAGGAATATAAAAAAGTATGAAATAACACATTAGTCCATGAATTCTTTTAACATTTGAAATCATTTTCAAAATACATACTTGTCACCCATATATACTTACTCTGTGAAACATTATATTTCCAAAATATGTACACAAAACATAATAACATAAATTGAACCATAAATCTATCTTGGGAATTACTTACATAATCTTGTAACCCTCTAGGCTAGCTTATAATTAGTAACTTTCATGGCTACCTGAAAATTTTGGTAACCGTCAAAATTACAGTTGAAGTAATCAAACCTCCAAATTCCAACTTACACATAAAAAATGCCTTAAAGGGAGATATAGGTCCCAAAATTCATGGAAAAAAATTACAAAGAAACAAAACCCAATAATACAATATGAATAATTACATAAAACATTTCTTTTGATTTTTTTAAAACAGAATTTAAATAGAGCTTTTTTCAAAAAAGTCCCTTATAAATAACATATAATTAAAAAGAGAATTAATAAAGAATATATAATATTTATATACACTATAAGTACACACAATTAATCATAATATTAAAACTCCTCATTAAACAAACAATTTTAATACCATGAGAACAATGAAGTAGAAGGTTATCCCAAAGAATGAAAATCTGGTTTAGAATTTCCTTACTTCAAGTTTATCTTACTTCAAACTTGTTTAAAACACTTATATAATGGATAAAAGAGTGTTATTAATTTCTTATAGAAACATATTAATCTTTATAGTACCTTATATTATCATATCATTACATCATTTTAACCTTTTATTGTTAAGATTTTGTTCCTTGCATTGTTTTGGTTGTGGTCTTTAGGCGATTTCCATGATCGGTTTGTGATGGATATAGTTGTAGATAGTAATAGGAAATACAAAATTAGAATGGTTTGGTTTTTAATTATTTCTATAACCATAAATTAAACCTTTTATCATTTTTAATTCTGACCTAATTATCATTCATATGTTAAAACATTATTGATATTTCTTTAAGTTATTTTGGAGATTCTTCAATTGTAAAGAACCAATTTTGTTTAGTAAATTTAAAACGTGTGTTAAAATGAATTCTAGAACATTTTATAGGATATAATACATAAATTTTAATTTGGTTAAATTATAAAAATGGTTTCATGACCAGTCATAAATTAATTATATTAAATTGAAAACACATCATCCACGATGACAGTAAATCGACTCACCACAGATAGTGTTTTAATTTCATAAATAAGTGGAATTAGAGAAGAAGTATAACGATGAGTATTACATAAAAATTATGAATTCTAGAATAGGTAACATATTGGATCATTAATTCCTTTTGGATTAGGGTAGGTGAGGAAATATGAATAATAGAAAATAAAATGAAAAGAAAAGAAAGAAATCAAAAGAGGATGTTTACCCCTTGATCTCTTCTCCTTGAGATCCTTCTTATGGCCTTTCATTTAGGACTTTTGGTAAGACTAGAAGATCTAGGATTTGGGTAAAATACTTGGGAGTAGTATTGGTCAGAAGTTAGATAAGGATAAATTATTTAGGGGTGTGGGAGGAAGAGGTAAATGAGGGTGGTATTTATAGTGGATGCGAGAAGGAATTTTACAATATTTTAATCACTATGATAATATTTTTGTGAAAGACTATGAATAATATTAATTCAGGTTTCCCAAAATAGTAATAATGGCATGTGAGTTTGAACCAAGTGGTCATAAATACTTTATGATGTCATAAATAGTGTATTTAATTGATAAATTGAATATACAGTATTTTAACGTATTTCAATATTCATCATAAATTCAAAAATTTGAGAATAATCCCAAAAATTAACCTTCATCGTTTTTTGACATTTATATTTTAAAAATGAACTCCACTTTTTGAAAATAATTTCCTAAATATTATAAATTTAATTTTTCAATAAAATCATAATATTTTAAAAAATAAAAATTTTAAATTAGTAACTCGTTTTTTAACACCTTAAAGAAATTAATCAAGATTACATTATCTTAAACCCTTAATAAAATAAAATAATAATACACTTTAATATTCATTAATTTTATATTAGTACTCATATTAATATTTATAAGGGTATGTTACTATTCAACAAAAAAGACAAGTTTGTCATATCAAACTCCAAATAACTTGATGATCACAATTATAGATGAGCGTTTTTTGAAATTAAAAATATATAATTGGAAATATTATGTTTAATTTATAATTATAAATATATAATTACAAAAGTTTCATGAATTTAAATTTATTTTTAAAACCTTGGGGTGTTACACCATGTCTAGATAATACAATTGGATGTGGATCTAAAATCAATGTACCTTGTAGTAACAACTCTGACTAGATATTATGTGCCTAACTTGGGGGAATATGGTACAAGAAAATGGGCCATTATAAACACTAGGTTTGATAATCCCAATGAATATGTTTTTTGAATTAAAAAACTCTTCAAGAACCATCATGAATAATTTAGATATATTTTGGATATGAATAACCTAGGATGAACCTAGGGTGTCATGGATTAAGGAAGGTGTTGAGATTTAAACAATCTATAAGTAATTTTTTTCTTAACTATGTAGTTTTTTTCTATGATAAGTAATTGTGACACTATTCTTCTAGTTTTAGTCAATTTTTGGAACCAAAAGGAACTGGATTAATGTTTAATGTGATGGATGATTTTCTGATGAGAATTCATGTGGCATGATCACTAGAGTGAAAGATGTTGTGATCATGCCAAATTAGTTTTAACAAAATATGAATAAAAACATGTACCTTAACCAACTCTCAAACTCACTATGGAAGAGAAATATAAATTTCACTAAGAGTTTGGGTAGTAGATACCATGAAGGAATGAAGATTCAATTTCATTTTTGTCAATAATGTTAAAATAATTACCTATGTGAATGTATTAGAGGAACACGAAGTTGTTTTGACTATGGAAAATGACATAAAGCAAGTGACTAAAAGGGGAAAATTATGATTTTTGTTATCTAAATGGATGAAAATATTTTCCTCACAAAGACACAATTGAAGATTATGTTTTTAATGTTTTGAATAAATGGTCATTATGAAACAAAATGTTCCATGAAGAAAAGAAACTAAAGGGGATCAGCAAGGTTATAAGAGTAAGGGTTATACTGTTTATGATGATGATATTACTGATGAAATGTGAAATTATAGATGTATTATATAATAGGTTGAGTGTTCCTTGTCAATGGAATATGGAAAAAGTGGAATAATTTTTTTTAATGTATTCAGATTTGATAATTATGTTATATGAATGGTGAAAAAACGGATTTCTTAGAGAAATAAAATTCACTATGAATTTAAAAAACACATTGAATGGTTATAATTGAATAGGGAAGTGATATAATGGAAAGGTAATGTCCATGGGAAACACATGATTAAGAAAATTCTAACCCTTAACATGTTCCTTTTGTTATGATAATGTTGTTTGGATAAAGATATGTGGGATATGAATAAGTAATCATGATTATACTAATTTACTTAGAACTAACTAAGGACCTATTGAAAAGTATCTCATGCTATCATATATGATGTTTACATATTTTTGGATTTATAGAATATATCTAGTAATATATAGAATTAGGTTGCATGCATATCTTTTAAAAGTATTTATGGTAATTCAGGTTGTTACCATGTTCTAAGAGAATTTACCATAATGGTATTCATGGGTTTGTAATTTGAAAACCAAGAAAAACATTATGATATATGGGGGATGAATGTTAAGATGATTTTGTGACAATACTTCTAAATTTTTTGATTTTCAACTTTCTGAAGGGTTATATGGTTAGCCATTCATGAAAATGTTAAGTTAAATTTAAGAGTAAGTATTTATGTGTTAAAATTGTATTGAAATCCTTCATCAAAGGGCTATTTAGTGATTAATCTAATTTCAAGGATGTCTATCACAAATTTTAAAATTATATTAGTCTGGTTTCAGAAAAAGAAAAAAATGGATGTCGGGGGACAACCAATCAATTCTGGAAAGTCCACGGGTCTTAAACCCATGACCGAAGGACAATAAGGGTTTCATTCCTACCATTATCCTATGTGATGTCCTCGTTAATGTATAATTATTTTTGGTAAATAATTATTTATGATGAAACAGAATTATTACATTATAGATTAATGTATTAAACATATTTATTTTAAAGAATAGTTATACTTTTCATTATTTTATGGGCCTTAATATCTACTAATTACCTATAACCCATTCCTTAAAGTAATAGGAAAATTATAAATAGTTAAAAGGAAGAAATAATAATGATCTTTTTATAGAAATATATCAAGAAAATATATTTCATTATATTCTTGGTTAATAAAATAATTACCCAAAATATTTGAATAAAAAAAGCCATAATACCTTAATTTGTTTGAACTGATGGATTTATAAAACATTACATATACTATGAGGCCCTTAAATTTTCTTTGATCATTCAATTATTTGTGATCCATAACCTCAATCAATCAATATAAATATCTTTTCTTTTCTTCCATGTACAATAATCACTCCTGACCTATATAATCCTATGTGAAAAAAAATTTATATGTTACTTTGCGTAACTATTGTTGTTCCAACATTCCATTTTAAAGTATATTTTAGTATCCATTTTTATGATGTGGGATTCTATAAATGAAACATCCAAGTATTAAACCTTTTATAACCCACATGAAATTCTGGGGAAGAATTATTTTTATGGGGGATATAATGTAACACCCTTAGATTTTGTGAATTATTATAATTTTAATTTTTTAACCTTTTTGACATTTTTGATTTCACATAACACTAAATATAGTTTACTTTATACTAAATAATCATGTTTTTATTGAATTATAAGAAACACCAAGTTAATCATCTACTACACACAATATGAATTTTATCTTGACTACACCAAAAATTGAGTTTAGCTTTCAACTTCAAGTTTGTTACATTCAACACCGACTTGGTGTATGTAACCCACAATATCGATATGGCATATGTTACACACAACAATGAGTTTCTATGAAGCATGTTATTATTATTATAATTATATGAATGATATAATTATAATATAGTAATTAAATAGATTAATATGAATATTTATTTCTACTATTTTATTTTTCTTTATAATGGTATTGACGAAGAAATATATAATTTTTTGGTAAAGTTCTTATTTGTTAAAAAATACTTTTTTCTCAAATAAACTTCTTTTAATGTATTTATTTGGAAATTAATTAAATTAATTTTAGACACATTTAGAAATTAAATTTGATAAAATAAACTTCATTTTTAAATTTATAATGGTGAAATTATTGTAGAGGTAATTTTGGTATTTTTCAAAGAAACATAATTTTTTAATAAATAGTGAAAAATTTTGGATTTTAATTTAAAATTTTCTTTTCAGCTAATTTAATTGTAAGGGTAAATTATATTTTAAATTGGTTAAGAATTTTAATTAAAAAAATATCAATTAATACAATTTAGGTTATTTGTATCAATTTTACATTTAAATATTTTATGAAAACACCGCAAATATTTGAATGTTTTTAATTTAAAAACATGCATTGTCAACCCAACTGTGGGATTAATTTTAAATTAATTTCATCATGTTATGTGATTATAATTTGGAAAAATGGATTATATATTTTAAATAATAGTAATTTATAATTTCTAATAAGTTAAACATAGTTTTTTACCCAAATGATTAGTGAATGTAATCAAAATTAATTACAACAATTATGATACAATTAATCATAACTATGGACTAACCCTTAAATATATGAACCAAAATGAATTTTAAAATTTTCAAAAACTAATTTTATAGACGTTATTATAACATTAAACTTATGTTACTAAGTTTTTTTGGATTGGTATGACTTTTTTAGATAAAAACATTGGTACACTTAACTTTATTTCAAAAATTCCATGTGTATCCTTTCCCTTCCCAATAAAAGACCACCACCTCTCCATCTTCTTTACACCTATAAAACCACATAGGTTTTCCAAATCTCATCTCATAAACTTCCCAACATCCATAAATTTCATTTCTATGAATCTATTTGGGATAAAATAAACCCAAGGAATCCTTTGCGCACAAACCAAAATGAGTTACTTGATTAAGAGGCAAAGTCTTCTCTCAAGATCCTTTATTTTATTTTATTTTATTTCTCCACACTCCAATTTATATTTTCAATTAATGTATAAAAACACTAGTATCATAATTATAATATTATTTTTAATGATTTGGGTCCTACCTACACTCACACACACCTTTATCTAATGGGTAACAAACATAATGTTAATTTGTATGTCGAACTACAACCTCACGAAATGATAAATATTCATTTTTCTTTTACAACCTCTCATGGTGGAAATTATGATGGAAACACCATTTTTATATATTATATATTATATTTATTATATATTTAAGCTTCATTATTCCTTTTACAATACATATCTTTTTTACATTCCATTTTTTGTAAATACTATAATTTTGTTTGAGGAACTATGGAGTACCACCCCTCAAAGTAATATGATTCGTTCACACACTTCATGGAATGCCTTAAATATGCGATTAGTGAAATTATATTATATATATGATATAATAATTATTCTTTAATGATGATATATATAGATAGATAGATATACACGTATTCCATTTTCCTTCTTTCCATCAATATGATAATTACAACAGGAACAACATCAATGCATACGTACGACATACAATCTCAATAAACGATGTATTCCATTTTCTACATTTATATTAAATAAAATATTATAATACAAATATAATCAATTTAAATTAGATATATATATATATCATGGTTTTTATTCTGGAATCAGGATATAATTATAAGGACCAAAGATATAAAAAATTAAGAAACATTTGAAGAACAAAGTGAATATTACTCGAAGTAAAACCTTAACATATGATTGTTAACATGAGGGTAATATAAGGTCATGATATAACCATATATGGTATTAGATATAATAAAATGGTTATATATAATATGTATAATAAATGTATATTTATTATACATGTGTTTTGAATGGGTACAATGAGAGTCAAGATACATGGAATGAGGATTTCATCTAACTTTTTATTTTTGTTCGATACATGCTTTATTCACCAACCGTTACTTTTGTGAGGTGTGTATAATATCCAAGGATGTATTAAATGATTATTGAACTTTAATTTATGTCTATTTACATATCCATTCATATTTATTTCATGGGGTTTATTTTTAAAATGTTACCATATCGGTGAGATAGTTTTGTCTCTCTTACACTTTATTGAGACATATTTCATATTCTGTGACTATATTTTCAGATGAGATGTATATAATTCTTTTGAAATGCTATTTCATGAATCTCCTTACATTAATGATATTTTATTATTCCTATAATTTTAATTTCTTACTTGTGGACTATGGTTCAGTGTTACCAAGTTGTAAGAGTTTATTGAAACAATATTACCATTTTTCAAGTTTGTTTATGTTTATGCTAACTTTGATGAAATATTATGATCCATCCCTCAGGATCAGTCATGAATTTTATTATCATCTATTTTTTCAAGATATATTCACATATTTATACCATTTTATACTCTTTGTTATGTAAGATTGTTGATAATGTGTTTTTAAGAAAGCCCGACATTACCCTCTCTTCGATTAGAAATCTATGTTCCTTCAAAACCACGTTTTATAAAAAGGGTTACAAGAACATTGTACCATTATCCTATAATATTTGAAATCTATTTTTACCCCTTTTCCATTTTACCAATCCCTTAAAAGGAATATTCTTTTCACTTTCTGAACAAGGAATTTTTCTTACCATTTTACTATGAAAAATAAATGTTCTTTTAACCTCATATGACATGTAAAAATTTACCCATTGTCATTTCCTACAATATTTATTTTCAGTTTTAAATGAATAAATTTTTTGATAATGTTTTCATAATTATTTTTCAAGGAAATTATTTTTTAATTTTTTTCTAGCATTTTTTATATATTTTCTATGAAATTTATTTTCAAAATGTTTTCAAGCCTTATTTACAATCTTTCAAAGTATTTTCAATGAAATGTTTTTCAATGAATTTTACTTCTTGTTTCAAATGTTTTCAAGTAAAATAGTTTTCAAAACATTTTATAGTATTCATTATATTTTTTAAAGGTATTTTATATGAAAATTGTTTCCAAATGTTTTTATATACCTAAATGGATTTTTTAAATAAGAAAGAATATTTTATACAAGAAATTTTTTGAATGATATTTCAAAATTTTACTCTATATAAGACAACACATATTTATGTTACTCATTAATTTGTAGGAATAGATCTGAAAGATCCATTCATATTCTTTCTAGTAATGTATTAATTGTAATTTCATGGTCTTTATGAAACACATTTCTCATTCATGAGTTATATGTTTGTGAAGTAGTTCTATGCTTCATAGGTTATGAATTTGAGGAAATGATTATATAACATGTATCTTTTTTCACAAGTTATTTTAGGTTTAAAATGTTATGATACCCATTAAAGTTTTGGGTTATGATATGATTTTTTATGATTTTTAGGCACATGTATGTCTGATTTCATTATGATATAAGTGGGTCATGTATCTCCCTCCAATTCATTAGTTACATTTTTATATCTTCTGAGAGAGACATGAATGGAGTGGGAAATTAACTCAGTTCAGTATTACAGGGTTGGAATAAGAAATGACCTATGTTCAGTATTATAGGGATGGAATGGGAAATGAACATGGTTTAGTATTATAGGGCTGGAACATGAAATGAACTTGGTTGAGTATTCCAAGTCTCAGACAAGGAGTGAACTCATTTAAGTAATACATACCTAGAATGGGGTGCGAAACTAGTTCGATAGTGGAATTTTTCCACTATGATGGTATCAGCAAAAATACCTTGACTACTATCGAAATCATTATACATTCTTATGTTTCTACAAAAATTCCATGGTTTATTCCCATGTTATGATTTCATGGATTTCGTTTTTTATTTTATTATGATTCAGGTCTTATGAACTATCAACATTTATGCCAGGATTCTAGTTTATGATATTTGATATGCAGGGTAAGATCTTCTATTTTCATGTTCATGTTCTCATACCCCTATGCTAATGTTTATGCTTACATATCCACCTTGTTTACTTTTACTGAGCATCCAAGATCACTTCTTTTTATGATTACTTCCCATATGTTATAAGGATATATATTATGTTTTATTTTCCTAATAAGGGTGCTAGTTTAGAATAACCTAGTGGGAGATGATGTAGCTCAAATATTTTCTAATGATAATGTTTCCATGTTTCCAAAGGAAATAGACTAGTTAAATCATTGGGAGTCAATTTGTATAATTTTTTAAGTATTCCAAAAATGTTATATAATATTAATATATTATACTTAAGGTTAATTATAAAAATAATATAAATAATTACATTGGACTTAATTTTAATAACTAGGTATATATATATATATATTTTTATTTGTTAGATTTAAACAATGTTTTCTAAAAATAATTTTAGTGTTTCTAATATTTTTTATCTTAATAATATAAAATAATCTATTTGTATTAGTGGTTTAAATTCATTATATATATTACCTGTTTAATATAAAAAATTACAAATCATTTGATCATTTTTAGAAGGAAATGAATGGATGTAAGTGAGCATATATTATTCAAATCAACCATGTAATTCCACGCATGTATCTTTCATTAATTATAAATGTTTTCCTCTTATACTCCCTTATTCATAAAATTTGATTCTTAAAACTCCTCAAATATCTAACCCAAAAAAATCCTAGATTTATTCCCTTCATAATATATGTTATTATCCCCACATAAGACCATTATATCAATTTCAAAATATTTTAATTTTTATATTTTCTTCCACCACATATAAGATTATTTTTTCTATCCTTCCATGATGAAAAATATACAATAAATATACTAATATGTTATTGTGATGATTTAATAATCATTTATGTCTTCTTCTCTATCAAATAAGAAATTAAAGAATCAACCGTGTATATGTGTACACTACCACCTCCACATAATGATATGTTTCATTTTCCATCACCATCATTCATTTATGGTTACCATGATAGAATGTATATAAATACATATATTATATTTGTGATGTTATAATTATCTGTAATGGTGAATTACAATTTAACTTTTTTTTCATTCCATCCATTTCAATGTGGAAAACATAACTCATGCATACATACAGACTATCATCTCCCCAATGTAATGTAATTCATTATTCATCACCACTTTATATGAATGGTTATAAAATTGTGTATGAATATTTTGTAGTATACATATAAATTGATTTATATTCTATATATTATGGAATCATTGTCAATTTTTTAAGGATTGTAACTTTCAAATTGAATCATATATAAAAAATGAAATTGTCAACACCTGGAAATGATGAATTTAATATAACATTATTTATATATAATTGTAAAAATATTATAATTGGAACACATATGATATTATAGTTATTAATATGTGTTTTTATATAGTTATAATAAATTTAATTTTATTATAAAGGAGGTTTATGTGGTTACAGTGCATGATGGCCTTTATGTAGAGGTACATGTACTCAATATTCTTTCCTTGAGACAAGTTTGATGTTGTTCCCCATTTAATTTATATGATGTATATATTCTATACCTTTGGCATGTCTTATTATTTATTAAACATATTTTATTGTACTTAAATTTAAAATTCATATTATTTCATCCAATTGGACTTGATTTATAGGATAGCAATGTGGTAAGGGTTTATAATATCACATAGTCTTTTTTGGGATATATGTTATGCCATATGCCTCTCTCCATTTATGATGTGTATATAAATAAAAATTTATATTTTTTATAACTGATATGATTTTTTCATGGTATTTAATGTTTAATTTGATGTTATTTATAACACGATACTTATGACTAAAAATTTACCAATGTAGTATCGGTTTTACGTTACAATCTAAATTTTTATCTGGATTGTTTATGCATTAATTTATGATGATGATATATGTTATAATGAACCAGCATGAATAACCTATAAAATTGTTACCTGACTTAATATTTCACATATTGTATGGGAGTTCTTGATCTCCATGGGTTAGAGACTTGCACCTAGTCCTCAAACAATAATCATAGGGACCTATTTCTCCAATCTGACGTAGAAACATGAAAAATATACACAATAGAGACAACAGTGATAAAAGATAAATATATTCCATGAATGAAAACAAATAGAAAAATCCAATAAAATAAATAATTGAAGAAAAAGCAAATTAAAGGTCAAAAAAAGAGTACCAAAAGAAAAAACTAACTACTCTGTAATGACTCTAACCCCCATTGTCAAGAGTCCATGCCTTATTTTATTACATTGGCATATAAACAAGGAAGAAAATTCCAAAAGTACCAAATAGTTTAGAAGTTTTGGAAAACTAGATACATAGATATTTTATATATTACAACGTGAAAGGATGAAAAATATAATAATTCCTTTGGAAACATCCACAACACTAACATTATCCATTCAAGTCATTCATAATATACTTATTCACATCCTAGGAAAAAATAAAACCTAAGAAAGAGGTGATATTAGATGATCAGTAAGGGTATGTAATAAATGATAATCATAAATAGTAAGGAATGTTTAATAACTATTGGTTTACATTCTATTAAAACATAATCATGAGCATACAATAGATGGAATAAAATCTAATTAAATAATTCCATAAAAAACACAAGTGAAATAATATCACGGATTATCAATTAATAGCTTCATAATGAGGGAACCCCTAATGTTGAAAATCATATCCATACCATCAAGGAATCTCTCCAAGACCATATATAAAGAGATAAAAATCCAAAATAGTTTTTCTCATGAGACATACCGATGCATTGAGGGATGATAGCGAGTCCCACCCAGCACTTACTAAGTCAAATTCATTCCACATATGTCAAAAGAAAGATATCATGGCATCAAATTGTACCATACCACATTGAAGTATCATATATCAAAGTAATATAATAATATCATTGAGAAATTCTTCACGAAAATAATCTTTAAACACTCCAAAAGTGTTCCATACCATTTAGAAATATCTAAATCATAATACATATTAACATAAAGTGAAACATAGAATATCTTGTGAATAATTGCATTAATGATATAATTTATAAAATGGATTTACATACAACACACACATGTAAATAATGTGGAACAATGAATATATCTCATATAATTAAAATTGAGATGAGAAAACCCATTTTTACTTTGGAAAAAAGAGTTCTTTTGGAATATCATTTGTATTTATCATAAAATCATATTATAAAATTTAAATCTGAGAAAAAAGGGAGGGACATTAGAATTAAATTTTAGGCATAAATGATGTCATATTGATGTGAAATCATTAAAAAAGAGTTTTTAGGAAACATTTGATTCAAAACATTATTGTGCGGTTTAAGAAAAATATAAAAGTGATTTTAATGTGGAGTGACATATTTGTTTTCATAAAAACATAAATGAACAGAGATATTTTTTTCATGATAAAATGAGTTATTTAAAAATAATAATAATAGAGGCTTAAAACAAATTTTATAGTGTAATTCAAAACGGGTAATAAATCCAGAAATTCCCTTCAATCGGGCTTGTTTATCAGAAATAATTGGGAAGGTATGATTTTTAAAACCTATATATCCCCATAAAATATTGAAGATATGATCTGGATATAAGATTTGTGAACATATAAATAGAATTTATAATAAATATAAGAAATTAAGAGGCATTAAATTTGAATAAATATTGGGAATTTTTATCCCGAAGGAAAAAATATGGGCTTGGGTTGAATCCCTTATCAATTTGTAAACAATCGAATCATATACCCAAAATTTAATAATCATCAAATGATACAATGAATAACATGATAATAAATAGATTTAGGAAATTATACATCAATGGTAGTTATACATAAACCACACATAATAATTATTAGGGAGTAAGGCATATCTCTCGAAAATGAAAGCGAGTTGAGAAAACCCTTACCATATGTCCAAATGTGTTCTGCACTTGACCATAAGGTCACAGAATATGAAATGTAAATCATTAATAATTTAATAAGGAACATATTAGACATGTATTTATTTTATTATAATTTTATTATGTTCATTTATAGATTTGTTGATAAGTTGTATGATTGAATTTCAACAATCCGGTGTGTTTGTTTCTTATGTATTTACCATCGGTACAATTATATTTGAGCATGGAAGCTAATGTGGAATGGGTATAACTCTTTAGAATTAAATTTATATGATATTAATGAACATATAAAAGTGTAAATATTTATATATTTTATGTTTTATATGGTATGATGTTGGATCCTTAGATAAGACATTTATTGATAATAGTTTGCATTATTACGGCAGTTATTGATCATAAAAAACTCATTTTCTTTTATAGAATTTTGTAAATATGTTACTTCCATATCATAATAAATGTTTTAATAAATAAATATTATATTATATTTTTACTATAAATATGGTTTCATTTTTATCCTTGAAGGGGAAATTGAAGAATGAAAATCTTCTATCCATGAAGGTTGTAAATCGACACCTCCCAGAAATTGATTTCATTTTTAAAATAAAAGAGAGAGAGAAATGAATTTGAGTAAGTATATTAAATTAAAATTATATCATTCAAGTATATATATGATAATGAATTTATCATGGTCATTTTTAATGAGGATATGAAGAGATAAAAATAAAATAAAATAAATTGAAAAGAAACTAAAAGGACAAGGAAGAGGATTTTACCTCTTGAATACTCCTCCTTGAGAACTTCGATATGATAATTGGATTTCGACTTTTGGAAAGACCAAGAGCTCCTGGACATAGAGATAGAATAGGTAAGATTATTTGGGAAGAAATTTTACATTCTTCAAGTCATATAGGTGTGAAGATAAGAGGGGGGGGTGAGTTGTGTTATATATAGTGGATGAGAGGGGTGATTTCTCATTATTTTATTCATTATTTTAATATTTATCCCATGACAAGAAATAGTGTAGATTATTAGGAATAAATACAGTAATGAGTTAATGTTCACTCAAACCAATGGTTACTACATCATATGTACATCATCTATGACTCCATGACTCATGTATTTAGAATTTATCATAAATTAACAAATATAACTATACAAAAAAAAATCAAGTATTTTAGAAAAATCCAAAAAAAATCACCCTAACCATTTTTTAACGTGAATAACTAAAAAATTAGCTCCGTTTTATTAATGTAATTTTATAAATGTGAGAAATTTAATTTTTATTTAAAACTATCATTTATTCAAAAAATATAAATTTTATATCTATAACTGATTTTATAACACATTCAAAAAATAAATAGGGTCTCACAAAATTATCATAAAATCCTAATACTACAGAATTTTAACTTATGAATACATTTTATATAAATAAATTTTCTTTTAAAATATTTTATTAATTATAAAATTTTAATTAAATATTTATGACTTAAAAAAATACGAACATTTAATTTAACAATTTTTAAATTATACATTTAATTGTACAATGTTTTAATTATATCATACCTTCATTTATAATATTCCAAAATCTTATTTATACATTTATGGGTGAGTCTAGCATTCATTTTACCGATTTATTGTACATAAGGGTTTTAACACTATTCAAAAACGTAACATTACTATTCCCAAGGGTCGGTTTACTATTCACTAAAAAATTAAGGTTATCCTATCATTAACATAATATCGTACTCACTTTAATGGTTTATGTTATTTTCTTGAAATTAAATTCATAAAATTAGAAAAGTTATGTTTAATACTTGTTCAATATTATAAGGTGGTAAAACTGCTTTTTAAAAAATATACCTTTTTAATATGTAAAATTGAATTCATTCTTGTAAAAATATTTGATATAATATATATATTCCATAATAGTATTCATTCCCACAAATTAAATTTCTAGGTTATAAAAGTTATTTTAAATTGATTATATTTAACTATTTCGTATTGTTTGTTTAAGATTGGTTTTGTTTGAAACTAATGCTATTAAAGAAATTAAATTTAAAAATGGCCATACTATAAAATCATGGGATGTTACATTATCACACCCTTTAATAAATTGTGTCCTAAGAATTTGAAATTGTACATTGAAAGTAAAAGGTTGGTACATGATAAATCCTTTGTGGGAAACCCCAATAAAAAATAGGATAAATAAAATACCCTCTTAGAAAGTTGTTAAGATAAATGAGGTCTTCACCACAAACATATATTATTGAGAAAGATAATATTAGAGGGAAGTGAAAACATGGACATGAAAGGGAAATATAACCATTAAGTTCGGAAGGATAATTATAGAGGACATGGTCATTAGAAAGTGAATAATCACAAAACTATAAACTATAGTTTTTTAAAAAGTTCAATGATATCTTAAAAAATAATGATAATAGGACAAATTTTTGGTTTAAGGCTCTTTTCCCAGAGTTGAGGAATTATTCACTCTGTTAAATTATAAATATATGTTTCTATTCTATAAACACAATCTTATCCTTTTTCACCTCTAACTATCTTTGCGTCGTCTCTTTGCACATGTTGCATCATGTGGGACGTAATGCATTGACCTATAAAACTTCATACAATGATCAATATTAAAAATTTCATACATGGTTAAACATTCCAAATGATCATGATCCAAAACTTTGATTCATTCCAATGGTAGTTAGTATAATCAAATTTACATTATATATATCAATAATCTCATTTTTCAACATCATTGTCTCATCACCATGAATAATCACGTACCCTAGATTGTAGGGGTGCACAATTAGTGTGCATGGTTTGTAAAATTGTGCGGGCATGCCCAAAAAATCATGCAGGAGGGATTGGAAACCCCTAAAAATTATTTAATATTTCATAGACCCCTTTATATCTATAATAGGCATATTTCAACCAAAAATGATACCAAATGATTTTTGAGGCATAGATTGGGTTCCAAGGATCCTTTAATGTATTGATTTATGAATTATTAATTTTATGGAATGATCAAACACTCTTTGGTACGAGATTTATTCCTCATTTATATTATACTCTCACCCATATTTTATCCCCTATATAGGGGGATTAATTTTCTTCCATTGTTGATGGTTTAGATCTATGTTTTAATGGATCTTGTTTCCTTGGATCTTTGTCATAGGTTTTTATCCTTGACCTCTTTTTCTGTTGTGAATTCAACCATTCAATACCAAATTGAGGGTTAGGGTTTGGAAATCGTTCATTAATGATCATGAGTAATGTGGTATAATTAATATTTACTAGAGTATGTATTTTAATATATTGTATGTAATTTTTCTATAGTGTTTCCATGTTGGTAAAATAAATTTAAAAATGAAAAGGTAAATTTAATTGCCTTAAATTGTGTGACCCTTCAAGTATCCTTTTGGAACCATTATAGATTAAGAGATTGGATTTTATATAAACCATTGGGGTGTGACAATTTCTTTGAAATAGTAAACATATATTAAAATATGAGAAATTTTGGGTTTAAGGAATTGAAATGATTTTTTTTAGATGGTAGATAATGGGATTTAAAGGGTTCATTCAATTAACATTGATGTCTTATTGTGTTGTGAAATAAATGTTAATAAGTGGAATAATTTATAGTGTTTTTTACCATTGTGATTAAAGTAAAGAACCACGATTGTAGTTTATAAAATAAATAGTTCATTGTGATGTGAATGATTGTTATGATGGTAAATTATGTTGAATCCTAATTTATATATTGTGATATATGTGATTGAATAATGTGGTTTCGGTCAAAGACCAATGATTGAAAAACCCATGGGGTTCCATAATGATACTCTAGGACCATAATGCATGCATGTGAAAAATGATGTGTGCGACAGGGAATGATGCTCCAAATACAAATGGGGTTCTAGAACGACTCTCTAGGAACATGATATATATCTATTAATAGGTTAATATAAATAATGATTTTTGGGTTAAGGATTGATCCTCCAAATACCCATGGGGATCCAAAATAATACTCTAGGCCCATAATACATGATTCTGATTTGGTATCGGGATTGATTCTCCACGGTACTAAAGATGAAACTGGAATAAAATAAATGACGAATCACCATGAAAGAATGAATTATGAAATCTCTATGGTACGTTGTTTAAACTCTGGAATAAGCCAATGATGCTATAATGATGTAAAATAAAGAATAATAAATGTGAAACTTGTTTAATTAGGTCATTTATCATTATACATTATAAAACTTAATACACCGTTATACACTACATATTCCTTTAAAATTCATTGGTGGTGGACTAATGAGATATACTCACACCCTACTCAATCTACCTAATCACTACATAAATAGACATCATTTTATGGGACATGATATGGGGAAGAGTCCCTTATTATATGGATGTGTTGGTATTTAGGATGGAGTATGGATAAGGGAACTAGACATGATGTCGGGACCAACATGGGGTATTTTAGTGTGTCATAATTTTTTATTATCAATAGCCACATGATACTTGTACGGAATGAAATATTTACTTATTTGGTTTATGGTAATTTTTCCATGTTTTGGATTCATCATGAGATGTTGGTATTCGCAAGTTGATTATTAGTTATTATTTATTAACCTATTGATATTTCCTTTTTATTTTTTATTTTTTTGTAGCATTGATAAAGAAGGTATAGTATCCCCATGTTACAAATTAGACCCTCAGTGCTATTCGTCAACCTCTAGATTATGGGTCAGTGTGCCTGATATGATGTAATAAACATTATTGAGGCACCAACATGAGAAACCAAGGTAAGGATGCTATAAAATGGTATCAATAGATGTTTTCATTTATTTTTAGTTGTCTTATTATTTTGGAAAGGCATAAAGGAGACTAGGCTGAGTCAATTCGTGGTCATGAGCTTGTGTAAGAGAGTATCTAACTCATGTGTGGGGGAAACCCTAATTACACATAGTGGGATTATTGTTTGTGATATATATTGTCATAGTTGGATGTTATTTCACCTTGGATTATGCAATTGTGGTGTGATGTTAATATTTTTTTAGATTTCATTCACGACCTAGAATAGAATGGGTGTTGAGTATAAATGCATGATTCAAATCACTCAAGATTTCATTTGACATGTATCATTTTAGGAACGAATAAAAAATCATGTTATAAGTGGGTTACGGGAGATGAAAATTATTTTAATCATTTGAGTGTTTTTAAAATTAAATGACAATTAATAAATAATTTATAGTTATAAATGATTCCTAATGTGATAATTTGAAATGAATAAAATGGGTGTCAAATGGAAGTCTTATGAAGTGAATGTGTTTTAACATATGTTAGCCATGACCCAGGTGTGGGATGGTTGAGGGTAGTGATAGTTCCATGGTTGTAAATCCATAGTAGTGTATGAGGGATTAAATATTTTGGTGTTACGTGAATATATATTATTTAAAAGTGTTAATGATTTTTTATGTTTCCTAAAAAATTTGTTTGAAATTGTAGATACATTCATCAATGATGAATTATATTGATTGGATAGTATGAGGAAATTTATAGAAATGTGCCTCAAGTAGCATGCCATGTGGCCTCAATAGTTTTGAGTGATGGTCTGGGAGAGAATTTACATGGGTACTTTTCTATCGTTATGCAGTTAATGGAAAGAGAACCAGGGTGGGTGGGAGAAATATGTCTGATCTGAGATGACAGTTCCAATTGCAACATGCTCTGACATTCACTGAAGAGGGAGGACCTGAGGCCATTGCGTTCTGATTGATTCCATCTAAAAAGTTCTTGATCACATAGTGACTCCTTCATATAAGAGAGTCAATTTTGATGCTTATATTTTATGAATATTAGTGGAACAATAGTAGGATATCTTGGCTTAGGATGGACTGTTGGAGGGCATGGTATTAAAGCATGTTCAAGAGAAATTCTTTGGAAACTATTACACAAACATTCTCAATTAGGAGAGAGTAGATGAGTGTATTCATATGGCCTAGGGGATTATGTCCATGATGTAATATGATGGCCGCTTCATTGATTTTAATAACTTTATTCCAAAGTTAGTAGGGGATGAGGAAACTATGGTGAGGTGTTTTTAGGATAGACATAAATATGTGAATAAGTCCAAGGTTAATATCATTTGACTGAAGAATTTTTCTAGTGTGGTGAATAATTATAAACTTTATATGGTGAAACTTGAGGTAGATTCTAGTAAAGGGCCTGTGGTTTCTTTTGGATGGCTGTGAGGAACATATTCTGAGGGTAGGAAGCATTTCTATGAGAATAGTAACTAGGGAAGTGAAATAATGAAACGAATTTCCATTAGTTCAATAGGTTGGATCCCTATCGTAACCAATATCACCAAAAACCAATAGAGTTATGTGATTTTTAAAATATGTGGAATCTAAAAAATTTCTAAGGGAACCTTTTACTAATTGGTAGTTATGGGGGAACTAGACCAAATCATAGTACATTTTGGGGTCCTTTTACGATGTACTAGTCTTGTAATTCAAGTAATATTTACTGTTATAATTGAAGAAATTGACATGTTACTTCTCAAAATGTGCACCCATATCAATATAATAGTGTGAATATGGAGACTCATACTTTAGTATATGGAATAGGGTTTGGAAAAAATAGGGATTTTAGCTTGTAGTTGTGGATAACAGGGCTAGTTCATCGATAGTCAGAGGTAATATTCTTGTTGATTATATGATTTCTAATGATTTATTTGATATATGAGCCTCAAATGATTTTATATCTTCTCAAACTGTGTTATGTTTGAGTATGATGGTGGAGTTTTTAATTGGGGTTATAAGGGTTGAAACACAATTGGTAGTGCAATTGAAGGACATGTATTTCTGCAAGGGATGTTCTCTCGAGGACGGTGAGTATCATTTCCCTAGGGATCATTACATACTTGAAATGTCAATTTTTACCTGATTTTTTCAATGGACTATTTGTTGTCATATCGAGACCAGATACATTTTTACCATTGTATAATAACCTTTACATCTCTAGAGGGTAATAGTTAAAATCTTCATGTATAATGGAATATCCTAACAGACCCTGAAGGGATAGTTCATTTACAATTGGGGGAGCTCAATACCTAGGTTGAAACTCTTTTTTCAATGATAGGGGTATATGGAATAGTTCATTTCCAAAATTAGTGGAATTATTTTAGTACGTGTTTCCAAAAGAATTCTTAGGGTTACTAACTTAGATAGATGTTCATTTTACAATTGAGATAATTCCAAGAGCTAAACCAGTTTCGACTCCACCTTAATGAGTGGAACTAATAGATACTTCAGAAATTAAGACTCTCATAGAAGAGTTAATGGATAATGGATTTATCCATCCAATTATAACACCTTATTATTATTTTATTTTTTTCTATTAGAAGGGTAATGAGGCATTTCTTTTATGTGTTGGTTACCATAGATTAAACTAGATAAAAGTGAAGGACCAATATACAATTCTTGGTTTTGATGATATCATTGACCAGTAGAGAGGATATTGTTTATTCTCTTAGGTTTATATTAGGTCAAGGAATCATCATTTGAGAGTAAGGCATCCTAATATGTAGTGGATTACTTTCAGCAGTAGTTAACAACTATACGAGTTTTTGCTGATGTTGTTCGGGCTGATGAATACTTCAGATGTGTTTATAGCCTTCATGAAGCTAATATTTCACTTGTACGTAGATTATTTTATGGTTGTTTTGTGAATTAAATATTGGGGTACTCTAGGACTCATGATGATCATGATAAACATCTTGAAATTGTTCTTGAGTACATTGAGAGATCATCAAATATACTCCACACTATCTAAATGTCAATTAAGGATCAACAAAGTACATTAATTTGGTGACATCTTCTCTTAGGAAGGTGTGTAAGATGACCCATATAACTTCATGGCAATGGATTCTTGAGACCAGCTGATGAATATTTTTGATATCTGAATATGGCTAGGATTTTTGAATTTTTATTAGAGACTCACAAGAAAATCTTCCCATTTTTATAACAACTATCTATTTTTAATAAAAAGTTTATCAAATATGAATGATATAGAGAATTTGAGACATAATTGATGGAGTTTAATACCCATTTATATACCACATAAATATTGATCATTCCTGATCTAGGTGGGGATTATACATTCTCTGTGACGAAGTAGGGATCAAAAATTGAGTAGTGTTGATTCTGGTAGATCTTTAATGTATTGTAAATTCCATGTTCTATATTTATATTTTATAAGCATTTTTGTGAGACTAGGCACTAAGACATCATATATATCTATGACCATTTGTTCATAGAACAGATGTTTGAAAATTATAACATATTTAATTACACACATAGATAGTTTTCCTAAAAATGTTGAGTAACTCACAAAAGGGTACCTGAATCAGAAATATGAGAGCATGTTTGAGCGCAGAATAACATCTTCCCCATAGGCACTACTTAACATTATTTAGTGTAGTTTGTTTGTGAAAAAGTAATCACGGGTGTGAAACAAATAAAAAAATTTATTAAGTTTATTTTAATTTTATTGTGGACATAGTGAGGTGGTTTATCCATTTATTAACCTTTCATTAGATATCCGGAGTTTTCTTCTTAACCTTGAAATTATTTTGATACATTGGAAACAACCTATAGAGGATCCTTCCTATGGACAATAATAGAACATCAAATCGACAATTGGCGCACACTGATCTTGAGGGATATTGCCATCGGCGATGAGGCAGTGTACTTTTTTCAGCAATAAATCATATGAATTAAGTTAGGGCATGTGATTTAATTTTTTCATACCCATTATTGAATCCATTGATGAACATGGAATAATGAATGAGAAAATTAGATTGTGGATCGATTATATTTGTGGGATGGTATTTTTTATGGTTTAAAGAGATTTATTTAAATCTATTTTCTAACCCAAATCCCCCATTATTGATCATTGTACAAGAATTCTTGTCAACCAATGATAAACCCTTCTTTAAGTGCATTACTCCCTCCGTTCATCACATTATTTTCCATTAGAACCATGTGGTCCTAGCTCAAAGTTATTAGATGGTTTCAAAAATGATCAATCCCCTGGATGGGTGGAAAATAGGAAATAGGGGATGGATCATTATAGATCAGGACCCAAGGATCTTGAATCTATGAAAATTTTGATTTTTTATCATAAGAAGATGTGTATTTTTCTGCAAATGGATCATCGGCTTGTGATACTGGCCTCGATAGCTGACGGTGGCACACAAAGGATTATGAAAACAGAGAACATATGGGAGGCAGAGCCATGGAGGCTACCAAATAATATGGAGAATGGAAGAGGGGGTTGGAAGAGATAGACCATGTTGGATGGCCACATGGTACTATGGTCATGGATGTGGTGGCATAAGATGCATAGTGGGGAGGTGTGGCGGGACAGACCAGTGGGCCGATTCAGTCCAGATGGGCTCGGATGGGGGTGAGCTAGGTCGGTTGGGCAACACTTGGGCTTGACTCAGGTTAGCTTTGGGATAACCTAGGTGAAGCCTGGTAGCAGTCAACAACAGTAGTTGACTATGGTGCTCAGACAGGGTGTCATGTCAACTCAAGCTGACATGGGTGTAGATACCACATGACATTAGCGACCATGGTAGTCGACTTTGACCTACGTTTATTTGACCTATCACGGGTGTAGCGACCATACGACCGGACCATGGGTGATCAACCAAAACAGTCGGTCGGCACGGTTGGGGACCGACCATGAAGTTCAATCTATGGGGACATGGACCTGTTTAATTTATAATGGTCATAAATCATAAATAGGACATTCAATTGATGATTCATCTATGTTTTTGAGATCCTAACATTGATAAGATCTCATTGAAAATGGATGGTTTTACATTGGACCAGTTCAGGATGATATCATTACCTTTTTTCCTTTCCTCGAGAGTGTAGATCGGCATTACATACATGTCCCTATATTTCATTTCCCTATAGAGGTTTAGTCTCACATTGAGTTATTAAATCCCTCCAAGAGACCTAAGAGTAATACTCTATCATCCTTAGTAGAGTTCTCGGAATCTTCATAACCTTCAGGAGTAGGGAGTTGATCTTATATGTAGCGACCCACATTGGTAGGGTTTGTGGAATTTCTAACATGTGATCACCTACATAGCAGGTTGATTGAGGATAGTTTTTTGGTGTACCTCATTATTTCTAGGCATGAAACCCTATATTTGGTATCAAGGTTGATCCATATTGAGTTGGTGGTGTCCCAGAGTGGACCTAGGAAGGACCCCATATCTTTGTATCATAGGCTTCTCAGACTAGTTCATTCTCTTTGGGGTGTGGCCCAAATGTTTTAGGCATATTCATTGAGTGTATCTAAATATATCTATTCTTGATGAGTGAGTTATCCCAAAACAAGTGTTACATTGAGTAGAATATTTAGGTTGGTAGTTGGTTTTGACCGCCTGATGGTGTAGTGTATTTCCTATATATATGGGTTATCTTTTAGTTTTTATTATAAAAATATAGTTATATCTTTTATTAAGATGACTATACATAGTTCTTTATGTTTTGTGTTTTCGGGGTGTCCTACTTTGTATTGTAATACTCACCCCTACACGGGCTTTTCCCACATGTGTTGTGTATTTCATAGAGGACGGTCCCTTGGACATTGTACTAGGAGGAGCAGGATTGAATGGAGATTAGGTAGAGCTAGGAAGAAATAGGTGTTTACTAAGAGAAAATCTTGACTTAGTCCTCACCCATGCAGTAGGTTATACTTCTATAGCTACAGTTAGAAATGACTTATAGACTCTTTCTTGGGGGATTGTATTTGGCCTTGTTTACTTTTCATTTAATTCCTTTTGCACTCTGGTTGTGGGGTCTTATTTTTATGAATTCTTTCTTTCAGTTTTTTTTACATTTCATCATTGTGTTTCTTGGACATGTGTTCATGTGTATAGGTAATTTTGGCCAATTCCTCCCATTTATAGTAAATTCCTACCCAGTGTTAGTGTCTAGCCCATGTCCTATAAAATGTGGTCTTAGATTAGTCATTAGATGAGCGACTCTAGGATGGTTCATGACATGGTGGTATCTTAGTCATTTAGTTCTACTTTAGTATATAGAGTCTATGAGATTGGGTAGGGGTACTGGTGTTATGAGTTTTGATTTTATATTTCAGAGAAGGGACCCCAGTTTTGGTATTACGACCTATGTACCCATGCACCCATACTCTAGGAACCTTATTTTGGAATCTTTATATTAATATAATGGTTTCAATAAAAAAACAATGGAACATTCATCATATAGGAATGGTTTTTTCTTCCATGTCCTTCTTGAGTCATCTCCTCAGATATAAATTTTTGAAAATGGTGCATATTTTTTATCACAGAATGACTCCATGTAGAAAGTACGCTAGGATTCAACTATATGATCATGAGGACAATCCGCTTAGTGAAGAGGCAGAGATAGTGGGAAATTTAAATGGGATAGAACCTCTATGTGGTTTACTAGCTATGACACCACTCTTTGAGAAGAAAATTCTACCAGAACTACCTATTGAGGATGTATGATGGTTGAGATTATTTCGTAATTTTAAGAGGTAGTAACCTCACATGTTTCATTGTGAGATATATCCCCACATGGTCAAGGATTGGCTAGAGGTTGTCACCTGTTATTTATAGGTTTTTGATGAAACATGATGATCATATTTCAGTCCTTGTCAAGATACTTTTTCAAGGATCTACAAGGTGGTTGTGGAGCTTGGTGACTAAGTGATATGATGAGACAAGTATCTCCTAAACATACATTGAGTTTCTCTTTAGAGAGGAGTTTTACCCAGCCACATTGTGATCGGAACATATACATGAGCTTTTAAATCTTTACCAGGGTAGTATGACCATGGTGAAGTATTCAAGGAAGTTTACTAATATTTCATGCTACTTCTAGGATATGGTGAGGGACTAGTTCTTCAAGTCTTAGACCCTCTAGTAGGGATTACACTGGGACATCAGGGCATATGTGTTATCTGTTAGAATTTCAAGTTATGTTGGGGTACTTGATCGAGCCTTGATTGTGGAACGTTTTCATGTTTGGGAGACACCAGTAGTGGGATATAGTATTGGTCACATGGTATTTGAGACATTGGTTGTAGGAACCTGACAGAATTCACCAGGATCCAAGAAAGATAGGTGATTTATGAGGTCATATGAGGACTTAGGTTCAATGGTACAGGGATCCTGTTGTGGCTCAAATCCGCCAACGGATAGTCGATGTTTCTCATGAGACGATTGGGGTAATATGGCATAAGACTGCCCGACCCACCATACAACTGATCAGGAGGCAGTAAAGGGGACACCTAGATAGAGATAGAGATAGAGATAGTAGCATTGAGGTCAGCAAGGTAGAAGATATTGAATAGGGGTTAGTAGGGTAGTAGGTGGTGGTCAGAGGTTCTACCTATTACCACCACCACCCCCAAGTGGTCCACACCAGGCTCTAAGAGTTGGTGGAAGGTATGAGGCTAGATACAGGCTATGGAGTCATATGTCTTAGAGGCTCCATGTATAATATGAGGTACAAATTATATATTTTTAACCTTATGTTAAGTATTGATAGGCGCATATGATGTTCATTATCTTTATACCACAAATATTATTCGAGACATGGTGATTCTGGTTGAACTATAGACTCGACCCTTACAGATGGATACTCCTATAAGAGGAGACTCAATGATCACACACTAGTGCTGATTGTGTGACCTGACTCTTGGAAGTGAGAGTTTCAGATGAGATCTACTTTAAAGGCATTGAGGCCATGTTATGTAGTTCTTGTTCTGAACTGGTAATCCATAGTTCAAGCTCATATTGACTATTTTAGGTGAAGAGTGGGGTTTTCTACAATGATGGAACCTGTGTTTTCTTTGTTGATGAAAAGGAAATCTAGATAGTGTAGGACTGACTCATGCATAGGATGGTTTAGCCGATTACTTATCAGTTGTCCAGCCTAACCCCCGAGGCATTGGAATTTATGAGTCCTTTGTTTCCATTAGTGGTGGAATAGTATGAGTACATATTTCCCAAATATTTACCAGGTTTATCCCTCTATAGTGAGATAGACTTCTACACTGATCGACACCCTTGGAAGACACTAATATCTACTTTTACATATCATATTTCCCTCTCTAGAGGAAGAGTCTCGGATAGAGATATGGAATCCCTCCATGAGACTAGAGTGTGATCCTCTATCATCCCTAGTAGAGTTTATGAAATCATCCTAACCTCCCATACCAGAGTGTGGATCCTCTATCTAGAAGATCACATTAGTAGGGTTTGTATAATTGGTAACCTACTATCACCTATGTAGTAGATTAATACATATTGTGTCTGTGGTGTCCCCCATTTTTTTGGGGCATGACACCCAATCTATGTATCATGGTTGATCTTGATCAGGTTCATGGTGTCCTCCAGTGGTCCTCAACATGACCACCTATTTGTGTATCATAGATTTATTAGACCAGTGTGTTCTCTTTGGTATGGTAAAAATAATCTATACCTCTTTGTTGAGTGTCTCCGATGATATAATGGACTGGGGAGTGAGTAATCTTGGAACGAGCATTTATTTTGGATGAATCATATGGCAGATAGTTGGTTGTGACCACCTGATGGCATGATGAATTTGCTAATTATAATGGGTTCTCTTTTGGTTTCTATTATACCAATATAGTTATATCTTGTATTGAGAAGACTATACTTGGTTCTTCATGTTTTTTGTTTTCGGGGTGTCCTTTTGAGTATTATAAAACTCACTATGACATAATATTTTCCCATATATTTCCTTGGAGGACCAGTGACCCTTCTCATAGTGTCCTTGGAGGACCATGAGTGGTGGATCTTAGATGTAGCTGGGTAGAATGAGGTGTTTTATATGAATTTATCTTGAGTTAATCCATTCCCGTAGAGAAAGTTGGACTTCTGCATTTTTATTTAGAATTATGTTACACACTCTTTGTGGTGGGCTTGTATTTTGGAATTTTTTTACTTTTCCATTGAGTCTTGTTGTACTCTAGTTGTGGGATCTTAGTTGTATGCATTATTTCTTTCATTTGTTTTACATTTCATTATTATTTTTCCTAGATATTTGTGCATGTGTACATGTAATTTAGGCTAATTCCACCCATTTATGGGAAATACATGCATAGTGCCAGTCACCATCCCCTGACCTATCAAAGGTGGGCTTGGTGTAGTCACTGAACATGACACTCTAAGTCAGTTCATGATAATATTAGTTCGTGGTGTATGGGTTGCGACATTTAAGGATACATGAGTGTAATTAACATATAAAAGATCTCGAATAGCTGTGGTGGTTTATTCCTTATAGTGTTGGTATCATTACATGTTGGTTAAAAATTTTAATGTCTACACCAACCAAAAAAGGATAAATTATACCATTTCACAAGGATATTTGAACCACATGTAGCATAGATGTGTTGAGTATATGTAGTCATTAGATTTTGAGCTAGCCTATATACTGAGAAAGTAAAATAGTTATGTATACATTTTGAGTCAAAATGACCAAACTCATGGTATATATGAGACTATACCTAATTGGAAGATAATGTCTTTGATGGATGAAATGAACATTGAGGTTCATGAGGGATAAGATAACACCCCCATATCATTATTATTATATTCAACACTTATGTTCTAGATCAGGGAGATGTAGTATATGTATCTGAAGTGTTTTTTCTGTTAGGGAAATCCTCAAAGCTGGGGAGTAACCATCCAATTGGATTATAGATAAGGATGAGGTAATCAATATAGGAAACTTTGATATTGTGCCTATGTTTATGCATGAGTGTTTAATTCCTGAGTTTCATTTCTCAAGGTGGGAGATGCATTATCGATTTAATGTGAACTTGGTTGATAGTATTAGTGGATGGACATGAAAAGGGCGATTGCATGTTTCATGAAATGATGACACATTTCTTAGTAGGTGAAGGTCGAGGATCAATGACCTTGTGGTTTATTATATCACTTTACCATTTGAGAATAGGAGTGGGATGAAGTTACTATTGAATTTTTGGCGGGTCTTTCCTGGAAACCTCATAATAATGATGTGATATGGGTAATTATATATTTTTTGATGAAATTATCCCATTTCTTTCATATATGGGAAACATTCAAAGTTGATCAGTTGGGTGAATTTTATGTTCAAGGGGTAGTATGTTTTAACATTGTTTCAGGGATCATAATAATATATCCTTATTTTAACATTACCTCACACTTCTATAGAGGATTATATAAGTCATTGGGTACCCAATTGTTTCTGATTTTGACATTTCATCCACAAATTTATGGGAAATTACATCACACTTTTTAGGTGATAGAGGAAATGATGCAAGAATGTATCCTCAATTTATGTAGATATTTATAGAATCAATTAGATCTTATTGCATTCCCCACAATAAACTATATTATGAAACTATTCGTATGGAAACATATAAGGATTTTTATGGTAGTCCATGTATATCACCTCTATGTTGGATGTAGGTGGGTGAATCTGAGTTATTGGGACAGAGGCCTGTACAGAATATGTCAGAGTAGGTTTAATTGATTCAGAAACATATAGATATGACATAAAGAAAGAATATGTTATATGATAATCAATTTTATTGACCAATTATGTTTAATGTGAAAAATAATGTATTCATTTGGTTGTCATTGAGATTGGCTACCCATAAGATTTGGAGGTAGGGAATGTTGGATATTAGGTTTTTTGAACCATTAGATATTATGGAGGGGATCATAATGGTGGTGTATCGATTAGATCTTCCGTAGAGTTATATTACTATGTTTGTCGATTTTCATGTGTCAAGGCTTCAATAGTATCCCCTAAAACCATATCATGTGATCGATTTTAATGATGTATAGTTTGAGGATAATGCTTCCTTTGATGAGAATCTGATTCATGTTGTCTATAATAGTGAAAAATTGAAACTGGGAAAGGCCATGTTATTGGTTTGTGTACTATGGTAGCCTGTATATGTTCAAAAGAAAACATAGGAGAGTGAAGCTAAAATGATGTCTTAGTAGCCCAATCCTATTTCCTCGAATGCTCAGTGATGCTAGGGACTACATCTCAAGGACAAGATGTTATAAGATGTGAAGATGTTATGATCATGACTATTATTTAGGCTTATAATAATAAATTTTAGGTTTTCTTTTACCTAGTTTTAGTATTAATTTGGATGAATATTGTATTGAATTTGATTAGGTTAGTTTTGGAGTTTTTTGTTTTTATTTAGGCATTGCAGGGTTTTACAATACCATGCACCCACCATGTGGAAACTGTTCACCCTCAGACAGAGGGATTTATCATGGTTTGTGTAGAGTTTGGAAAACCATGAAAAAAAGGAGAAACCGTCCACCATAGGCCAAAGTGGAACATAATAAGGGTACGCAGTTTGTAAAACTATGTGTCCCCACCTAGGAAGCCAGGTGCCTGGGATTTTATTCTCACAAAAATTTGTTTACAATTTTTTGAACCCCTAGTTTTTATCCCTAATCAACATATTTTGATATAACATTATTTGAAAACATTTTGGAGGCCCTTATGTGGGTTCCATGGATCCCTTAATGACATCCTTTGGGAATAAAAGATATGGTGGAATGATTACCCCCTTTTTATGTGATCTCTTACGAATTTAGATTCCTCCCTCCCCCATTTTTTACCCTTTGGAGAGGGGGGATTGTTTCCCCACGTTTGATGTCTTATATATAAGTTTAAATAGATCTCATATCATTAAATATTTATCCAATTTTTTAATCCAAGATCTTCATTACAATTTGGAATTTCACCATTATACATTAAATTGAAGGTTATGGGTTAGTGAGAATTGGTCATGGATCTTGATGTATATGGTTTAATTTCTATTTCCTATATCCATGATTATGATATTTTTTTTATAATTATTATATTCAATTTCAATTTTTTGGAAATTTTATTTAAATTTGAAATGTTTAATTTAATTCCATGATATTGTGTGACCCTTCATGGATCCCATAGGACCCATTAGAGATTATGAGACTGGATTTGTATAAAACCCATGGGGTGTTCCAATTTCTAGAAAATAATAATTGTGGATTAACAATGGGGAAATAGTGGGTTCATTGAATTGATCTAAAATCATATTACATGATTGACAATGGGATTTAATGGGTTGATTGAATTAAATTTTATAATTTAATGAGTTGTGAAATAAATGACGATAAATTGAATAATTGATGAATTTTCCTTGTTTCTCCTCCAGATAAATGTAAAGTACCATGATTGTGATTGATAATGAAATTTTACATTGTGATGTGAATGTTTTATAATAAGGTTAATGATGTTGAAACATCATTTATATATTTTTATATGTGTGACTCAATGATGAGGTGTGGTTTAGGGACCGATCCTCCAAATACCCATTCACTACTGGAAATGGTGGGTTTCTCAACAGATATATAACAATGGTTTGAAGAAACTGTTGGTATACTGTAAAAAACCCACATTTGCCAACAGTTTTCTCAAACCATTGGAAAATGTGTTAATTTAGTTAATCATTACCAATAGTTTGAAAAAACTGTTGGGAAATCTTTAATTCCTATAAATATTCTAATGATTTTACTAAACTGTTGTTAAAGAGAGGATTTCCCAACAATTTTTATAAACTGTTGGGAAATTTTTGACTAAATACCAATCACCCCTTGGCCTAATTGTAGACCATTCAGACACTAATCAAAAGTTCCTCAAAATTTTTTCTCAGCTGTAAAACTCCTTCCAGTCATTTATCAATCTTCAATCAATCAATTTTGTATTTCTCCACTTCAACTTTTTATGTGTTACCTTAGTTTTAATGTTCTCCCTCTATTTGTTTTCTATTTTCTCTTTTGATTTGGGCTAAATTTTAGTTCGTCCAGTCTGTGGCATACTGAACTCTTTGATTTGTTTTCTATTTTTTGTTCAACACATAAAACATGGTAAAGGGTTTGTTTAGTGGGGTGATATGGTTTTTTTATGGAATTTAGTTTAGTTGAATATTGGATTTTTATTTTGTATTTGTAGTTTTTGTTCATGGAATAATGGGAATGGTATTGATATTGAGGATGAATTGGATGTTGGTTGGGTGATGGATTGGAATTGTGATGTTGGTTGAATTGGTTATAGATAATGTTTAAGGTATTATATGGGTATTTCCACCCCTAAACACCTCCCACCCCACCCACCAGTATGGCCTCCCCACCACCCCCTGGACACCCTCCCCCATTAGACAGCCCCCACCCCCCTGCACATCCACCCCCTGGACACCCCCACCCCCTGGACTGACCCCTCTGTCACCCCCTGGAAACCCCCACCCCCACCCTCCTTGGACACCCCCACCCCCTTGGACACCCTCACCCTTTGGACAACCCCCTCCCCCCTCCCCCCTAGAAACTCCCACCCCATGGACACCCTCCACCCCTTGGACAACCCCCACCCCTTAGACACCCCCTGGACACCTCCACACCTCTTAGACACCACCATGCCACCTAAGTGCTTGGCCCAATTTTTAAATTGGAATTTACAATGTAGTTGATTTCCCCTTTCTGTAATGACATTTTTTAAGTGACCCATAGAGCCTTATAAATTAAATTTCTCATGTTTTGATAAATTGAATTTGTCAAGTTTTCATAAATTTAATTGGTAGTTTTGAATGTAATGGCTATTGAATAATGGGTTGCCTTTATGAATGAATAAAATGATTTTAAATAAAAATAACTTAAGGGGGTACATGAGAGGTAGGGGGATGTCCAGGTGTGGGGGGATATCGAGGTGGGGGTGGGGTGTCCATGGGGGTAGGGGTTGTAGGGGGGGTAGGGGGGCTACAGGGTTATGGGGAAGGGGGGTATGAGCTGCCAAAGAAGGGGTGTGGGTTGTCCAGGGGGTCAGGGTTGGGTGTACAGGTGGGGGAGGGGGTGTGGGCTGTCTTGGGGGTGGGGTTTAGCTATCAAGGTGGGGGAGGGGTGTGGGCTATCCAGGGGGTAGGGGTGGGATGTCCTGGTGGGGTAGTGTGGTGTGGGGGTCTCCAGGGAGGGGTGGGCTATCCTGGTGGGGGTGGGTGGGGGGTGGGATGTCTAGATGGGGGTGGTGTGGGGGTGTCCAGGTGGGGGTGGGGGATGTCCAGGTGGGGGCGGGGGGTGTACAGGTGGGGGAGGGGGGCTATCTAAGTGTGTGTGTGGGGGGGGGGGGGGAAGGATGAATGGGAGGGGGTGGGCTGTTTAGGGAGGGGTGGGATATCCAGGGGCTGGGTTGGTTGTTGGGCTATCCAGGTGTTGGAGGGGGTGGGTGGCTGGGTTTTACAGGTGTGAGAGGGGGGTGGGTGGCTGGGTTTTCCAGGTGTTGGAGGGGGTATGGGTTGTCCAAGGAGGGGGGGTGGGGGGGGGGGGGGTTATGTCCAGTAGTGGGTGGGGGTGTGGGATTTCTAGGTGGAGGTGAGGGGGAGGGGCTATCCAGAGGTGTTGTAGGGGGTAGGGGGCTTTAGGGGAGGGGTGGGCTGTCTAGGTGTGTGTGTGTGTGGGGGGGGGGGGTTACTGGCGGTGTGGGTTGTCCAGGGGGTGGGTGGGTGCGCTATCCAAGTGAGAGGGGGTGTGTGTGGGTGGGATATCTAGGGGAGCTGTACAGGGGGTGGGTGGGTAGGGTTTCTAGGGGGTGGGCTACCCCCTTGGATATCCCCCACCCACGTGGAAAGCCCGACCACCCACTGGACACCCCTACCCCAATGGATAGCCCCCACCCCCATGAATAGCCCAGTCACCACTGTGGACAGCCCGCCCACCCCCCCAGACACCCCTACCCCCTGGAATGCCCTCCACCCCCATGGAGAGCGGGCCCACCCCCTGGACACCTCGTACCCCCCGGACAGCGCCGCCCACCCCCTTGACACCCTGTACCCCCTGAATATCCCCCACTTCTATGAACAACCACCCACCCCCTGGACCACCCCTCCACCACCGTGGACAGCCCGCCCACCCCCTGAAGAGCCCCTCCCCCTGTGGACAGCCCCTCCACCCCCCTTGGACAGGCCGACCACCCCCTTGGACACCCTCTACCCCTGTGGACACCCCCACCCCATAGACAGCCCTGCCCACCCCTTTGGACACCTCGTATCCCTTGGATAGCCACCACACCCCAGAGGACATCCCACCCACCCCTGGATAGTCACCCATGTAGATTGCTCCCATAGACAACCCCTCCCCCCATAGACAGGCCCCCACCCCCATGGACAGCCCGCCCACCCTCTAGAAACCCCTACCCTCGTGGACAACCCCCCTGTGGACAACCCGGCCACCCCCTGGACACCCCATACCCCGGTGGATAGCCCCGCCACCCTCATGGACTGTCCACCCACCCCTGGACACTCCCTACACCCATGGACATCCCCCACCCCCGACATAGCCCCGCCACCCCCTTGGAAAGCCCGCCCACCCTATGGACCGCCCACCCCCGAAGATAGCCCCCCTCCCCCTAAGGCAGCCCGCACACCCCCTTGGACACCCGTACTCACGTGGACAGCCCGACCCCCTGAACATCCCCTACCCTCCTGCACAACCCCTCCACCCCCGTGGGTAGTCCACCCACCCCCTGGACACCCACTACCCCCTGAAAATCCCCTACCCCCGTGGATAGCCCACCCACCACCCTGGACACCCCCTACCCCCATGGAAAGCCCCCACCCCCGTGGACAACCATCCCACCCGCCCACCCCCTAGACCCCCTACCCCATAGACCTCCCCTCCACCCCCATGGACAGCCCTCCCACCCTCATGGACACCCAGTACCCCCTAGACAGCCCCCCCCCCCCACCGGACACAACATACCCCCTAGACAGCCCTGCCACCCCTGTGGTAAGCCCGCCTACCCCCTAGACATCCCATTCCCCTATGGACATCCCCACCCCCGTGGATAGCCTAGCCACCCCCATGGCCAGCCCTCCCACCCCCGTGGACAGCCCCCACCCCCATGGACAGACCCCAAACCCCCGTGGATAGCCCACCCAACCCCGTGGACACCCCTACCCCTATGGATAGCCCACCCACCCCTACACACCCCTACCCCCGGTACAGCCCCACCACCCACAAGGAAATCCCACCCACCCCCTAGACAACCCCCCCCCCCCCCCCATGGATAGCCCGCCACCCTTGTGGACAACCCGAACACCCCCTGGACACCCCCAACCGCCATGGAGACCCCCATCCCCATGGACAACCTACCCACCCCCTAGACACCCCCTACCCTCCTAGATAGTCCCGCCACCCCCGTGGATAGCCTACGCACCCCCTGGACACCCCGTACCCCCCCTGGACAGCCCGCCAACCATTGTGGACAGCCCACCCACCCCCTTGGACACCCCGTATCCCCCTAGACATCCCCGCCTCCCTCGTAGACAGTTAAACCACCCTTTGGACACCCCTACACCCTTGGACTGCCCCACCACCCTCGTGGATAGCCCACCCACTCCTGGACAACCCTTACCCCCTTGGACACCCACCCCCCCACACACATAGAACCTCCACCCCTGTGGATAGCACTCCCACCCACTGGACTACCCACCCACGTGGATAGCCCCCACCCCAGTGGACAGCCTGCACCCCCCCCCCCCCCCCGGACACCCCTACCCCCGTGGATATCCCTCTCAACCCCCTGGACACCACCTACCCCCCTGCACAGCACCTCCACCCGCATAGACAGCCCCCACCCCTAGAAAACCCCTCCCCCCAGTGGACAGCCCCCACCCCCATAGACAGCCCGCCCACCACCCTAGACACCCCTACCCCTGTCGACAGCACCCCCCCTCCCACCCCCATGCACAACCCGCCAACCCCCTAGACCCCCTACCCACATAGATAGCCCCACCACCACCGTGGACAGCTCGCCCACCCTCCTGGACACACCCTACCCCCTCCACAGCCTTTCCCACCACCCTGGACATCCCATACCCCCTGGACAGCCCCCACCCACGTGGACAACCCACCAACCCCTATGGACCCCCACCCCCTTGGACACTCTACATCCCCTTGGACAACCCTGCCACCCTCGTGGACAATCGACCCACCCGTTGGACACCTCCTACTCCCTAGACCACCCCACCACCCCCATAGACTGCCCTCCCACCTCCCGGGATTGCCCCCACCCAGGGGAACCCCCCCCCCCCCCCCACCCACCACTACCACCCTGCACAGCCCCACCACCCCCGTGGACAGCCCGCCCACCCCCTGGACTGCCCCACCCCCGTGGATAGCCCCCCCCCCCCACCCCCGTGGACAGCCCGCGCACCCCCTTGAACACCCCTACACCCATGGACAGCCCACCCAACCCCCCTAGACACCCCCTACCCCCCTTCACAGCCCTTCAACTCCTGTTGGAAGCCCGCCCACCCCCCTTGGACACCACATACCCCCCTCGACAACCCCTACCCCGGGGATAGCCTACCCATCCCCCTAGACACCCCGTACCCCCTGGATAACCCCCACCCCCATTGAGAGCCTGCCCACCCCCTGGACACCCCTACCCCTCTGGACACCCACCGGCCCCATGGAAAACCCGCCCACCCCCTAGACACCCCACCCCTTGACACCCCCTACCACCCTGGACATCCCTACCACCCCCATGGATATCTCTCCCACCCCCTAGACACCCGTTACAACCCTGGACAACCCTGCCACCCTCATGGAAAGCCCGCCAACCCCCTAGATACCCCGTACACCCTGGACAGCCCCCCACCCCTATAGATGGCCTACCCACCCACCCTAAACACCCCTACCCCCTAGACAGTCATGCGACCCCTGTGGACAGCCAGTCAAGCACTTGGACACCCCTACCCCCTAGATAGTTCTCTCACCCCTTGGACAGCCTCACCACCCCATATCCCCCGGACATCCATGCAACCCATGTGGATAGCCAGCCCAGCCCCTGGACTCCCCGTACCCCCCCTGGACAACCCGCCCATCCCCATGGACACCCCCTACACCCTGAACAGGCCCCTACCTGGTGGATAGCCCGCCCACCCCCCTCAACACCCCCTACCCCCTGGATAGCCCCGCCACCCCCTTGGAAAGCCCGCCCACCCCCCTAGACACCATGTACCCCCTAGACAGCCCCCACCACTGTGGACAGCCCGCACAAACCCCTGGACACCTCTAACCCTCTGAACACCCCCACCCCTGTGGACAACGCGCCCACCCCCTAGACTCCCATACCCCCCTCGATAGCCCCCACCCCCATGATGGACAACTCTCCCAGCCCCAAGACATATCATACTCTCCTAAACAGCTCCGCTACCCATGTGGATAGCCTACCCACCCCCCAGGACACCCCGTACCCCCTAGACAGCCCCCACCCCCATAGACAACTCGTCCACCCACTGTGGACACTCCCTACCTCCTAGAAAACATTGCGACCCCCCGTGGATAGTTTTCCCACCCCGTGGACACCCCCAAACCCCCTAGACAGCCTCCGTCCACCCCCACCCCCGTGGAAAACCAACCCAACCCCTGAACACCCCCTACCCACTGGACCGCCCCGCGACCCCCGTGTATAGACCACCCACCCCCTGGACACCCCGTACCCCTGGAGAGTCTTCCACTCCCGTGGACAACCCTCCCACCCCCTTGACACACAGTACACCCAGAGAGATCCTCGAAACTCCCGTGGACAGCCCACCTACCCCCATGGACACCCCCACCCACATGGACACCCTACCAACCCCCTAGACACTCATACTCCCATAGACAACCCTGCCACCCCCGTGGATTTCCCACACACTCCCTGGACACCACGTACCCCCGGGGATAGCCCCGCAACCCCCTTGGACAGCCCACCCACACCCTGGACACCTCGTACCCCCCCTGGACAGCCCCGCCACCCCCATGGATAGCCTGTCTAACCCCATCGACACCCCATATCCCCTAGACAGGCCCCACCCTTGTGGAAGGCCCGCCCACCCCCTGTAAACACACCCACCACCCCCCAGAGACCCCCATCCCTTAGAGACCCCCATCCCCCAGACACCCCACCCCCTAGACACTCGACCCCCTTGGACGTCCCCCAACCCCTTCGACAGCCCCCACCCACCTGGACACCACCCCCGTGGGCACCCCCAACCCATGTGGACTACCCGACCACCCCCAAGACACCCCTACCTCTTGGATATCCCCGACCCCCATGGACAGCCCACCCACCTCCCAGACACCCCTACCCTCAAGAACATCCCTCTACCCCCCTGGACAGCCCCCATCCCCCTGGATGACCCCCACCCCCTCGACACCACCCCACCACATGGACACCCCAATCCCCTGGACACCCACCACCACCATCGACAGCCCCCACCCACATGGATAGTGCCCTCCCCCTAGACACCACCCCACCACCTATAAACCCCAACCCTTGGACCCCCACCCCCTAGACTACCCCCAGCTTGGACACCCCCACCTACCCCCCTTCACGGCCCCCACCCCATGGACACCACCCCACCCCTAGACACACCCTGCCCCTTGGACAACCTGCTACCCCTGGAAACCCCCACCCCCTATACCCCGTAGACACCACTTACCTTAGTAGACACCCACCCCAACCCCCTAGACACCCCAACCCCCATGGATATCCCTCCCACCCCCTGGACACCCCCTACCCCCTGGACAGCCCCCACCCCCATGGATAGCCTGCCAACCCCCCCTCCCCCTGGACACCCCTACTCCCAGGGACATCCCCTACCCCCATGATAGCTCCACAACCCCATGGATGACCCCCACTCCCTAGAAACCACCTGGACACCCCCGCCCCTTGACATCCCACCCCCATAGACACCCCCACCCCAATGGACAACCCCCACCCCCTTAGATGGCCTCCACCCCCTGGACACCACCCCACCACCTAGACAACCCCCAACACCCTGAACACCCACACCCCCTACCCACTTGGACACCCACCCCAACCCTTGGAGAACCCCCACACCCCTTGGACATCCCCACCCCCTAGACATCCCCTACCCCCATGGACAAAACCCCCAACCCCTAGACAACCCCTCCCCCATTGACATCAATAGCTTATTGCACTCTTCAGCAATATATCATGTCAAAACCATTGATAAAAATACAATCCAATCCATAAGAACATCAATTCCCCCTTTTTAATTGTTTTAAAATACCAACAAACAACTCTTATACCAATATGTTTGTATCTTTTTTCATATTATTGATAATAAATACAAAGGATATCTTTGGATCTTCTCATTTCATTTATCTTCTCTAAAACATACCATCTTATCCCTATTTTACTCAGAATTACATCTTGCATCACATTTTAAAAGAATGAATGTTTCACTCACAACATACCTAAGATACTTTGGTTAATATACTTTATATCTATATGAGATAACATAGAAAATAAGAGATAATTAACCAAGAAATAAAGGGTATACATTAATAAACTCAACATGTGATACCATTTTGAAATAACTCAAATTAGGGATTTTATAACAGATCCCTCAAAAAGATATAGTCTGCAGTCAACTCGACACACAGATTATAAAATTAAAGCATAAGACATAATATGATATTTTACTATTTTGACTGGGGGAGATCATTATAACCCTAAAGTGCATTTATAGACCAGTGGTATAGAATGATAGGTATTCTGTATTGTAAACTCTGTGTCATTATTTAGGTAAATGCTTAGGGAACCTAGGCATAGGGAAGTTGCTTGCCTCTAGACAAATTGCAGGCTCTATACCAACAGTCTTGAAAACTGTTGGTATATAATAAAATAACCAACTCTTTACCAATGGCTTAGAAGCATTGGTAAATGAATTATTTCATCCTTTACCAACATTTTCTGAAACTGTTGGTAAAGGCCTGGTATTCTCAATCATTACCAACGGTTTTTAAAAACCATTGTTAAATATCTATTACAACGGTTTTGAAACTGTTGGAAATGATAATACAATTTCTGGTGGATTTTTCCAATAGTTATTTGATAAATCGTTGGTATAAGCCTATCCCCATGGCATGATTGCCAACGGTTTTTTAAAAAATTGGTATAAGTGTTAAAAATGTATTTACAGGCATTACCAATTGTTTAAAACCGTTGGTATATAATAAATATTTAGTGGTGATGGGCTTCCAGATAGATGCAACAGGCCCCCAATGTGTGAATGTGAACAAGGAGGTATGGGGAAAAGACTGATTCTCTTAATAGACCTTGGGTTCCAAAATTATTACCTATGCCACTGATATATATATATATATATGTGTGTGTGTGTGTGTGTGTCCGTGTTTGAATATGAACAATGATTTTTGGGTCAGGGACTAATGCTCCAAATACAGATGGGGTTCAAGACTGATGCTCCATCCCTCAATGCATCATTGTGATTTGGTATCCCGATTGATGCTTCGTGGTACTAGAGATGAAATTAAAATTAAATGAATAATGAAATACCATGAAGGAATGAATTATGAAATTCCAATAGTAGATGGTTAAAACATTGGCATGGTACAACATAGGTATGATATGGTTGACTAATGAATAATAAATATAAACAATGTTTATTTTTTTCATTTATTTTTAATCTTTCTAAAACTAAATAATCTATTATAGTATATATATTTCATTAGATTTCATTGGTCCCAGGACAATGATTTTTATTCACACCCTACTCATGATACCTGATCGGTGCATAAATTAACATCATGTTTATAGAAAAGGATAATGAAATGAACCCTATGTTAGATGGTTGAGTTTAGATCTGGGATGAACCATATATGATATAACTATACCTGATGTTGGGACTCTCTTGGGAGATTTCAGTGTTTCTTTATTTATATTCTTCATTAGATAGTTGAAATTCTTATATAATTACATATTTATTCTTTGATTTGTTATCAATTTTACCAATATTTGATTCATCATGAGATATTGGTATTTATATATTCATTATTGAATTTTTTATTGTCATTTGGCTATTTTCAATTTAATTATACTATTGATATACTTTCATAATGATGATATAGTATTCCAAAATTATAAATTATACCCTCACTACTAGTCAACAATGTCTGACATATAGGGATGGGTGCATGAGGTCAGGTAATAAACCATTATGTGGAACCGGAATGTGGAACAATGGTTGGGATGTTTCAAACATGTTAAAATATAATATCCTAAAACATCACTTTATTTTAATATATATATATATATATGTAATGTAACTCCCAAACATATATAAATATTATAATTTTTAATATTTTTAATATCAATTATATTAATTTCCTTATGATTTTATAAAAACCATACCAATATGACGTAGATGTTTTACATAATAATAATGAATTCATAAATTATAAAAAAATTATTAAAACAAAAAAATTATTTTAAATAATTTTTATTTTATATAATCATTCATAACATATATAGAAACTCGTCCATATCATGGAAACTTATTTAATAAGTTATTTTGTTTTATTTAACAATACACCAGCATTGCACAAACATGTGAATAAACCACATGTTATATAACAGCAAAATTAATATATATTGTTTTATATCATATATTAAACATCAAATTAGTTAATAATTTTGAGAAATTGATTCTTCATTATCAAATATAATCATTAGGACCCTAAATTTTAATTTCCTATTGTTGTATAAGAACCACTTTAGCAGTGAGAATAATTTTTATATTTACCTCAAAATAAATTATAATTTATTGGTTTCAAATTATAGTTGTATGATATTTGTGTTATATTATAATACTTTTGTTGTTTTAGAAGTATAATAAATTTTTATCTCACATTTAAATCTTGGTGATATCATAAAATTTACAATATTTCATAAAAGCTTTATTTTTTTACTATTCCCCATAAATTTTCATATGTATAAAAATATAAAGAAATTAACCAAGGATAATTATAATATGTTGATTTGAAAAATTACATCCTTTATATATTATAATATAATTAAATTTAGTATAATTTAATAGCAATATCCAAGAATAAAATTCAATAAACCCATTTTTTGAAAATGTATTTTTGAATTATAAAAGTAACTTATTCTCAATATTTTCCTAGTAACCATAAATAAAGGAAGGATAATTCATTAAATTGATTATATCAATTTTATCTTCATTTCAAATGAATTGTTTTTTAATATACGTAATGACTATATATCTAATGAGTTTATATATATATATAACATCTATGTGTCCAACATATATATATATATATATTACATTTCTATATATATCCTTATATTATTTAATAAAAATTGTTTATTTTTATCCCTATAATAATTTCTAATATATTATCTGTTATTTTCTATGTTCCTATAGATTAATTTGGGGTAAAAAATATACATAAAAAACAATAACGATAAGGATTTTCTATTTATGGCATATATATATATATATTCATTTAATCAACTTTTAATTTTCTTCTTGTTGATTCATATTACAACCTCAAGTATTATTACATGTTGTATTTTATTTTAATATTTAATTTTAATAAATGTATCCTGGTTCATATTATTTTTAGGTTTGAATGCATCAAAAACTATCATACATAATATTCACATAATCAAAATTCTAAAATATCTCAGTGTTACATTCTGTCCCATAAATAAATTATAACCTAAAATTTTTATCTCATTCATGATATATTGGCCTCAAAGTATTTTTATAATAAATTCGAAGTAGAGTAAGAAAAATGATATGATCAAGAATGGAAACCCATTTAAATATTTAAAAAATATTTTTTAAAAAAACCACTTTGTAAAAAGCTATAAAAAATCATAGTTTTGAATAGAGTATATGTTACATACTGATGTCAAATAAAATAACTCATTACCAAGTTCTCAAACAAAGAGGTCATTTTCTTGAAGTTCTACGATAGACATTGAGAAAAAAGTAACAACCTATTAAAAATATTGGGTGATAGAGAACTTGGTCATGAGAACATTAATGTCCAAAAACCCTTAAATAAGTTGGGGATTAATAAAACCGTAAATTAACTTGGAAATAAGGTATACGGGTAAGATTTTATACTTTAAGATCATTTTCCTAGAGTTGGACGATTCATTTATTATCACAACCGAGAACATGTGAAAATATACACAATTGAGTTTCTTCTATTTTTATAAGAATAATTTCTTCATCTAGTTTCTCTTCCAACAATTTCTACTTTGAACTCATTTCCCTTACTCCAATAAACGAATATTCATGATATATTTTCATTCTTGAGTCACAAAAAATATTATTTTATGAACCAAAAGATAAAAAAATTTATTAAAAGTCTATTCCCTTTAAAATATCTAAAAATATAATTTTTTACCACAAGTTAAGATATCATAAAATATGATGAAATACTACATTAATATAAAATTCCTCAATAATAATATGAAATGTTAAACATTAAACAATCCATTAATAATTAACCTTAAAAAATTAAAAATACTCATGACCATGTTAAAACCCCAAAAATCAAAATTAATTCTTCCAATATTAGTTTAATAATTATTTCTGAATAATATTTGTCACTCCTAATTTAGTATACACGATAAAATTTATGTACTAATTGTATAATGTAAAAAATAAGCTTATCTTTTCCTAAAATAACCTAAATATACATAAATAAAAAATAAAATCATATTAGATTCCAAAATATAATTCAACCATTATTCCTCAACTTAAATATCATCTAATTCAAAGGTCTTTTAATTTATTATAATCACATAATTTTACCTCAATAGATAACTAATTCAAAAATAAAATTTACCACATAGTCATCGAAGAGAATTTTAATCATGTGGTTATATATTTCATAAAACACGTGTTCCCAAAATTTAATAACACTTTTATTCCAATAAATCATAATTACCAAGAGATAAAATATCATCTTAACCAAAAAAGTTATCAATACAATTAAACTTATGTCTAAAAAATATAAAAGCATCATTTCTTAAAGAATTTGTTTACTAAAAAAATTAACATAAAGGTCAAGTAATTATAAAATATATATTAAAGCTAAATATATGTATAAAAAATTACTCCCATAACATAAAAAATAGAAAAATTTTTAATTCCTTTAAAAATTATTTTATTTTATGTCATCAATACATCATTACCTTTTAGTTCCTATATATAGAAACAATAATTTTAAAATTTACTTCAGAATATATTAACTGATCTTTTACAAATTATTCATTAATATAGTCTTCCAATAATAAAAAAAGAATCATTTCTTAAGAATAATCAATATCAAAACCTAAGTCAAAATATAATCTATATCTTTTATATTTCATTCACAACTTTCTCAACATCACCTACAATGGAAAAGGAAATTGCTAATCCATTGTCGGTGTGGTTTTTCTAATACCCTTCTTAATCATTCTCCTTGGAAATTGATTTAAATAAGTCCAATACTCAAAAAAATTAATGAATTCAATTGATACCATGTCATGGAATTTATTCCCATTCTTGGTGTTAACCAAACACTTCCTTTTTCCTTGGATGCCCATTTCTCTATGCCCTCAGTTACTAAATATAAATAATCTTCCAATTAAATTAATACATTTCATTGGGTTATTATGACAAAAATTCTTAACACATTGGATATTTAATAATTTTACCATATTTATGTTCATCAAATGAACTTTCCCAGAATAATATTTTTCCATTATTATGTTTGTAAGGAAACACAACTAGGATCGAGTTTTTAATCATAACTAATGATACATGTTTAAGAATATCCTCAATTGAATTTATTATAGATCCTATTACATTAATTTTATTATTCATAAAAACACCACATTATCCTTCACATTCATTATTATTTTGGTTAGTATTGGTTCCAACCACTTACTAAAACAAAAAATGGTTAGTGTGCATATATAAAATAAAATACTAATATTCCATTTTATAAGTAGGATAAATACTAAGATTACCTTAATAGTGTCATTTTATATTAAACTCTTTTTATTTATCCACAATTAACATAACAACCCCTAACATAACAACGTTTTTTATAGATAACTATTAAGTAATGTTGAAATAACTTCCTAAATACTAATGATATCTAAACCCTTCCATTTATACCAGCATTAATTTCCCGACACAATAAATATGTATTCTAGTTTTCAAAAACAAGAATTAATCTTAATATGTTTTATAGGGAGATTATTGGTTTATAGTTATATATAATTAGGTCATCAATCATATATAAGAAACCCATACATTATAAATATGAAACTTTCACTAAGTATCCTTTTTTTTCTACAATCTATAAATTTTAAAAATCAAACATTATTTATCTTCGATAAAATTTCTCAATATTTTTAATATGACTTCATAATTGTTCTTAAATATCCTCAAAATAATACTAAAAAAAATTAAAGACATGGTCTTGGCACAAAAATTTCAATGGGAGAGATAAAAAGTTTAGAAAAAAATCCTGTTTGTCTATATTAAAACCATTAGATCAAATTCGAGTGTTTTCCTTAAACGTATTAGACTTTGATCTCAAATAATAAATTAATTATATAAGAGATAATCATTAGTAACTGATTATTATCATAAAATACTATATATTAAATACTAAAGGAAAAAACCACAGCCATTAGGTTTTCAAAAAAATTATAAAATTCCATAAAAAATTACATAAAACATACCTTTATTTCTGTAAAGGGAATTATCATTCCTTTAAAAAAATATCATTAGATAACTCTTTTAAAAAAACCATAAAAACTCATTTAAAATAAAATAAATTTATTTTATGTTCCTTGTGACATAATCTATATATATCCCTTACAAGAACTTGTGCATAGATTACAACTTACTTGGTTAATTTCACCATAACTGTTCGAGGAAAAACCCATTACTCAATTCATCAAAGAGCTATATTAGGCTCAATAATCAACACAAAAATTTTCTTAGGACCATAAAATAAATAAATAACATATAATAATCTAATAATATAATAAAATCTTTTAAATTGCTCCATTTAACAGATATATATAAGAACATTATGTTCTCATGTAAAATTAAGCATAAAAATCCTTTTTCATTGAAAGACCTTTAATAAAATTCATAGAAAAATATAAAATAAAATTATATTTTGAAAAAATACAAAAATACATAAAATATTATTCTTAAATTAATATATACATTATAACATTAAAATCCATCCATATCGAATATGTTAAAAAGAGATACCTTTCATACTTATATAAAAATGACAATAAAAACAAATTTGGAAAAAAAGTATTGTTTTAAAACATTCATAAAGAAAATTAAAAAAATAAAATTTAATAGAAAAAACCTTTCAAAATATTTAAAATATAATTGATACATTTACTATATTAGGGAAATGGATTAAATATAAAAGAAAAATGTTTAAAATTTTAAAATATAATTCTAACAAAATCAATTTCCTTGTGTGAGACATACAACATACATTTTTTTAATCCTGTATAAAAAATTTAATAATTATTCAAATTATTGAGTATATTTTCTTGGTTTAAACCATTATCATTTTAAATTTATCATCATTTATTTGGAAAACATATTTAATTATATTATCAATTAAGTCTACGTAATGTGTTTTGAGGACGTATTGCAAATAATTTCAAAATGACTTCAGTGCGTTGACTATGGTCAAATGGATAATCATTAAAATATATTTAGAAACTTATTATTTATATTTTTATAATTTATGTATATCAAATATAATTTTATAAACATTAAATAAATTCATACTTGAAAAATTAATCACATCAATTTATAGAGGTTATAGTCCACAGGTACACACGAATGACATTATTATTTTTCAATGGATGAAAAAGTAAGAAAAAGATGATATATAATACTCATAGAATGGTAATTATTTCATTTATAACTTATATATTAATTTATACATCATAATAAAAATCCTTCTTATATTGTCATGAAAAACTAATCACATCGTTTTATGAAGGTTGTAATGCACACGTCACACGAGCGCAATATTTATTTACCATTGGATAAAATGGAGATTAAATACGGTTTATAATAATAATAATAAAATTTCATTAATTTTTTAGTAATAATTTAATAATTTCTTCATGGTTAAAAAATATTTGAATGAGGTATAATAAGAAATAAAAAAAGAAAGGACTTGGTTAAGAGTTATTTTTTATTCATCGGAAAACACATTTTGTTGGAGATTATAGGGTTTTTTATGGTCAAGAAAATTGATTTGGGATGTTATAATTTATAACCCAACTGATAGTAAAATACAATGGATTTGGGATGTGATAATTTATGTTTATAGACTTACCCAAGCATCACACATGCATTTGGATAAGCCACGTGTAATATAAACAAAAAATTTGAAATTATATATCCATATAATCAATTAAAAATAATATTAATTTATAAATTCATGAATATTAGTTTTTATTATCAAGTATAATATTAAAGACTCCCAATTTAACATTCCAGATGTAGCATAAGCACTACGAAAACACTAAAAATAATTTTCATATTTATCTGGAATTCAAATTTACTCATTTTGAATAATTTTTGTTATATTTTTTGTATATTAACATAAAGGAGTCATTATAATAGTTTCATAAATTTTTATATCAAATTAATAACATAGAAGTATCATAAAAGATATTATATTTTAAAAGAGATATATTTTTTAATATTCACAAAAAATTTATACTCATTACAAAAATTTAAAAAAATACATCATATTATAATTTTGATATGATTATATCACAAATTATGGAATATTTATAAACTAAAATTTATAAAATTTGTGTAAATGAGATATAATATCGGATCAAAAAATATAATAAACCCCATTTTTTAATAAAAATATACTTTTGAATAATAAAATAACCTTATTATCTTTATCCTGAATGGCCCGAAGGCCTTATTTTTTTTTTATTTTTTTATAGGTAATCCCCCTTTTAAGGGTTGAAGGGGAACCCGTACATGACCCGCAGGCCCAAGGCACAAGGTCCAACATGACTCGTAATACATGACCCGACGGCCCATAGGCATACCATGCCCAATACATGACCTGTAGGCCCATCCCACTACAATTGCCCCTCCCAAGCTTCTGCATCATTAATTACCATTAGCTCCCCACCTGCATTGCTGATCGGCTAGAATTTCCCCGTACAAAGTTGCATGGTGTCTGGTCCCGATGGCGGTTTCCATACCCTCTCATTCTTCTAATCTGGTTAGCTCTACTTCGGGTGACTGCTACTGGTGCTCTGATCCTCATCTAGGGCCTTCTCTGTGTGAACTGGGCTACTTCATGGTCTTCAATGGCCCGAAGGCCCTTTAGCCCGAAGGCCATTGATGGCCCGAAGGCCCTGAGACCTGTAGGCCCAAACTGGTGGCCCGAAAGCCCATATCAGGTGAATAGTCCAGCTGCTACAGTACCAAACAGTGCCTGCTACAGTGTCTGCTATAGTACTACTACAGTACCCGGAAATTCACCTCCACCCGGTTTTTAACCTGGGTCTCTTGGATGCCAAGCAGGAGCCCTTATTTTTATATAACTATGTAATATATATATAATGACTTTGTTTATGATGAATATATATATAATTACCATATTAGGTTTGAAGATATAGCTTTACATGCTACAATAAAACATATTCATTTACTTCATTCTCATTATTTTGTTTATATTTCTGAATTATTTTCGTTATTATCATTATTAAATATGGGGTAACAATATTCATTGTGAAACAAAAGTATAATGATTTTATATTTTTGATATTTATATATATGTGTGTGTCTGTTTTTTCTACTTTTACATTTCATCATGTTGTTTCATAATGAAACTTTAAAATATAATACTATTTTTTATTTATTTTATTATTTTATTTATATAAAAGTATTATGGTTCATATTAGATTTTTGTTTCATCTATCACAATATACCATGAATAGTATTTATGAAAAATAAATATTAAAATCTTGTGGTCTTTCCTAAAAACTATATTTCACATAGTATATAGCTAATAGGGATATATATCTACCCCATAAAAAATAAAATTACATAGATTGTAACATCCCAAGTAAGTAATGAAAAATAGATATTTTTATCTATGTCTATTAATGATTAAGATAGTGTTTAGAGGCTTAAAATGAAAATAAATCCAATCTTAAGCATGGAATACACTAATATTCTTAAAAGATTGTTTTACTGCCTTATGATGGAAAACCCTTTTTAAATCTATCTTTTGACAATTTTATAAACTATTTTTGTCAAAATAAACTTATTCTTTATGATTGGGACATCAAAATTTACTTTGTGTGAACTTTTGGTATTTTTCTGACAATGTTCATTTTTTAATGAATAGTGAAAAATACTGCATTTTACATCAAAACTGCTTTTTAATATAATTTATTTATATGATTAGATTATCTTTTTAATTGGTATTAATGTGTAATATGAATATATTTTTACCATTTAATCCAATGTTGGTCATTGGAATCAATTTCACATTGAAATTGGACTTAAACTAGTGTCAATCTTTTGATACTTATTATTTCATAAAAACACGCTATTTGCTCTGACAGCGGGAATTAATTATTAAATTAATTAATGTGACTTATATGTTTTAAATTTTATAAAATAGACTTCATTTTTAAATTTGTAATATCAAATATAGCTTAGGGTGAATTTTTTGGATTTTTCTGAAAAACTTCAATTTTTGATGAATAGTGAAACCACTAAGTAGTACTTATAAAAACTGATTTTTCCGTTTAAATGGAAATTTTCCATCATTGTGTTTTGAATTTCAAAAATCCGACATACATGGTTGTCATTAAGAAGTAAAATGTGGTTCAATGAGATTATAATAATTTTTTTGTGAATAGTAACTTATTAAGTTCTTAATCGCGATTAGTGGTAATTGGTGTAGTTTAAGGTAAAAATAATGCTTTAATAAAATAAAATGAGCTTGAAACATGTCCTACCCTCATTGGTTGTGTCATTGCCGACCGAGACAAGCCATGGGTAAACTTGGGGACCCCATGGATCCACATTGGTTGGGAAATGACATAAATTACTTTTTATTTAATGTAAAAGTAAAAATGACACAAATATAATATGGTTTACGAAAACAATTTTTACATGGGGTTATAAAGATCTGATTTTTGATTATAAATAGTCATTGGAAAGCTAAAAAGATTTCCTACATCATAGTATTTTTTTATAATTTTTAGACATTAAATAATTTAAATTATTTATGACATAATAATGATGGAGCGATGACATCATTATTTGACGATTTAAATAAAATGAAAAGATAATCTAAAATATATGAAATACACATGTACAAAACCAATTGGATGAGTGGATTTAGAACCCTTATCACCTTATCCACGAATTATATCAATGTGGGTCCTATTAAAACCGAAACACATTTTCAAATAAAGTAATATTTCTTTACTTTCCAAAAGTGCCCCTCCTCTCCTCTTATAAAAGGCCCCCACCTCTACCTCATTTCACACACTCCTCAAGACTTTGGCTCGGCCAAAACCTGACCATTTACTCTCTTCACATCCCTCTCCTCATCCTAGAGGATTCCCTTTGGGCAGAATCCTTTCAAAGGAAGCATTTAGGCTCAAATCAGAAAAAGTTACACTTTTAAAGGTAATTCATTCTCTCATGTTCATTTGTTTTATTTTGCTTCTCCAACCCCCTAAACTCTTTTTATTTACTTATTTTGTAACAAAACCAGTATCTTCAATATACTAGGATGTTGTTATAAGATTTATTTGAGCTAAACTCTCACACAACTACATCAAATTGTTAAAGAACATACGGTTTCTGTGGATGGCGAAATTCTGCCTCCCGAAACGATGATTGTTCAATACTCATTTTACACCTTCAAAGGTGGACATTATGATGTCACTATTTTTATATATGATATATAATATGATTATGTTTTCCTTAAGCTTCTGTTTTTTTCATTTTGGGCATACCTTTATGGTTTCCATTATGGGTAAACACGATATCTTCATTTTAGGAAGTGCGGACTGCCGCCCCCTGAAAGTAATTTGATTCGTTAATACCATATGTGGGATGTGTAAAGGATAAAGTTAATTATATTATATATGTTATTATACTGGAATTATAATATACTCTTATATAATTATGATTCCATTCCAGAAATACGAAATAGAAATGGAAGTAGAGTTCATGCGTACGTACGGCCTACCGTCTCCATGAACGGTGCATTTCATTTATTACCTCTAAATGTGAGGTAATATTATAAATACATATATATACTGAATATATATGATATATATGCTATCCAAATCACTAATATAATTCTGTATATAATGAACCTTTGACCAAATTAACAACATGTAATTGTAATAAGTCTATTTTTGACTTAAGAACCAAATACTGACAAAATGAACATTATTAACTTAAATGATTACATGATGTTCATAACATGGTATAAAAGTAATAATTAACTTGAAAAAGATTCATAAGCAAGTAGATATTAACTCAAGTTTATTATTCAAGAGATTAAAGAACGTTCGGGTCAAGTCGGATACGAGGTATGGGACTTCGTCTCAATCTCTTTTCATTGAGGCATATTTTATTTTATACACAACTTTCTTTTATATAGTGTATAAACCCCTTTGACTTTTACGTTTATTCAAAAGGAATCTTTTTTATACTAAGTGTTTACTAAATGACAAAACGGAATGTTTTTGTCGTACGTATGCGGCGACAACGACTTCTCCGTCGTCGTGACCGTTATTTGAGTTTCGGCTTCCTCTACAAGACATACCTTCTTTTTAAAAGAAAAATAAATACCATGTTTTACTTTTCTTTTATTTTGGTATTGAAAATGGTTTTCACAATGCTTTTGTGTTGTATTGATATCTTGTGATTGAAATGTGGAAATGTTTTGTTTCCTTTATGCATGTTTTATGTGATACGATTATGTTATGGTTCTTGGGCATTATTATGAAGACGGGTGGTTCCGTGATAAACTAAGGGCGGGTGAGCCCGATATAGCTCTCCAATGCATTGGGTAACGTGAAGGAGTGAAACGTTAAGGTTTCTTCGAAGATATTTTAGGGAATATACTGTGATGGGTATTCCAAATGTAACCAAGAGGGTTACTCCCTACGTAAGAATGTTATGAATGCCTCAAGTTACCTTTATGTCTTATGATTTCTATGATTTATTCATGATTTTATGAGCTATGTTAAAGTGCCTATGTTTTATGGGTAAAGTATGATTTCATTCTTATGTATATATGAACTCATGTTTCCTTTCCATGTTCTTATAACCCATACTGAGCTTTTTATGCTCATCCCAAGTTTTTTTGAAATGTTTTTCACAGGTCAAGGGAAAGGTACATGATATGATGATAGTGTCAAGGAAGTGTCAAGAATGAATCCATGTTTTATTTTAAATATGTTTCCATTGATGGGAATGAAGAATAATATCTTTATGTAACCACTTTGTTTATATGTGGAATGTAATTCAAGTTTTATGATCTAATTCTCTAAAACTATAAACCCGAAAAGATCCTTAATGTGTAATCTTGTAATAACTCAAGATTAAGTAAGGTTTAAGGTTGGGGCCTTATAGTTGGTATCATAGGTAGGTTTAGATAACTTTAGGAGTTAGAATTCTATTAAAATATTATCCAAAAATATATTTTTTGAATTGTTATAGCATTTAATGATTTCCATGTTGCTTCATCTAAGACATGTTTGTTCAGAATGGTTTTCCTCAGAGGAAACAGGGAAGCAGTGCTAGGAAGGCATATAGAAGGAAATAACCTTCCGAATCAGCATCCTGAGATGGTCGGAATTGGAACTGAACAGTTTGTTACAGTAATGGCGCAGTTGAATCAGGCTATAAATGGTGGTGGTATCCATGCACGAGATCAGCCAGATCAACCGTAGAGGAACATGTCGGTGGTGGAACATTTCATGAGGCAACATCCACCATCATTCATAGGATCATCTGACCCTGTGCTAGATGAAGGGTGGATTAAAGAACTGGAGAAGATTTTAGATGTCATGGGGTGTTCAGACAATCAAAAGGTTAGTCTTGTTATTTACCGTTTGGAGGGTGAAGCAGATCAGTGGTGGTCTATGGTTAAAAATATCAGGGAAGCCGATGAGATTTATGCTCTTGACTGGGATGAATTCAAAGGTATGTTTCTTGAGAAGTATTTTCCTAAGGCTGTTCGACATAGTATGGAAAAGCAATTCTTGGAATTGAGGAAAGAGGAAGACTCAGTGGCTGCCTATGAAGAATGTTTCACTCGATTGGAAAGGTATGCTCTAAATTTTATCCGAGACCTTGATAGTAAAATCAATCGTTTTTACTCAGGATTAAAGCCAAAATATCGAAGGGCATTAGCTTCTCGTGAGTTTAAAAGTTATGAAAAGCTTGTTCGATGTGCTGAGAAGGTGGAAATGGAGTTTGCCGATGACCAAGTGTTCTATAACAACCAGCAGAAGAAGAGACCGAGGTGGAAGGAGAAAGGTAAGAATTCTTCAAAAAAGTCTGATGGTAAGAGACCTAAGTTTCTAGTTTGTGATAAATGTGGCAAAAGGAATTCTGGGGAATGTCTTCTGAATTCTGGAAAGTGATACCGATGTGGTAAGATGGTACATAAGGCTCCTGATTGCACTAAAAAGGATCAAGGTGAAGGTAAGAACAAATTTGATTTACAGTTAGTGAAATGTTATAAGTGCAATGAGATGGGTCACTATGCAAACGAGTGTCCGACAAAGAGCTTGAGTGATGGGAAGCAGTTAGACTATAACCAGAAAGGGGTGGTGAAATCCTTTGCAACTACTTCAGCAGATGTCGGGCCATCAAATGAAGTTGTATCAGCTCCAGGGAGCACAGTTTTTTTCAAAGATTGACCTGAGATCGGGGTACCATCAGATGAAGGTAAAGGAGGAAGATATTCCGAAGACCGCGTTCCGTACGAGATATGGCCATTATGAATTTGTAGTAATGCCTTTTGGGCTAACCAATGCACCTGATGTATTCATGGACTTAATGAATAGAATTTTCCATTTGTTCTTGGATACGTTTGTGGTGGTTTTCATTGATGATATTTTGGTGTTTTCTAAAAGTAAAGAGGAGCATGAAAGACATTTAAGGGTTATCTTGCGAACCTTAAAAGAAAAGAAAATGTATGGGAAATTCAGAAAGTGTGAGTTTTGGTTGCAACAAATTTCTTTCCTTGGTCACATTGTTTCTAAAGATGGAATAACGGTTGATCCTGCAAAAACAAAAGTTGTGGAAGAATGTCCAAGACCCACAAATGTAACCGAGATTCGTAGCTTCCTTGGTTTGGCGGGCTATTACTGAATGTTTGTTAGAAATTGTTCACGGTTATCTAGTCTAATGACTAAGCTAACTCGGAAGGGTGTTAAGTTTATCTGGACAAAAGAATGTGATGATTGTTTTCAGGAATTGAAAAGAAGATTGGTGAATGCTCCAGTTTTGGCACTACCTTCCAGGAATGGTGAGTTTGTTATATACAGTGATGCTTCATTGAAAGGACTTGGTTGCGTCCTAATGCAGAATGATCAGGTAATTGCTTATGCTTCATGACAGTTGAAAACTCATGAGGTAAATTACCCTACACATGATTTGGAATTAGCTACTGTTGTTTTTGCTTTAAAAATTTGGAGGCATCATTTGTATAGAGTAAAGTGTGAAATGTATACCGATCAGAAAAGTTTAAAGTATATATTCACTCAAAAAGAGTTAAACATGAGACAAAGGAGATGGCTAGAATTAATCAAGGATTATGATTGTACAATTCATTACCATCTGGGAAAAGAAAATAAAGTGGCTGATGCTTTGAGTCGAAAAAGTAATGCTTCATTAACAATGTTGCGTTTGGAACGTGATCCTTTGGTTAAGGATTTGATGAACTTTGGCATAGAAGTTGTTGGTGCAGGAAGTCCTTATTTTTTGTTTCAGGTATCAGTGAGATCTTCTCTATCAGATAGAATCAAGCAAGCACAGAAGCAAGATAGTGAGTTGCAGAAAAAGGTAGAGCTGGTTCAGAAAGGTAAGTTGCCTGAATTCAACATTGATAATGATTGTGTTTTGAGATTTGGGAAGAGATTGTGTGTGCCTTGTGATTCACAGTTGAAGAGAGAGTTGTTATGTGAAGCTCATAGTTCTCCATTTTCAGTTCATCCGGGCAGTACTAAGATGTATAGAGACTTGCGGGAGTATTACTGGTGGGATGGAATGAAAAGAGACATTGCTGATTTTACTGTGAAGTGTTTGACATGTCAACAGGTTAAAGCAGAGCGGCAGTTACCGAAAGGGATGCTTCAGCCTTTACCAGTGCTAGAGTGGAAATGGGAGAATATATCCATGGACTTTTTTGTTGGATTGCCGAAGACATCTCGAGGTAATAATGCAATATGGGTTATTATTGATCGCTTGACCAAATATGCTCATTTCCTTGCTATACGAGATACTTTCTCTCTTGATCAACTTTCCCATTTGTATCTTAAAGAGATAGTCAGGTTACATGGAGTTCCTCTCTCCATTGTATCGGATCGTGATCCCAGGTTTACTTCTAACTTTTGGAAAGGCCTTTAGAAGTCGATGGGTACTGAATTAAATTTTAGTACAACTTTTCATCCTCAATCAGATGGGAAGTCAGAACGAACAATTCAGACATTGGAGGATATGCTACGAGCTTGTTCTATGGATTACCAGGGAAGTTGGGACGAACATCTTTCTTTGGTTGAATTTTCATATAATAACAGTATTCATTCCATTATACAGATGGCACCATTTCAGGCATTATATGGGAAGCAGTGTCGAACTCCAGCTTTCTGGGATGAAGTGGGTTAAAGGAAGTTGATGGGACTAGAATTGGTAGAAGAGATGGCATAAAAAGTTCTGTTGATTCAGAAACACATGAGAACAGCTCAGAGCAGGCAGAAGAGTTATGCGGATAACCGGAGGAAGGATCTATCTTTCGAGGTAGGTGATCATGTTTTTCTCAAGGTTTCTCCTTGGAAAAGTGTGATGAGATTTGGTAAGAAAGGAAAGTTGAGTCCAAGGTTCGTTGGACCATACGAAATTCTGGAGAGAGTTGGATCAGTTTCATACTGAGTGGCTTTACCTCCGAGTTTATCTCAGGTACACAATGTCTTTCACGTTTCGATGTTTAGAAAGTATATGCCAGATCCATCTCATGTTTTGAGCCCAGAGGTAGTTCAGCTGGAAGAGAACCTATCTTATGAGGAACAACCGGTCCAGATTCTTGACCACACGGAGCAAGTGTTACGGAATAAGGTGATTCACCAGGTAAAGGTTTTGTGGAAAAACCACATGATTGAAGAGGCAACATGGGAATCTGAAAATGCAATGAGGGATAAGTACCCACATTTATTCGATAAGTAAATAAATTACGGGGATGCAATTTTCTAAAGGGGGGAAGGATGTAACTTCCCAAGTAAGTAATGAATAATAGATATTTTAATCTATTTCTATTAATGATTAAGATAGTGTTTTAGAGGCTTAAAATGAAAATAAATCCAATCTTAAGCATGGAATACACTAATATTCTTAAAAGATTGTTTTACTGCCTTATGATGGAAAACCCTTCTTAAATATATCTTTTGACAATTTTATAAACTATTTTTGTCAAAATAAACTTATTCTTTATGATTGGGACATCAAAATTTACTTTTTTTGAATTTTTGGTATTTTTCTGACAATGTTCATTTTTTAATGAATAGTGAAAAATACTGCATTTTACATCAAAACTGCTTTTTAATCTAATTTATTTATATGATTAGATTATCTTTTGAATTGGTATTAATGTATAATATGAATATATTTTTACCATTTAATCCAATGGTGGTCATTGGAATCAATTTTACTTTGAAATTGGACTTAAACTAGTGTCAATCTTTTGATACTTATTGTTTCATAAAAACACGCTATTTGCTCTGACAGCGTGAATTAATTATTAAATTAATTAATGTGACTTATATGTTTTGAATTTTGTAAAATAGACTTCATTTTTGAATTTGTAATATCAAATATATCTTAGGGTGAATTTTTGGGATTTTTCTGAAAAACTTCAATTTTTGATGAATAGTGAAACCACTAAGTAGTACTTATAAAAAATGATTTTTCCGTTTAAATAGAATTTTTCCATCATTGTGTTGTGAATTTCAAAAATCCGACATACATGGTTGTAATTAAGAAGTAAAATGTCGTTCAATGAGATTATAATAATTTTTTGGTGAATAGTAACTTATTAAGTTCTTAATCGCGATTAGTGGTAATTAGTGTAGTTTAAGGTAAAAATAATGCTTTCATAAAATAAAATGAGCTTTAAACATGTCCTGCCCCCATTAGTTGTGTCATGGCCGACCAAGACAATCCATGGGTCAACTTGGGGACCCCATGGATCCACTTTGGTTGGGAAATGACATAAATTACTTTTTATTTAATGTAAAAGTAAAAATGACACAAACATAATATGTTTTACAAAAACAATTTTTGAATGGGGTTATAAAGATCATATTTTTGATTATAAATAGTCATTGGAAATCTAACAAGATTTACTACATCATAGTATTTTTTTTATAATTTTTAGACATTAAATAAATTAAATTATTTATGACATAATAATGATGCAGCGATGACATAATTATTTGACGATTTAAATAAAATGGAACGATAATGTAAAATCTATGAACTACACATGTCCAAAACCAATTGGATGATTGGATTTTGAACCATTATCACCTTATCCACGAATTATATCAATGTGGAACCTTTTAAAACCGAAACACATTTTCAAATAAAGTAATATTTCTTTACTTTCCAAATGTGCCCCTCCTCTCCTCTTATAAAAGGCCCCCACCTCTACCTCATTTCACACACTCCTCAAGCCTTTGTCTCGGCCAAACCCTTCCCATTTACTCTCTCCACATCCCTCTCCTCATCCTAGATGATTCCCTTTGTGCATAATCCTTTCAAAGGAAGCTTTTAGGATCCAATCAAAAGGAGTTACACTTTTAAAGGTAATTCATTCTCTCAGGTTCATTTGTTTTATTTTTCTTATCCAACCCCCTAAACTCTTTTTATTTACTTCTTTTGTAACAACAACAGTATCTTAAATATACTAGGATGTTGTTATAAGATTTATTTGAGCTAAACTCTCACACAACTACATCAAATGGTTAAATAACATACGGTTTCCATGGATGGTGAAATTCTGCCTCCCGAAACGATGATTGTTCAATACTCATTTAACACCTTCAAAGGTGGCCATTATGATGTAACTATTTTTATATATGATATATAATATGTTTATGTTTTCCTTAAGCTTCTGTTTTTTTCATTTTGGGCATACCTTTATGGTTTCCATTATGGGTAAACACGATATCTTCATTTTAGGAAGTGCGGACTACCGCCCCCTGAAAGTGATTTGATTCGTTAATACCATATGTGGGATGTGTAAAGGATAAAGTTAATGATATTATATATGTTATTATACTGGAATTATAATATACTCTTATATAATTATGATTCCATTCCAGAAATACAAAATAGAAATGGAAGTAGCGTTCATGCGTACGTACGGCCTACCGTCTCCATGAACGGTGCATTTCATTTCTTACCTCTAAATGTGATGTAATATTATAAATACATATATATGCTGAATATATATGATATATATTCTATCCAAATCACTAATATAATTTTGGATATAATGATCCTTTGACCAAATTAACAACATGTAAGTGTAAGAAGTCTATTTTTGACTTAAGAACCAAATACCGACAAAATAAACATTATTAACTTAAATGATTACATGATGTTCATAACATGGTATAAAAGGAATAATTAACTTGAAAATGGTTCATAAGCAATTAGATATTTACTCAAGTTTATTATTCATGAGATTAAAGAACGGTCGGGTCAAGTCGGATACGAGGTATGGGACTTCGTCTCAATCTCCTTTCATTGAGGCATATTTTATTTTATACAAAACTTTATTTTATACGGTGTATAAACCCCTTTGACTTTTACGTTTATTAAAAAGGAATATTTTTTATACGAAGCGTTTACTAAACGACAAAATAGAATGTTTTTGTCATACGTATGCGGCGACAACGACTTCTCCGTCATCGTGACCGTTATTTGAGTTTCGGCTTCCTCTACAAGCCATACCTTCTTTTTAAAAGAAAAATAAATACCATGTTTTACTTTTCTTTTATTTTGGTATTGAAAATGGTTTTCACAATGTTTTTGTGTTGTATTGATATCTTGTGATTGAAATGTGGAAATGTTATGTTTCCTTTATGCATGTTTTATGTGATACGATTATGTTATGGTTCTTGGTCATTATTATGAAGACGGGTGGTTCCGTGATAAACTAAGGGCGGGTGAGCCCGATATAGCTCTCCAATGCATTGGGTAACGCGAAGGAGTGAAACGTTAAGGTTTCTCCGAAGAGATTTTAGGGAATATACTATGATGGGTATTCCAAACGTAACCAAGAGGGTTACTCCCTACGTAAGAATGTTATGAATGCCTCAAGTTACCTTTATGTCTTTGGATTTCTATGATTTATTCATGATTTTATGATGTATGTTAAAGTGCCTATGTTTTATGGGTAAAGTATGATTTCATTCTTATGTATATATGAACTCATGTTTCCTTTCCATGTTTTTATAACCCATACTGAGCTTTTTATGCTCATCCCAAGTTTTTTTGAAATGTTTTTCACAGGTCAAGGGAAAGGTACATGATATGATGATAGTGTCAAGGAAGTGTCAAGAATGAATCCATGTTTTATTTTAAATATGTTTCCATTGATGGGAATGAAGAATACTATCTTTATGTAACCACTTTGTTTATATGTGGAATGTAATGCAAGTTTTATGATCTAATTCTCTAAAACTCTAAACCCGAAAAGATCCTCAATGTGTAATCTTGTAATAACTCAAGATTAAGTAAGGTTTAAGGATGGGGCCTTATATAGTTCACATTTCATTATGCCTATTTAGGGAAGTCACATATATGTATTATTCATCACATATTGAATCCACCACCACTCTTGAGAATTGAGCCTCTATGGGGAATCCAAATACAGTAATTATAGGTTATTATATAAATATTAAATAATTAAACCCTTTTCAATAAAAAATATGGAGTCTATCATGAAGATATAAAATATTGAGGCCAACCCACTTTGGGTCACTAAACATCCCTTACATAGGTGGATTGTATAGGAACATTCATGGGGCATTACACCATAAAATCCAAAGAACCTATCATCCATGAAAATGTACTATAGTTCAAATTAGTAAAAGTATTCCGACAAGTTCTATTGGAATTCGCCATCTAATTTGGTGGTAAAACATAATATAGTTGAACTAATATCATCTATGTTATTAATCACAAAAAAGAACAGGATTTCAATGTGAATCCTATGTACCGAATATGATGAATAGAGATTCATTTTCCAATACGGAACGAGGGTCAAAATCTATAAAGAAAAATCCCTAATACATAAATCATATTAAATAATTTTGTCAATGCTATCAACCAAAACCAATCACAATACTCTCATATCCCGAGTAACATGGACTTACCATCAAAAAACTGTCAAGAAGAACCGATTTAAGGTCAATAAAAAGCTCTAATATATTTATATATCTCCATTATACAATTTTAAAAATAGTTAAAGTGTAACACCATGACTCCAGATACCCAGAGTCTGTACATTATTACATAACATTGGCATGATCACAAGGGGTCAAATCCCAAATGATCGACCACTTTAGTAGCCTTGGAAGTACTAGATACATAAATAAGTTTTACATTAAAATATAAAATGAAAACAACAACAAAATTGCTTCCTTTAAACACATTCATATTCCTTAGACTATCCCTATAGGTCAGTCATGATATACTTCTTTGCATCCTGTGAAAAATAAAACCTAGAAAGGGGTGAGCTCAGATGCTCAGTAAGGATAATAATTTAGAAGAAACTTTCATAAATAAGAATAAAAATTAAAGGCAATGTATAAGACTAAAACTCAAGCCTTTTAAACATAAAATTCAGCATAATATGGAAAAATAAATCAAATAAGGCCATTTACATATTCACAAGGATATTCTACTAGTCAAATAGTCACATTTAATATCAATATCCAATTTCATAATGATGGAATGCATATTTCCGAACATCATAAAAACATAGTCAAGGCCTCATTCCATGACTAGAAATAAAATTTTGTCTAGGCCTTGTACCCAGACAGTAGTTTGTCTCATGAGAACTATTGATGATTCAAGAAGCTATAGAGGGATCCACCCGTCACATACTAAGTCCAATGCATTCCTTATATGAAAATGATAAAACATAATATAACCATTTGTATTAGAGCTAGAAAACAAAATGATAATACTTTAACCATAAACCATGAATTGTATAAAAATAACACATCTTAATACCAACATATCCCAAAACCATGAATACAATATGGATGATTGTATCATAATAAATCAACTTCTAACAAGTGTAAAATCCATCAAAGGATGTTGACATAGATGAAATCAAAACTATTTGAGAGAAATACCTCTTTCTGTTGTGAAATCATTTAAAAGTAACATAATTATAAAAGAAAAAATTTATATTGAAAATATTATTACAATATTTTAAGGGAATCTTTGAAGGTGTTATAACTGTGGAAAATATCTGCACTCACCATATAAGATAAAAAACATTGTTTTCTTAATTTTTTAAAAAATGTCGTAAAGGACCTAGTTTGGAAAACGGCAGAATGATTCATTTATAAACATATTATAAAATTTTAAAAAGGGTATAAATGAATTTAACGCATAGTTTATAAAATAGTAAAAATGTTTTTAAATACATTTTTAAGAAACACATATGTGGATGATAAAGAGGTCCCAGTAGATACGCACGTATAAAAAACCTCAAACAATAAAGAGATTGTAGAAAAAACCATTACATTATTCTTTTACTTGTTTGAGGGTAATTTAAAATATTGTATAATAGTTAAACAATTGTTATAAAATTATACAAGAAACACATATATAAATATGATATCATATATGATCTTATAATATTGCTTTGTTAATAATATTTTAGTAGTATCATCGTTTCAGGTGTTAACTGATTCATTTTCTTTTATTTGTTTTGTTACGTAACTCATGTTTTTTATGGATAAGATGTATTTTATTCATATACAGAATGATATTATGTTATGAAACCTTATTTTTTAATCATAAATTAAAATTTATTCTTGAATGGTTAAGATGGAGAATGAATCTTATTGTGTTCGTGGATATGGTATTCCGTACATACGCACGAGCGACAATACCATTCTATTGATGGTGAAATGATATGTAATTGGATACTATATCATATATAAAGAATATTTAACATTTTATATTTATTATTTACCTTATTTATAATCATTATTATACCCATCAAAATAATTAAGTGTTTGAATAATAAAATACACCATGACGTGGAGACGGTAAGCCATACGTACGCACGTATGGTTACTAGTCATTCATAGGATGGATATAATAATGAATATGGTTGTACCATATTTATAATAACATAAAAGTATTTAAAGGTACTGGATTTATTATTTTGGTATATAAATAACAAGGAAAGAGGATGTGGAAGAAGAAAATAACTTTGAAAGACGTGGTGAAATTATCACCACTTCTTCAGGTGTTTCATTTTGAGTTGATCGAAAGGCCACCATAGGTTGGCTTTCTGATCAATGTAAGGCCACTAGATATAAGTGAGGTTAGTTGGGAGGATATTTGGGCAGGGTTTGGCCGAGATAAATGGCATTGTAGGAGTGATTTTGAGAGAATGGTAAGTACCCTATTATAAGAGAGGTGAGGGTCACTTTAGGAAAAACTTGAAATATTATTTTATTGTACAATAATATTTGGTTTATAATGGCTCAAAAAATAATTTATTTAGAGGATAAGGTTCGGATGTGTCGAAAGACATTAAACCTATAGGTTTTATATAGGTTTAGGTCACCATAATAACTTTATCTTTTATATTTAAATCATGGTTAAATAGCTGCACATTTACCTTTTGTCCTTGTATCTTTATGTTATATCATTAATAAACTGACTATAAAATGAAAAGGGAACCCCAAGTGGTTAACTAATGAAATATACATTATTATATATGTCATTTTTCTAAACGATATATTTTTAAGAATATTATATTATTTAATAATATCGTATTTGTTTTAAAAAATCATTTATGTCAATTTTGACAATATTTGGTATTTTATTTTTCTCAAAGTCATAACAAATTTATCACTTCGAACAAAATTTATTTAATAAACCTTAACATGTCATATTAATCTTGAAAATTATTTTAATTAATAATATGTCTCAATTTACATTTAATTGGATATTTATAATATAAATAATTTTAATATTTCATTAATAAGGTAATTACTGCATCATCATTGTGTCATAAATAAATTTAATCATTTAATGTCTAAAAATAATAAATAAAATACCATTATGTAGGAAATATTTCTAGCTTTATAATGAATATTTATAGTCAAATTTAACTTTTTTATAACTCAGTATTAAAAATGGGTTAGTTATTAAACAATGAATTTAAAACTTTTAACTCTTCTTAAAAAATAATAATAATAAATTTATTAATCGAATCCACGTAGATGCAAAGGATAATATTTGATTCCTAAGGTTGATTTTGATCGAAATATACTTATAAAATAGAATTTGAACATGTGTTAGGGTACTAATAATATCATTTATACCTTTAATAACCCTAGTTACTTTTAACTGTTGTAAAAAAACGTCAAAAGTCACTATTCACCAAAAATTATTTTCATCTTATTGAAGCACATTTTACTTATTGATATCGACCATGTCTCTCAGATTTTTGAAATTCAATTCACAAAAGTGGTAAAATTACGTTTCATGCAAATTTTCTAATGTGTCTAGAAGGTGTGTAAAAGGCGTTAAATTTTTTAATATAATCGTAAACATTTAATTTTACAATAAAATGAATCAAATGAATTGCATTGAAATAATATAGGTATTATGTATCTATTTTTACATTTAATAAATTTAAATAAAATAATGAATTATTTAAATAATAATTCGGTTTTAAACAATAATGTAGTGTTTCTCACTATTCATAAAAAATTGAATGTTTTCAGAAAAAATACAAAAAATTCACCCTAAGCTTATTTTGATATTTCCAATCCAAAAATGAAGTCCATTTAAAAAAATAAATTTTATTAAATTTTAAAAAGTGGGTATTACTATTAATAATGGATAATTTTGTTGGTCGTGGTGTGTTAAAACTCCAAGTCGCGTAAATCACAAGCTATTGCATTATTCAAAAAGAAACGTACCATGGAAGTTTGGGGTGTTACAATATTACCTCATTCAAATAATTTCATCCTCAAAATTTCTATAATATTACTGCATAAATAGATTTGGGTGGTTCTTCACCATAAGTTCCTAGAGTTCCCACATTGCCTCCTCCATCTTATGGTTTCTCCATAGAACATTTACCAAACAAGTCGTCCGGTTTCTCCGCACTTGTTCTCTGGTATCAAAAATCTTGACTAGCTCTTCACAATAAGAAAGATCAGGATACAGTTCTATTTCTTCATGGGTTAGTATATGCGTTGGGTCAGGAATTTATTTTCCCAATAGTGATATAGGGAACACACAATGAACTTTGGAGAGACATGGCAGTATTTCCAAACAATAGGCTACAACTCCAATTCATTCTAGAATTTCGAAATGTCCGATGTACCTAGGACTTAATTTCCCCTTCTTACTGAATAATATAACACCCTTCCATAGAGATACCTTCAAGAACACATGATCACCTACTTGAAATTCCAAATCCATCCTTCAGTTATCGGCAAAGCCCTTTTTCCTAATTTGAGCTTCTTTGATGTGGGTCTGGATAATCTTCACCTTTTCCATTATTTCCTCAACATGTTCTGGGCCAATGAGTTTTCTTTCATCAACTATATCCCAAAATGTTGGTGTGTGACATCTCTTTTCATATAATGTTTCATATGACGACCTCTGAATAATTGAATGGAATCTATTGTTATAGGAAAATTCTACCATAGGTAAATACTGATTTCACATAACTTGAAAGTCAAGTAAAAAAGATCTCAACATTTCTTATAAGGTTTGAATAGTCTGTTCTAATTGTCCATCAGTTTGAGGGTGGTAGGAAGTGATCAAAATATGTTCAATATCCATGGATTTTAGAATACTTTTCCAAGATCTTGATGTAAAATGAGGACCCGATCAGAAAAAATCAATAAAGGTACTCTATTATGTCTTACAACTTCATTAATATATATTATTGATAAAAATTCAAGTTTTAAAACATATCTTATAGTAAGAAAATGTGCTAACATAGTAAGATGATCAACAATCACCCATATTTCATCATTCCTTCTAGGATTTTATGGTATCCCCATGACAAATTCCATCGTAATATCATCCCATTTCCACTTAGATATGGGAAGAGGCTGCATGACTCCTCTAGGATGTTGTCTTCTATCCTTCACCTGTTGACAAACAAAATATCTTGATAGATAATAAACAATCTCCCTCTTCATGTTGTCCCACCAAAAAATTTTCCTTCAAATATCTATACATATTAGTACTACTATGGTGTATAGAGAAATTGGAGCTATGAGCATAATCCAAAAAGTCCCTTCTTAGATTAGGTATATCAGGAAGATAAAGTCTCTTCCCAATTTTAAAAATTCCATCTTCATATATGATGCCAATCAATCTACCATCATTCACAGCTTTAATTTTATTTTGAAACTCCTCATCATCAGTCTAAGAACATTTTATCCTTTCTATTAAAGATGATTTGAAAACCATTTGAAAAAATACTGATGTTTCACCTTCCATGATTATTCCCATATTTATTTTTACGAGATCCATGAACATAGGATCCCTTTGAACTCTCATCTTATTCAAAACTCCATGATCCATTCTGCTCAAAGAATCTACCACCTTATTTTCCTTCCCTGAGTGTTAGTGTATAATGAAATCATAATCCTTGAGTAGTTTTATCCATCTACATTGCCTCATGTTGAGTTCTTTTTGTGAGAAAATATACTTCAATCTCCTGTGATAAATACATATCTCAAAATTGTCACAATAGAGATAGTTTATCAAAATCTTGAAAGAAAATATTATAGATACTAACTCAAGATCATGTGTGGGATTGTTTTGTTCATGAATTTTTAGCTATCGTGATGCATAGTCAATGACTCTATTATTCTTCATAAGGACACAACCAAGTCCTTTCTTTGAAACATCACTATAAATAACAAACCCATTATTCCTTGATTGTATATTCAAGATAGAAACATTGGATAATCTTTTCTTCAGTTATCCAAAAAATTATTCACACTCTTTTGTCCAAACAAATTTAACCACTTTACGCATGATCGTGGTTAATGGGTTTTCCAATCGGGAAAAATTCTGGATGAAATTCCGATAATAACCTGCCAAACTAATGAAACTACAAACCTCAGTTATACTCCTCAGTGCTGGCTATTCTGGTATTGATCTTGTCTTAGATGGATCAATATAGATTCCATCCATAGAGACAATATGGGAATGAAAAGAAATTTTCTAAAGCCAAAATTCACACTTTCTAAACATCTCATATAATTCATTTCTTCTCAGGATTTTTAGAATAGTGCGCATGTGATTTTCATGATCACAGTATTTTTTTGAGTATACCAAGATATCATCAATAAATACTACTACAAAGTCATCAAGATATTTCTTGAAAACTATATTCATTAGATCCATTAAAACAGAGGGTGCATTAGTTAGTCCAAAAGGCATTACTGTAAACTCTTAATGCCTGTACCTAGTTCGAAATGCATTTTCTGGAATGTCTTCCTTAATCACAAACAACTGATGATTTTCAGATCGAAGGTCAATCTTTGAAAAATATTGGGCTCCATGAATTTTGTCAAATTAATCATCAATGTGAGGTAGGGGGTACTCGTTCTTTATTTTATAGTATTTATCTCCTTGTAGTCAATGCACAACCTCATAGATCCATATTTATTCTTAACAAAAACAATAGGGGATCTCCATAGAGAAACACTAGGGCGAATAAATCCTTTATTAATCATTTCCTCTTTCTATTTCTTTAGTTCCACTAATTCCACATTGACTATTCAATAAGGGGTCTTTAATATGGGCCTTGAATGAGGAATTAAATCAATGGAAAACTCAATTTTTCATTCAATAGGATGTCCAGGTAAACCCTCTAGAAACACATCAAAAAAGTCTTTTAGAATATGTGCGTACTCTATTTGAACATTATTTACCTATCCCATAGATACTTCATTTTATTTCTCTCCAATAATTGAATTTAGTAGAGCTACTAGGGGTGGATCTAGATAAGAACCAGGTGGTGACATTTCTGCTCTTAAGATAAGGTACTCTGTATCATCATCCAAAATTGTAACCTCCTTCTTCTTAAAATAAATTTTATCATCATGTTTGGGAATCCAATCCACAGTGAGGATTATTTCAAATTCAATCATGATTATGACGATGATATCGGCAGAAAAAGAACATTTATATGCCCTAATGAGGATTGATTTACAAAACATTATGGAAATTATAGTCCCCTTAAGAGTTTTTACTGACAACTCCATTGTTAAATCAAATTGGAAATATCTATTTTTCATAGAAAACTGGGAAGATATGAAACAATGTAATGATCCAGAATCAAATAAAACATTGACTAAACTTGAGGAAAACATTAAATTTCTTGCCACCACATCTTTCAATAATTCAACCTCAATAGTAGTGATCCAATAAGCTTGGCATTTCTCCCTTGGACTTTTTTAAGGTAAGTTTACTTGTTGAATAGGACATTCATTTTCATAATGACCCTTTTCTCTATAATGGCAGCATTCAATATTGAAAAAAACTTTCTTTCCCTTGCAATGACGAGTTCGGTGGCCATTTTCACCACACTTGTAACAGACTCACATTCCCTTCAAGAAAGTACTGTGGTGTTTCTTCCCACATTTACCATAGGATGACTATTCAATTTTTTCCTTCGTCCCTTTATTTCCATTTCTAGAGTGTTCAGATGATGTTTTCTTCTCTTTCTATGCCTTAAAGTCATAAGACTTAGAGAATATGTTTTTTTATAGCACGTGAGATAATACATTCGTACGATGAGATGAATTGTGAGACTAATGCTCAATGGAGATATGGTTTTAACCCATAAATGAATTGATCAATCTTACTTTTTGGGTTACATATATGATTTTCTATATTCCTTGTTAACCTTGAAAAGTTAACCTCATACTTTGTGACATTCTCATTCTCCTTTTTCCTCAGACTCATAAATTGTCTTTCAATATCCGCTCGATGGTCACAAGGAAAGTATTTTTCTAAGTAAAGCACTTTAAAATCCCTAAATTCCATATTTGATATTTCTTCATCATACTTTGTGTTTTGAATTAATGACCACCATGGATCTTCTTCTCCGATGAGGTGATAAAATTCCTGGAAAACGTTTTCCCTTTCGCTACTCCCCAAAGAATGAAATATTTTTTCTACGGAACTTATCCATTACTCAGCTACAAATGTATTTTCAGTCCCATTGAATGATGGTAGTTGTTACTTCATGAAGTAGTCTAAATTTTATCCTTCGTGTTGTGGATCATGGTTCTACATACGAGTAAGGTTATTATTCATCACATGGGTGAGTTGTCCCAGTATGGTGATAAGATAATCAGCACCAGTTGCATCACCAGCTCCACTATAATTATCTTGAGTTGGATAGAAATCCCTACATGGATTAAAAGCGTTGATATAGTTTCCATTCCTTCCACTAGGCACCATTTGTAAACAATTACATACACCAGATTAGTTTATGAATCGCAATATATAATTCCTAACTTGTGAAACACTTAACATAAATTGAATAGTTTATGGATATAATCCATAATCATAAAAATGTCTTATTTAAGGAGGTATATAATAATAAATCCATTATAATGGGTTTTAATCAAAATTTGAATTATCCTAAGCATATCCCCCAGTAGTGTTGTAACCAACAGTGTATAAATGCCCATTTTTGTGTACCAAGATACCCCTTGTCATGACCGAAACTCCTTGTCAGAGTTTTCACTCCTAGGTACATCTATTCCAGAGCCACCTTTACCTGCTCGTATCTATACATGGACATATTTCTCAGAAAATACACAAAATCTCAACATTAAAAAATTCTAAGATGTGATTCTATACTAATTCTCAAAGTCTATCTTAGGGTAATGTTATCTAATCATAGTTTTTCTAAATCTAGCTTCCAAGGTTTGTACTAAACTTCATATGATACCAACTGTAATACCCAAACCCCAATTATCCAGAGTTGGTGCATTATTACATAACATTGGTATGATCACAATAGATCACATTCTGAAAGACCGATCTGTTTAGTAGTCTTGGAAGTACTAGATACATACATTATTTTTACATTATATTATGAAAAAAAACAACAAAATTGTCTCCTTTGAACACATTAATATTCCCTAGACCATCCTAGCAGGTCAGTTATAATATAATTCTTCGTATCCTGGAAAAAATAAAACATAGAAAGGGGTGATCTCATATACTCAGTAATGATAACAATATAGCAGAAACTTTCATAAATAAGAATAATCATTTAGGGAAATGTATAAAACTAAAAAACAAGCCTTTTAAACATAAAATTCATCATAATATAGAAAAAATAAATCTAATGATGCCATTGACTTATCCAAATGGATATTCTACTAGTTGAATAATCACATGTAACATCAATATCCAATTTAATAATGATGGAATGCATAATAATAGACATCATAACCAAAAATTCAAGTCCTGGTGCCAAGACTACAAATAAGATTTTGTCAATACCTTATGCCAAGACACTAGTTTGTCTCATGAGACCTGTTGATTCATCGAGGTGCTAAAGAGGATTCCAATTTTCACTTACTAAGTCCAATTCATTCCTCGTATGAAAAGGATGAGATATAACATAAATATTCATATTAAAACTAGCATACAAAATGTTAATACGTTAAACATAAATCATGAATGGTATAAAAATAACACATCCACAGTGAAACATATCAAATAACCTTAAATACAATATGGATTATTGTATCATAATAACTCAACTTCAATCAAGTGTAAAATCCATCAAAGGGTGTTGACATAGATAAAATCAAAAAAATTTGAGATAAATATTTCTTCCTATTTTAAAATAATTTAAACGTAATGTAATTATAAAATAAAAGATTTATTTTAAAAAGTTTCTTATAATCTTGTAAGGGAATATTTGAAGGTGTTATAACAAATAAAAATAGCCTCACTCTCTATATATTTTAAAAAACATTCTTTCCATAATTCTTTCGAAAAGGTCATAAAGGACCTTGTTTGGAAAATAACGGAAAGATTCATTTATAAAAATTTTATAAAAAGTAAAACAAGGGTATAAATGACTTTAAACCATAGTCTTGGAAATATTAAAAAAGTTTTGAAATTCATTTTCAACAAACAGGGATGTGGAAGATAAATAGGTCAAAGTAGATACACACATATAAACAACCTCAGATGATAAATAGATTGTAGAATAACCCTTACCTTGTTCTTTTCCTTGGTAGAGGGTACGGTAAAATGTTTTATAATAGTTAAATAATTGTTATTAAATTATACATGAACAACATACATAAATATGAAATCATATAAGATCTTATAATATTGATTCGTTAATAATATTTCAGTAGTATCATCATTTCAGGTGTTAACGGATTTGCTTTCCAATATATGTTTTGTTATGTAAGTCATGTTTTTTATAGATAATATGTATTTGATTCCTATATAGAATGATATTAAGTTCTGAAATAATATTTTTTAATCATAAAATAATATTTATTCTTGAATGGTTACGACTGAGAATGAATCTCATCACGTTCATGGAGACGGTAATCCCTACATACGCATGAGAAACAATACCATTCTATTGACGGTGAAATCATATGTAATTGGATGGTATATAATATATAAATAATCTTTAAAATATTATATTTATTATTTACCTCAGTTATAATCATTATTATACCCATCCAAATAATAAGGTGTTTGAATAATCAACTACACCACGACTTGGAGACGGGAAGCCGTACGTATGCACGTATGGTGAATTTTCATTCATAGTATGTATATAATAATGAATATGGTTGTAAAAATTTTATAATAACATCAAAGTATGTATAAGGTACTGAAAAAATTATTTTGGTATGGAAATAACAAATAAAGAGGTAGTGGAAGAAGAAACGAACTTTGAAAGAGGTAGTGAAATTATTACCTCTTCTTCGAGTGTTTCCATTTGAGTTGATCAAAAGGGCTCATTAGGTTGAAATTATGATTAATGTAAGGTCATTAGGTCAAAGTGAGGGTAATTGGGAGGATATTTGGGTAGGGTTTTTCCAATACAAATGGCTTTGGATGTGTGATTGTGAGAGAAGGGGAAATACCCTTTTATAAGAGAGGTGAGGGTCACATTAGGAAAAGATTGAAATATTCTTTTATTATACAATCATATTTGGTTTATAATGGATCCAAAATGATTTATTTTGTAGATAAGGTATGGATTGGTTAAAAATATCTCAACCAATATGTTTTAGACAGATTTATGTCACCATATTAACCTAATATTTTTGATTTAACTCTTGGTTAAACAGTTTAACATTTACCATGTCTCCTTGTATCTTTATATTGTATGGTCAATAAACATACTATAAAATGCCAATAAAACCCCATGTATTTTATTAATGTCATATCTATTATTATATAAGTCCTTTTTCCAAACCATATATTTTTAGGACTATTATATCATTTAATAATATAGTATTTGATTTAAAAACTCATTTATGTCTATTTTGACACTATTTGGTATTTTGTTTTTTTAAAAGTAATAACAACTTTATCAATTCAAAACAAATAGTTAATCAACCCTAAATTGTAATATTAACCTTGAAAATTAGTTTAGTTTATAAAATCTATCAATTTACATTTATTTGGATATTTATAGTATCAATTATTTTAATATTTCATAAATAAGGTAATTACTGCATAATCATTGTGTCATAAAAAAATATAATTATTTAATGTCTAAAAATTATAAATAAAATAACATTATGTACGAAATATTTTTAGCTTTCTAATGAATAATTTTATTCTAATTTATTTTTTGAATAACCATATATTAAAAATGGTTTAGTTACAAAAAATTGAATTTAACACTTTTAAATATTATTTAAATAAAATAACAATAAATTTCTCAATATAATACAAGTAGAGAAAAAGGAAAATATTTTATTCCTAAGGTTTATTTTGGTAGAAATACACTCATCCAAGAGAATTACGACATATTTTAGGGTATAAATAATATCATTTTTACCTTTAAATACCCTATTTACTCTTTACCATAATAAATAAAAGTCAAAAGATATTGTTCAACAAAAATTATTTTTTTTCTTATTGAACCACATTTTAAATTCTTATATCAACCATGACACTCATATTTTTCAAATTTAATTCATAAAATTGGTAAAATTACGTTTTATGCAAATTTTCTCACGTACCTAAAAGTTGGGTAAAAGACATTAAAAATTTCAATAATATTTTAATCATCTAATTTTACTATAAAATGAATCCAATGAATTGAATTGAACTAATATGGGTATTATGTATATATATTGACTTAGAATAAATTTAAATAAAATAAATAATTATTTAAATAAAAATTTAGTTGTAAACAATAACGTAGTGTTTCACACTATTCATCAAAAAATGAAATTTTTCAAAAAAATACCAAAAATTCACCTTAAGATAATTTTGATATTTTAAATCAAAAAATGAAGTCCATTTTCAAAAATAAAATTTCAATAAGTGGGTATTATTATTCATAACAGTTAATTTGATTGGTCGTGGTGTGTTAATACTCCATGTTTCATACAACGCACGCTATTACATTATTCAAAGGGAAATGTATCGTAGAATCTTGGTGTGTTACATAAAGAAAATAAAAATTATTTAAAACCACATTGTATCAATCCAATCCCATTTATGTACAACAATGGGATGATCGGTTGATTCAATTAATATTAATCATCCTTCTTTATATGCCAATGGATTTGAACTAGCAATAAGGGTCTATAGTATTACTATATGGAATCCCTAACCCCATATAATGGTGAAATAACAATTCAAATAATATATAATAATACCATTAAAATAATAAAATTAACATAATTAATAAATAAAAAAATTTATAACAAATTTAATACACTATAAAATCATATATATTAACTGGTTTCCCACATGGATGAATAAAATACAAGATAAGTAAATTAAATAAAATACATGTTTTCTATAATACCACCCTTAAACCACACATCATCCAAAAATTAAGGTCTAGAAATAGATATTATATTGTGATATTAAAATTATTGGAAACCTCTCTACCTTAGCCTAAATACAATGTGGTTGGCTCATATATTAAATTTCCATGAAAACTTGAGAATGATGTGTGTAAAACACATTAGGCCACCACCAATGGTTTCCCTAAAATATTTTTTATATGCATTATATACACTTGGGATATGATTTGAGAGTAAATAAATAGGTCAAATATAAATAAATAAATATCGTTGACTCTTAGGATATATGGGGACACTTGAGTTAGACCACGTCGTCTTCGTACAACACTAGATATTAGTTGAGAATGATAATGTCCTATAGAACTCAAGAGTGAAATACCACATCAAGGAAACCCATGTTACATCATCTCCAAAAATGTGGTAAACATCCCCCCAATAATTACATGTCACCATGAAACTCAGGGGTGTACCCATACCCTATCAGAAATGAAAATAGAATATAATATGGAATCTTGTATGTGTGATTCATCATGACCTGGAAACCCATATGTAAAATCTTCTTATAATCATATTGGTGTGACTACTACCTGTGAAAAAATTAGGTGTAACTTCTATATCCATGGAAATATAATAGGCGTATCATAATGAATCATGCATAATACCCATATTCATTTAAGTAGGCTAAACATACGTTATAGTATATAATCAATAAAATCAAGGATAGAACTTCAGCCTACATTGAAATCAGGTGTAAATAATATATTTTAGGAAAAATCTAGGTAGATTATATAACAAATCATTTGGAGACTTATGTGTTACACTACCCTAGCTTGAAACCGAATAGAAACATATTATGTCAACTAGAACTCTAGTGCGTACTCGAATCCTTCTGAGGATCACATAAGATATTGGGGAATTTAAATCCCAATGATTAATTCACTATTTGAATATATACCTCACATAGGTTGGACTCTTTTCAAACTCATCACACATCACCTTTATTGGCCACTCATGAATGTAATCTATCTGTATCACATGATTCTCAACCACTCATTGAATAACGTATCATAATCTATTAAGACATGAAGAGGGATTATACTCAAGATCCTCATAATCATGTGTTTATAATATTTCATACTTATTGGGATTCTTGGGTTGTCTATATAGAAATAAACTAAGGGCATACCGACCTACCACTCTAACTACACAATTAAAACAATTCATATCTTATGGACAGTAGTGTTAACTCATCCCAAAGACCCTATCTGTCTCTAGACTCAATGTACTCTCTAAAACACAAAAAAATACAACTCATGGAACTTACCAAGAGACTAACCCACCCTTAAAAGTGTTTTCACTCTTATACATGTTATATATGATTATCTTAAATATCACAAATAGGTCCTAGCCTCTCATGCATATCCAAACACCCATGAGAACCCATAATAACACACATGTGTATCATCTAAAACCACATGGACCTATCATGATCTTATAAACAACTTTTTAATTCTTCCCCATTTATGTAATATTATTTAGGAAATTCAATTCTCTATTACAACATAAAAAACATGAAATCTCATCCAAGGGCTCAAAGAGACCTATTTCTTGGTCTACAATACTCATTTTGTTCATTTCATTAATATCAGATAATAGATTATATATTTTATTACACATTTATATGATAATGACCTCATCTATCAGTGGACAAATTATTAAAATAGTGAAAAATTATACATTATGAAATAGTTCAGATTTTCAATTATAAATGAATTTTTTAATTTTTTTATAAAATAAATAAATATATTTAATATGTATGTTGAATCGATCATCAAGGGAAATGTCAAAAATTAAATGCAACAAAAAACTACCATAGTGAAATGTATATAGACCATCCAAAAAATGAACAACTTTTATCCATTTAATAAATTATAACCACCAATATCTAGGGAAATTGAGTCATGTTTTAGCTACTATGTATTGAGCCATCTCACTACATCAAAACAATGACCATACACACACAAAAGGTCCTTGGTGAATTCAAGACACAATCATTGTGAACAAATCTAACGTCTGACATCAGTTCAATATAAAATTAACATTAGATTAATAAAAAGGGTCTAAATAAATACACCGAGACACAAGTCTATAATGATAATTTAAGGGTGTTATTTGATCATCCTCTCAAGAGGCCCCTTATCTATGATGTGGAAAGTCCATGTATTCTTAGATGATTTCCACAATGGCCTAGTATAAATAATTATCAAACCCCTAGAATTAATCTCCTAAAATATCTAACAATTGATATATAATAAGGATATAGTATAGAGATATATAATTATACCTTAATACATTATAAAATAATATCCCAATTCTTCGAAAACCAGAATTTTAATTTTGAAATTAGATGGTGGGGTCAGTCATATGTGAGGTTGGAAGCAGAAGGGATACCCTGATAAAAAATTTCTGGATTTGGGGGGATTTTATCCCCCCCATTTTAGTGAGATATAGTGACCCAAATAGTCACTAAAGGGTTACACAACCATGTTAGAATCATGTCACTTAAATTATATTCATCCAAAAACCTGAAAAATTCGGTTCCACGTGGTACTCTAAACCATGTTTCGATCATACAATCTCCCATTGATAAAAACATGTTTTTTTGGTTTTTCTTTAACATTGAGATAACCATTTTACAAACCACATGTAAATACACCACATACATGATTATCTTCAATAGTTTATATAATGATTTTGTAATTATGTGATTGGAAAAACACTTTTTGGAAACTCCAAATATAACATGAAGATCTCTATATGATAATCCTTCTCTTTATTAAACATTAATTCATACTTCATTACATAAGATTACATATTGAACAACCTTGATGATTGATAAGTCTAATGTATTTTGGAAATAGGTTTATTAAATAAAATCTAAAAATATGAAATAAATCATCTTTGTGGAAAACATATTTTACTTGATCATATTATTCCTTCGTACATAAAAATGCATGAGATAACTTGGGGACATAAAAAAGAAATGGGTGAGCCATAAAGCCCAGTAAGGGAATAAGCATAGAATAACCTGAGGAAAGTAATACATGATAGGAAATAGTCATATCAATGTCACATAAAAGGGTTGAGAATCACAAACAGGAATAATGGAGGGATGTTAATTGGCCCCATAAGGGGCGCTCCGCCGCTAGGGTTATCCCGTAGCTACCTTCTTCCCTTCCGTCTCAGGTCGGCTCAGTCCTCCTCGATGATTTATCGGTTTTATTGTGGTGGTTTCTCTTTTTATGGCGGCGTTGTGCGACCTTGAGGGCTCTGCCGCGCTGGCGCTTTTCTCCGTTGCTGGTCTATTTTCACCTCAATCCATCTACTCCAGATACGGCTACAATGCGGCATCGTGATGGTCCAGCAGCATAGAACTAGTCTCTGCGTCTGAGGGATGCTGGCACGTATCATATGAGAGAGTTGAGTTGTTCATTGCAGATGTTTAGTGCTTTTTGGAGGTCGGAGATGGGATTTGGGTGTGGGATTGCAGAGAGGTCTGGAGACCCACGTATCGGGTGGTAGTGGTTATGGTGATGGTTTCTTTATCTTTGTCTCCTGATTCACATTTCAGTTTAGGCTATAGATCTATGATCGAGTGTTCTTGACATCTCCATTTGGTTTACTTCGAATTTATTTTGTTGATTCTGTGTTTTCCTGTGGATTTCTTGGATTATCATGAGGTTTCTTGAAGGAAGAGTCATTGATCTGTGGTTTATCTAGAATAGAGGATGTGAAACCTTCCATTTTGGTGATTTTTCTTTGGATTTTTCTGCTCATGATGAGGTCCGGCCTCGACATGGTTCATTCTAGCAGTAGTGTTCCTTGTATTCCTTGGATGTTTTCTTCTTGTGAATTTCGTTTTGATGACTATCATGCTGGTTTGGATGATTCTACATTTTTCTATCTGAAAAAATTTGGATCTGTATTTTGATAAGTTCAATGGAAACAGAGGTCTGGGATTACTTGTTGGATATGGATATGGATTACTTGTTGGATTATGGATGTGTTTCAACTAGCACACTACATGGGCCAACTTCAGATTAGGTCCAGAGTACGAAGCTTTCACCTTTTCATGCCATTCAGATTCCGAAGTTCGAGAAGGTATGGCTCTGCCATCGGTATTTTTCCCATGCACTCCTGAACGGGACAACTTGCTGAGTGGTCAAGTGATAGAGAATGCTTGTCATCCCGATGTAATAGCTGGTAAGGGTAAGATCTGGTAGTCTTAACTTGGGTTATCGTATTTTATGGTTTTATTTTCTTGTAATGTTTGAACTTTGTAGTTTCTCACTTTTTCCTCAAAAGTGTTTATAATAAAAAAATTATTTTTCAGTCAGTCACAAACAGGAACAATGAGGCATGATATTGCATGATAATATAAATTAAATATGGGAAAGGTCAAAACAACATAAAACAATACTACATAAGCATTGGGAAAGGATAATTATAATGAAATCATGATTTTCAATGTCCCGTGATGGATTAGGGTCACTACCTAAAACCTTTCATGATGTATCATTAGACTAAAACATTACCCAATTAATTGGACTGTTATATGATTCTGAGTGCACCCATTTCTTTCATTTTATTCTCATGCTTAAGTATGTCATATATTGTAACACCCGAGACTTTTATGTTATATAAATCCTCAAAGGAATCTTTTTCTACACAACACTTGCTTGGCTTGCTTTACACGCAATCGCGACCTTCCTCGATAGCTTGCGTCGTACGCAATACCGAGTTTCACTAAACAACAATATGCTATTAAAACTAGCCGTTATGAATAGTAATAACCACTTTTTGAAATTTTATAAATTTTATTTTTCAAAATGGACTTCATTTTTGGACTCAGAATATCGAAATTAGCCTAGGGTGAAATTTTGGTATTTTTCTGAAAACTTTCAATTTTTGATGAATAGTGAAACCACTAAGTGGTAGGTTAAAAACTGAATCTTGCATAAAACTTAATTTTACCGCTTCTGTGAATGGAATTTCAAAAATCCGAGAGACACGGTTAATATCAAGGACTAAAATGTGGTTCAATGAGATGAAAATAATTTTTTGGTGAATAGTAACTTTTTACTATTTTTACCGCGGTTAATAGTAAATAGGGTAAATAAGGGTAAATATGATATTAATATTACCCTAACACATGTCCTAATTCTATTGGACAAGTGTAATTCGACCAAAAACAAACTTAGGAATAAAATATGACCATTTAGGCCCACTTGGATTAGATTAGGACATTTATTATTAATTTATTTAAAGAAGGGTTAAAATAGTTAAAATCAAAGTTTAATAAGTAAATCATTTTTAATATAGGGTTATACATAAGATAAATTCGATTGTAAATATTCATTAGAAAGCTACAAAGATTTCCTACATGATGGTATTTTATTTGTAATTTTTAGACATCAAATAATTTAATTTAATTATGACACAAAGATGATGCAGTAATTATCTTATTAATGAAATATTGAAAAAATTGATAATATAAATACCAAAATAAATGTAATTTGAGACTTTTTATGAATTCCACTAATTTTCTAGGTTACTATGATATATTATTATTGATTTAATCAACTTGGTTCGAACATATAATTCTGTTATGACTTTCACAAAAATCATATATCAAATAGTGTCAAAATTGACACAAAATAGTTTTTAAATCAAATATTATATTATTAATTGTTATTTTATTCCTAAAAATCTAAGGTTCGGCCAAATGACTTAGATAAGGATATATATATTAATAATAAACAATTTGGGGTTCGTTTGGCATGTTATAGTAAGTGTATTAACCATATAGTGAAAGAAAACAAAAAGACACGGTAAAAGTTAAATTAATTAACTTAGAGTTAAATCTAATTGATAAGGTTAAAATAATACCCTAAACTTGTCTAAATCCTATTGGTTGATATTATTTCGACCCTTCCCCACTTTATCTTCGAAATAAGACCCTTTGGAACCATTATAAACCGATTTTGACTTTAATATAAAATAATATTTTGAGATATTCCTAAGGTGCCCCTCTCCTCCCTTATAAAAGGGCACCTCCTCCCCCTCCTCCTCACACCAAATTGAGCACTCAAGCTCGGCCAACCCCTGCCATTTTCTCCTCTCCACTTCCCTAGAATAATCCTAGAGGTCCTGGTATTCTCCAAAGACCAATCTTAGTTCCTTAAGTGGAGGATTCAAAGAGGCGTTCCAAAGAAGAGGTAATATCCATTACCGATCTTTTCAATTTCTTTCTTCTTAAACTTCTTCTTCTTTAGTTGTTTCATGATAAAGTAATAACATCAGTATTACTTACATACTGATATGTTATTATAAATATGAAACAACCCTAATTCACCTTCTATCCATCCTACGGAAAAATGAAATCACCGCGCGTGCGTACGTACGGAATACCGTCTCCACGCCGTGGTGTAATCTATTTTCCACCATCACCTTACAAGGATGGGTATAATGGTGTAATGAGTAACTATATATGATTATTATTAAGTAATATTGATACTTAAATAATATATATATATATACTCCAATACAATTCCACGATCATAGGAACGATATCATCACTCGTGCGTACGTACGGAATACCGTCTCCACGATGTGATGCGACTCATTCTACATGATCTTCATTTCATAATGATAATATAAATGAATTGAATGAATGAATATGGTATATACTACACTAATACCATTCTGGAAATGAATTATCTATAACCTAAAGATAAGAATAAGAATTTATTCGACAAAACACGCATAAGAACAAAAAGTTATAAAGACCCGAGTAACAAGTAACAATGAAATATTACTAACAAGAAGCTAATAATATGACCATATATGATATCATATAAATATGTATGATTCTGGAATAAGTCAATAACATTATTTAAACCATTATACAGGAGCTTCGGACACGTACAAAGCAAATTGGACATAAGGTAAGGGAAAATATCACAATCTCATTTTTATCCGAGATTGTTTATTCGTAAGTATTTACTGGGGTGTATTTTATCATCCACATCCATGTTCCCTCAATATCAAATATTGTTTCCATCCACTTGAAATAGTTTAAATCCAATTTTACCCTTAGGTGAGTTTTTAGTAAAGAATATGAAAGGAATCTTTTGTCGTTTTTCCGTACGAGGTACTTTTTGACTTTTCCGACAAAAGTACGAAGAATGTTTTTTTTAACTTATACGGCATGAATGGATTTTTAAAACATTGTTTCCAAGAAGTTTCCTTTACAAGTTTTCATGTTTATTTTTAATCAACTTCTTTTATTTTAAAGTTGTATGACATGTTATGAAAGGAAAAATGTTTTTGAAGAAGAAAGGATATTTTCCTCAAGAATGGAGTTCAAGTGATTTTCAAAATTATTTTCCATCTAAGATAATAAAGGGTTCTATTTTTATACCTATTATTACATTGATTTGATCATGTTGTGATGGAATTATTTTTATGAATTCCTTTATCTTATATGAATTGATTTATGATGTCATGATGTTTCAAGAATCCCATTTTTGTTTCATGTGTTATGCGATGATGTATGTTTTATGATTATGTGGCACACATAAGAAAGGATTCATTATAAGATGGGTGGGACCTATATCTCCCTCCAATGCATTGGGTAAAGATTTTATATCTCATGAGATAGACATGGCTGGAACGGAAGGTTATTTCGGTTCAGTGATACAGGACTGAAACGAGGAGTGAACTCGGTTCAGAAAGGGACTTTGTCCACTAAGATAGTCTTGGCGATGAGTCATGACTAACAAGAAATGATTTTCCATGATTATGTGTGCATGCCACAAAGTTTCAAGTTTTATGTTATGATTTTGGGGATCTCATTTTCACTTCTATGATTTATTCCATGTTAAGATATTATGATCTCTTTTGCAGGTTATGATTTTCAAAAAGATATGATATGATTTTTATTTCCATTATTTGCCTTGCTGAGCATTTGAGCTCACCCTTTTATGTTTTCTTTTCCCCAGGTCAGGAAGATGGATATTAAGTAGAATATGCTAAAAGGGACCCTAGATATGATGAAATAAATGGGAGACACTGTAGAAGATTTATGAACCAGTTGTTTATGTTTCCCAGTTTCTAAAGGCACTATACCTATACGGTCCTTTGTAGTTTTATCATATGTTGTAATAAGTGTGCTTCAATTTTTGAAGTATTAAAAATGTATGTAAAGTATGAGTCGTTATAGTTGGTATCAGAGGAAAGGTATAGTCAACCTTTGGAAACTAGGATGTGAAAGCCTTAGTAAGAACCCTAAGGATAAGTCTAAGCATAGTACACAATCTTAGTGTTTTAGAAATGGCCTTGAATAACCTAGGATAAGACCATAAGCATGAAAATTTTATTCTTGAATTATGTGGTTTCCTATTATAATTAGTGTTGCTCACACTATTCTTCTTGGTTTTAGTCAATGGCTGGAACCCGAAGGAACCGTGTTAATGCGGAATGCGATGGGCAATGCAATGATTGTCCCCCTGAGCAACCAAACGATATGGGAGCTGGAATGCAAAATCTTGTAGCCATGCTCACACAACTTTCTCAAGCTATGAATCATGCAGGATTTCCAAACGAGCAAAGGAGGGAGCAACATTCTGTTGAATCCTTCATGAGGCAGCGTCCACCTTCTTTCAGCGGGTCTACTGATCCATTAGTTGCTGAACAATGGATTAGTACTACTGAAAAGATATTTTCAGTTCTTCAATGTTCTGAACATGATAAAGTCATCCTAGCAGTGTATCGTTTGGAAGGAGATGCTGATCAATGGTGGAATCTTGTTAAGAATACGAGGCAAAGGGATGAAATTGAGTCTATGGAATGGGACGAGTTCAAGAACTTATTTTTCAATAAGTACTTCCCTCGTATTCTCCGAACAAAGATGGAGAAAGAGTTCCTTGAACTGAAGCAAAGGGATGATGAATCTGTTAGTACCTATGAAGCAAATTTTACAAGACTTGCAAGGTACGCTTCTGGTATTATTATCCAACCTGAGAGTAAGATCGATCGATTCTTTAGTGGCTTAAAACCAAGTCTTCGAAGGGCGTTAGCCATAAGGGACTTCAATAGCTACGAGGAAATCGTTCGATGTGCTCTCAAAGTCGAGATGGAGATTGGAGTAACCCATCAGTCACATGGGTTTGATAAGAAGAGGAAGATGGAATTCAAAGGAAACTCTAAAGAACACACTGAAAAGAAGATGAACTTTCCATTATGCTCAAAGTGTGGAAAGAAACATGGAGGGAGTTGTCTTAAAGGGACAAGTAAATGTTTTAAATGTGGAAAGGAAGGTCATCGGGCATTTGAATGCCGTGATAATGGGAAGAAGATGTCTAATGACGCAAACAAAGGAAGGGATACACAGAATGAACCTACAACACTTCAATGTTTCAAGTGCAAGGAGATGGGGCATTATGCCAATCAATGCCCAAATCCAAGGGTTGATGATGATGGTCGACGTCAACAAACTCTTAAGGCTAAAGACAAAGGAAAGTCACATGCAATTTCTATCAGCGAGGTGGAGTACGATAACGATGTGGTGAAAGGTACACTTACCATCCACTCTAAAGTAGCAAATGTTTTATTTGATTCTGGATCCACCCAATCTTTTATTTCTGAAAAATTTTCTAAGGGTATCACCGTATTACCTCAACAATTAGATGTTGAGTTAGCTGTGACAACACCTAATGGCACATCAATCGCATCAGAAGTTTATAATTCTTCTCCGATCGAAGTTTGTGGGAAAGTGCTTCCTGCAAATCTTGTGATCCTTCCTTTAGTGGAATTTGATGTGATTCTTGGCATGGATTGGCTTTCTCTACATAGAGCTCATATCGATTGCCAAAGAAGGGAAGTCACATTTCATATTCCAGATCAATCTACGATCGTCTATCAATGCAAGGATGAACATAACCTTCCAGTGGAAATTTCTTCCATCTTATGGGTATTGATTCCACTAAATGAAGGTTATTTATCTCAAATGGTTGGTGAGAAACTCACGATTAAGAATATGCCCATTGTACGGGAGTTTGATGATGTCTTTCCGGAGGAATTACCGGGTCTTCCACCAAATCGTGAAGTTGAGTTTTCAATAGAACTCGTACCGGGTGCTTTGCCTATTTCAAAGACACCTTATAGAATGGCCCCAATTGAGTTGCAGGAATTGAAGAAGCAACTCCAAGAGAATCATGATAAGGGATTCATACGCCCTAGTGCGTCACCTTGGGGAGCACCTATTCTATTTGTTAAGAAGAAAGATGGATCAATGAGACTCTGCATTGATTATCGAGAACTTAACAAGATCACTATCAAGAACAAATATCCTCTCCCACGCATTGATGACTTATTTGACCAACTACGCGGAGCTCAATACTTTTCCAAGATTGATCTTCGTTCAGGGTATCATCAATTAAGGGTCAAAAGGGAGGATATACCAAAGACGGCTTTCCGTACAAGGTATGGACACTATGAATTTATAGTGATGCCATTTGGTCTTACTAATGCCCCTGCTATCTTCATGGATCTATTGAATAGAGTCTTTAGAGACTATCTTGATCAATTTGTGGTAGTCTTTATAGACGATATTCTTGTCTATTCAAAGAGCAAGGAAGAGCATGAAGATCACTTGAGAATTATATTGAAGACCCTGAGAAAGGAGAAGCTTTATGCCAAATTTACCAAGTGTGAATTTTGGCTTCAAAAAGTTGCATTTTTGGGTCATATAATCTCAAAAGAGGGGATATCTGTGGATCCAGCAAAAACAGAGGTTATCGAAAGATGGTCAAGACCAACAACAGTAACTGAGATCCGAAGTTTTCTTGGTTTGGCTGGTTATTATCGACGTTTTGTAAAAGATTTTTCACGATTATCTAATCCACTCACCAAGTTGACTCGGAAAGGAGTTAAGTTTGTCTGGACAGAGGAATGTGAAGAGAATTTCAAGGAGTTGAAAAGAAGGTTATCCAGTGCACCTGTGCTCACACTGCCTTGTAGTGGAGAAAGGATTGTGATCTACAGTGATGCATCCAAGAAGGGATTGGGGTGTGTTCTTATGCAAAATGATATGGTGATAGCTTATGCCTCACGACAGTTGAAAATCCATGAGCAAAATTACCCAACACATGATTTGGAGTTGGCTGCGGTAATCTTTGCATTAAAGATTTGGAGGCATTACCTTTATGGTGAAAGGTGTGATATTTATACTGATCATAAAAGTTTAAAGTATATTTTCACACAAAAGGAGCTGAATATGCGCCAAAGAAGATGGTTGGAGCTGATTAAGGATTATGACTGCTCAATCCATTACCACCCTGGGAAAGCAAACAAGGTGGCAGATGCATTAAGTCGACAAGACCATGCTAGTTTATCCATGATGAGGATCACAAAAGATCCAATATTTATGGATTTACAAAGGATGGATCATGGAATTATAATGGAAGGGGAAAAATCTTATCTTTCTCAAATGAATGTTCAACCATCTATACATGTGAAGATTAAAGAGGCACAGAAAGAAGATGTCGAGTTACAAAAGAAGGTGAGAAATGTTCCTGAATTCAACCTTGATTGTGATGGGATAATAAAGTTCAGGAATCGGGTTTGTGTTCCTCCCATCCCCGAATTAAAGAAAGAGTTGCTGGATGAGGCTCATAGTTCTTCATTCTCTATTCATCCTGGAAGCACGAAGATGTATAGGGACCTGAAAGAGTACTTCTGGTGGGATGGCATGAAAAGAGATGTTGCTGAATATGTCTCTCGATGCTTGGTTTGTCAACAAGTTAAAGCTGAGAGACAGAAGTCTAAGGGGATGTTACAACCATTACCCATACCCGAATGGAAATGGGAAAACATCACTATGGACTTTGTCACAGGACTTCCTAAAACATCCAAAGGCAATAATGCTATCTGGGTCATAGTTGATCGTCTTACAAAGTCTGCACACTTCATTGCTATTAGAGAGGATTTCTCTCTAGATCAGCTTGCCAGGATATATGTAAAGGAAGTGGTAAGATTGCATGGAGTACCACTTTCTATTATATCTGATCGAGATCCGAGATTTACCTCGAAGTTCTGGCGAAGTCTTCAGCATACTCTGGATACAGAGTTGAGTTTCAGCACTGCTTATCATCCCCAGACAGACGGTCAGTCTGAGAGAACAATTCAAACCCTAGAAGATATGTTGAGAGCTTGCTCTATGGATTTCAAAGGAGGTTGGGATCAACACCTACCTTTGGTGGAATTTTCTTATAATAATAGCTTTCACTCCAGTATTCAGATGGCTCCTTATGAAGCTCTCTATGGAAAGAAATGCAGGACTCCAACTTGCTGGGATGAAGTTGGGGAAAGAAACCTATTAGGACCTGATCTCGTTGATGAAATGGAAGAAAAGGTCAGATCTATTCAACAACACATAAGAGCAGCTCAGAGTCGACAGAAAAGTTATGCCGACAACCGAAGAAAAGACCTAGAGTTTGAAGTGGGTGATAAAGTGTTCTTACGAATATCTCCCTGGAAGAGGGTTATGAGATTTGGAAAGAAGGGGAAGTTGAGCCCTAGATATATCGGTCCTTTCGAAATATTGGATCGTGTTGGGAAGGTAGCTTACCGATTGGCGCTTCCACCGAATCTCTCTCAAGTTCACGATGTGTTCCATGTATCTCTCCTGAGAAAGTACATACCAGATCCTTCACATGTACTCAGCTCAGAAGTTGTACCGCTGGAGCAAGATCTTTCTTATGAAGAACAGTCGATAGAGATTCTAGATCGTAGCGAAAAAGTCCTACGAAACAAGACCACTCGCTTGGTGAAAGTTTTATGGAGAAACCACCAACTTGAAGAAGCTACATGGGAGCTTGAGGATATGATGAGAGAGAAGTATCCTCATCTGTTTGTTGCAAAGTGACGAATTTCGAGGGCGAAATTCTTTTTAAGGGGGGTAGAATGTAACACCCGAGACTTTTATGTTATATAAATCATCAAAGGAATCTTTTTCTACACAACACTTGCTTAGCTGGCTTTACACGCAATCGCGACCTTCCTCGATAGCTTACGTCGTACGCAATACCGAGTTTCACTAAACAACAATATGCTATTAAAACTAGCCGTTATGAATAGTAATAACCACTTTTTGAAATTTTATAAATTTTATTTTTCAAAATGGACTTCATTTTTGGACTCAGAATATCGAAATTAGCCTAGGGTGAAATTTTGGTATTTTTCTGAAAACTTTCAATTTTTGATGAATAGTGAAACCACTAAGTGGTAGGTTAAAAACTGAATTTTGCATAAAACTTAATTTTACCGCTTCTGTGAATGGAATTTCAAAAATCCGAGAGACACGGTTAATATCAAGGACTAAAATGTGGTTCAATGAGATGAAAATAATTTTTTGGTGAATAGTAACTTTTTACTATTTTTACCGCGGTTAATAGTAAATAGGGTAAATAAGGGTAAATATGATATTAATATTACCCTAACACATGTCCTAATTCTATTGGACAAGTGTAATTCGACCAAAAACAAACTTAGGAATAAAATATGACCATTTAGGCCCACATGGATTAGATTAGGACATTTATTATTAATTTATTTAAAGAAGGGTTAAAATAGTTAAAATCAAAGTTTAATAATTAAATCATTTTTAATATAGGGTTATACATAAGATAAATTCGATTGTAAATATTCATTAGAAATCTAAAACGATTTCCTACATGATGGTATTTTATTTGTAATTTTTAGACATCAAATAATTTAATTTAATTATGACACAAAGATGATGCAGTAATTATCTTATTAATGAAATATTGAAAAAATTGATAATATAAATACCAAAATAAATGTAATTTGAGACTTTTTATGAATTCCACTAATTTTCTAGGTTACTATGATATATTATTATTGATTTAATCAACTTGGTTCGAACATATAATTCTGTTATGACTTTCACAAAAATCATATATCAAATAGTGTCAAAATTGACACAAAATAGTTTTTAAATCAAATATTATATTATTAATTGTTATTTTATTCCTAAAAATCTAAGGTTCGGCCAAATGACTTAGATAAGGATATATATATTAATAATAAACAATTTGGGGTTCGTTTGGCATGTTATAGTAAGTGTATTAACCATATAGTGAAAGAAAACAAAAAGACACGGTAAAAGTTAAATTAATTAACTTAGAGTTAAATCTAATTGATAAGGTTAAAATAATACCCTAAACTTGTCTAAATCCTATTGGATGATATTATTTCGACCCTTCCCCACTTTATCTTCGAAATAAGACCCTTTGGAACCATTATAAACCGATTTTGACTTTAATATAAAATAATATTTTGAGATATTCCTAAGGTGCCCCTCTCCTCCCTTATAAAAGGGCACCTCCTCCCCCTCCTCCTCACACCAAATTGAGCACTCAAGCTCGGCCAACCCCTGCCATTTTCTCCTCTCCACTTCCCTAGAATAATCCTAGAGGTCCTGGTCTTCTCCAAAGACCAATCTTAGTTCCTTAAGTGGAGGATTCAAAGAGGCGTTCCAAAGAAGAGGTAATATCCATTACCGATCTTTTCAATTTCTTTCTTCTTCAACTTCTTCTTCTTTAGTTGTTTCATGATAAAGTAATAACATCAGTATTACTTACATACTGATATGTTATTATAAATATGAAACAACCCTAATTCACCTTCTATCCATCCTACGGAAAAATGAAATCACCGCGCGTGCGTACGTACGGAATACCGTCTCCACGCCGTGGTGTAATCTATTTTCCACCATCACCTTACAAGGATGGGTATAATGGTGTAATGAGTAACTATATATGATTATTATTAAGTAATATTGATACTGAAATAATATATATATATATACTCCAATACAATTCCACGATCATAGGAACGATATCATCACTCGTGCGTACGTACGGAATACCGTCTCCACGATGTGATGCGACTCATTCTACATGATCTTCATTTCATAATGATTATATAAATGAATTGAATGAATGAATATGGTATATACTACACTAATACCATTCTGGAAATGAATTATCTATAACCTAAAGATAAGAATAAGAATTTATTCGACAAAACACGCATAAGAACAAAAAGTTATAAAGACCCGAGTAACAAGTAACAATGAAATATTACTAACAAGAAGCTAATAATATGACCATATATGATATCATATAAATATGTATGATTCTGGAATAAGTCAATAACATTATTTAAACCATTATACAGGAGCTTCGGACACGTACAAAGCAAATTGGACCTAAGGTAAGGGAAAATATCACAATCTCATTTTTATCCGAGATTGTTTATTCGTAAGTATTTACTGGGGTGTATTTTATCATCCACATCCATGTTCCCTCAATATCAAATATTGTTTCCATCCACTTGCAATAGTTTAAATCCAATTTTACCCTTAGGTGAGTTTTTAGTAAAGAATATGAAAGGAATCTTTTGTCGTTTTTCCGTACGAGGTACTTTTTGACTTTTCCGACAAAAGTACGAAGAATGTTTTTTTTAACTTATACGGCATGAATGGATTTTTAAAACATTGTTTCCAAGAAGCTTCCTTTACAAGTTTTCATGTTTATTTTTAATCAACTTCTTTTATTTTAAAGTTTTATGACATGTTATGAAAGGAAAAATGTTTTTGAAGAAGAAAGGATATTTTCCTCAAGAATGGAGTTCAAGTGATTTTCAAAATTATTTTCCATCTAAGATAATAAAGGGTTCTGTTTTTATACCTATTATTACATTGATTTGATCATGTTGTGATGGAATTATTTTTATGAATTCCTTTATCTTATATGAATTGATTTATGATGTCATGATGTTTCAAGAATCCCATTTTTGTTTCATGTGTTATGCGATGATGTATGTTTTATGATTATGTGGCACACATAAGAAAGGATTCATTATAAGATGGGTGGGACCTATATCTCCCTCCAATGCATTGGGTAAAGATTTTATATCTCATGAGATAGACATGGCTGGAACGGAAGGTTATTTCGGTTCAGTGATACAGGACTGAAACGAGGAGTGAACTCGGTTCAGAAAGGGACTTTGTCCACTAAGATAGTCTTGGAGATGAGTCATGACTAACAAGAAATGATTTTCCATGATTATGTGTGCATGCCACAAAGTTTCAAGTTTTATGTTATGATTTTGGGGATCTCATTTTCACTTCTATGATTTATTCCATGTTAAGATATTATGATCTCTTTTGCAGGTTATGATTTTCAAAAAGATATGATATGATTTTTATTTCCATTATTTGCCTTGCTGAGCATTTGAGCTCACCCTTTTATGTTTTCTTTTCCCCAGGTCAGGAAGATGGATATTAAGTAGAATATGCTAAAAGGGACCCTAGATATGATGAAATAAATGGGAGACACTGTAGAAGATTTATGAACCAGTTGTTTATGTTTCCCAGTTTCTAAAGGCACTATACCTATACGGTCCTTTGTAGTTTTATCATATGTTGTAATAAGTGTGCCTCAATTTTTGAAGTATTAAAAATGTATGTAAAGTATGGGTCGTTATATATATGGCATACAAAATGGATTTATTCATAAAAATATTTTATTTCATGATAAATTAGTGTGGAAAAAAATACATGTAAGTGCCAAATAAAAAAGTATAGGTGCATAAAGTTGAACATCCTTGATATAAAATGGGTATGGGTTTTCACTATACAATTTTTTGACATCAAAAATCATGATGAAATTTTGCAAGCATAAGCACGTATGAATGTTCATGGAAGGTCTTGATGAATGTGAAAGGGGAACCTCATCATTTAAAAATAAAATGGACAGTAATAGTGGTATGGAATAAAATTTCCCAACATTATTAATTCAATATAAAGGAAATAAGATAATGAAGATTCTTGAATAAATTGTAGAAAGAGAGGATCCTTTAATAATTTAATGTATCGTAATGGGTGTACATAAAGGATCATGGGAGGTATTAATGAGAGTGAAAATGATATCTCATAATTTAGACAAAAAATAAATAGTAAGGGTCCTATATAATAACATATAACAACATGAAAAAAATTGATACTAAGATGAATAACATAAATGTGTTTCTTGACTAAAAAGGGGAGAGGGAGATCACTTACTAAATTATAGTATAGTAATGGGTATACATAAATGTTCATTGATGGTAATAATGAGAGTGAAAGGGGTATATCATCATCCCTAAATAAAATGGGAACTAACATGATATGGAATAAATAATCCCAATATTAGGAATTGTAAATATAAGGCATAAAATGTAGAAGATACTAGAATTAAAAAGAGGATAGAGAGGTCTCTTACATAGATAGAGTGATTCCCAAAATCCATATAAGAAATTCATTAGAGATTTTGGTAATCTTGGGATGACTCTAATGAGGGGAATAAAAATTAAAGACATGATACATGATTTTTAGTGAATAAGAATGGGATCTTGGGTGGGTTTATTTATGAAATGAGAGGGGTGTAGTTTATTATTTCCAAAATTTTTGTGTTGTACTATATATAATAAAATAACTATAACTACAAAACTTACCATGGTTTTTGACCTGATTTTCAACCAAATAGAAGTTTTTTACATTATTTTATAAGGACAAGAGATTAAAATTTTAAAATAATTCACTTTTTTATTTGGAATTGAGTCATGCCCTCAAAGATATAATTTTAAAACCAAAAAATATATTATTTATTTTGGAGGATTCATAAATGATTTATAAAATAGATAAGACAAACTTAAAATAACATTACTTTATAGATTAAACATTTGTTTGTTCTTTTTCCCCAATATTTAGTTTATTAAATCATTTTTATGGTATTATCATGTCATAATACGCATTGTATATTTATACTGTATTTAATTTTTACCCAAAAGTTCAGTTATCTCATAAATTTATAGAGAATTCACCATTGGAAAATTTCAAAAATATGGTTCAAAAAAAATATTAATTTTATCGAAATAATTTTTTAAATATATGAATGTTACCTTTTTAAAAATAATTTATAATCATTGAAGATGATGGGTTTTTCATAATAACAATTTTCTAATAATCAAAGAAATTATATGTGGCATCATAAAAGATATATTAAAAATTAATTTTATCAATAATTATTTATTAATAATATTTTATTAAATGTAATTGATATAAAAATGAAATTAATTCATCAAAAATAATGTCTTAATTGAAATCGAATATTACTCAAAAATATTTTTTTTGTTTTATCATATCAAAATATATTTTTTATCAAAATGATTACATAATCAACTATAAAGTAAAAAAATAAGGAATAAACATAATTCTAATTTAAATAAAAATTACTATAAATATGCATAATATTAGGTTTACTTTGTTTCTAGTCTTTGTTAAATTATTTTTACACATAATTAATCTATTTTCTGTTTACCGTGGTAATTAATATTTACTACATTTACTATTAATTCTATTAAAAAATTAAGTTGACCATATTACCTCATAAAAATTAAAATTTTTAAAAATATTGAATCCATTTTATTTAAATCAATTCATTCAGGTGGAATAATTTAATTTAATATAATCCCCTTAAACATGATAGAATGAGGCTTTTAAAAAAATACATTTTTATAGGAAAAGATGACTTCACTTTAAAATTATAACTATTATTATTTATTATATGAATTTAAATTTATAAATATTGACATATAATCTAAATTTTTTATTTATATAATTTTTTATTATAATATTTTTTTTTAAATTAAAATGTATAAACACTCAAAATTTTAAACGGTGATCAAAAAAATGTGTTTTGAATCCAAAAAATAAACATATACTGAAATCTGGTATTATGATGATTTAAATAGAATTAATTAAATTATATGTAACTAAAAAATATATATATTAACATAAAATGATATTTAAATAATATTGAGACTCTTATTTTACTTAATTTATAAAATCAATTAAATATCTTAAATAAAGATTTTATTTTTTACTATTCACTCGAAAATCAATATTTTCGAAAAAATAAAAAAAATTCACCAAATTTTATTTTGATATCATGATATAAAAAATAGTGTTATTTTTATCAAATAAGTACTTAAATTTTCAGTTAAATAAATATAATACTTTCATCATAAAATTAAATAAAAATAAATTTTGAATAGAATATATTTATATAAAAGGAAAATATATTATAAAAAATTAATTGACAATTTAATAAGAATTTATCTATATATTTAGAAAACATATATATTTCATGAATACTATTATACTACTAATATCAACTAATTGTATATAAAAGGTAAAATGTTCATTAATAAATAATCATTATCTCCTTGATATTTTTTTGTGTGTATCACATATGCTATTGAGCATAGTATTAGCTTTTCTAAAACTTAGGGTGTTACATTATTCTATAGCTTAATAAATTTCATCCTTGAAATATAAATTGGAAAATGGTATGATATGTTTTGTGACATCAAAATATCATTATTTAAAACTACATCATAAAAATGGTTATTGAGACATCTACTTTAAAAGAGAGAAAAGGGATTAGGACGGTCATCATATAAAATGGTTTTAAAGTATGAGAACATTAGTTGGAAGTTATAACATATACATGGAAGAGAAAAATAACACCAAATAAATAATATTGATTGATAGAGAACATGTTCAGGATAATGTCAAGGACTATAAAATCATTAATATATGATAGGTTAAAAGACTATCAATTCATATGAAAAGTTTGTAATATTAAAATATTTTGCTTTTAGGATCATTTTACCAGAGTTAAGGATATCCAATTATATCTAGGTAATGAAAATATGGAAATATAATTTATTGAAAAGTATCATTAATTTCCACTACAACATCATCTTTCTTCCCAAATGATTATAAGTCAAGATGACTTTTTTATATCAAAAGAAATAGAATAAGCATTTAACAGATCACATATTAAACCAACAAATTACAAGATATTCCTACAATTTTAATATATACACTAAAATAAGAGGAATATTAGGGGTGAGTAATTTTAATATATTAAACACATAGTAGTAATCCAATGATACTAAAGGGATAACATATAAATCACAAGTATTTTATTAACAATATATTTTCTAGGGTTTAATCAAAGTTATATATTATCTATTTCCTAACATAGAGTCTTATGGGTGTCCATGTTACCTTAATAGATGATTGTAATGTGGTTGTAAATTTCCAAATCATATCCCCTAGGAGTGTCAAACAAGTTGTGAAGAAAGGCCTGTTTTCATGCACCATTTCTGGATCGATTCTAGACCAATGTGGTGTTTTTAGGTTTTACCCCTACGTGCATCTGTTCAAGAGGCATATCTAGATGTAATATTAAAATAGGGATTTATTTTCATAGTAATAAATTACTCACCACTTTACCAAAACATAGAGATGGTTTCCTATACTTATTATTATCTCTATTTATTTCTCTATAGTTTTCTCATCCTAATCCCAAAAATAACTAAACATTTACTTTAATACCAACTATTACAACTATACTCTTTATTAACCATTAATTCTAGATTTATTAAATAATATTACACATAATAAAACCCATAATAATTATAAGTATATTATCCTTGGAAAATAGGTACTTTTAATTAAAACTTATAATATGGAATATATAATCTTTATTGAAAACATCCTTAACATGATTATATTATTCCTTCTTACATAAAACTACATGGGATAACCTAGGGACATATATGAGAAAGGGGTGAGCTATAAGTCCATGTAAAGAGATAAAAATGGCATCACATGAATAAATTTAAGTATGTTAGTAAATTGGATTATCAATGTGACATAAAAGGGGTGAGAATTATAAACATAAAAAATGAATAATGATATGGAATGGTAACATAAAAGTAATATAAAAAATATGGAAACAACTTAAAACACTTAATCATAAATAGAGGTCGAGGTTGACTGCTAGGAAATCATGACGAGAAAATATGAGTGATGTATTAGCCTCACATACTAATCCATTTAATGACATATCATGAGACTAAAAAATTATTAATTGTATTAAGTTCTATATAACTATCAGGGCACCCAGCACTTTAGTTTCATTCTCATTCTTAAGTGTTCCACATATATCATACAACATGTATTAACTAATCATCATATATTATTCTAAGGCCAATTCATGTGGAATAAATACATTTAAGTTCAAAATCAATAAGATTACGTACATAATGTTTAACACCCATGATATAAATGGGTACGAGTATTCACTAGACAATTGTCTGATATGGGAAATCACGGTGAAATTCCAACAGCATAACGAGGGTGTGTGAATGTTCATGGGAGGGATTGATGAGAGTGAAATGGGTATCTTAAAATTTTGACATAAAATGGAAAGTAATTGGGATATAGACGAACATATTTTAACATTACTAAATGAATATAAAATAAATAAGATAAAATAGATGTTTGAATAAAGTGGACAAGGAGAGGATCCCTACCTAAATTTCACCAATATAATAGGTGTACGTAAAGGTTCATGAGAGGGATTAAATAGACTGAAAATGGTATCTCATAAGTTAGAAATAAAATGGAATGTAAAGGGAATATTTAAGAAAATATCATAACTTGAAAAAATAGAAATTAGGAGGCATGACACAAAAGATGTGCTTGAATGAAAAGTAGAGTTTGAGACACCTTATTGAATATTGGCAAAGAAATGAGTGTATATAAACATTAACGGGTGGGATTAATTTGAGTTAAAGGGGTCTAATCATCTAGAAAGAACATGATTTTTAATGGGATATAGATAAAAATATTCCAACATTATGGACTATAAAAAAGTTATAAAATGAACAAGATTCATGAATTGAAAAGAGGAGAGAGAGGTCCCTTACCTTGATATATTGATTCCCAAAATCAATAGAGGGGATTTTTGAGGTCTTGTGGAACCATCTAAGGATAATATATAGGATAGGTAAGAGTAAGGATGTTATCCTTGGTTTTTAGTGACGATAAAAGTGAGATTGGTTGGGTTTATATTTGAAAAGAGAGGTGACTTGTTTATTGTTACCTAAATTTTGGTATTGGACTATATGTAATAAAATCACCAAAAAAACAAACCTTCCCATGGTTTTTTCCTTTGTATTCTTCCAAATAGACGTGGTATTAATTATTTTATAATGCAATGGGATGAAATTATTAATGTAATATCCCTACTGATGTGGAAGTGATTCATATCCTTAAACAAATGGTTTTAAAACCATAAAATATATTATAGGTTTTGTAGGATTCATAAAGTCTTTATAAAATCAATCAAATAAACATCAAATCACATTATTTTAAAGGGTAAACATATATTTTTTCATATATTAACATTATTGATTTTTTACATCAATTTTTGTGTATTGTGATTTCAGAATACATGCCATATAATTATACCATATTAAATTTTTACCCAAAAATGAAACTTTCTATGAAAATTAAGAAAAATATTCCATTGTAGTATTTAAAAAAAATATGATAAAAAATTTATTTATTTTTAAAAAATAAATTTTTTAAATATATAAATTTTTAATTTTATAATGTAATTTACATTTGTCATGTAATGCTGGTTTTTTTACAATAATGGTTTTCGAACCATTATAGAAATTATATTTTATATCATAAAAATTATATTCTAAATTAAATTAATCAAAAATTTATTATTAATAAAATAATATCATAAAATTATTTCAAAAATATATTAATTCAATAGAAATTAACTTAATTGAAATTCAATATTACTCCAAAAAAATTTTTGTGTTTTATCATATCAAAATATAATTTTTATCAAATGGGTTGTTTAAGAATTTATAAAGTAAAAAAATATTAAATATAATCATAATTTAAATTAAATGGAAATATAAATATTCATACTTTTAGGGTTACTTTTTTATAGACTTTGTTAAATTATTTTTCCCTTAAAATATTTTACTCTTATCATGGTAATTAATATTAACTATAGTAATTATTCATTTTGTTCAAAAAATTGACATGACCTTATTATTAAAACTAATTATGAAGATTAAAAAAATGGAATCCAATTTATCAAAATAAATTTATATAATTGGAATAATTTAATTTAATATAAATCCTAAAAACATACTGGAATGTGGCTTTCTGAAAAAAATATAACTTTTTTAAAGGAAAAGATTATATCACTTTAACTTTATAACTAGAAATCATAATTATATTAATTTAAATTAATAATTATATAAATATATTTTAATCATTTAATATATATCATTTAACAATATTAGTTATTTTAATCAATTAAAAAAGAAAAACACTATACATTTAAAGATACTTTTTAGAAAAATATTTTGTTAATCCTAGAAATAAGTATATACTAAAATATAGTATAAATATTATTTCAATATAAGTAATTGAATTAAATATAATTAAACAATTCTTATGATACCTAAAAATCATATTAAAATAATTTTGATACTTTTTAATTTCTGAAATTATCAAAAGAATTGACAATTTTATATAACAGTACTTTCCACTATTCACTAAAACGTCAATATTTTTCTAAAAATACCAAAATTTCACCATGCATTAATTTTGAGATGAATATATCCAAAAATATTTTCTGTTTATGACATAAATTTTCAAAATGGTTAAAGAAATAATTATAATATTTTTTCATAAAAAAATAAAAACATTTTTGAAGAGAATATATTTTGACAAAAAAAAACCATTACCAAAAATTTACTAATTGTATAAGAATAATTTATAAATATTTTTAGGATGTATATATATTTCATAATGTAGTTAATTATAATAATATGTTTAAATAAAACAAAAATTATGAAATGGTCACATTTGAATGATCACTGATTCTTTGGGTTTGGTGTTACGTATCACATTTTCCATCAAACATAGGTTTTTATTTCAAAAAACTAGGGTGTTACATTCTTACACCATTTAATATATTACATCCTCAAAATTAAAACATATACATGGTAAAAAAAATTGACATTAAAATATCTTTACTGAGAATCCACATCAAAAAAATTGTTAATGAAATATTTACTTTAAAATAGAGAAAGGGAATTCTGATGGTCACCACATGACTAGTTTTCCAAGTATGATAAGATTATTGGTATGTGAAAACATAGATATGCAAGAGAAAACTCACACCAAGTAACAAATAGAGTGTGATATATAATATGGTCAGAGGAATGTTAAGAACTACAAAACCATAAATCTAGGATGTGTAAAAAGACCATCAATTAACAAGAAATGATTATAATATGAAAACATTTTGGTTTGAAGATTATATTATTATAGTTAAGGAACTAATTTATCATCTATACTAGGAACATAAGGAAATAAAAATTCATGAAAATTATAATTAATTTAAACTACAATCTCATATTCTTATCCAAACAATGGGTACACAAGATAAATATTTATTCCTGAAGCAGTAGATTGTACAAATAACATATAACATATAAAACCAAAGAATAACAAGATATTCTTCATATTTCAATCCATATATTAGAATAAAGGGAAAATAACGATGGAGTAATTTTAAAGTATTAATCAAATTACAAGAATAAAATGAAATTAAATGGATAATAAATAAATGATAAATATTTTCTTGCCCAATGAATTTAAATGATTCTTTCTAAGTTATCTATTATCTATTTTATAACAGACAATCTTTTAGGAATTTTTGTTCCCTTAAAATGGTTCATAATGAACTTTTGAATTACCAAATTATATCCCTAGGGATTGTCAAAGCATGTGTGGAATAGGGAAAATTGTCGTGCACTAGTTCCCGATTGAGTCTATATCAATGTAGTGTTTTTATGTTTTACCCCTATGTTCATCTATGCCAGAGCCACATCAACTAGTATTATCAAAATAAGGGTGTAATTTCTTCGAAACAACATTCTCTATATGTTACACAAATTATGGATTTTTTCCTATAAATAGTATTATTCCTAAGGATTTATCTATAATTTTCTAATATAAATCCCAAAAATAACTATACATTTCCGTTGATACCAATGATGAGAACATTAATCATTAATTAAACATTAATTTATGATTTATTAAATATTTTTTCACAAAATAAAAACTAGAATATAGATAATTCTAGTGTATTGTGGAAATACATGCACTACTTAACAACATAAAATAATGATTACAAAATCTTTATTGAAAACATCCTTATCATGCTCATATTATTCCACTGTATTTAAAACTACATTGGATAACCTTGGGATTTACATATAAAATGGGTAACCTATAAATCCTAGGAAGGGAATAAACATGGAATAACATTATGAAATTAATTATTAGTATGATATAGGCATATCAATAAGACATAAAATAAGTGATAATAATAAACATGAACATTGAGGCACAATATAGAATGATAAAATAAATACAATATGGGAAATATGGTAACAACTTGAAACAAATCATCATAAACATAGGTCGGTGTTAAATACTAAAAAATCACGATGGATAAAGTCTCATAATGTATTATATTAACTTTATGACCCATTAAATGATGTCTCATGAGACTAAAACATTAACCAATTATTTAAAGCCCTAAATAATTGTGTGTGCACCTATCACTTTCATTTCATTCTCATACTTAAGTCCGCCACATAGATCATACAACAATGATTCATTCATCATAATATTTTATTCCATGATGAATCAATATAGAATAAATACATATATGTCCCAAATGAATATGTATTAGATCATAAAAGTGAACAACCCTGATATGAAATTTGTACTAGTATTAATAAACAATTGTTTGGAAAGAAAAATCAATGTGACATTTCGACAGCATAACGAGGGTGTGTGAATGATAATCAGGGGGATTGATGAGAGTGAAATGGTTATCTCATCATTTAAGAATAAAATGTAAATTAAGGGTATATAGAATAACATATCCAAACATTATTAAATGAATATAAAATACATAATATAAATAATATACTTGAATAAAGAAGAGAATGAGAAGATCAGTTAATAAATATCTGAATGGTAATTGGTGTGCATAGAGGATCATTGGGGGATTAATGAGAGTGAAAATAGTATCTCATAATTTAGACATAAAATTGAATGTCTAAGAGATATATATACGAACATGTCCAAGAATTAAAAAAATTCAGCTTGGTAAAAGGTCTACATAAAGTTCACAAGTTGGATTAGTGTTAGTAAAATTTGTATTTATGAATCCATAAATAACATGTTTAGTAAGTGGATATTTAATAAAATATCCCAATGTTAGGAATTGTAAAAAAATGCATAAAATATAGATGATTCTTGAATAAAAAAAGCAGAGAGAGAGGTCACTTACCTTGGGAGAGTGATTACCAAAATCTATAGAGGTGCTTATTGAGAGTATGAGAGAACCATATGAGGCCACCTGATATGATATGTCAGAGTATGGATTTGTTAAATTCATTTTTAGTGATGAAAAATGGTAGATTGGGTGGGTTTATATAGGATAACAGAGGGGAGTTGTTCATTATTTCTTATGTTTAGGTTTTGGACTCTATATAATAAAATAACCATAACGCCAAAATATCCAATGGGTTTTCCCAAGTTTTCTAACCAATAGGGGTTGTTTACATTATTTTATAATTCCAAGGGACGAACATATTAAAATAATACCACTTTTGTTGTCGAAGTGAGTCATTCCCTTAAAGAAATAATTTTATAACCCAAAAATATATTGTAGGTTTTGGAGGATTTATAAAAGCCTTATAAAATTAATCAAATAAAAATAAAATCAAATTATTTAAAATCATAAACATAGATGTTTTCTTTTATTTACATTATATAATTTATTAGATGACTTATTGGTTACTATGATGTCATAATTGAAACCCTATATTTACACTGTATTTAAATTTTACCTGAATATTCAACGGTCTTCGAAAATTATGTAAAATTCACCATTGGATAAATTTATCCTTATGATTCCAAAAATAATAATAATTTTATAAAAAAATTATAAATTTTGATTTTTCACTTTTAAAATATAATTTACTTTTATTGAGAAATGATGAGTTTTTGACAATTACTATTTTTTAACCATTATAGAAATTATATTTGACACCATAAAAATTAAATTATCAATTAAATTTATAAATAATTATTTATTAATAATATTTAACTCATATATAATTTTTTTTTAAAAATCCATTAATTCATTAAAATAATCATATTAGTTGAAATTGCATATTACTCCTAAAATCCAGTTTTTGTTTTATCATATCAAAATATAATTTTTATCAAAATAAATACTTAATAATTTATAATGTAATAACAATAATAAAAATATATAATCATTATTTAAATCAAAAGGAAATATACATATTCATAAAATTAGGGTTAATTTTTTTCTAGTCATTTATAAAATATTTTTTTCTTTAAATTGACTTATTTTCTACATACCATGGTAATTAATATTTACTATAGTTACTATTCATTTTGTTCAAAAATTAAGTTGAACTTTTTACATAATATTAATTAAGATTATAAAAAAGTTTTTAATATTTTTTTGTCAAATTAAAATCAAATAAGTGGAATTATTTAATTTAATATAAATCTTGCAAACATGATACAAATCAGTTTTCAGAAAAATTCATTTTTTAAGGGAAAGATGATTCCACATTAACACTATAAATAGTAAAATTATTTATGTGAATTAAAATTATTATTATTATTATATATATATAATATAAAATTTTCATTTGGATAATTTCTCATTAAAGGTTATTTTGACAAATTAAAATGAAAAAACACTAGGAATTTTAAAACAATTTTCTGAAAAATGCGATTTTATTCTTTAAAATTAACATATAAAAAATTCTAGTTTAAATAATATTTATAAGTATCTAATTTAATTAAATTTAACTAAATAAAATATATTTTACCTTTAAATTATATTGAAATTATATTCCAACATTTATATAAATTAATTTTTAAAAATGGATAACAATTTTATATAAAATCGTATTATTAAATATTCACTAAAAATCAAAATTTTCTGAAGATCTCAAAATTTTACCCTAAGTTAATTTTTTTATGACGATATAATAAATGATGATCATTTTATCAAATAATGATCTTAATTTTTCCGTAAAATAATTACAATTTTTTTCTTAATGTTAAATAAAAAGAAATTTTTAGAGAACATAATTTGAAGAATAGAATGACATTAAAAAAAATCATTGATTAGTTACTAAGAACTAATTAACATACTTTGGATGTATATATATTTTAAAAAAATAATCCTACTATTATCCAAAAATTTAATGTAAATGTTTAAATGATAATTTTAAAATATTCCTTGTTTTTTGGGTTTGGTGTTTTGTGTAATGCCTGAACCTCTCTGGTTCATTACATTGTGAAAATGTGGTGATTGAGGTATTCTGGGAGGTCCTGGTGACTTATCCCCAACAATTATCCAAATTTCCAATTTTGTGAATAGTTCTATCGGTGAGATTTTGTGAACAGTTCTCTCGATGAGGTTTTGTGAAGAGTTCTATCGGGGAGGCTCAGTGAACAATTCTATCGGTGAGGTTTTTTGAACAGTTCTATCGGTGAGGTTTTGTGAACAGTTCTATTGGTGAGGTTTAGTGAATAGTTATATCGGTTAGGTTCAGTGAACATGATTATATCGGTGAGGTTCATTGAACAACGTTCTATCGGTGAGGTTCAGTGAACAATGTTTTATCAGTGAGGTTCTAACGGTGAGGTATGTGAACAGTGTTCTAATGGTGGGGTTCATGAACAATGTTCCATCGGTGAGGTTCATGAACAGTGTTCTATCGGTGAGGTTCTAATGGCGTGGTTCATGTATAGCGTTCTAACAGCGAGGTTCATGAATAGTGTTTCCAGTTTCCCACAGTTTCACTCCTTTAGTGTTTTCCTTTGATGTAAAATGAATTTAAAGCCTCATTTTAAGGACTCTATGGCCGATTCAAAGGCCATAAATCCTACTTTAATTATTCCTAAGGCTGAGATGTTTTTACATGGTACAACCATGTGGGTTAATGCAATCCGCTTTTAATGGGGAATTAAGCGTATCTTAAACTGTCACCCCATTAAATCTTCAAAAGGGACAAGATATATTCCTCCCTTATTTTCCTCTTTGTTCTCGGCTATGAGACCCTATAACCTTTCAATCCTTCCCGTAAGAGTTTCACAATCAAACTTTAGCCCTCGGATTGGTTCCGCTCTGTTTTGCTGTAACCAAGCTACATTGATCAGTATTTGATATATGGTATGTTTTATTGTCATTACATTGGGAACCATCTTCTCATGTTTCTCCTTTCCATATTATAGCATTAAATCTCTATGCTTATAATTGGGTTTTCCTAGAGTTTGGTTGGTGCGGTAGTACGGTGGCATCTATAGGAGGATGCAGTTGTCGCGAGAGGAGGATCTTGACCCGTTGTGTGGATAAATAATGAGAGGAACTGTTTGAAGTATGGGATTCGTTGCTCCTCTCTCTTTTATGTTCAAATGTATCTTTAGAATGTTTTATCACACTATATGACAATGGAATTTACAAAATAAATTTTTGAACTGGATAAATAAATTTATATCCATCATATGTTATTACCTCTTGTTTTTTTGCTATATTGTGTGATATTTATGCTTGTTCTTGATGGAAATCGGTAAAGAACATAAACCGAGATTAATTGATCGTTGTTTCGATAAATATAATGAGGCTTGTAAATGAATCTGGTTCTTGTTGTAACTTGATGTTAATCAAATTGGTGCAGTAAGAATGTTCATTTATTTGTAATAGCTTACTGTTAGGTTTCCCGAATTTAGAACCAACGAATAATAAATCTGTTAATCCAAGATGGATTAATGAAATGTTGGTTGTCAAAAGATAGTTTCTTGTAGGGTTCTGAGTTACCCTCTTGTTTGTTTAAGGTCCAAGAGCCCAATTGTGAAGATGTTTGTTTTATTGCTTCTTGTGTTTTGATGTCAGCCTGGATGGTTGTGGTAATATGTGAAGGCATGGAAGCCTTTTTGATGTGGTAGTAGATAACGACTAGAGTGGTGAGATGCATCGGTTTATGCATGTGGGTGTCAGGGAGGACACCGGGGATGATGGAATGGGATGGATGTGATTGTTGTATGTTTGTTTTTTCTTTTTTGTTTATCTACATTACTTTTCCCCACTGCTCAATTCATCTATTCTTACTTACACCTCTTCCGAAAGAGGCGAAGACACACTGGGTATGCCACGTAATTTCTGTGTTTAGCTTCTCAAGGAAGGATGGGTATATGCTCTTGCTATAAGCGGCAAAGACTTGACAGGTAATACATCTACTCACCGTGTTGAGACCCCTTGTGTTTAGTAGAATAGAATGTTTTTCTAGAATTCATGGGAATGTTAGAAAATATTTTTATAATGAATAATTTAATAAATGGTGTTAACCCATGGAGATGGAGTTGCTGGAACATAATGATGAGGTTGAAATTTCGAAGGAACAGTTAACTTGGGTATGATACTAATGAAATTTAACGTGGATTGTTCATAGTTAATTAATTTTTAAATAATTAATTAAACTACAATGGAACTAATAAAAAGGTAATGAAGTAATCTAATAAATCTCTTTAAATGGTTGTGTTCTTATAGGATACCTAGTCTTAGAAGTAGCAGTCTAGAGTCTGAGAGACGTTAGCTGCTGTTGTGTCTAAGACTAGGTTATGCCAATAGTGTGGTTGTGAGTTATTGTATATTCTGTACCTTTTGTGTTTCTATATGCTACTCCACCCTGTCAATAAGGGAAACTGACACCCTGGGGATTCTGAGCCCTAGAGGGTGTCTTACCCAACATTCCGGTGGGAGGATGGATGGCTAACTACCCCCTTTAGCCCCACTCTCTTCTCTTGGTAGTTACTTGTGCTGCTAGGCACAAAAGTTAGTTTTCCCCATATATGTGTGTAGAGGGATGTAATGGATTGTGGTTATTCACACACATATATTCTGGATATAGTATCCTATGGACTACTATAGGTGTAACGTGTATGGGATGTGATGGCTTGAGGACTCTTACTCGGGGTATGGGCTGTAATGGATTGAGGTATGTACCCGATATGTGATACAAATTATGCAGGCTGTGGTGGCTCCCAAAAACTACCTGGTTACTTTTCTTATGTGGACGTGGTGGTTTTGTTGCACAAGGTGCACGTTGTGGTGCTTCGCCCAGGTCTCTGTTGGAAAGCCTTTTTGGAGAGAGATGCTTAGGACATGCGACGTTGGGGCAAAGTGGCAAACCAGTGGGGATGTATTAGCGGGGTACCCTTGATATTTTTTATTATATGATATATTATTTTATGCGTTACTTGGTTAGGGAAGCCATGGTTAGGTTGGAAACATAGTATACCTTTTTAGGTGATGAGTTAGTTTCACCTGTTATTCACTGTGCTTTAGCATGCTTTCTTTACTTTTTCATGAGAGGCTTCCGGGAGGATCGTTCATATTATACTATTATACTCACCCTATGTATATATAAACTATTTTTCAGGTCACTTGGAGCTGTTAGGATATTAGGATGGTGTTTACTAGCTTGTGGTTATATGCACCATTTGGGCTAGTGGTTGCTGCTGTTTTTTTACTTTCTTTTGGCTACTTTCAATTTTTACCCTTTCAGTTGTAGTACTTTTTCATGTAATTACATATGTGAACATGGGTTTCTTTTATATTTTAGTTATGAGTTGGAGTTTGTTGGTGTCTATCTTATCTGTCTCTTCTGGATGTTTTCTCTTAGAGGGTAATGCCTCCCATTTGTGTGTTTATTATACCCTCCGTGCTAGTCGCCAACGCAGGGCCTACTGGAGGCGGGACTCGGGGGGTCATTATCTCCCTTCTCACATTACTGACCTAGAAGGGGTACACTTTGTGGGGAGGGGGTCATGACATAGTGGTATCAGAGTTCTGGTTGAGGTATAGGATGGAGTTTGGGGTCAGGCACAGGTGATGTTGCATGGGTTAGTAGGGAAACTGTGTCATTCATGTTTAGCAAGTGAGGTAAACACTGGAGACCGACTGAGAAAAAGGTGTTTACGTCCCCTATGATCTAATGTATGGACCGTTAAGTTTACAATGGCTACTAAACAAGGTGATACTTGTTGCAGGGTAGTGACCTAAGAAAGGATCATGCATCATTCTTCTTTGTGCCTGTGTTTGAATGGGTAGACCATGGGATAGGTTAACCTAAAATGAATAAAATAAAATAATTAATTAATTAATATTGAGTCTTCTATATTCTAGGTTTAGGAGCTCTAACGGGTTGTTATATTACAAGTATGGCTTCAGGTTGACGTCCTTGCCAGGTTTGCATAGAAAATGTCCCGCAGGCTGTTCCAACAGATCGCTGCAAGGTAGAGGTTGATGACGAAGACACTTGGAAGAAGACACTGAGATTTTCTGCACCGGAGTCTGTATAAGTAAGAGGGATCTATTTCAGATGCAGTCATAGAATACTGGCAAAGAAGGTCGACACCGGCTTCAGTTTGATCCATGCTTGGCTGGAGCACTGGGTGTCCTTGGTTGTGATGATGATGTGTGGAGAAGCGAGGTAGTGGTGGTTCTTATTCCTCGGGGATCGTGAGGAGTCAACGATCTCATGGGAGGAGTTCCGAGACAGGTTTAGAGTCGAGTTTCTTTCTTCGACTACGAAAATGTCCAGTCACCAAGAGCCTCTTACCCTTTGACATGGGAGCTCCAGTGTTTGAGAGTTTGGAATCCGTTTCAGGAACCTTTTTTTATGATTCAGACCTACTGCCAGATGAGGAGTCTAGGATGAGGCATTTCAAGGAGGCTTTTCATCCAGAGATCCAGTTCTAGGTTACCCCATTTATGATGAAAAAATATATTGAGGTGTTGGAGAGGGCAGAGGTTATTGAAAGAACTTTGGCCAGGGCTGGATCTTCACAAGTGGGGAATCAGCAAGATTCATCACGAAGCAGCACTGTTGTCCAGGGTTCTCAGTTTTCAAATCAGAAGAGTCTCCATTCAGTCGGGGGTAAGTCCCAACCCTTCACATATAGTTTCTCCAAAGGAATAAACTCTCAGAGTTATTCCAAGGGATCAGGTTCTTGTTTTTCTTGTGGTGGTCATGGCCATCAGCAGCGGGAGTGCCTGAACTTTCAAAGCGGTCCTCGTGCACCGAGTGTTATGCTCCAGGTTCCTCTGTTGAGGCAGTTCTAGCCGAGGCAGCAGTAGCCAGTTGCACTAGCTTTAGATCAACATAGGGTAGATGTGGTTGGCAGAGGACAACCCCATGACACTCCTCGTCCTCAGAGAGCAGAGTGCGGTAGTGGTGGTGGTCGTAATCAGAGTCACAGAGGCCGTAGAGGATGTCATGGTCAGCTTCATTCTGTAGCGTTACCAGCTATAGGATATCCCAATGTCGTTCAATGTACCCTTTTCATGTGTTCTACCTTGATGTATTCCTTGTTTGATTCAGGAGTGACACACTCATTCATATCACCTCTCCTTATCCATGCTTTTGGACTTGAGGTAGAGAGGCTTCCAGTGCCCTTGGCATTGACTACACCAGTTAGAGGTCGAGATGACTTGATTGAAGTATGTAGAGACTGTGAGCTAGTGTTGGTGCAACACCACTCTTGGGGGGATTTCCTATGTTTACGAATACAACCATATGATGTCATCCTTGGCATGGATTTTTTGTATTCATTGTAGGTTATCATGGATTGATTCAGGATGAAGGTCGTCTTGATTAGTGTGGATGGAGAGAAAGTGGTGTTTTTTGGTGAGCGAGATCCTCAGATGGGTCATAGGTGCATTCCATCTTTATCATCCATGATGGATGATATGATGCTGAGTTCTTCAGAGGTTCAGCAGTTGGAGTTTCCTAGGGTCATAGAGGAGTACCCTAATGCCCTTCTAGAAGAGGTCACAACATTACCCCCTCGACGAGAGATCGAGATTGGGATCGAGCTACAGCCAGGAGATTATCTTATCTCTATGTCTCCATATAGGATGGCCCCTTATGGGTTCCGAGAGCTACGTATACAGCTTGATGGTATGTTACATTGCGGTTTTGTTTGGTCAAGTGTGTCACTGTGGGTTGCACCTATTTTGTTCGTGAAGAAGGCTGACAGTAGTTTGCGGTTGTGTGTTGATTATTGTCGCTTGAACAAAGTGACAATAAAGAATCGCTATCCTCTTCCATGGATTGATCACTTATTCAATCAACTTAAGGGTGCAAGTTGGTTCTCAAGGACCGACTTGCGATCAGGATATAATCAGATGCATGTGAAGGATGAGGATATCCCAAAGACTATTTTACATTTTCACTATAGGAATTATGAGTTCGTTGTAATGCCGATTGGAATGAAGAATGCTCCAGCTGTATTTATGGGATTGATGAATGCTATTTTCTGTGAGTTCCATGACAATTTTTTTGTAGTTTTCATCAACGACATCCTTGCATAATCCGCATATTAATAGGAGCATGTAGAGCATCTACAATCCATTTTGGGATTACTTCACCGACATAAACTATTTGGGAAGTTGTCAAAGTGTGAGTTTTGGGCTTGAGAAGTCCGTTTATTTGGGCATGTAGTGTCCCAACAGAGAGTACCTTTGGATCCATCAAAGATAGAAGCAGTTGTGTCTTGGACATCCCCCAAGATAGTTTTAGAGGTGCAAATATTCATTGGTCTCGCTGGCTACTACAGAAGGTTCGTAGCCAATTTCTCATGAGTTGTGACTCCTCTCATAGATTTGACCAGGAATGATCAGGCATTTATATGGACTGATTAGTGTCGTGCAACTTTCAAGTATCTAAAGGAGATGTTAGTTAGTGCTCTAGTCCTTTGTCTTCTAGCTGAGGGAGTTCATTTTGATGTTTTATGTGATGCTTCACATCTGGGGTTAGGTTGTGTTCTCATGTAGTAGAGGTCAGTTGTTTCTAATGGGTCTTGGAAGTTGCATCCCCATCAACGCAACTATGTCACCCCTAATCTTGAGTTGGCAGTCGTGGTGTTTTCTCTAAAGTTGTGGAGACATTACCTCATTGGTGAGCACTTTGTGGTTTCCCGCGATCATAAGAGTTTGAGGTATGTTTTCTCCTAGCATGACTGGAACTTACGACAACATCAGTGGATGGAGTTATTATAGTAATACGATATCAAAATATCATATACACCTAGAAAAGGGAATGTCATAGCTGACGCGCTGAGTCGAAAGTCACATAGTGATACTGTGCATGAATCTAGTGATTCATGGAGAGTAATGGAAGAACTGTCAGCATTGTATATTGATATGGAAGAATTTGGGGGCAGAGGTGGCCTTTCTCAGATGATGGTACATTCATCCCTGATGAAGAAGGTGGAAGAGTCCCAGTTTTGAGATCTAGAGGTGGGGGTTTAGAGAGACCGAGTTGTTTGTGATGAGGCCCCTAATGGTTGGTCTGAGGATGAACAACACCGAGTGTTGTATCATGGAAGGATTTTTGTTCCCTTGACGATGCACGAGACAGTTCTCTGAGAGTTACATAGTTCTCCTTTAGCAGTACATACTGGCGTGACAAAGATGTAATGATCCTTGGGGAGTCAGTTTTGGTGGCCTGGGCTAAAGCATGCAGTTTCGGAGTTTGTGTCTCGATGTTTAGTCTGCCAGAAGGCAAAGGCCGAATATCGTGTTCCTGGTGGTCTTCTCCAGCCATTAGAGATTCCTTAGTGGAAGTAGGAGGACATATCAATGGACTTTGTAACTGTTTTACCTCGAGTTCTGGGAGGAAATGGTGCAATTTGGGTGGTAGTGGATCGTTTAACAAAATCACCGCACTTCATAGAGATCAAGGAGTCGAGCTCATTGGATGTTTTTTCAAGGAAGTATCTAGAGGAGGTGGTGAGTATTCATGGAGTCCCTAGGATGATCATTTATAATCAAGATCCTCATTTTACCTCCAGGGTTTAGAGAGGTCTCCAACATTCTTTCGGTTCTTAACTCTTCTTTACCAGTGCTTTTCATCCTCAAATGGATGGCCAGACAGAGCGAACCATCCAGACTCTTGAAGACATGTTACGCTCTTGTGTTCTTGATTTTGGAGGTTCATGGAAGAGGCACTTGCCCTTGGTGGAGTTCACTTAAAATAATAGTTTTCACTCCACCATCGGTATGGCTCCGTTTGAAGCATTGTATGGCCGACCTTTCCATTCTCCGTTGTGCTATACTGGGGACAGAGAGTTAGCAATTCTTGGACCGGAACTAGTGCAGAATACAACAGATATTGTTCAGGTAATTTTTGAGAGGATTATGATAGTGCACGATCATTAGAATTTATATGATAACCAAATAAGGAGACCCTTAGAATTTAATGTTGGGGATCATGCGTTTTTTAAGGTGAATCCATGTTGTGGGAAGCGAAGGTTTGGTCGTGGAAGTAGGATTTCTCCCCTGTTTGTTGGGCCTTTCAAGGTATTAGCTCATGTTGGAGTTGTGGCACATCGAGTAGAACTTTCCCCACAGATGAGTTGGATACATGATGTTTTCCATGTTTTATAGCTCCATAGTTATCTTCATGATGACTCTCACATCATCGATTGGGGGGAGATCGATGTTGATGATAATGCAACCTTTGAGGAGTGACCTATGGAGATCCAAGACCACAAGGAGAAGGTGTTGCACGAGCATTCTATCCCCTTAGTTCTTGTCTTGTGGTGACACAGTGGCATGGAAGAGAGTACCTGGGAATGTGAGTCACATATACGTGCTAAGTACCCAGAGATTTTTGATGTTTAACTCTTTTCATTAAATGATGTTCCCTTTCTAGTTAGACCTTTCATGTTTTATTTATGAATTTCTTTTGTTGATTTTGAGGCTTGCTCCCTTTTGAGAGGTATCTTTATGGGTGGTTGTTCGGACCCCGTTTTGAATTCTCAAGGATGAGAATGTTTTGAGAGGTATCTGATGTAATATCCTGGACCTCTCCAGTCCATTACATTGTGAAAATGTGGTGTTTGAGGTGTTCCAGGAGGTCAAGGTGACTTATCCCCAACACTTTTCCAAATTTCCAATTTTGTGAATAGTTCTATTGGTGAGGTTTTGTGAACAGTTATATCAGTGAGGTTTTGTGAACGGTTCTATTAGTGTGGTTCAGTGAAAAGTTCTATCGGTGAGGTTAGTTGAACAGTTATATCGATGAGGTTTTTTGAACAGTTCTATCGGTGAGGTTCAGTGAACAGTTCTATCGTTGAGGTTTAGTGAATAGTGTTCTATCAGTGAGTTTAGTGAATAGTGTTCTATTAGTGAGGTTCAGTGAATAGTGTTCTATCAGTGAGGTTCAGTGAACAGTTTTCGATCAGTGAGGTTTAGTGAAAAGTGTTCTATCGGTGACGTTCCATGAACAGTGTTTTATCAGTGAGGTTTGTGAACAGTGTTCTAACGGTGAGGTTCATGAACAGTATTCTATCGATGAGGTTCATGAATAGTGTTCTATCGATGAGGTTCTAACGGTGAGGTTCATGAACAGTGTTCTAATAGTGTGGTTTATGAACAGTGTTTCCAGCTTCCTACAGTTTCACCCCTTTAGCGTTTTCCTTTGACGTAAAATGCATTTAATGCCTCGTTTTAAGGACTCTAATGCCGATTCGAAGGCCATAAATCCTATATTAATTATTTCTAAGGTGGATATGTTTTTTACTTGGTCAAAACGTGTGGGTTAATTCGATCCTCTTTTAATGAGGAATTAAGCGTATCTTAAACCGTCGCCCCATTAAATATTTAAAAGGGACAATATATCTTCCTCCCTTATTCTTCCTATTTATTCTCAGCTATGAGACTATAAAACCATTCAATCCTTCCTGTAGGAGTTGCACAATCAAACTTTACCCCTCAGATTGGTTCCACTCTATTTTGATGCAACCAAGATGCATTGATCAATCTTCGATATAAGGTATGTTTTATTGTCGTTACTTTGGGGACCAAATTCTCTTGTTTCTCCTTTCCATATTATAGAATGATATCTCCATGCTTCTAATGGGGGTTTTCTTGGGGTATGGTTCGTGCAGTCGTACCCTGGCATCCTTGGGAGGATGCAGTTGTCACGAGAGGAGGATTGTGACCCGTTGTGTGGATAAATAATGAGAGGAACTATTTGAGGTAGGGGATCCATTCTCCTCTTTCTTTTATGTGCAACTGTATCTTGAGCATGTTTTATCCCACTATATGACAATGGAATTTACATAATAAATATTTGAACTAGATTAATAAATTTATATCGATCATATGTTATTGCCTCTTGTTTTTTCTATATTGTGCGATATTTATGCTTATTGTTGATGGAAATTGGTATAGAACATAAACCGAGATTAATTGATAATTGGTTGGATAAATATAAAGAGTCTTGTAAATAAATATGGTTCTTTTTGTAATTTGATGTTAATCAAATTGGTGCAGTAAGCATGTTCATTTATTTGTGATAGCTTACTGTTAGGTTTCCTGAATTTAGAACCAAGGAATAATAAATCGGTTAATACAAGATGGATTAAAGAACTATAGGTTGTTAAATGATAATTGAATGCAGGGTTCTGAGTTACCCTCTTGTTTGTTTAAGGGCCAAGAGCCCAATTGTGAAGATGTTTTTTTACTGCAGCTTGTGTTTTGATGTGTGCCTGGATGGTTGTGGTAATATGTGGAGGCATGAAGGCCTTTTTGGTTGTCGCAGCATATGACACCTAGAGTGTCAATATGCATCGGTTTATGCATGTGGGTGTTAGGAAGGACACCATGGATGATGGAATGGAATGGATGTGATTATTGGATGTTTTCTGTTTCTTTGGTTATTTATGGGATTTCATTTTTCCCACTTCTCAAGGTAGCTGGTCTTACTTACCCCTCTTCTGGATGAGGTGAAGACACGTGGGGTATGCCACGTGCTTTCCATGTTTAGATTCTCAAAGAAGGATGGGTATATGGTCTTGCTTTAAGAGTTAAAGGCTCGATGGGTACTACATCTACTCACCGTATTGAGCCCCCTTGTGTTTAGTAGCATAGGATTTTTTTATTGAATGCCTTGGAATGTGGGAATTTTTTTTGAAATAAATAATTGAATAAATGGTGTTAACCCATGGGGATGGAGTTGCTGGAACATAATGATGAGGTTGTGATTTTGAAGGAATAGTTGACTTGGGTATGATGCTAATGAAATTTATTGTGGAATTGTTCATGGTTAATTAATGTTTAAAGAATTAATTAACATATAGTGGAATTGATAAAATGGGAATGGAGTAATCTAATGAAGCTCTTTAAATGGTTGTGTGCTTATAGGATACCTAGTCTTAGAAGTAGCATCCTGGAGTCTGAGAGACATTAGCTACAGTTGTGTCTAAGACTAGGATATGCCCATAGTGTGGTTGTGAGTTATAGTATATTCTGTACTTTTTATGTTTCTATATGCTACTCCACCATGTTAGTAAGGGAAACTGACACCCTGGAGATTCTGAGCCCTGGGGGTGTTTTCCCCAACATTCGGGTGGGAGGAAGGATGGATGACTACCCCCTTTGGCCCCACTCTCTTCTCTTGGTAGTTACTTGTGCTGGTATGTAACGCCCCGACCCCAGATACCCAGAGTCGGTCCATTACTTCGTAACATTGGCATGATCACAAAAGATCAAGTCTCGAAATACCGATTAGTTTAGTAGCCTTGGAAACACTAGATACAGTCATAAATGTTACATTACATCATAAAGTGAAAAAACTAATAACAAAGTCTTCATAGTCCACACTCATATCCTCTTCTGACTATCCCTGCATGTCATTCATAAAATACTTCTTCACATCCTGGAAAATATTAAAACATTGAAAGGGGTGAGCTCAGATGCTCAGTAAGGATAACAATATTTCGGAAGCTTTCATAAATAAACATAAACATTTAAGGAAATGTATAACTAAAACAAAAGCCTTTTAAACTTGAACATCAACATAATATGGCAAAAGTAAATTGAGATAATGCCATTTACTTCTTCACATGGATATTCTACTGGTCGAATAATCACATGCAATATCAATAACCACTTTCATAATGATGGAATGCATAATGCCATACTATCATAACCACGTAGTCAAGGCCTCGTGCCAAGACCAAAAATAAGATTTTGTCAAGGCCTCGTGCCAAGACACTAGTTTGTCTCATGAGACCTGCCGATGCATCGAGGAGTTATAGCGGGCTCCACCCGTCACTTATTAAGTCCAATGCATTCCTCATATGAATAGGTTTAAGCGTATCATAAACCATAACATAATCGTATCACATGAAACATGCATAAATGAAACATCACATTTCCACATTTCAATCACAAGATTTCAATAAAACACATTGATATAATAAAAACGCTTTCAAAACCATTTTCAATACCAAAATAAAAGAAAGTAAAAACTTTGTATTTATTTTTCATTAAAAAAAGTGATGGCTTGTAGAGGAAGCTGAAACTCAAATAATGGTCACGACGGCGGAGAAGTCATTGTCGCCGCATAAGTACGGAAAGGAAAACATTCCCTTTTTGTCGTTTAGTAAAACTATTCATATAAAAAATATTCCTTTTGAATAAATGAAAAAGTCAAAGGGGTTTATACACTGTATAAAAGAAAGTTGTGTATAAAACCAAATATGCCTCAATGAAAGGATATTGAGACAAAGTCCTTAAAAAGATCATTTAAAAAAAATAGATCTTTTATATGTATTCACTATAAGTACACATAAAGAAATTACAAATACAAGATAGGACATAATAATACCATGACATAATTTGAAAGTAGGAGATTAACCCAAAGAATGGAAATTGGGTTAAGAAGTTTCCTTACCTCGTGTCTGACTTGACTCAACCGTTCTTTAACCTCCGGAATAATAAACTAGAGTTAATATATACCTTATTAAGAACCATTTTTAATTTCATTATCCTTATTATATCACTTATTACAATGTTATGAACATTATGTAATTATTTAAGTTAATAACGGTCGTTTTGTCGATCTTTGGTACATGAGTCAACAATAAACTTCTTATAATTACAAGTTGTTTATGTGGTAGAATATCCATTATCTCCATAATTATATTCATGATCTAGATGTCATATATATCATATATATCCAGTATATAGATTTATAATATTATGTAACATTTAGAGGTAAGAAATAAAATGCATCGTTCATGGAGACGGTAAGTCGTACGTACGCATGAACGCTACTTTAATTTCAATTTCATATTTAATGGAACGAAATCATAATGATATAAATGTATAATATAATTCCAGTATAATATAGTGTATAATACCTTTTACTCCATCCTTTATACATCCCACATATGGCATTAACGATTCAAATCACTTTGAGGGGGCGGTTGTCCGCACTTCCTAAAATGAAATTATCGCTTTTTACCCATAATGGAAATCATAAAGTATACCATAAATGAGAAATACAGAAGCATAAGTAAAACATAAACATATTATATATCATATATAAAAATATTGACATCTTAATGGCCACCTTTGAAGGTGTTATATGAGTGTTGAACAATCATCGTTTCGTGAGGCAGAAATTCGCCATCCACAGAAACCGTAAGTTCTTTAACCATTAGATGTAGGTGTGTGTAAGTGTAGCTCGAATCCTTCTTATAAAAAAATCCTAGTATATTGATTATACTGGTTTTGTTACAAAAGAAATGAATAAAAAGAGTTTAGGGGGTTTGAAAAGAAAAAATAAAACAAAACAACATTAGGGAAGACATTACCTCAAAATCGGGTAACTCTTTTTGATTTGAGCCAAAGGCTTCCTTGAGAAGAGTTCTGCCCAAAGTGAGGCTTCTAGGAGTAATAGGGGGAAGTTGGGAGAGTATTTGGGCAGAGTTTGGCCGAGCCAAATGGCTTGAAGGTGTGAATAAGGTGGGAGAGGTGGGGGCCTTTATAAGTGCAGAGGAGGGGCACTCTTGGAAAGTAAAGAAATGTCACTTTATTATAAAATGAGTTTGGGATTTTAGAGGTCCCACACTTATATAATTCGAGGATAAGATGACAAGGGTTCGAAATCTACTCATCCAATAGGTTTTTGACAAGTGTACGCTTTGGATTTTACATTATCTTTCCATTTTATTTAAATCGTTAAATAATGAGGTCATCACTGCATCATCATGACGTCATAAATAATTTAATTTATTTAATGTCAAAAAATTATAAACAAATTACAATGATGTAGGAAATGTTTTTATATTTCTAATTAATATTTATAATCAAAATTTGGACTTGTGTAACCCCACTTAAAAATTGTTTTAGTAAAACAACTCATGTTTGTGTCAATTTAATTTTAACATTAAATAAATATATATTAATGTCATTTTCCAACCAAAGTGGCTCCATGGGGTCCCCAAGTTGACCCATGGGTTGTATTGGTCGGCCATGAATAATCCAATAGGAGTAGGACAAGTGTCAAGCTCATCTCATATTATTAAAACATTATTTTTACCTTAAACTACACTAATTACCTCTAATCGCGATTAAGAACTTAAAAGTTACTATTCAGCAAAAAATTATTTTAATCTCATTGAACCACATTTTACTTCTTAATGAAAACCATGTATGTCTGATTTTTGAAAATCAAATCACAGAAGTGGTAATATTTCATTTAAACGAAAAATCTGTTATTTAACTACCACTTAGTGGTTTCACTATTCATCAAAAATTGAAGTTTTTCAGAACAATGCCAAAATTTCACCCTAAGCTATAATTGATATTCCGAATTCAAAAATGATGTCTATTTTACAAAATTCCAAACATATAAGTTTCATTAATTAATTTTATAATTAATTCCCGCTGTCACAACAAATAGCGTGTTTTTAAGAAACAATTTATATCAAAAGATTGGCAATTGTTTATGTCCAATTTCAATGTTAAATTAATTCTAATAACCACCATTGGATAAAATGGTAAAAATATATTCTAATTATACTTTAAAACCACTAAATATTATAATTTATCACAATAAATTATTTTTATTAAAAAAGTTGTTTTAAGTATTTTTCACTATTCATAAAAAAATTGGAAGTTCTCAGAAAGTTACAAAAAAATCAACTTAGGATAATTTCGATATTACGAATACAAAAATGAAGTCCATTTTAAAATATAAAAAATCTATAATTTTAAAAAGTGGTTATTACTATTCATAACGGCTACTTTGATTAGTCGCGGTGTTTTAGAACTCGAAGTTGCGTACAATGCAAGCTATTTATTGAATGAGAAGCGTATCGTGGAAGCTCGGGGTGTTACATGGTAGGAACAATGGTTAGTTTTTCCTATATATGTGTGTAGAGGGCTGTAATGGATTTTAGTTATTTGCACACATATATTCTGGATAAAGTATCATATGGACTAAAATAGGTGTAACATGTATGGGCTATGATGGCTTGAGGATTCTTACTCGGTGTATGGGTTGTAATGACTTCAGTTATAATACCCGATGTATGATACACATTATGTGGGATGTGGTGGCTCCTAGAAACAACCTATTTACTTTTATTATGTGTACTTGGTGGTTTTTTTGCATGCGGTGCACGTTGTGGTGCTTCACCGAGGTGTCTGCGGGCATGCCTTTTTGAGAGAGATGCTCAGGACGTGCGACGTTGGGGCAAAGCGAAAAACTAGTGGGGAATTAGTAGAAGGGTTCCCTTGATATTATAGATTATATGATATATTATTGAATTTTTTACTTGGTGAGAGTATCCATGGTTAGGTTGGAACATAGTATACCTGTTTAGGTGACGAGTAAGTTTCACTTGTTGTTCACTGTGCTTTAGCATGCTTTCTTTACTTTTGAATGAGAGGCTTTGGGAAAGATCCTACTGAGTATAATGTTATACTCACCCTATGTATATATAAACTAGTTTTCAGGTCACTTGGAGCAAGATGGAGATCAGGCTGGTGATTAATAGCTTGTCATTGCAGGAGCTGTTTGGGGTTGTGGTTGCTACTGTTTTTACTTTCTTTTGGGTACTTGCAGTTTTTCCCCTTTCAGTTGGAGTAATTTTGAAAGGAATTGCATATGTGCACTTGGGTTTCTTTTATATTTTAGTTCTGAGTTGGAGTTGGTTGGTGTCTATATTATCTCTCTCTTCCGCATGTGTTCTCTTAGAGGGTAATGCCTCCCATTTGTGTGTTTATTATACCCTCGGTGCTAGTCACCAACCCGAGGCCTACTGGAGGCGGGACTCGGGGGCCAGTATCTCCCTTCTCACATTGCTGACCTAGGAGGGTTACACTTTGTGGGGAGGGGTCGTGGCATTTTATATTGCATATGCCATTAATAATAGTTTTCTCTTTTAAATTATTGGGGAGTTACACTCATACTTCATGTGGGCACCTAAAACACCTCACATTACACAATATTATGAAAAAAATGACACCTAAATGATCCCTAACTAATGGAATTCTAGTTCAAATATAAAATATAAAATTATCCTATAATTTATAAATAAAATATTCAAACTCTATTTGAATTTTATTACACGTAATGATGTGAGTCATTAAATATAGGTTGATTTACCAAAATTTTCTTCCCATAGATAATAATTTAAATTATTATTAGTAATATTATGATTATTCAAATGAATCACATCAAAAAAACTAATATGAGTACGTTACACCACTCTATCATAGTAATTATTATACAGGAAAAAGTCTCTACAAATTCATCATCCAGACATGGCCATTAATCTACCTAGTTTTGAAGCATAACAACCATTATAGAATATTTTTCAGAATATTTCCGCTATCATAAGACTCCATAATGATATTAATCCATTTATATGAATTATCTATTTCATGAAACCAAAGATTATAATCATGAAATAGTCTTTACAAAACCATAATATTTTTTGTATAAAAATCAAACAGAATAAGAAATCCAAAAAATTGAAAATATTATAGTAAAAATCATATTGACATATTATGTTGGGTTAGAGAATTTTTTTTGTATTTTTTCTTTTGTGTTTTATGATGGGGTTTATAAAAAAATATTTCATTAAAATACATAAGGGGGCCTATGATTTTTCATTCATTCATCTGGGTTTCAATTATTAGATAACAGTGAGATAATAATCAACCCCTTAGATAATATTATCTATATTATCCCTAATAGATGTTTGTAATGTCTATATATGAGTATTGGTGACATATTAAATTTAGTGGGAATATGTGATCATTTATGTTATTTATTTCACCCATTATTTATAAAATACATCTTTTTTCAAGGATTGACAAACAAGATTATACCATGAACTATGTCACACAAATGTCATTGATATATTTTCGATGCATTTTTATAGTAACCCTCATTAACTAAGGTCAATGGGGTACTTTGTATTTATACATTAATACATTGATATTATTCTAATACATGTCATTTATCTATGAAAATTACAGTATTTCATGGTATGTCATTGATATTATATTATATTATTCCTAACCATGGTTATGTTTTTACTATTATATGATAGGAATAAAATTTGGTCTGTCTATTGAAGAAGGATGATTAAGAAAATGAAAATAGATTTATAAGTAAAATTAAATTTATATATCTACCAATGTGAGTGACTTATGAAATAATAATTTTATGGATGAATAACATGTGATTCATTCATCTATATTATTTGGTCTTTACTAAGTGAATCAATAATTCCTGAATTTTCTATTTGAGTTTTAAATAATATATATCTCATGAGTAAAATAAATTTATTTTATAAATGGATGATGTAATTATACCTAATTATGATATATAATTCATGGAAGTAATATAAAGATTCATTTACCTTGTTGAGAATACTTCCACTCTATTTATAGATTGGGTTACAGTAATTTATTTCTAGACGTCACTCTATGTTTATAATTATTTTCTGGGAATTAATAATAATTAATTAAACAAATAGGTAATATATTTTCATAATTTTTTTATGTGGGTTCAGATTAGTATTTTTAAAAACTGAATGTACAAAATCATTATAAATTTGTATCAGCATCTTAAATGGTTATTAGAGGATATCCAAGAAGATTTTTTCAATAAATTTTGATATGTTAATATATATGACATAATATAGTTTTAAAAATTCATAATTTCTATTATTCATTATTTTCATTAATTATATTTATTGATTATAAATACTAATGTTCATATTCTGTCATGTGATACAGAATATATCATTATTCATGATGATAGTTTATTCAAATTGATATTTGGTGTGGTTTAGGGTTATAATATTGTATATTTATAAATAAATTGAGTATTTAAATATTTATAAAATCTTCATTGGATATTAGAATGATGATCCCATATGTTTTAGTTGAATATTAGAAGAAAAACGTGGTTTTAAGGAGTTTTTGGTATAAACATTGTTATATTTATTATTTCATAAATCAATAAATATTATAATGAAATACTTTTTTGATGCACAATAGAATGCATGGTTTGGAGTTAGTTAGGGAAACCAGTAATTAAATCTTCATTGGATTGATTTGAATTAAAACCGAGATGCATTGTTTGAATAAAAATATTAATTTAAAATTTAATTTATATTTGAGCTTCATGTTAATGTATGGTTAGAAAACTAGCCAACCTGACTTGGAATGAATATTTATGTAATACTATTTGTCCTAATACCATTTATAACACTTTTTATGTAATAATAATCACTTTAAACCTTGGGATTAATATTAGTGTGATTAAAATGTGATTCATAATGATTTCAACATTCATGAGATGAATTATTCACCAAATTAAGCTACTCAAACCATATATTTATTTTGAGTGAAATCATTTGATCTATGTCTCAAAATTATTTGAAAGACTCATTAATTTCACTCTTTTAATATAATATTGGACACATAAGGTAACTTTTATGAATGATACATGATAATATTCTTAGTTGGGAGACAAGGATATATACATTAAGATCAATAAGAATTAAACCATGACGGATTCCATATTTGAAATAGTAGAGGATTCAATCCTTTATATAAGTATATAATCAAAATTCATGTCATATTTTAAGATATGTTGGTGGGTAATAACTTCTAATATTATTGAAATTAAAAATAATTATGAATTTTGATGGCTAAGACATATTTTGGAATGTTTTTAAAATATTAAATTGAGGAAACATTTCCATATGTGATTAATGGATTTAATAAATATGATATAATGATAATGGATGAATGAATTTATTATGTTATTTGACTATGATGATTACTTTTTTATCATTATTAATTATTTATTCAAAAAAATAATAGAATATATTATATATTTAGTGAAAGTGAATATTTTGATAAAAATAATGATATATAGATTTTAATATTGGTTTATGATTTATTTATAAAATGATTATAGGTGAAATGTAATTCGTTTATCTTTATTTAAATGAAAAAATGTTGGGTCGTAATTATTTATTATTAATATGATTATGAATATTAATTTTATTTCATAATATTGTTATATTTTAATGAGGTGTTTAAATGGGTGAGATTTTGCATAAGTATTGGGGCTATAAATATAAGTTTCTTAAGGAAAAGTGGATATGATAAGGACATTGATTGAATATTGGTAATGATTCAATGAGTTCATCCATCAATACCATTCTCCTAAAAACATATTTATAAATATTTAGACATCAATAATGATATTTTTTATATCATTAATTATAGAATAGTTCTATTATATGAAAATAATATGATTAAAGTTGTTTCCATATTTTTCATGAGATTATTTTTAAAAAGAATGAATTATTTTTGTTCTGGGTGTGTTTATAATTTTGTGGATATTATTGTAGTGGATGATGATGTTAATGTTTAATTTTTCTGTGGTTTATAGGATATGGTGATTTGGTATGTCTTTTTCATTGTATTTTTACTACTATATAGTTATTATTGTTGGATTTTAATTTTCATTAAGTCATTCATATTATTATAGTGAAGGTAGTGTATGGTTCATTTTGATTTAGTTAAAATATTTATATGATGTAGATGATGTAATGTGGAGGATATTACATATACAAGGGATATTATGTATTATATGACATTAGATATTCTATTATTTTATAATTCATTTTTTTCAATATGTATCACAATCATTTGGAAATATAAATTATAGTCATATATATATATACATATATATATATATATATCTTTCATTGAGTGTTTATTATATATTTTCACTTTACAGATGTGAGGATAGAGGAAGGGACTACTTCATAGAAAGAACCTTCTTAATATACAAGTATACTCACTCATTGTTATATTTATTTCTTGCATAAATTTTATAGTAAGATGTGGTTTTTGTAAATGTTAGTTTAGTTATGAGTTGATCTTAATAATAGTAGTATATCTCCAGTAAGGTACTCCAGTATTTGGAGTACATTTTATATAATTAGTGGATTATACTATTTATAACTTACATGATATAGTTTGAATGATATATTTTATACATGTTTTCATTTTAAATGTTTGAGATTATTTATTTTTATCAAACAAAACACTCTTTTTTTTGGATAGTGTTTTAATTATATAGAATAAAAATTATTTAAAGATAGTGTTTTAAAACCCATTGTGGTAGTTTCAACCTCACAAACTACTAGAGGATGTATTTAAGGGTCACCCTATATATTATTTCAATATTATGATTTATCCCAGAAGGGTATATTCAAGATATAAGGATATGAAAGGGTGATTTCTCGGATATTATTTGAATAGGTAACTAGAATGTATTTAATGTGTGGTTAAGTATATATTTTAACTTTGACCATATATGTAGATATTGACTAATAAATTTATTAAGGGGAAAAAATGTCCATATGGTTAAAAGAAGGGACCCTAATTGAATAGGGATCATCTCTAGGGAAATATTGTATATCTATAGGGTAATTATACTAGTGTGGGTTTATATATCATAGTATCATTAAATTATTATGTCATATTACATGTATTGAATTATTTATTATAATATATATATGTTCTATAAAAAATTTATATCATCCATGCACGAAAATATTGTTCTAATATATATTTATATTTATTATATAATGAAATTGTATAGAATAAGATGATTTGGTATGTATTATACTTCTTGACTTTTCCTATTGTGTAGACACTATAACTAAGAAAAAAAATATAGTTATCTTTAAAGTGTCTCAATAGTAGAAATTTTAAAGTATAAAGTGTCTGTTTTCTCAGATATGGTTGATAAATTATTATAGTAAATGGATATAACCATTCAAACTATTAATCTTATTCTGTATCATCAGATTCTTTTAGTGATAATGTTGTTTTATTTATTAGATCTATGATAATAGATGTTATTTTGCAGAGGTTGTGGCATATTTGGGATCTTGTGGAGTCATTTTTAATATTTATATACAATATTTCATGACTAACAACTGAAAATATATGTTCCAACATGATCCATTGTCCAAAAAATAAGGTAATTCTAAAAATTAAGAGTTTAAAGTAATATTTATGAGCCTGATATGTTACTCCTAAATGATTTAGTTGTTGAGGAGTTGAGAGTTAGAAACATTAATATAGGAATATGAAAACAATTTAGCAGCATCATTTCAACTTATTTTAACAATGTTATTGTTATTGAGTGGAATATTGGGGGGGGGGTGATGTTGTCAAGAGCATAGATGATGACGCTCATCATTGAGTGCATGAAAATTTAAATTTATAAAACTATTTTCAATTTGTTTAGTGGTAAGAAGGGTATCAATATATAGAGAAATATAAATTATGTGCTAGTGACAGAAAACAAAAAAATAAAAAAATTAAACGTACAAAAATAGACAAGAAACAGTGGAGGATGGTAGATTAACAATGCAGATAATGATGATTTGTGTGTGAGAGTAAGAGTGACAAAAGTGGAAAAAAGTGGGAAAGAAGATGAAATAGGAAGGACCTTAATATCAATAAATTAATGAAGATGGGAAAATATGCTTTCCAGCTTCAAAATTAATTTTCACTTATTCATACACTAGAATATAAAAATATGGATCAGATTCAAGGAATCTGACATGATGTGTCACTAGGTCCAAATTTTATAGAATAAACCCTATAGTGTATCAACTACAGAGATCATTTAATCCCCAATTAGAAACATTTATAATTCACTATGTTCACAATTATGGTTGAACATAGTGTGATTCCCTATCTCTATCTTGTTTCACTTTCAATAAAATCTCTATATTAAATAAAATAGAGTTTAAGCCCGATCAAGATTATTTTTCCCTGATTCATGATGTTTTGTAAAAAAAATAATTGTCCATATTGAGAGAAAAATAAACATCCAGTTGAAGAAGAATGTAAGAAAAGAGGAAATCAGAAAAACCGACTCATATTATTCCCCCAAATAAGATAATATGAGAGTCATGGTTGAGTCAACATATTTTAAAATAAATAAGTCAATGATTTCAAAATGAAGAAGACATAGAGAACACGAAGAAGAGTTTTATTTCTCCCTACATGATCTCTATAATCTACAATAGTCTCTATTTTCTTCCAAAACCCTGAATGTTCTCTAGAATGGTGTTTAGTTCCCTTATCATGGATGTGGTGGTGTTTTTAATGGGATTCTAGAATTGAGGGAATCAATTGAGTCTTGAATCCTGTTCCACTTCCTGTTGTATGTCTCTTGAATTTGTGTGATGTGAATCTGAGAAAATGATTTGATTCTCCTCCTAAGTCATGATATCCTACTCCTTCTACCTTTGGTGGCCTCTTGAATGTGTCCCTCCCAGTCCTCATATCACCATCCTATGATGGTTTCTATCTCCTCCAATTGTAACATTCGTTGTGATTCTTACACCTTGACAGTAACCAAAGTATGAACTCCTCAAATAGAATAATCATGTAAAATGCAATATGATCTCTCCTTTCGTGATTCAAAAAACAGTAATAAAAATATGATGTTATAAAAAAATAATCGATATTATTTTATTATACGAGTATAAACTAAGTATATATTACTATGTTAAAATATAAACATCTATGTAAAAATTGTTAATTACATGAAAAATAATTGTAATATAGTGTTATATAAAAATAAATGTTAATATTACTGTATAAAATTATTAACAATATATATTATTAGTTTGATATATGTAGAATTATTATTAAAAAATATTGATACATATAATAATTATATACAAAATAAATATATAGAACTATAATATTTGACTATATAAAACAATAAATGAATTTATAAATATAAATACTGTTATAATTTATCAATTAATATAAAATTTATTATTATGTTAAAATACATTTATTAATTAATATATATGTTATTATATATTTTAGATTGTAATTAGGTATAAAAAATAAAAATGAAAGAAACAAAGAGAGGATGATTTCAGTGAGGTGAAGGGGGTGTCGTGGTTGAGTGGTCTGAGAAAAGGGGCATGGAATGGAAGAGGGGTGCGACTTTGAGAAAAGTAGAGGTATCTTTGAGCATTGGGGGGAAGGGGACTGATTAACAACCAATGGCCAACACAATGGTGAAGATGGATTTTTTGTGGCATATGGGTGTGTAACGACAAGGTTGGAGTAGGGCGTGGTGCTTTTTACGGTGTGGGAAGCATTTCAAGGTGAGGGTAAGGATTGGATAGTAGAAAGTAGTGTGTGGGAATGGAGAGAAAGATGGTGGTGAGGTATTTTTTGGTGGTGATGGGTTGTGTGAACTTCATATTTGGTATGTGATTGATTTCTATATTTAGGGTTCAGTTCCCAGATCTCACAATCTATGTATTCCTTGAATTAATCTTCTATTATCTACATTTTTTCCTTTTATTGGTTTTGTTGAATTTTTTGTTTCTTTTTCTATTATTGTATTTTTGTTCTTATACAATTATTTAGAGAAGGAAGGAAACATCAGCTTCATGAGTAACAGTTGCGTTGTGCGGTAGTGAGATAGGAGAATGGACTATTCTGGGTTGAATGGTTTCTAGCAGAAGATCTGTGTGAAATCACAGCTGGAATTTTCCAACGGTGAGTGAGGATAATAAGTTCAACGGTGGGGTGGAGATTTGGGTGGGAGAATATACCTATTAAAAGGTGGGTGAATAGGGAGTCACCATTGGAAACTAATAGTGGGAGTACATCGGAGAAGGCTGCTGGTGGGTAAATGTTGGTAGGAGTCACTGTTGGGTCCAACTGTGTGTGAAGTGTGGATGATCCATTGTTGAGTCCAATGGTGGCTAGGGAGAAATAGGGAAAGAGGGCTAACAATGACTCAATTAAGTCATTGTTAGAGGTTATTGTAGTGAGTAAAATTGCTGATGGTGGTTCAAACAAATTTTAGGTCACCTGGATTTAAAAAATAAACCTTTAAAAATAAATTAAATAAGTTATAATGAAATCATTAAAGAAAGAATAAAATTATAATAAGAAAAATTTAAAATTTCAATAAATTGACAATTTTTTTTTAATTGTTTGATTTATTAAAATGAAAATATCAAATCAAAAAAATTAATTACAAAATATAATAATGGAAAAGTTAATTTTTCTAAATAAAAAATAGTTGAAAATTATTTATTATAAAATTAATAAAAATAAAATAAATAATCAAATTAAATTGTTAAAATATATATTTTTTGACCAAAATTAAAAATACCAAAAAAAAAATTCTATGAAAAAAATTACCATTACACAAAAATGAATTTCAAAAAATAATTATTATTATTTAAAAAACACTTGAAATAAAACTATTTAAATTTTAAAAGAAAAAATTTATTTAAGAATTAATGTAATTAATGAACTAAATTATAACTAAATGAAAAAAATATCATTTACCATGAAAATAAAAATAATAATTACTCAACTTAAAAATTTTTTATTTGAAAAATAGTTATATAAATAAATAATTAAATAAAAGTATAAATTAAATAGTTATTTAGAGAAAAAAATTAAATAATGAATGAATTAAATGAAATAGAATGACATTTTTTTATTATAAAAAACAAATGAATAAAATGTTAACGTTAAAAATAGTCAAGAATTTGATTTTAAAGATATTAAAAAATGAAAAAAAATAAAATACATATTTTAAAAAATATATTTTACTAATAATGTAAAAATGTAAAACATTCTATAATTATTAATTAAAATTAATTTTTTTTATTAATAATAAAAAAATCAAAAAATTCTATGCCAAGTGCATTAGAAAACAGACACATCAAACCACCTCAATCTTAAATGTTTGTTTATCCTAAAACAAATGCAATATTTTATATTTATAAAATAGGCTTAATGATTTTATAGTGAGATAAGAAATAAATCATGTCTCATTTTTAAAAATAGAGACATAATAACTAGTTTAGATTTTCAAACAATATTAAAAATAGGTCATTCCTATTTTCAACCACCCACTAGAAATCAATGAAACAAAAATAAATTCATTGTCAAGAATTTCATTCCACCAATATGAAATCACTTAATTACCTACTTCAATTCTGGTTCATGTTTCATTCTAAGATTGATAACAAGTTAGGGAAAGTGGAATTAAAACCATAACAAGAGGCACATATTATTTTTAATTTCTCATAGTTTCCCAAAATCATTTTTTATATAACTCTATTAACTCAACTCAAATTAAATTCATGGAATATTAATTTTTCCCTTAATATTATATGTTCAAAATTCCCCTCAACTTCATGAAATCATTATTGACTTCTCAAAAATTTATTATTTTTTTGTTTCTTTTTTCTAATAAAAAATTTAACCATCCATGTAGCTTTTGGAAATAACTAAGAGAAGAAAGTTATTTAACATGTAAAGAAGGATAATACACACAAAAAAAGGTCCTAGAGTCTTAGATGATCACCTTGGGGTCCCATTTTGCAATTTTACTCCAGTTTTGAAGGACGTATAATCTTACCATTTGAGTTGGATCCCTAAATTGTTTGTTTTTTAATTCAAAGATGAGACCCCTAAGATTGAGTTCAAATATCTAGTCTCTTAAAGCCATGATAAAAATTCCACAACACTATCCTATCTCACTCCCTTCCCAAGTTCCAAAATATAAAATCAATAAAAATATTATGTTACTCCACTAAGAAATCATGCATCCTCAATAGATTCAAACTAAGTGAAACCCTCATCAACTAAGACATTGTTATCCGCTAGGAATGACAGAATTTATGTGCATATATAAGCCTAAGAACCTTCATTTTAGGAAATAACTTTAAAAATTGTGTGAATTTTACTTTTTTTTGAAAAATTTCGACTATTTTTTTGACAAAAAAATACAGGTATGAATTGATGTGTTCATAATTGGAGCATAGTTGAGAACAAATATACTTCTCACCTCTACACATAAAACACATAAATTTCCCAATTGTTTACTCCAATGGTAGGAGATAACTTATTTCAAAGAAGAAAGGAAATTCATTTGTTAAATGAGTATAATGGGATATAGAATAAAAGTTCAAAAATCACTTTCCATACATAAAGGAATGAAAAACTAAAAATTTAGAAGAAATCCAAGTTGCAACCACCATCATATCAAGAACAACTCATTTTTAATGTCCATTATTTGTGAAATAAAAAGACCAAATATTTTTCAATTCATGTCACAATCCAATAAGATTACCAATATAATGTAGTAGTAATAGAAGGAATGTGAATGAAATTGGTCTATGAGGTTTCATAATTCATCTCAACTAAATTATCGACTCACTCGATTCTAGAAGATATCACCCAAGAATAAATGATATTCACAATTTTTAAAAATAATATGGGCACTCACCCACACTAATAAAAATATAGTAGGCAGTAAAATATTTAAAGAAAATAAAACTAGAAAAAGTAGAAACGCATTTTTCTGGATATGGGATATTTTACCGTTAATGATTAATCAACCGACCTTCTTTTTCAGAACTCAATGAAGTTTTATGGGTATTCTTATCTATTTACATAAATGTTTATAAAATATGAACATGAATCCATTATTTAAATTTCATGATAAATTCAACAAAATATTGAGTGGAAGAGGTGTTATCTAGATGATGCAGTGTATTTCTCCCTTGGGATTCATTTACTGTGTTTCTTGTAGAAAAAAATATTTTTTGGTGTAAATTCATTTAAAACCATCAAATTTGAAAGAATGTAAACTAGTGAATCATGGAGAAATAGTTATCTTTATTAAAAAATAAAAAATAAAAATAAAACTGTGTAAAAACCATGGGTTAGTTCAAATAAAACACTAGGTTTGTATTCCTTAGTTAGACTTGAGAAATAATCATTTTTAATTTAGGGAAATAGAAGCAATTGACTTAGGTTTCCCTTAAAATATATGATTGATATATTAACAATTGACCAAGAATGGTTTGTTTTCCTCTTAAAATAACACCCAAGATCCATTAACAAGAAATCACAAACATTTGAAGGGTCCACACCACTTGGTCATCAACTTACGTGGAAATATTCCACTCTAGAATTGAACAGTATAAACTTCTGTCCAACCATTAAATTAATATTTTAAATTTTTGAGCCTTGAAAATATTTTGTTCTATATTTTTAAATTTCATCATTATCACTGTATTCCCTCCAAATTTCCCCCAACTCACTCGTCTCTAACAACCTTCTCACACCAATAAGGATGATGTCAAATTTTACGGCCTTCACTCCCCAATAATATTTTTGATGAAATTCTATAGGCATATACTATGTTTTTAAAAAGTAAATATTTTATAGTGAAACCCATATGGGATTCTTGTAATCAATTTTATAAGACTATATATCCTCATCCATTTTCAATGAACATTCAGTCCTAGTGCAAGAAACTATATTTCAAAAAAACTTCTCAAACTCTCTATTGGATACTTCAGTGTCACCACCATTCTATGGGTGGTAGGTGGTATATTTTCATTGTCGATATCTATAATTCTCTATCAAATTCTAGAACTTTTAATTATTAAAGTGATTTTCATTGTCGGTAATGAATTCTATATTCACTGCAAACCTATAATTTTTTTCTCTTGATAAAATTCACCACACAGGTTGTAGAATTATTGGGAAGAGACACTACATTAACCCATTTGGACACATATTCAACATAAAACCCGAATTTATTCATTATTATAATAGTATAGGGTGGGTCCCATAAAATCAAAGCTCTATAACCAAAAAACATCAACATCCATAATTCCTTTTTGATGCATATCTGTTCTTATTCCTACATTTCCATGAATCTTACACTTTTCAAAACCAATGAATAAACTCTTAAAATCTTTGAATAATTTGGGTCATCAGAAACTAGCCTATATAACCTCTTGACCAGTCCTTTAGCCTCAATGGTGGTCACCCCAATGTAATGAGTTGAAGATTTCAAGTATGGGTATTGTTTCTTCCTAAGAAACACATCCCCTTAGAAAATAATTATAAAATATCCTAAAAAGAATAAAATTATACCAAAAATTTTATTTCAATTTAGATATAAACCACTTTCTTTGGTTCAGGGAGAGTTCCATGGGAATAAAATCAATAACCTGAAAATCTGTACAGTCTGCAAACTAGTCAGACTATTGAACAAAATCATCAAAGAACTATTCATCCAAGAATACTATGTTGTCCTCCCTAGTTTCCTCAAATTGAGTGTTTGGAAACCACGGTATGGGATATTCCACTACATTTTCATCCCCTTGTAATCCATAATAACGAACTAAAATTTCTGAACATGCAATTTCCACCTCATGATCTTGGTATTTGAGTCCTTTATTGCCAGCAAGTACTTGAGAACTACATGGTGAGTGAAAATAATAACCTTGGACCCAATCAATTTTGGTATTTATTTTTTTCTGGGAAAAATAAAAATATACAATTAGTTTTATATGGTACAATAATTATTCTAATCATCATCTAATATATTTTCAGAAAATTAATTTATGTGAAGCTTCCTTTCTTTCATTTTTTCTAAAATAACACATATAACCTCATAACATTCCCCACATATTACATTAAATGGGTTCTATAATTTGGGGAATGTTATCACTAGTGAGGTGGTAATATTATCATAAAAAAGGAATCAATAAATATATCATAAAAAAAAGAATATATCCTTAACCAATTGTGAGTAGATATTCCTTATAATATTAGGGGAATCTTAATGAAACTCTAGTAAATTCCGGTATGTCCTAGAAAACTTCTAATCCCACTAAAATTCATTTTTGGGAGTAAATTTTGGGTAACTTCTACCTTGGAATTTACAAAATCTAGCCCCTTGTTAGACACTTTGTGACCCAACAAAATTCCCTCATTTCCTTGAACTATAACTTTTCCCAAGTGAAAAGAAGATCTGTTTCTTGACATCAATCCAACACAAATTCCATATTTTTAAAGTACTTTCAAAATTATTTCCCATAATTGAAAAATCATCCATGACCACTTTATTTATCCTATCAATCATATCTAAGAAAATTTCGATCGTGCCTCTCTAAAATGTTATTGGTATAGCACACAAAATATAATACATATATCTATAGGTGAATATCAAAAATGGATATTTGAAGGTGGTATTCTTCTGATCCACATTATAAATGTAAATTTAGTTATATCTATAATATCCATCAAGAAAATAGAAAAAATAATTTCCATCCGTACTCTATAACATCTAGTCTAAAAATGGAACGATAAAATGATCCTTCCTTGTGGAATCATTCAGTTTACTATAATTAAAAAAAACTATATTTTTTCACATATCTTATTTAGATTTTCTCATTTTCACATTTTTCACCACAATAACACCAATATTTTTGGTACTGTCATTAGAGTACCTACTAAAGGATGATCATAAGTGGGAAAAATATCCATAAATCCAAAAATATGATCCCTTATTCTCTAACCACTTATATCATGTTCAGTTTATTTCTCATTTGGGTTCCACCCTCAGTTTATACTTAGGATCCATTGGGATTTTTTTCATAATAAATATGGACATATACCCTTTATCTAACCAATTGAAAAACAAAAAATAGATTTATATTTCCTCCAAACACTCAGTATGTTCTCTTCTTGACTTACCTCATTATTGGATGAGATGATCACAATAAGTGTTGATTTAAATCCTAAAAAGAATATTTCAGATGATAATGGAGGGGCTTGACTTCATGATAGGGTGGTTACATACAAGTGGGAAGACACATGGGTCTGGGTGGACCAACTTATTCATGTTTCTACATAAAGAAGGCAGTTTAAAAAGAATCTGTCTTATCACTATTAATTACATAATTCTTTTATCACATATAGACTCTTATTTTGGTGACACAATATATGGGAGATAATACTCATCTAGATATTTTAGGAACACTCCCACTAACTCATAAATATGACCCTTATCTTTACTAGAGTTGATAACCATGAATGTCATAATAGTGATCTTAGGTTCACTATTAATCTCTTCCAGCATACTCAGAAACGCCTATTCAAACTCATAAATGTAACATTTAGCTACTAACCACTAATAATTATTTAAAGTATGGAGTTTTAATTTTAATGAGAAAATTTTAATTCTTCTATTTTTACCTAGGTTGAAAATTAATATACCCTTTAAGACATATATGAATGCTTACCTTCTTTCCAGGAAGGTTCTACCGAGGATGATATACACCTCCTTGTCACCCATCATATCCAATATCTGAATTTCATTAAGTAAAAAGTGCCTCCTTACTCCAACTAAAAAATCATCTACCCTACCCACTAGATGAGTTATGGATACATCAGCAAGTTATTAGACACTTTTGGTGGTCTAGGGAAATCCTAATCTCAATTATAGAAATAGAGATAGTTGAACCACATTCATGGTAGCTCACAATTCATAAAAAAATAAAATTTATACCTATATTCCCAAATGTTCAAGGGTAGAAAAAGAACCTCAGGTCTCTTAGGTTTAGAGGTATCATATTCTGTATCATAAAACTACACTCCACTTTAAAAAATATCAGCATCACATAATCTTTTTTTTCTTTTTTAATTCTTTATAGAAAATGGATTATAGGAGAAAGGTTCCTGCAAATATTGGGCATCACTTTGATATCTTTTTCAATACTCTTCTTTCATTTATTATATATTATTTAAATAATTTTATTTTAATTTTTAATCTTGAATAGAAGGGTCTTGAGTATTAATATATCTACTATCTAATTTTCAAGATTCAGTATTTTCTAGTTTCAATTTTTTTACATTCAATAATTTTTTAATTTTTTAGTAGTTTTGGTGATCATTATAAGACTCTTTAGTGGTTTGGATAATAGTTATGGTGGTCACATCCATTGAAATTTCTCTTTGGGTGGATTCAATAAAACTTTATATCATACCCTTGTCTCTTCTACCAACCATCCGAGCCAACTTCCCAATATTAATTTTCAAATTTTTTATTCTTCAATCCATTTGAAATTTATCAAAATCATTTCACGTCATTGTTCATCAAATATTCCCATAAGCTATTGAAGCATTATTATCAGTTTATCTTGTAAATTGGATGGCTCGGCCTTGTGTTATGGTTGGAACTAATACCTAAGATGATACTGGAAACTAGGTGGTAAGAAGGTTGAAGAACAAATTTCTACCTATCATAGAGGTTTGGGTGGTTCTTACACCCACAGTTATGGGTGATAAGAAAAATGGTTATCCCTAGGCTTCATCCTAGGACCATAGGTAGGAAAATTGGAATTATAATGTTCATGAACATATATTTTAGAATTGGGATGGAATGCCCTTGAATTCTCAAACATGAAACAATGGTGACAATTCTCCCTAAGAGTATTGTTAGTGTTTTCTTTAAAACTACACTAGTTTGGACTTCAACTAATGGGACAAGGTTGGTTTTATTTTTTATAATGGTTCTTCTTCAACATAATTTTTTCTATGAGATTTGTGACAATGTGTTAATTATTATTTTTTAACTCATCATCAGTATTATCACTAAAATATACTCTGGTAGGTTGTTCGATGAAGGTTTTGTGATAAGGGGTGGGGATATTATAGAATGTGTCTTTGAGGAATTGGGGAGTGAAATGGTTGTTTAGACACCATCTGTGTAATCCCATGACTGTATCCCAATCTTCATAGAATAGCTCACCCTCATATTTCAAAAAACGTGGTATTTTATGTGTTATCTCATAGGTCATTGTCCTAGGATATAATTTCATTGTGAAATAATTTTAAACATGATCCCAAGTGACAAATATTTCTTTATATGACATTTAAAATTAGGTCCTAGAATTTCCCTTGATGAAGAAATGAAAAACTATCAGCAATAGTAATTAATCACTCATTCCTCTCAATTGTAGTTACTTCAAACTAAAATAGATGTCTATAATGAATTCATGGGATTTTTTAGTGGGAATTTCATTGAACATTGGATACCAAGAAAACATTAATTTTTTTATTTCATAGTTCCTAGATCTAGGTGAAAGAATATTGAAGGAAGTATATATAGAAATATAATGTAAATAAACTTTTAGACTATGCCTCTAAACTATTTCATTTGAAGGATGATTCACATTTCTACATGGATTCAAATTTCTAGGTGGTGTATTATTCATTTTCTGGTTCTCAACATCTCTATTTTCTTCAATTTTGATTTTTTCCCTTCTTAAACTCTCTGATGTGTTTCTCAATTTCAAGAATGATTGGTTCTAAGATCGTAGGTTTATATATTTTTTTCTAAAAGTAGCAAGGTCTACAAAGTTTTTTTCTAATATTATGTTTTTTTATCATATTCTGTATTTCTGGATTTTATTTATATGAATTTGTTTTGACATGGCCGTACATGACTTCCCCGAAAATAGTGAGAAAATTAAACCACACACATCTTTGGGTGTGTGAAAATTTAATTTATAAACCTAATTACTACTAGTGTAGTGGTAAGATGGTAATCGGACTACATAAAAGGAATAAATATATGCTAGTAACCAAAAATATAAAAATAAAATTTAAACATACAAGAACAAACAAAATAATGGATAATGGAGGAAAAGTGTTGAGAATGGTGATTTCTGTGCGAGAGTGATTGAGAGACCAGAACATACAAGAGGGAAAGTAAAATAAACAATATGATAGTGAGATCAACCTATTAATGAAGAGGAGAAATCAGATAGACAATTTTAAAACTGATTCTCTCAGGTTCATACACAGGAATTTAAAAAATAGGATTTAATTCAAGGAAGCTGACCATATGTGCTGCCATATTATCCTATGATAGAATATACCTTATTGTTTATGAACTTAATAGATCATTCAATCAACAATTGAGAACAATTATGATTTTCTGAGTTGAAAATGTTGATTGAACTCAGTGTACCTCTCTCTATCTCATGCTTGATCCACATTTCAGTAATATCCATAGATTAATGAAAAATTGAGTTTAAGTACAATCAAGATCATATTTTCCTAATTCATGATGTTTTGTAAAAATATGATAATCCAAAATGAGAGAGAGAGACAGATCTAGTTTAAAATAATGACCGATCAATGGAAATTTGAAAAAACATATTTGCTTATTCCACCCATGGAGACTCGCCAACAATCATGTTTGAGTTGAACATTTCAAAGGGTTTGAAAATAAATAAAATCATGATTTCAAAATGAAGAAAATATAATAATATATAAAACAATGTTCATTCTTCTTATTGGATATCCAGAAACATAGGTCATCTCGTTTATCACCTACTACCTAAATGGTGAGTGGAATGGTGTGTGGTCCTCTACTATTCTATTTTTGTGGCAATGTGAAATGGGATTCTAGTTTTCAGTGTACTGATCATGTCTTGAATCCTATTCTTCATCCTACTGAAAGTCTCTTCAAAGTGTGGGAAATAAATATAGGAAAATGATATGTTTCTCCTTCTGATTCAGGATACCATGTTCCTAATTCTTATAGAAGTCTCTAAAATATCACCCATCTATTTCTCACATCACTGCTCTCGTATGGATACCCTAGTCTTGTATGGGAACATTCATTATGACTCTTCCTCCTCAACGGTCACTAGAGAAAGAAATCCTCAAACAAAATAGGCTCCTTCCATGCCACACGATCTCACCTTAACTGATATAATGTAACGAATAAAAAAACATGTCGCTTCAAAAAATTTATATTACTTAATTATAAGAGTATACAATAATTATATATTACTATGTGAAAACATAAATAAATATTTAAAAATGTTAATTAATAGAAAAATAACTAAAATACAGTGATATATAAAAATAATTGGCAATATTACTATATAAATTTATTTAAAATATACAATATTATATATGTATACCTATAATTATTAGATATGTATAATAATTTTGTAAAATAATAAATATAAAGAATTATAATTATTAAATATATATAACAATAATTGATTTCCTAAATGTAAATACTATTATAATTAATCTATTTATATTTATTATTATTGTTATATTAAATTAATTATATTAATTTATATATATGTTATTATATATAATATATTATCATTAGATATAAAAAATATAAATGAAAGAATCAAAGAGTGGGAGATGTCAACCAGCTGAATGGGGTGTGAGAATCGAGTGATTTGAGCATAAGGGCACAATGGGTTATGGGGATCTACTTTGGGATGGGTAGAAGTATCTTTGAGCAACATTGAGAAGGGGATCAAGAAGTATTATATTGATAACATGGCAGCAATGAGGGATTTTTGGGTCATTTTGTTGTATGGTGGATTGGTGGGAGTAGGGCTCAGTGGTGGTCACGGTGAGGGTGGAATTTCAAAGTGAGGGTGTAGCTAGAAAAGAGGGCAATGATGTGAGGGAATAGAAAGAATGACTATTGTGATGGATTTATTCAGTGGTGATTGGTTGTGAGAACATCAAATCTGGTTTGTGATTTGTTTCTATATTAAGGGTTTGGTTTCAAAATATGACGATCTCTATTTTCTTTGAATAAATCATCTTCAATCTATAGATTTTTTATTCTATTGGTTATATTTTTTTTTCATTTCCTCTGATTTTATTAAGTTTTTGAATTTATTTTCTGCTATAATTATAAGATGGAGGGAAAAGGTGACTTTGTGAGTCACCATTACATGGTGCGGTAGTTAGAAAAGTGAATAGAGAATGAATGACTAAAAGGATGTTGGTGGAATTTGGGTGTGGAGTCATCATTGGAATTCTCCAGTGGTGTGTGGGGAGCATAATTTCAACAGTGGGTAAGATTTTGGTGGTTGGTTGGGGGGGAGGAGATGGATAGAATATGGGAAGTGAATAGGGAATCATGGCTATAATTCAACAATAGGAATATTGGGAGAAGGCTGATGGTGGGAAAATTTGGCTAGGAGTCAGTATTGGTTCAAACAGTGAGTGAGGTGAGGACGATCCACCATTGGGTCCAATGGTTAGTGGGGAGAAATAGAAGCAGAGGGTTGGCAGAGACTCAATTGATTCACCATTGGAGGTTATGGAGGTTATTTAAATTACTAATGGTGGGTCAAAGCAATGGTTGGACACCTAGCAACATCAAAATGAACTATAAAAAAAAAATTAAAAAATAATAATGAAAACATATAATGAAATAATTCAAAATAATTTAAAACACATGTTTAAATATTTTTTTTTTATAAATTTATTATTTTAAAATTATATTAAAAGATCATTTGAAATCATTTTTGAAAACATTTATAGAAAACATGGTTTTGAAAGAATTTAGATTTCTGATCGAAGAGATAAATTAAGTCTAGTTTTATTAAAAACATTTTCTGAATTATATAAAGTACAAAAGTGTAATAAAAAGGTACTACTGCATTAATATATAATTAATAACTATATTACAATAAAATTCAAGATATTTATTGACAGATGGATCATGAGATTTTATCGTTTTAAATACAATCATAACCAATCCATAAAAATGTTGAGATTATAATATAAAGTTGTTACCACTTTGGTAACATTGAATCATAATACCATTGAAGTAATAACATAAAATGGAATATAAAATATCATGAGGGTAAATAATATAACAAAATTTCATTTCAAAGGGTCTGTATATACACCACATGAAAGAATGTTGGAACATATCATAATATATGTCTCAAAGAAGGAAAATTGAGACAAGAATCCCCTACCACTTTGGTAACCTCTGAACTGTGGACCAGATTAAATAGAGGTATTTAAATGGATATTTTAATCCCCATAATATTTATTAGAATGATATTAAAATTAATTTATGGGATATATGTTATAACCTACCTTCATCAAGATGAGATAAGGGACAACTGATTGCTAGACCCTTCATTCTTCAAGTTGAAGGAGAGATAATGACCCTCGGGACCCGCCTTCAATAGGCCCCAGAGTGGAAACTAGCACCAAGGGTATAGATTCACACATAAGATGGAAGGAATTACCCTTTTTCTTTATTAGGATTGGGATATAAGATAGTAAATCCCAACAAAACCAACACTGGGGGGTAAAACGTAATCCAAAGAAAACCATTCCCATATGCATGTTACAAAAATAAATTCCACAAAGTACAAGAAGACTACAAAGGTAAATTACAAAGAAAGAGAAAAAAATAGAAACTACAACTATCCCAAAGTTTGAGCTAGTACGGCCCTACATGATCCCTGATGTCCTCCTAGAAACATGAAAACAGTTTTATATATGTAGGGTGAGTATACAAGTATACTCAGTAGGGAAAACCAAAGACTCACGTGCACAAGTGGGGAGGCATTCTAATGCCATGTGAGAAAAGAGATAACCAAAGCCCCTAGAAAGTAAAAAAATACACCCAAGCCTCACCAAGGAACACTCCACAAATAATTCATGTCAAGTAATGTATAGTAATATCACATTGATATTTGGGTACCCCACACCGCTTTCCCACTAGTTATTGAAGTCATCCTACGCATCGAACCTCTCCCACCATTCTCACCGCAGTTCCACTTCCACTCCCCACCCACACACACATGGGCCATCACTATGACACATGTCGCCCGCAAACACCTGAGACACAACAACAACTCATAACCACGCCCGCAAACACCTGGGCTAGAACAACTACTGCCACGCACGCAGACACCTGGGCCTCATCCCGAAGACTGTTGGGAAACAACTTTCCCACACACAACTAGATAAACCACCAAAACTACCCTACTTGAAGAATCTTGGGATATAATGGACCTCAGGCCATCACAGCCTGCCCGAAGAGTCTTGGGATATTCGAGAAAGGGAAGAAAAGGAGCTAATAACAAGCCACTTATAGGAGTGTTGGGGAAAACACCCTCCCCCATGAAATGGGGTTGTTCTTCACTAAGTGCTAAACTTGGGTGGGGCGCGAATATGAAACATAAGAACTACAATTATATGTATAGGTAACACGAAATCATCCCAACCTAGGGTTTCCAAAGACAACATAAGCACAAACACCATCATTACTATTCATTTATAAAAGAAAGGCACAACACTCAGGACAAAGTCACAACTCATTCCCAAAACCAATTCCCCATTTAACTAATTCTTGCTTTTATGTTCAAGTGATCCCATTTAGGATAATTCTTCACTACTGGGAGACTAACTGGAATAACCAGAAGCCATAGAAAGAGAAACAACCAAACAAAAATTTAAGCATTCACACCCAGTTATCTTGTGAAGTCACAACAACAAAGGGATCAGTGAGATCCCTCAAAGTACTGGAACCAAACCAAGCCTCAAGATATAGCCCCACACATCTTCAGATTCACTACCAACAACCGTGCCATAATAGAGGATCCCATCCTCTTCCACATCACCCCATAAGCATCAAACAGAACAAAACACCTACACTACTAGAAAAATGATCTATAACCATAATTTTATAAACACATGTCTATAACATTATTTATAGACACACTTCAATTATAATCATGGCTATATGGTTATTTGAATCCTCAGTCCGGGGCACCAACTTCATTATGTCACGAGATTCTATTATTCTCCCTGACCCTCTCCCCATTGCCCTTCAGACCTCTCCTCACTGCGACCGTACTCCACCCCTGCGACCTCTCCTCGCTCGGAGCTCCTCCCATTACCCTCACAAGCTCTCTTCTTTGTGGCCCTCGTCCACCCTCACAAGCTCTCCTCTAGGTGTTCCTCTTCCCCCGACGCTGCCTCTCAACGCGGCCACCCCTCAGTGAGATCTTTTATCCGTGACCCTCCCCCGACGCTACCATCCAACACGGCCACTCCTCCTCCCTGCCAACGCTGCTTCTAGGTGGCCTCCCCACCTCCTCCTTCAGTGCACCAACCAATACAGCCTCGTGAAACCCTAACAAAATTTTGAACAACATCAGTTCAATGCATATTTTTATTCCATCTCATCGACCTGTCCTCCTTCATAGCAGCATCCACATCATGACGTGTTTCTATAGATATCCACTTGATTGGGACATAGATGGATGTGATATAAAGGTATGTCAACTGCTAGGTTCTTTAAACCCTTCAAGATCTTAGATCATATTTTAGAAACAACTTATATATTGGATTTTTTTCCTCAGTTCAATCCTACGATAAATGTGTTTCATATTTTAAAACTGAGGAGATGTATACTTGATCCTACTCATGTTATTCAATTTGATACTTTTGATTTTGAAGCTATTGGTTCCTATATGGAATGATCAGTTTGTATCATCAACTATTGTGAGAAGGTTTTATAAGGGATGCTCATATTGATAGTTAAAGAATAGCGATTGTTTGTATAGATTCATAATGAAACTTATAAACATGTATTTTTAATTCTTTCTCAATGTTCATAGTTTTTCTTTCAGGAATCTCATTAATGATTCTTGGTGAGGGGAATCCTAGTAATGAGAAATTTATAAGGAATATCATCATTATTGGTTATTAATTCCCTTAATTTGGAGTGTGATATTATTAAAATGCATAAACATGGAAGTTTAGGGGGTTTAAGAAGGATCTAAGAAGGGTAAAAGGAATTTAGTGTTAAAAAGGTAAGGTGTTTGGTGTAGGTGTGGAAATAAATACCAAGTTGTCTGATACCGAGTATTTAGCAGTGTCGGGTATAATCATCGGTAACTACTGGTGTAACCACTATATACCTAGTGCCTTATACTAGGCACCTAGTAAGACGCAGATGAGTTTTTTAAATACGGATTAAAATAGTAATTTTACATTACATAGTTAACCCCTAAAACACCCTTTATTGGGATTTCATTATGATTCTCATTTTGTAACACCCTTGAGAGGTGGTCCTTCATCGCTATCCATCTCCAATTGAACCTAGATTTGATTATTATCTAAATTCAACATTGTGTTTTTGAAAATATCATAACATAATAGATCTAATGTTGGGAATCCATTGTTTTCTTTATTTTACTACTCTTCATGTGAACTGAGAGTGAGTCCCTAAAGTCCACAATCGTCAAGGTTTTGAATTCTTTTTTTCCTTTCATTGTTATTAAACTGAATGGTAGGATGAGGTGTTAATTCATGATCTTAAGGTAAGGAAATACTCTAAATTTAGATTTTTATTTCTTCCATATATAATGGGTTAAATCCTAGATTACATTTTTCGTAGGTTTTATAAATATTATCATGAGTTTTATATCCTCATCATGATGATGCTTGAGTTGCTTTATCATGTTCGAAACATAATAATGCTTAGTTAAGCCTTGGTCCAAGATTTTTTTTGAGTAAAATAAAATGAAAGGGGGATGAGAAGATCATGAGGATGAGCATCTTGATAAATGAAAGAACCTAATGAGTTTTCCCAGAATAATGTAGAAGAAGTTGGGTCGATGCTTGAGTTATTAAGACTAAATTATTGAGATTGGAGATATTTTTGTGATTCATTGATCTTAATGACCGAGACAAAGAGAACATGTGATCGAAGGCTAGGAATTAACTCAAGACAGAAATGAGAGATGTTATAAGTCTGTTAAATATGGAAGTAAAGAATTTAGAGGATGCATATGCTAAACTCCAATAATTAATAGATCATAAAAGAACTAGCGATTAATTATTGAGAAGAAGGATGAAGAGATGATATGGCAGTGATGCCAGGCTATGACTAAAAATAATTATTGTTTTGAAATTACAATTGCATCAAATCCAAAATGAGGAGATCCTCTATACTTACTGATACTATGTTTTGAAATATCCAAGAAGTTTAATACGATGTTGTTGTATAAAGAGTATTTTGAGATGAAGAAATAATTGATCTCACTGGGAGATATATTGGACAAGAAGAGAATAAAAATAAAAATAAAATGGTATTTTTGGAAACCTAGTAGAGATAACCATTAATGAAAACAAACGACAAATTAAATGGGTTAAAATGTTTCATGAGAAGATATAGTTGGTGTACCAAGTTATACCCGATTTGTTTCGGATTATAGTATAGTTGGAATGGTTTTAAAAATATATTTTTCTACTTCAGGTAACAAAGATCTTGATAGTATAAAAAACTAATAAAGGAAAAAATGGTGTTATGTGTTGCGTGTGCCAAGTGAACAGTGAGAGGATCCCATAGTGTTGTAGAATAGTTGGTTGAGTGAGTTGAGGATTTTTAATAATAAGAATCATGATCCACTACATACTATATAATGTAATAAGAAGAGTGTGTTGAGACAGTGATGAAGAGTTACAACCTACCTAGTTTCGATGAAGAATATAAAGAGAAGAATAAAGATAAGAGGAAGCTTTCTTTTAAGTTTGAGAAGATAGTGAATAAGTTTTGAAGAATTGGTATGTGAGAATAAAAATAGAGACTACATTTGAAGTGTTTCTTTATGATTAGTTGAAGACTTTGTTTGTGGAAGAAGATTATTTTTATGATATAGTGACATCTTGTATAGTATTTATGATCTATTCCAATGATGGAAGGAATTTGAGATGATGAGCTAGTGTGATGCTAGTTTGAAGAATGTGGGATGCAGTATAATGGTTCGTTCACTTGTGTTATGGAACATCTTAGGTTTTATTTAAGGTATGGAAAATCATTTTGTTTATGTTTTTTATCATATGGTTGATCATTTGCAGCTTTTTGGAATTTTGGATATTTGAAAGAGATACGACATTTCTATTGTAGCGGCTCATTATGTGAATGAGGGGTTCATTCCCAGAATGCATGTGGATTCTCAAGAAAAAGAGCCCCAAGTTAGGTAACCTCGGTCTCAAGGATTCTTTACACTTCCTCATTTATGTCAGTGAATAAAATAAATATCTCCCACTTAATGTCAAGATTTGTTTTTCTCACTCAAGAATGAGAGAATATGAATCCATACCATTTCAATGAAGCTTTTCAGAGCACCGTCTAGAATTCTGATTTTCATGATTGTAATAGGTTATGGGAGATTCCCGAGGTTTTCTGCACCTTTCTCCCCCATAAGGAGAAATTGTAAATTATCTTTATCAATGTGGATCTCTTCTATAGATAGATTTTAGGATATACCATTTTGTGAATTCACTAAAATGGATTACATGAAGTAACATTCTAGATTTTATAGCTTGTATGATTTCTTGAGTGCTCTTTGAGATATAGCTTCACCTTCAATTCCATTCATGGTTAGCACATAAATACAATATGAAATAGAATAAGGTGTTACTATTTGTTATTTAGTGTGAACAACAAGGTTGAGAATGTTTTCTCAACTAAGTTTCCCCTTTCTTAATGCTTGCACATTTTTATTCGAGATTTGTTTTTTTCTTTTTGTAGCATGGAGTTCTTCAATTTCAACTTATTTATTTGAGATGTTCTTCTTTTCATAAACCTTCAAGGCACATGAATCACATAATGTAATATTTATCTTCTTTAGGGATTTTTATTATACCAGTAACCTAATTAATCAATTGTTGGTACTATTTCCATCCATATTACTTGTTCCACAATGTTTTAGACAACCTTTGGGGTTTTTATTTATTGAACACCTCTCAAGAAATTTGAATTCTTCATAATTAATTTCATCATTTCCTTTCGAAACATATTTTATAAGTGCTTCCTTTGTAATTATTTTTTTTTCAAATAGACGGGACATACTACCATGAACCCTTTAGGTACACATTGGAATTTCCACATGGATTATTATGATTTATTTTCACCAAATCAGTTTGTTTGTATTCTCCTTGGAAAAATATTCCATTATGCTATTTCTTGCCTCTATTTTCACTTACAAGCAAGGCTTGTTTTCATGAATATATGTTTTTATCCTTCTTCCATGATAGAATAACTGATCCTTTTGTATTTAGAACTTGTCTTAGGCTTCTTAGGTTTATTACCCAAGGATGTACGATCAAACTTCTTTAAAAACTTCTTGGGAATAGTGTTTCCAAATTCATTTTTTTAAATTTTTTGAAAGGAAGTTTTCTTCCATTTTTCATCATCAGTGGTCTTCATTATCCATTTTTTAACACATTCTTAGATTAGAATCCTCCATTATAGTGACCACACTCAATTAAAATACAATAGTGATCTTAAAGATGTTTAAATATGTTATAGGTAGATAAATACTTTCAGTTTACTTTCTAAATTCTGAAATGATATTTATTTTATCTCCATTGACTAGGGCACTTTCAAATTTTCATGAATTAATAAATTATACCAACAATATAATGATCTATTCCCAAACCTATAAAGGGGTCTGGGGGGAATTGTGTAGTGGGGGGTGCATTAGGGGGGCAGTGGGGTGCATTGGGTGAAGTGGGGGTTCAAATGAGTTGGAATTGAGGGGGGTGAGTGGGGGTGCATTTGGGTGTGGGGGTGGTGGGGTTTCAGGTGGTGGGGGGGCATTGGGGGTTCAAATGAGTTGGGGTGAAGGGTGGGGGTGAGTGGGGGTGCATTTGGGGGGGGGGGTGTTAGTGGGGGTGCAGGTGGGGGGGGGGGGGTTGTCCGAGGGGGGGGGGGCTATAGCCATGGTTTCACAACCTTTATCAGCACGACCAATATGCACTTGTTTTATTACTTGTTTTCTTGGCTGTATTATTTTAGGTTAATCTCTCATTTCACCCATGAGTTCGCATGACACTGTGTTGACTTCAACAAGATATTGTTTTCCTGATGTCTTAATTTTTCTGATGATACTGCATGGTGATTTTTTTATCATCATTATCTATTCTATTATTTCCTTTCTCACTAATCATGTTTCTCCCACATCAATTTTTAGGTTCAATTAATGATGATTCATCATATCACTGACATTTTTTTGAAGTCCCTAAGGATCCGTTCACGTGTGTTGCGGAAACCAGAGTCAAAGGCGACTCACCATATATTCATAGGTAAGAATATATATAATAAGTTCTCATGTTATATGTATATCCACCCATGGAAGTGCGATTTCATATAAGGGGATAGGTGTGATTATGTATATAATAAATGCATACGTGTGCGGGTGATAATGTGATTATGCATGTTAGCATATATATAAGGATCCTCTTGTGTGTGTTCAAGTCCATGCGGACACGTACATAGGGGTCAGGGCATCCTTATGTATATGAAAAGGTGCATATGCTCGGAGGATGGATGAAGCAGCGCAGATTTGTCGCTGATAAAAGTTGCAAGCACAGAGTGTGGCTTGGCTCCTTTGAGGTAGGGTTCCTCTCCTAGCCTCTTTAATTCAAGAATGTTTTAAATTGTATTTAGCTGCCTTCTTAATTCTGCTTATATTAAATTGCAATTCTTGAATAAGTGTTAGTTAGGATAATTGTTTTGTTTGATAAACAAGTCATGGTTTTGTAATAAAACCCGTTCAACGGAGGTGCGCTGTCTGTAAAACTCACAGTGGTATACCTTGTTTGACATTATTTCAGAGATGTTTTCCTTATACTTAATTTCATTGTTAGTCGTAAAGCACACATCGTACTTGACCCTTTTTTATATCCCTATAGGGGGTTGCCCTATTTTCTGATGAAGAGCAGTTCATGGAGAGCTAAATCCCCTTATTTTTAGAGAAATGTCATTGAAAAATGTTTCAGCTCGTTTATTTTCAATTTTCTTTGAAATTATTGTGTCACTGGTCAAATGGGAAGAACCACTCTCAAGAATCCATGACTTGGTACTCTTACAGGCCTTTAATGCAAACCTCAGAAAAGCAAGACTTCTCCTTGTCCGTCTGAATTATCCTTCCTTTCTCACCATAGGAAATATGTCCAGGTAGGCTAGTCATGTACTTCACAACACAATGACCCTGTTTTATCACATCTTCCTGAAAATTGTTCTATGAAATAAAATTGGTTATGTTTTTAAAGAAGAGATTATTTCTGGGTCCCAGTTTGCTTCCTTTCAGAGTCACTTTCCATTTTCTCAGAATAACACCCCCTTGATTCACGCCTCTTCTCTAGGAGTAACAATTGAACCAGCATGAGTAGGCTTTTAGTCCAAAATCTCCACATCAGCAAAAATAGTCTCTGAACCTTGATCTTCCATAATGTTAACAAATTTTTCCAGAATATTGTTGTCAATGTCATGCCACAAACCATGTTTGTCTTCACTTATAGAGAAGTAATATTCTTGAGATATCATTCTTTTCTTTTGATGCAAAAAGGGTTTCCCATTAGTATTTCTTGTCCAAACTGGTCCAGATTTGGTTTTATTACCTGCATTACTAGAGGAAACATGTTTATTTTTATATTAATTAAGAGATGAATTAACATGCCTTTTTGGACGCTTATTTTCACCAAAAACCTCAACTTCCATGTTTCTCTTATCTTCTTAAAATCATTATAAACTTCAAGATACTTTTATTGTTCCTTCCATAGTACTTATTCTATCAAAGAAAGTTTCTCTTCATGGTTACTCACCATTTTACCATCATCGACCACATTCAATTTGAATTTTTTTCATTTCTTTAATTTAAGTAACTTCCCACTTAATATACTCCTTTTCCTTCGATCATCTTTTCAAATAATTTCATTAGCAGCCAATTCTCCTTCATGAGTTTTTTTGTCCTACTCAATTAATGCTTCCAATTAAAATGGGCGGTGGGGTATGCTTCAGTGATGTGTTATTTCTATTATTTATGCATGTACTGATCCAATGTTTATTGATATAATGATTAACAATGTGTGTTTGTAGATGTTTTGTGTTGACATGACCAACATAAATTAGTAGTCCAATGGGAGTTACTAAATGATGATATTGTGGTAATAATAGAAAGTAATTATAGAATCTATAATGGTAATGGATTCTTGTATCATTTATCATCACTGATCACATATATATAAGAAGTTTTTATATCTCATTTCATTTCCCACTATTTTCTTGCAGGTGGTTTCTTATGATGAGGCTGGTTCTATCCACCACCATTGATAACAGTGAGTTCAACATTGGATTTGGGAAAGATTTATTTCGTTTTTATTCTTTGGTTAAATTTTAATTAGGGATTTTGGGATTTTTTGGTTCTTTATACTTTTATAGTGCTTTCTAGATCTCGTTGAGGTGGATTCATGTTGTCATTTACGAAGGCTTACATGTGTATGCATAGGTAGGAATATAAATATATAAGTTCCTCCTTTATATATATTAACTCATGGAAGTATGAATATATATATTGGGGCTACGTATACTTATATATAGATATGAAAAATGCAAACATGTGTAAGTGTAAAGGGGTATATGCAAGTATAAACATATATATAAGGATCCCCTTTTGCATATTTGGCCACGAAAATACGTACATAGGGGCTTGGTGTCCTTATATATATGTGAAGTTGCATATGCGTGCATGCGGAAAAAAGGAAGATTCGATTTTTCGTTAAAAGTAGCACCTTGAGGTTGAGGTAAGTTTCCTTTTCCTAACCCTTTAATTTGAATTATATAATTGCTTGAGTATTTTAAAAAATTGTTTTCATTATTATATAATGTGTATATCCTATTTAAATAGGTTGTTCCACTTTATAATGACATCTTCACCTATTTTACATGATTTCCCTAAGCCTTCAACGTGGAATAATAGAAAGTTTCAGCCAACACAATAGTAGAAATTGAAATTTCCTTCACTTTAGAGATGAATGTGTCCTCATTTTGGAAAAACATAAACTGGGCATTCACATAAAAATCTAAAACGTAAAGAAAATATTTGTTTTCATTTCATCAGACACAAACAACTGGCTTTGAAAACTTCATACTTTATTCAGTAACATCATTGTGAAACACTTGACCTGGAAAAAGACAAAATTTAACCTATTAAAATAAATCCACCTAGGCATGATTCACGATGTGACTAGGGGTTTCACACCATGAATCCCTACCCATGGGAATTTCATGGCTTGAACTGAGGTTCATAGCCGAAAATGTTCTAGATAGGGGGGTTCACCCCTCAACTAAACATAATGGTGCTCCTAACCATATGAATTTTCAACTGAGAATGATCTTCCAATGGTCTATAGACCTTGTAATTGGATTTTGAAAAATGATCTCAATGTAGTTTTCACCTCATTGCATATAACCCCACGGAAAACACTAGTACGTTCTCCTCTAGATGAATTTTCCTAAAATTTCTTGGCTTCACCCGCTGGTGTGCTATCGCATCTCTCAATCAATATCAGATGATTCCCTAAGGTCATATTAAACCCAATATCCATCGATGTATTGAACACAATCCTGAAGTATATCCTCTAATATATGTATCATCTACTCTTAGTGTCTATCAATATATTGATGGTACATTGTGCTCAATATTAGATGATTCTCTAAGGTCATATTAAAACCTTTCCAAAAATCATGGCATAATATGTGCATCTCTCTCTGATATAATTCTTAAGGGAACTCCATGATAGTATTAGTCTTCACAGATATAAAACATTCCTATATTTTCTACTAGGTCCATGGCCACCAAAATAGACACCCTAATTCATCACCCATATTTGTCTCTCTAGGATTCAGAAACCACAGCGGTATGACATTATCTCATCAACTATTCACCAAATTATTCAAGGAATATAACTCTTATAAAATTGTAACACACCATCATCAAAGAGTGAACACTCAAGTGTCAGTTTACCACTTTCTAGTTGTTCCCACATCACATTAAACACAAGGTTAAATTCTATACTAACCTCCCCCAACCTATATGAGATTATATGGTAACTAATGGGGAAAAATCAATTGATTTCTGGTAATTAGAATCATCGATCCTCCAATTAGCGTATATAATCATAATGTGTTATTGTTCTTCAAAAGGAATTTAACATGGTTCCAAGGGGGGAGGGGGGAAGTGGAAGGGGGTGTGATGGGTTCTTTTGCAAGGGTAGGGATAGGGTGCAGGGGGTGTGCTGAGGGGGGTGGTGTGCAGTGGGCTGGGGGGAAGTGTAGTGGGTAGGGTGTGTGTGTAGGGGGGCAGGGGGGGTGTGCAGTGGGCAGGGGGGGTGCAGTGGATGTCTGCAGGTGGGGTGCAGTGGGTGTGTGCGAGGGGGGGGGGGGGGGGCAGGGGAAGGGAGAAGGGTGAGGGGATAGGGGGGAAGTGCAGGGGGTAGGGGAAGGGGGCGTGCAAGGGACAGGGTGAGGGGGCAAATGTGGTTTACTGGTGGCAAGGGGGGAGTGAAGGGGCAAGGGGGTGTGCAGTGGGCTAGGGGGGGAAGTGCAGTGTGAAGGGGGGATAGGGGTGGTTTGCTGTGGGGATGGGGAGGGGGCAGGGAGAGGGGGTGTGCAGTGGGCTGGGGAGGTAGTGTAGTGGGCAGGGGGTGTGCTGGGGAAGGGGTAGGGGGGCAAGGGGCAGGGGGTGTGCTGAGGGGCCAGGGGGAAGTGAAGTGGGTTGGGGGAGGGGGGGGAGTTCATTGGGATGGGGGGAACTGTAGTGGGAAGGGTGTGTGTGTAGGGGGGAGTGCAGTGGGCAGGTTTTGTGCACAAGGGGGGTGTAGTGGGCTGGAGGGGAGTGCAGTGGGCATGGGGTGTGTGCAGGGGGGCAGGGGTGTGCAGTGGACTAGGGGGAAGTGCAGTGGGCAGGGGTGGTTTGCAGTGGTATGGGGGGAGGGGGGAAGTGCAGTGGGTAGGGGGGAAGTGCAGGGGCAGGGGGTGTGCTGGGGAAGGGGGCATGAGGGGGGGGGGCTGTTTTTTATGGAATGTGGGGACATATAGCCACGGTTTTAAACCGTTTCTATAAAGATATAGACAAGGTTTAAAGCCGTGGAAAAAGTCCTATATCCATGGTTTACAACCATGGCTATATATATATTTCCTGACTTTGTATTCTGCCACGGTTTGAAAACTGTGGCTATAGGTTTTTCCCTATAGCCACGCCAATACTAGCCACGGTTTATGAAACAGTGGCTATAACCTATAGCCATGGTTTTTGGGCCTATAGCTACGGTTCGAAACCTTGGATATAGATTTATTTTGTAGTAGTGCTACTACCAAAATAGAGTAGGTAAACTTCCATGTTCAAGAACATCATTCATTAGGTTCTTCTTTCTGTTGGTTAACCGGGGTGACTACACAAGGATTGATGTTCAGTGGGTATCCATTTAACCAACTGAGTTTATGTGATTAACCAATTTTTATGTTATAGTTATTTAATCATCACAGAAGAAAACATTTCATTAGTGTGCAAGGAAAGACTACCAACCACCATGATTTTCAGTAAGGATAAGCCCATACAGTTCACAACATATAGAAATTATAAAAGAGTACAACAGAATTGTCAAAATCACCCCATCATTCTTTAATAGCCTGGTTATTATCTTTGTTAAGGTTTGGTTTCATCCATTCCCACAAAAATAGTATCATACCCACCCTGCATGATACACATTATGGAGAGATGAAGGAAAAATCCCTACATGGTTGATCAATGATCGATGTTCTTCTCCACACACCAAGAACTGGGGATGCGTGACTTGCAGGGGAGGAATGTCGAGGAATCCAACGGTGAGAAGGAAGGCTCCGGCATTGGCGCACCACTTTCCTCGAAAAGGAGAACTCCAAACACACCAGGAAGAAAAAGAGACAACCCAAGAGGAAGAAGAAGAAGGAATTCCCGTGTGATATAATGATGAGATCCCACTGTTATGGGAGATGGAAATTTGGATGGCCTTAGAGTCGGATCATGGTTCCCCATGCGGTTGGGAAGTTACGCATGATTGAATTAATTGTCATTTAACAATTCTCCTCAGAGGGGTGGTCATAACGGCTATGCGTTAAACATTTTTCTTTAACCATAAGGAAACATGTTACTGGGACAGAACTGGAAGGTAAGGGTAAGGGTGTGACACCGAGGAAGAACCAAACATTTTGGTATGTTAAGGTTTTCCCAACTCTTGGGGGATTTTAGATATTATTTATAGTCTTTAAATGGCTTGAAAGGGGACATTAAATCATCTTTATTTCAAAAGATATGTTGCAAGAGAGGAAAATCTCTAGAGGAGAAGGAGGTCTAGGACTCAGTTACTTCTCTGAATCAGAAGAGTACCCCCGAACCTGATGGGTTTCTGGGCTCCTTCTTTGTTAATTCTTGGAGTATCATTAAGGAGGAGCTTGTCAGTGCCATTCGGGACTTCTTCTATAGAGGTGGGTTGCCACGGGCTGTCGTTGCTACTACCCTAGTTCTTATTCCCAAGGTTAGTGACCCCACTACCATAGCGCAGTATCGGCCTATCAGCATATGAAACTTCACATACATTGTACTGGAAAACCTCATTAATAGAAGAATTTCCCAGTTTATCCACAGCTGGGTTGTGAAGGAACAACACGCCTTCATACAGGGGAGTTCTATTCAGGGGGAAATGGCTATTACATAAGAGATGATTGGGGAGATAAACAAGAAGGTACTAGGGTCCAACATCGCAGTCAATGTTGATATAGAAAAGGCCTACGATAGATCGGAGTGGGGGTTCATCATCTGTGCAATGAGAAGCATGGGGTTTTCTGAATGGGTTATTATCCTCTTGTTCTAATGATATAGCTCACTCTGGCTCACCTTGGCCTTTATGGGGAGGCAATTCGGATTCTTGGATATAGTTGGAGGAATCAGGCAAGGCGACCCTCTTTCTCCCAGCATCTTCATTCTAGTGCAGGATGTCCTGAGAAAGTTCATGGCATCCTCTATCTGAAGTGGTCATATCCTTCCTTATCACTATAGGGCCCGTGTCCTGGGAGTGTCTCACCTTCTCCTTGCAGATGACATGGTCTTCTTCATCAATGGGGGAAATTCCTCCATTAGGGGCTTTATTAGTATCATGGATTAATATGCTTTATGGATTGGTCAAATGATGAACAAGGATAAAAGTGGGGTTTACATGCCCTCTTCTTTCCAGACCAGGAGAAAGGATTACATTGTCTCTACCCTAGGTATTCGGATAAAAAACTTCCCTATGATCTACCTCGGAGCTCCCATTTCCCTTGGTAGTATTTGGGCTCGGTATTTTGAGGGTTTGGTCAGTAGAATTACCAACCACATTCTAAACTGGAAGAACAGGTTCCCATCCTTTGGAGGAAGGATCACCTTCGTCAATTGTGTCCTTTCTTCGATCCCTATGCATGTTCTCTCCACCCTCAAGGCCCCTAAGTCCACCATTATCCAGATTGAGAAGATCATGAATGGATTTATTTGGGATATCCACGGGGAGGAGAGATGTCAGTGGTCTGTGTGGAATAAGATTGCCAGGCCAGTGGAGTTGGGAGGCATTGGGTTAATGGACATGGGACATGCCAGTTATTTCCTCCAGGGCAGGCTCGGATGGGAGGTTATTGAGGGAAGCTCTTTGTAGAGTCAACTGATTCGAGGGAATTACGACTATGGCCTCCGCGAGAATGGTAAATCGCCTTCATGCCTCTAGAGATCTCTTCGGACTCACCTCCTCGTGTTTTTGTGTCACTCTCAGTGGGTCCTAGGTCGGAGGGACCTCAACTTCTTGCAGTGTGATTGGGGGGAGGCCTGCTGGACTTCCCTGGATAGCCTTCACCAAAAAGTTCCTTCTTAGAATCCAGTTCTCACCCTTCCTTAATCCAGGCGGTTCTATCTCCCTCTCAAAATGCCTTCTTTGACAGAATTTGCTTGGATGGCTCCCCGAATAGTTGCATCATCACTGGTTCCCCCATAGGGAAGTTCTCGTCTAAAGCCTATCGCTATTGTACGTCTGCCTAGTATGTGAGAAACCACTGGGGGAGGCGTCTATGGTGAAAATACACCCTAATTAAATTCTCCTTCGTGCATTGGAGAATCAAAAATCAGGCTCTCCCTTCGGACCTGGCGATTAAAAGGAAGGGGGTCCAGTTTTCCTTCAAATGCGCTTGTTGTTTGACTCCCTCAGAGGAATCCATGTTGCACCTCTTATTCCAAAGTGAGTGGGCTGTGCGGATCTGGAGGGAGAAAGGAGATTTCACTCTTCCCCCTAGTTCCATGGCTTCCCTAGAGGCTTTCTTCTTGGTCTGGTTTAGCGGCTTCCTAGATAACAGCCATGAGGTTGTGGCCGGGGCAACGCTTCTACATGTGGGCTACTGGTGCATTTGGAAGGTGCATAACCAGGCGCACCATGGGACTCAATGATCAGCTCTAGCATTGCTGGTTAGAGCCAAGTGCCTCACCTTAGAGCTGATTGGACTCCTCCCCCATCATGATGCATCACCTTCTCTCTATCGCTTCTCTTCCAGGACTGCTTCTATAGACCATAACAGCCGCAGGCATTGGGGACATTGGGTTCCCTGGATGACCCCCATTTCAGGCCTGATACTCAACGTTGATGGAGCTTGTGGATCTGGAACCATGCGTACTGGCGGTGTGGTATGAGACGCAACATGCTCGGTTATTTTTGCATTCATCGCCGTCTTTGGACTAGGGAACTCCCTTAAGGCAGAGGCATCAGTGCTGCTCAGTGTCCTCTCTCTTTTCCATTCCAAAAACCTTCCCCCGTCCTCTATTGAAATGGACTCCAGTATTGTGTGGATCTCTCTCACCGGCACCTCCTCCTTCCCCTGACATATCACTTATCTGATCCAAAAGTGCATGGCTCTCCTCTCTGATGACCTGGAGGTTCTCCATACGTGGCCTGAGGGAAACCGAGTGGCTGACTTCCTGACACCCTTTGCCTCCTCGGAGTGCCAAATGTGGTGTTTTTCTCCCTTGGATCCCTTCCCCCTTGTGGGGCGGCCCATGTTATCAGTGATTCTCTCAGCCTCCATTTCATTAGGCCGCCTTGAGTTGTACTGCTCATTTTTACCTTTTTGAAATACAATAAAATTTATTTGTGGAGGACACGGTGCCACAGTCACCGTGTCACCCTCACGGTGCCACTGTCACGGTGCCACCCTTATGGTGCTACCCTCACCGGTGCCACCATGAACGGTGTGCGACTGTCATGGTGCCACCATAACAGGTGCCACCATCACGGTGCCACCTTGACTGGTGTGCGACCATCACGGTGCCACCATAACTAGTGCCACTGTCATGGTGCCACCGTGATTATTGTGCGACCGTCACGGTGCCACCGTAATCGGTGCCCCCGTTACTAGTGCCACCATTTCAGTCAAGCCATGTTTTGGAAAAGTAATGGACTAGGTGGGTCTGGACCATCACATCAGATGCCTCTCAATCTATTCTTGTCCTAGAGAATCAACACTAAACCCGAAAAAAAGAGGGGTCCCGAACAACCACCTCGAAAGATAACTCACAAGAGTGAACCACATTGACATCTTGGAACACATCTCCCTCATGTAACCAAGCAACACTCGATGGTCAAACTGTCCAGTCATATGGGTTAGGGAGTTTCTTCCTCCATGTCAAGATATTATCCACTTTGGGTGGAACTGACTCGCCCTCACAGGTTTAATCGCATCCACCATAATGCGTCTTGATTAGGGATCGGGTCCTCACCTCTCCATAGTCAGGACTCTTTACAAACATCTACAGAATAAGGAAAACCGCACGTTCCATAGTTAACAAGGTAAAACATTCCATCACAACCAAGTAAAAAACAAAACAGAACAAAAATCAAAACAGCTATAGGTACTGGGCGCGCATCTGTATCTCCCGTTCCCAAGTATATTCTTCAAGCCCGCCATGACTCCACAACACACGAAACAATGGAATGGTCCATACACGAAGCACCTTCTCTTCATGATCCTCAATCCTCACTGGTCTTTCCACAAAAGTCACGTAATCCTCGATATCCATCTTTCCCCAGTCGAGGACCAATGAATCGTCATGTAGATGTCATCGGAGATGAGACACATGGAAGACATCGTGAAATCTCAGTAGCTGTGGTGGTAGCGCTAGCTGATAAGCCACTTCACTAACCCGCTGCAACACATAGAACGGTTCGATGAACCTGGGAGAAAGCTTACTCCCCCGGCCAAACCTCTGTTACCCAAGCCGATGGGAGACCTTCAAGAACACTTGGCTCTTGACCCCAAACTCCATGGGTCTCCTTATATTATCAGCATATAACTTTTTATGGTCCCGATACACCTTCATCCTCTCTCGTATAAGCTGAACCTTCTCCTTCATGCTCTGCACCACCTCCAGGCAGAGAACATCTGCCTCCTCAACCTCTATTCAGCACACGGGTGAGCAACACGACCTCTCGTACAATGCTTTGAATGGAGATATGCTAATGGTAGAGTAATATCTTTTGTTGAAGGAAGACTACACCAGAGAGAAGTGTTGTTCCCACGATCCCCCAGAGTCTATAATATATGCTCATAGAATATCCTCCACCATTTGGATGGTGAGCTCTGTCTGCCCATCTGTCTAGGGGTGGAAGGCAGTTCCAAGACGTAGCTGAGTGAAAAAAGCATGCTGCAATCCCCTCCAGACTCGTGAGGTAAAATATGAATCCATATCAGAGACTATGGATCTCGGGACTCCATGCATCTGCACCACCTCATCCATGTACCTCTGTGCTAGGGAATCAGCTGTACTTGACTCCAGGATTGCCATGAAGTGGGCTGATTTAGTCAGTCGTTCCACCACTACCTAGATAGCATCACAACCACCTTGAACTCTGGGTAGTACCATGGTGAAATCCATCGATATTTAGTCCCACTTCCACTCAGGGACATCTAATGGCTGCAACAAACCACCTGAAACACGGTGTTCAGCCTTCACCTGCTGACACACTAGGCACCTGGCTACGAACTCTGCCACTGGCCGCTTTACCGCTGGTCACCAAAACTGACTCCTCAGACCCTGGTACATCTTGGAAACTCCCGGGTGCACTTCTAGGGGTGAGTTGTGGAACTCACCAAGAAACCTTTCATGAATCTCCTCTGGAACAAAAAACATTCCTTGGAAGAGCATCTGATTCTAACCATCCTCTGTCCACCCTTCCAGAGAATTGGTTTGGTTAACCCCATCGTGCATCACTTCACTTTTTGAGTCTCCCCATTGAGACTCCTCTACCTGCTGCAACAGAGAAGACTACACTGTCATCTGATATAGGAAACCTCTACCACCAACTTCCTTCTTTGCGAAGAATACTGGAGCACCCAATGATGATGCACTTGGTCGAAAAAAACACTTCTTCATCAAATCGTCAATCTGAATCCGCAACTCTCGCAACTCAGAAGGTGACATCCAGTAGGGAGCCATCAAAATAAGACGGGCACCATCTTGCATGTCTATCCCGAACTCAACTTCACGTCGAGGGGGTAGTGTTTCCACCTTTTCAAGGAAGATGTCCATAAACTCACTGATGATCCCTAGGACTTCTACAATTTCTCCATCCACCGATTCCACTGATAGTTCAGAAAATAAGGAAAGGAGGGGCTTCTCTTGCCTGCTACTTTTTTGGAAACCCTACTCACCGATGAAAGTTACACATCGGCTGCCCAAATCTGAAAACATGATCCTTCCTCAGAAGAAGTAAATGACAACACATACATAGAACAACCAGTCAATGCATCGGATGACATCATATGGAAGTATCTGCAGTAGTAGAAGATCCTTTATCGACTGATGTGGCCCTATCATCAGTCTACACTATTGGCAAACATAATACAAGTCGGTCTAACCTATGACTGGTGTACTCAACACCAGTGGCACTGGAAGTCTCTTAGTGTTAATACCCAGATCACAGGCCAGACTGGGCACAAAAAAAGAGTGAAAATGTCATGTATCGAACAAGGAATAGGCAAGAGTACTAGACAAGCTGATCGTACCTAGAACGACTTCCAGACCTACTAGAACCAATGCCTCCGTAGTGTGTAACTGTCCATGCCCAGCTCCCCTGCCCCTCGGATATTGGCCACCTCCCCGACCATGCCTTGGTCAAGGTATATGAGGAGCACCCTGAGGCTGGACTCATCCTGCAACACCTGCCCTCAAAGGAGTGAGATCTTACTGCCCATTCTGCTGCAACTGAAAGGGCCGAGCTAGAAATTGTTGCGGCTGGGGCGGGTGCTGCACTGGCCCACCCCCATTGTACTGTACATGGTCCATGCACTGATTCTGAAGGTGCCCATGGCTACCAAAGATGAAGCACCTCGGTCCTGGGCCCGAAAGGAAAGGGCAAGGACCAGGGGATCAAAACTGGAACTACTGGGGTCTGCTCCCTACTGGTCGAAACCTAGAGGGACCTGATGTTGGAGGCCTACTGCTGACGACCTTCCCCGTCAATGAGCCCAACTGAATTCCCTCTTGCGATACACCTCCCAGCGTGTGCATCCTTTCCATCACATCAGCCTTATTCTGGACCTCCAAGTATGTCGGTAAGGTGAAGGGAGTAACGATATACTGAATAAAAGGTCAAAATGCCTCCTCTAAACGTCTCTCCTAAGACTCCTCATCCATAAAAAGTTCTGAAGTGAAGCGAAGGAGATCCTTGAACTTGATCCCCAACTCTCTCACTGACATGCTCCCCTACTGGAGGGAGAGTAGCTCCTACCTTATCTCATACTTCTTCATTGAAGAGAGGAATTATGCCTGGAATTCCTTCTCGAAGTCAGTCCACATCACCTCACCCTCCCCCTTCTCCCCACGATAAAGCATCCACCACTGACACACTACTCCATGCATCTGGCTTATAGCCCGAGGAACCCAGTACTCCATCGGAGCCTGGATTACGGTGAAAGCTACCATCAGCTCCTCTAGCCATCTCTCTGTATCCACATCAGAGATGTTTCCCTCGTACTTCCCAAGTGTCTGCTACTGAAAGGCATGAAGCATCTTCTACCATTGATCATCCTCCTCCTCTTGGTCAGCCCTCTGTCGATCAGCCAAGTCATCCTCCAGGGCATCGATCACCCTCACTACTTGTGGTCGTCTCCTAGGTTCCATAACTACAAGGTAAACAAGGAATGCCTAAGACCGAGTAGTGTAGAATATTGTTCTTAAGATTTCTTAGACTTCTTACTCATTTTAAATCCCCAAAATACCAATGAAACATACGAACACAAGTCATTATGATGCATGTAGCTTCCCTAGGGTCTCTACCCTGCAATCAGTGCAGCCTCACTTGGTCGTTCGATAGGCCCATAGTCCTTGCATCAGATCACGGGGGGGCCCTAAAACCCCATGTCCAATCCATTATTCCCTGTCCTATTTCACACACCAAGATTGTCCAAAACTGTTTCCCTACCAACCCATGCAATCCTCACTGTGCCTAACTCCGAACTCCATCCTATCTATCAACCCCCCTCTAAAACCATTATGTCACGACCTGCCTTCACCAATATGAGAGAAGTGACAGCAGATTGTCAGACCCTTTGTTCTTCAAGTTGAAGGAGAGATAATGACCCCAGAGACCTGCCTTCAATTGGTCTTGGAGTGGTGACTAGCACCAAAGGTAAAGAATCACACACAATATAGAATGCATTACCCTTTTTCTTTAATATGACAAGGATATAAGATAGTAAATCCCAACAACACCGAAACTGGGGGATAAATAGTAAGCCAAAGAAAATCATTCCCATATGCATGTAACAAAATTAATTCCATAAAGTACAAGGAGACTACAAAGGTAAAGTGCCAATATAGAGAAACAAATATCAACAGCAAATGTCCCAATGTCCGAGCTAGTACGACCCTGCATGATCCCTGAAGTCCTCCTGGAAACCTGAAAGCAGTTTTATATACGTAGGGTGAGCATACAAGTATACTCAGTATAGAAAATCAAAGACCCTCGTGCACAAGTGGGGAGGCATTCTAATGCCCTTTGAGAAAAGAGATAACCAAAGCACCTAGCAAGGAAAACTATCCCCCCATGCCTCACCAAGGTACATTTCCCAAATAACGCAAGTCATGTAATGTATAGTAATAGCACATCGATATTTCGGTACCCCGCGCCACTTTCCCACGGGTTATTGAAGTCATCCTATGCATCGAATTGCTCCCGCCATTCTCACCACAGTCCCACTGCCACTCCCCGCCCGCACACAATTGGGCCATCATAACCACACATCCAGCCCCCAAACACCTGTGCCACATCAACCACTTGTAACCATGCCTGGAAACACCTAGTCCAGAACAACTAGTGCCACACCCACAGACACCTGGGCCTTATCCCGAAGACTCTTGGGAAACAACCTACCCACACACACCTAGGCCAGCCACCACAACTACCCTTCCCAAAGAATCTTGGTCTATAATGGACCTCAGGCCGTCAAAGCCAGCCTGACGAGTCTTGGGATATTCGGGAAAGTTAGTAGAAAATGAGATAATAACCAGCCACTCATAGGAGTGTTGGGAAAAACACCCTCCCCCATGAAATGGGGGTGTTCGACACTAAGTGCTCAACTTGGGTGGGGAGAAAATAAGAAACATAAGAACTACAATTATATATATATGTAAAAATAACTCATCCCAACCTAGGGGTTTCAAAGCCAACATAAGCACAAACACCATCGTCGCTATTCATTCATAAAAGAATGGCACAACACTCATGTCCAAGTCACAACTCTTTCCCAAAACCAATTCCCCATTTAACTATTTATTTATTTCATGTTAAAGTGATCAAATTTAGGTGAATTCGGCACTACTGTGCAACTAATAGGCATAACCACCATCCAGAGAAAGAGAAAAAGCCGAACAAAAATTTAAGAATTCACACCCGGTTCTCTTTTGAAGTCACAACAACAAAGGGATCAGTGAGATACCTCAAAGTACAGGAACCAAACCAAGCCTCGAGATACATCCCCACACAGCTTTAGATTCGCAACCAACAATTGTGCCACAATAGAGGATCCCATCCTCATCCACATCACCCCATAAGCATTATACAGAACAATACACCTATAACCAAAATAGAGTAGGGATACTTCCATGTTCAAGCACATCATTCATTATGTTCTTATTTTTGTTGGTTAACCGAGGTGACCACACATGGATTGATAATCAATGGGTATCCATTTAACCAAACGAGTTTAGGTGATTAACCAGTTTCCATGTTACAGTTATTTAATCATCCCAGAACACAAGGGTTTAATAGTTCCCAAGGAAAGACTACAAACGACCATGATTTCCAGTAAGCATAATCCCATAAAGTTCACAACATATAGAAATTATAAAAGATTAAAGCAGAATGGTCAAATGCACCCTATCATGCTTTAACAGTGTGTTTATTATCTTTGTTAAGGTTTAGTTTCATCTATTCCCACAGAAACAATAGAGTACCCACCCCGCATGATACACAGTAAAAAGAGACGAAGGAAAAATCCCTACTTGGTTGATCAAGAATCGAATTTCTTCTCCATGCGCCAAGAACTGGGGATGCACGACTTACAGGGGAGGAATGTCAGGGACTCCAAGGGTGAGAAGGAAGGATCCGACATAGGTGCACCACTTTCCTCGGGAAGGGGAACTCCAAATGCACTAGGAAGAAAAAGATACCAGCCAAGAGGAATAAGAATAAAGAATTCCAGTGCGATATAAAGATGAGATCCTGTTGTTACGGGATATGGAAATTTGGACAGCTTTAAAGTCGGATCGTGGTTCCCCACATGGTTGGTCAGTTACACATGATGGAATTAATTGACATTTAACAATTCTCCTCAGAGGGGTGGTCATAATGGCTATGTGTTAAACAGTTTTCTTCAACCATAATGAAACGTGTAACAAGGGCAGAACTAGAAGGTACAGGGAAGGGCATGACACCGAAGAAAAACCAAACGTTTTGTTATGTTATGGGTTGCCCAACTCTTGGGGAATTTTAAATATTAACTATGGTCTTTAAATGGCTTGAAAGAGGTCATTAAATAATCTTTACGTCAAAAGATATGTTGCGAGAGTGGAAAAGTTAGGAACTGGAAAAGAACGCTTGGTGAGGACACGGTGCCACCGTCACCATGCCACCATCACCGTGCCACCATCACATTGCCACCGTCACCGTGTCACCCTCACGGTGCCACTATCACCTTTTCCACCGTGATTGGTGTGTGGCCATCACGGTGCCACCATAACTGGTTCCACTATGACTGGTGTACGACTGTCACGGTGCCACTGAAACTGGTTCCACTGTCACGGTGCCACCGTAACTGGTGCCCCCATGATCGATGCCATCGTTTCGGTGGAGCCGTGTTTTGGAAAAGTAATAGACCAGGTGGGTCCAAGCCATTACAATATATATACACCAGATAAATGAAATTGGTGGTGAATATGGCATTTTTCTCGCATAAGTAAAAAGAGATACGAGAATCTCTTACAACTTGAAGAATTTTGGATCATGATCCTAATAAATGAATAAAATAAATTGAAACATTAAATATCATGAAAATGGAAATTAATGATATAAAATTTTGTATTTAACTATATAAAGCAGACAAATGTAATAAGTGGTGAATATGGCATCTGTCCTTCTGAAATAAAAGTGAGAGTAGAAATCACATTAACTTATGTCTTCACATCCTTCGAACTCATTAAAACCTCCTGTATGATAAATATTTGTTTATTATACACCTATTACAAAACCATATTAATATATAAAATACCATAAATTATTTTTTATGACATTTTATTACCTATTTATTATTGATTTCATGTTAATGTTACGTTTCGAAGAATAATCGCTTTGTTTTTCATGTGTGTTTTCATTTTTAACATTCATCCCTCTTACATAGATCATGGTTTAATCCTCCCTAAAATTTAAACCATGATATAAATTTAATATATATTAAGAAAATATTTATTTAGAGTGTTCCATAAAATTTAGCAATAGAAAATGAAATGCACCATTCATTGAGATGGTAGGTCCTGCATATACATGAACGATGTTTCCATTTTATTACTGTATTGAATGAATGATAAGTAATATTAATAATATATAAATTTTTATTATAGTATTATTTTTATTATATATATATCCCATATTATTATTAAACCCATCATTAATAAATTCCATGTAAATCATGAATGAATCACATCACATTATGAGGAGGTGGTACGCCGTACACACGAACGACATTATCATATTCTCAAAAAATAGAACTCATGAAGTTAATTATGATATAATATTTAAATAAGATTAATAACATCATAACTATCATATAAATAATATATAAACTATAAATATATCATTACGTCCAACCCAAAATTTTGGTAAGAGAAAAAATGAATCACATTGGTTCGTGAGGCAGTAGTCAACCGTACACAGGAAATATGAATTCGTAACCCATTTGATGGAAGTGTGTGAGTTTTTTGGTCATTCCATTAACCTAAAAAAATCTTAGTATATGGAATATAATTATTTTATTATATAATAATTGTATAATAATAATCAATGGGTATGGATAATTAAAAGAAATAAAGGCACTCGTTGAAAAAAATTGTCTTTTTTTCCGGAATCCTACATAGTTTTATACTAATACCTTCCTAGGGGGAATTACTACCCAAAATAAGGATTATAGGGTGAGTTAATGTATGATTGGAAGTTATTTTGGATGGATTTTTTCAATGAAAATGGATTTAGTGGTGTGAATATTGGGGGATAGTGAGTTCCCATTAATAATTGTGAAAGAGTTTCATTCTTCTAAATAACCAATAATATTCACTATTAAGAAGTCACCCTTACATCATGTGGCACCAAAAATGATTAATAATTTAATGGAGAGATTAATAAGTCATTATAAACCTCTAAAACACAAAATAAACATATTTTTATCATGTTATTCCTTATTCTTTATGTTTACTCAAATTTTCCCTTTTTGTTTTTACCAGGGTAACTTGTATTTTTTTATTTACCTATGTAATTGATCCTTTACAAAAAAAATTAAAATATTTTTATTATATAGTTTAGAACAAATTTTATTGATAATTAAAACCAATTTATAAATTAAAATTATGTTTCCGTGTAATATTAGTTTTAATACAAATTCATTTAATGCGCAAAACTTCATTTTAACCTTAAACTAAGTAATTAAATATAACTATATTCACTAATAATTATGGTAAAAAATTAATTTGAACTTGTTATAAAATAATTTTTTTTATTATTATAAATTAGGAATCCATTTTTATAATTCAATTCAGATAATTGGATAATTTAATTTACAATTAATCTAGCACGAGTGACGGGAAAATGAGTTTTTAATGTGAAAATGGTCAAAAGTTTAAAATTATTTTATATACAATTTCAACATGAAATTTATTTAAATGAAGTAAATTTGAATAATATATTTATTATTTAAATATTTAATGTTTATAGTCATTTTAAAATATAAATTTAAATTATAAATTAATTATACTAAATGATAGCTTTCAATTAGAATTCAGTACGTTTCAATAAAATGAAAACAATTGAAACTTCTCCAATAAATGAAAAAAATCACTGTAATTTAATATTGGAATTCAAATTTTAAAATATATTTTTCGTTTTTAAAATTAATTTTATAAATGAATAATGTTTTAGTTTTAAAATACGTCTTCCATAAATAGGTTACATAACCATTCTTTATAAAAGAAATATAGTTTTAAGCATAAAATTGGATTTATTATTATCTCTTATATAAAAATAAATAAAATTTATTTTAAATAGTTTTTTGAATAAAATTATACATATTTCATTTATATAATTCATAAAATGTATTAATTTTAATTATTGAGGTAAAACATGTTTGTGTTCTTATGAATAGCTTTTGAGGAAATTAATTCCTTCATTTTTAAAAGGTTTTAATTTTATTTTATAATTAATTTGTTTCAAAAAATAATTAATTATATATATTCAAGTTTAATACATATATTTTATTTATTTTCATAATACTATACAGACATTTCATTTCATTGGTGTGGTGATAACTGTCATATTACATAATAATATTATAAGTGTAAGTAAGGTTTCATTTACACTCTGTGTTACTAAAAATAAAAGATATACTTAGTATTGAGTTTAAAATAATCCAAATGTAGTGTTGTGCATAAAAAAATATAAAATAAAATTTTCTTGTATATAAATTATAATAATGATTGAACATATTTGAAATGAATTCCCAAAATTAGTGGTTTTTATAATGATTCCATGACCCGAATGATCAGGTTTGAGTTGGAGATCCAAAATACATCATCCAAGAATCCCTCTATATAGAAGGATTCCAACTATCATATTGGGTTTGAATGAAGTGATTGGGGAAAATATAACCTTATTATGATATTCATGCAAAAAATATAAATAAAACTTGAAACTCCTTAGAGTGATCAAGGTCAAAGATAGAGAATCACAATGTAATATCGAATGGAACACATGCTATAGAAATAAATAAAGTTGGATCCCATTGTGGTAAGACAAACTAGAGTTATAACTGAATTTAGATAAAAAAATAAACACAATGAAATCCTCTAGAGTACATCCAGGTACCAAAACTAGGTTAATTATCTTTAGTGAAACCATCTTTCATGGGACCCTTTCCTTTTCTAGGATCCCAATACATGATTTCTACACATGCAATGAGATTCCCATACTTAATTTGGGAAATAAAAACTAATTTGATACCAGTAATACATCCTTAACATGTTTTTGTGAGTATAACATGAGTATTCCATGATATCATTAAATGTATAAGAAATTATAAACAACCATACCCCAAGAATCAATGTGATAAACATCTATCAAGAGAACAATTCATACATACTTGAGTTCCATGAATAATGGAATATCTTAATGGATTTTTGGAACAATCAAGGCCAAACCACAAGGGTGATTTTATGTAACTATTCATCCACAATTCATTTAGTCAACATGTCACTTGGAAACCACAAGGTTCCTATAAAACAAGTCATTTGGAATCCACAAGCCATAAAGATAACTTGTTTCTTAATGTGCACAAGGCTTTGAGTGATTATGTCACTTGAGATCAATAGGTCTAACGTTTCTATTTTCAATGTCATGTAAACCCTTTAATAAGGGATAAACATATCAAGAAGGTTCAATAATTCTTAATACCATGGAAATTCATCCAAATTTATGGTAATACATATAACATGGAAATAATATAAATGAAACATAAGAAATGTCATCATGAGAGTTCAATATCATCATACAATAACTTGTGATCAATACTTAACATGATATAAAGCTATATAAACATCATATGTGAATAAAAGAACCATGAATGGGTCTTAAAGTTTACACAAACACACACCCATATGTGAACATTTTCAAGCACTATAAAATATGCTATGCCACCACCATAATCATACTAATGTGGAAAGTGTATACTAGGAAACTAAATGGGAATGAAAATACCACATTAAGGTTTTCGACATAAACATCACAATTTTCAATAGTTTTATCACATGAACTAAATTAAAATCCCCATAAGAAAACTCTTGCAAGATATTTGATCTATGAAACAATTACTAATCAATGTGACATGGTTTTTTAGTAAAGTGGAAATGAAGAACAATCCATGGGTAGAACCAACACTAACAAAATTAAATTAACAAAAATGGTAACTTTGAGTCTTGATGAAATAGAAAAACATTATTTCTCATAGATAATGAGAAGAAAATAGATTGAAGTCCTATATGAGTCTAAATAAATAAGAAATATATTATACTAAGATTGTTCATGTAGGAAAAAAATAAATGCAGAAAAATTAAAAATTCTCATCAATGTTATTCATGGAATAACTCAAAAAAGATCACTAAAAATGGAAATATATCAATGCATTATATTGACAAAAAGGGAATGTGATATTGAGAAAATCAATGATGTAAAATGATCTTGGATGAAGAGACCACATTTTTAAGACATATTTATTATATAAATTGAGAAATTCATTAGAAAAATATGGAGTCATCAAAGAGGATGAAGTAATCAATTAATAGTGGAAAATATTAAATTTAAAATCAATTTATTACCTCCATAAAATTCTAATATATGTAACCATTTAACACATTCATTATCAGAGAAAAAGTATTCGTTTTAGAAATTTCTAAATAATACATGACCATCAGGACACCTTACCCCACAACCTAGCATTTTTCATTGTTTCCTTTAATATGAAACCAAAAAATGATTCCCCTACTACATGTTCCTAAGATACAAGTCGATTGACATTAACCACTCCCTCTAAATAGGGAATGTGAAAGTTTCACATACTGTAGCTAATATAAGTGATGACAGAGTAAATACTCTCTAATATAGCTTGGCTATTCTTTCCCTTGTTAACATTTAATATAAAGGCCTAGAATGTACCACCATGGAATATAGTAAAACATGCTGTTTTATTTTATTTCTATAAAAAACCTCTAAAAACATAATGGATCACATGTCCTCGTAAGACTGATATTCCAAGTAGCATGATCAGGTTGAATAACTGATTGATGACTTTTAGAGTGTGGTTCAGGTTTTAAAATGAGTGGTAAGAGAATGTACAACTAATAAAAACATACCATTAAATTAATTGATTAATGATTGTATATCATGGAGAATTGGATCAATAGTTTCAGTTTGATTCTTGCTAGAATAAAGACATGGTGATTTGAGAAAATGAAATATTGTTCCTATGACAAGGAATATATTAGAAATTATTTGGACACAATAAGTTGGATGTGAGGTGTTTAGACCAAGACACACTGGGTCAAGGGATGTGGTGTTAGTAGTTAGATAAGGATATTATAACCTAGTTAATTCAAGCTTGGAACATGAGGTTCAACACATGCATATTGATAACATCTTAGTGTACATGATATTTTTTGTTGAGCATTAAAAATATATGTATACCATAATAAGTGTCTTAAGAGATAATTAGTTATAAGAAGAGCTAAATAAAGAATTATTTTTTTTGGTGGACTGGATCCTTAGGATATCACTAGGGGAGTTCCTTAAATAAAATCCTTAGGATGTAGTTTCCCACTATAGACAATTGAGTGGTAACCCTTGTATGCGATGGTTTATGACTAAGTGGGACCGACCAATGGATATTTTTTTGGAACATGTATTATATTATATAAATGTAATTATAATTGATTTGATCATGAGACACCAAAACAAGTTACTTATAGACTTCAATGAATGTGATCATGGTGATCTCAGTGTGCCTTGGGTTAGGGAATTGTATGATGGATGAGATGATTTTATCCTCTAAGTCAAGAATCTTTGAGAAATACATGATCTGTGGTAGTTCAATTTGAGTAATTTTATTTAATGGGGTGTAGTAATTGTGGAATTGTGTTTAGAACACCACTAGTAGGGGATGGGTGTAGTGAAATGGTCATCTTGGGTTTTTCAAGGAGAAGCAGACATGGAAAAATTATTTGGGGTCAATCCAAATTCAAAATTTTTAATCTAACGAGGATTAGGAGTTGTACCCTCACCTTTTATTAGGGGGTTTGAGTTATTTTTATGTTAATATCATCAGTATTCCCCTATGGATTTGCGTTATTTGTAAATTCTGAAGGTTAGAGTAGTGTTTCTCAGAATTGAATATTGAGATTGGGCACCTATGGTGGGAAACTCCATAGGTTATCATATAAAGGGGAATGTTACATGATAGTGTCTTGGTTTATATGGTATTTCATACACAATGTTTTAGTGATTTAATTGATATTTTTTAGAATGTATCAGGACTCTGATGTCTTATGCCCCAAATTCTTTATGTAGCACTTGGAAGAATATTGGTCATTCATCCATGTAATGATGTCATTTGGGTGAAACTCATTTTCAAAGTTGGTCGGTTAATTTTTCATTATTCCCCAATGAATCCCAATTAGTAGATGTTCTATGTTAGGGATATTATAATATCATGTTCTTTTAACTTGATGAAAATTCTAAAATAATTTCAATTTTAATTTTGTATATGGTGCAAATAAAAATTGAAACCTATAATGGATTTCAGAGGGCCGTAGAACTTACATGTGATGTTTTTCGATTTGGATTAAGGATCTATCGGTTTATCTGATGTTTGGATGAGTTTCTAGAGCATTTGAAATCCAAAAAAAATCTTGGAGAAGTAGTTTGGGGTTCATAGTTTGTTGAAACTTTTGAAACCTCTATGGGATATCGGGTATCCTATTATAATTGTGGAAATTTTTTCACATGGTCTGTTATACCATTCACCTTTTCTTGCCTGACCATGAATGAATTTTCCATTTTATTACAAAGGTGAACTGCATTAAATTTTCAAGATTTTTCTGCACGTTCAGAAAGTTACGTAGGGTGTGGGGGTGAGAGAGTTCCAACGGCTTGGTTGGAACCCAATTTTTATACACATGTTCCCTAATCTTGTAGAATGTAGCTTCTAGGGAGAGGTAGAAGTATTATTGTCACACAATTTGGGAAACCATGTGGCTCATTAATGGGGTTGAAATGAATATGTTCCTTCACTCCTAGTAAAACCAAAACACCTCTCTTTCTCCCTCATTTCTCCCATTCAAGGAAGCCACATCGATTTCCCCACTTCACCTATTCAAGTATTCCATGAATCTACCTCATTTTTTCATGGAATTGAATGTTTTAAACTGTGTTAGATGTTTAATGGTATGTAAATTTTTCTTCACACATATTTTCATTGTTTGTCTTTCCTACACGGATTCTATTTCTAGGGTATCACATATTCCCTATTTCTAGGGTTTTGTTAAATTTCATAAAATATTCCCATTCCATGATGAATCAATGCATGAAAATGGATGAAGGTGGATTTAAATGAATTAGGTAGGTGGTTTATACCTATTTTATAAAATTAGGTTGTTTTATAAATCGCAACATAGTTCCACAAATCAAACATTCTTGAAATTTTTCCTCAAATTAATATACCCTTAAATTGTATGAGAAAACCATGATTTAAACATGATATTTCACCCATATGTGTGGTTGGAGGTAGTTAACCTCAACTAGAACAACCCATGAGGTTGGTTTGTTTTAATTATCACATCCCCACAAACCATGGGACGTTACAAAGTAGTTGACCATGAAATTTTTTAATGGGAGACATATATAAATTAAATTAATTGTTAAAGATTCAGTATCTATTCATATACATGTGAATTGAATAATGAAATGGAATAAATAGGAGTTGTGGAATGAAATGACAAATAACAGCGATTACTATAAATTATGTAATTTTCTAGTGAGGTGGAATAGACACTAACATAGACCTCGTTATTTTCACTTTTATATTTATTGATTAATGAAATGAATATGATAAATCCAATGGTAATTGAAACTAACATGGTCCCTTTAATATTTATATATTACATTTAGAAAAGATCTCACGGTATGGAACTGATGTGAGGTATCACTGTATAATGCTGATCACCCGTTTACATATTTTATATTAGATGCCATGGACTATTACCTTGGATCTAGCTTTATTGGATAGATTTAGAAATGAACCATATGCTCCCAAAAAGTCTATATAGTTCTTTCTATAGATTCAATATGTGGGCTCGAAGTGGATCCCATAACTATGGGCCATGGGTTCCAATCCCACATCAGTTAACATTACATATAGTTTAGTATGGATGACCTCTATGGACTCAAATATGAAAAATTAGTCAATAGCCTAGGGTTCTTGTCCTTGTTGGACTAATACATGATTATTTTGTGAATTCCATTGTATTAAAATACTTAATATGTTTTCATAGGCATATCAGTTTTTTAACTCTACTATTTAGCTATTCATTGTTATAGACTACTTGATCACCCCATCTGCTTCTATAATGGGTTGTACTTTTTTATCATGGTATATTATTCTTGTTATATCTTCATAATAGTATATTTTAGTAACCAAATAGATATCATGGATAAAGGTTTGGGATCATGGATTTTTATATGTGTGTTTATATCTGTATATGGGAGCATTAGAGGACAATATTGATCAAGATTTAATCATTCTTGTGGAGATAGATTTGAATATTTTTTCATGTCATTATACATGATTATGTATGACTAGCTGTATGTCTATTATTGTATAATATAGTATGACTAGGAATTAGTATGCATTTATTCACTATTTGTTTCTAGTTTTTAATGTCATCCACTTCTTTATAATTAATTTTCATCCACTTTTGCATTATTATAAAATGTGATGTGCTACTCTTACCATGAGGGTAAAATCTCCCCACTGAACCACCATTAGAATCACACTATTAGTCATAATCCTCTAGAATATATAGAGTTTCACCTGGTTTTATTTGATGACTATTCAAGTACCTGTTACGGTGTTAGCTAAGTCATCACATTACACTTATAATATATAGGAACACATGAAAATGTTTTTCTAAAAGAAAACCATTTTCTATTAAAGTGTATAATCCTTCATTTAAAATAATGATCATTATCTTAACCTATAAAATATAAATATTACCAAGAAAACTGATTTTAAATCGTAAAAAATTCAGGTAGGAGCCATGGAAAATTATCATTATAAAACCCTTAAAAAGGAATAACATACTGAGTTATATCCAATATAATTATCTCGAGTAGATAATCATTACCAAATGCATTGGAGATATATATATGTATTAATGTCTATCAGAATTTTTTTAAAGGAACAAAATATAAATAAATCACATAAAATAATTCAATGTTATCAATAAATATCAGAAATTATTTAATTTAACATATATGCATAAGTACATTCAGGCAACATTGAAAAATAAGGATAATATCCCATATGATAGAAAAATATTTAAAAAAAACCATAAGAATGGGAACTAATATTTTATATTGATATCCCATGAAAATATTAAATGTATTATTCTTAATTAATTATGGTTATGCTAATTTGAAATTCTACTCATGTCATATATGTAAATATTTTTTTTTACAGTTTTGTAAAAATCAAAAATACATCACAATAATTTTTTTTAAATCATTATTAAAAAAATGGTTAATAAATTCCAAAATGGTATAAAAATACAATTATCATTCATGTGAAAAAATTAATTCTATTATTGAAACATTTTAAAGAACAAGGATATGATGAAAAACTAAAATAAAAACTTATAGCTTTTTAGATAACCTTTTAAAGAAAACTCTCATACATGGACTCTAAATCTTCATGTATATACATTAACACCAATAAAATTATGTTCTATTATTTATGTAATTTTATTAAAAAATTTCTATTATTAATAAATTATAATTAACACTATTATTTCATTTATTTCAATGTAAAATTTAATTATTTTATTGGCTAAGTCTACATTATGTGTTTTGAGGATGTTCTATTCATAATTTAAAAACATATTCATTGTGTTGAACATGGTAAATATTATCTTTATTCTATAATCCAAAAATTATTATTGATGGCATGGTTATCATATCTATAAATTAAATATTTATCTATTATCCATCTAGGAATGGGGTACATGAAAAATGATTCACATCTCTTTGTGGAGGAGGTAATCCACACATACACACGAACTATGTTATCATCTTTAAATGGATGGATATGTATGAAATTATATGAAATATTAAATATAATGATTTATAAATATTCTATTAATATCTTATATGTTATTTAAATCAATAATAATTACCACTCTTTTCAGTGGTGATGAAAAATGAAAAACATCACTTAATAGATGTGTTAATCAACACATAAATATTAGAAATGCGTTAATTTACCATAAGATGGAAAAGAGGATGAAACTTTATTGTAATATATTTTTAATATAGTTTATACAAGATGATGATGCATATTTTATTATTTCAAAAAAGGATAAATAATAGTTTTATGAGGCTTAAGAAGATATAAAAAAAGAACTTGGTTAAGATGTATACCTTTTTATTTGGAAAACCACCATTAAATTGAGATTATGGAATTATCGGGTGATATTTTAGGACAACAAAATGGTTCGATGACAAGGGAAATTAATTTTAGAGTTGTATTTGGGTATATTTTTAGAGAAAAAAAAGATCCTGAGTATTGAAGTTAATCATTTTATTACATAATCATTTCATTACATGGGAAAAACTCATGATATTTTAATTTTTAGTTTCTCAGAAATTAGGAACATAATACATGAAAAAATAAATCATTATTATAATCAATGTGAAATACTTATCCATGGGTTCACCCTATGTTACTTTTACTATATCTCATATCCTAAGAAAAAACATAAAATGAAATCTGTTAGTATTATATCAACATGGGAATAAATAAGGAAGAAATTTAGAATTGGATGATGAGTCATATCAATAAGAATGTGAGGTATAACCATAAAACATGATATATATATCATGAGGAATATCATAAAAAATTAAATGAATCTTAACATGAAAATGTGGAAACAACATAATAAGGAGGAATTTGTAAGAACCTGGTTTTTCTCTTAGGTATAGATTCATAATATTTCGGTATAATTATTTATTTATAACCAAATATTGATATATAAGGAGTTCATGAGGTTTATAAGGATTTATGACGGTTTTTGGAAGCTCAGAACCCTTTATGATGGAGAAAAAATGTGTCTCATGGTTAATAGAAACCATGAGACCTAGCAGACATGGTCTCTCCAAATAGTGTAGGGTATGATGGAGGGACAAGTAGGGTGAACAGGTTCCCAAATCGTGAACCATGGGCTGAACTCCCATGAACATACCACAAAAAATGTAGCTGATCCAAAATCAATCTTGTAAAATGATTTCTTGAACTATGTGGGTCTAACTGTGTGGGCTCCCCATGAGATAGTTTGAAATGAGTGGTTGGCGCACAGTTTGGCCAATTGTTTGACCAAACCGTGCACCCCTATTTTTCTTGGGTGAAATGGAAAAAATTTCGTTGACTAAATTTTATTCAACCTCTTTATTTTTCCAATTTCTAGTGAATTAGTCCCTCTATTATCATGTTGGTTCTTCAAAATTTCTCTCCTGTTTGTTATTTTTCTTGTTCCTTCATCCATTGTCAAATCGATGTTCTAATGATCTTGTTGGATTCTACCTGTTATGGTCTTCAATCCTTTAGTTATTTCCATTTTTCCATGTCCTTGATGAAATTATTTATATGAAGCCACGTATGCCATATTTTTAGGGTGTGGATACATTTTATATGTTTCTCTCAATCCAACCCAAACTAAAGGATAATTGTAGATGAGGAGAGTGTTATAACCATGTGTTTGGTGGTTTATCACTCATCCCTGATGTATAGATATTACAAAAATTGTCGCTACTATGTATACGCAAATTTTAACTATCATTTCCTTTTTAATTCATATGTATTGAATATATTCATTAATCTCATATTATAGATCCTGATAAATATGTGTACTCGATATTTGGAGATTATTATCTCAATGATGTCCACTACAAGTAGGGTGATTTCATAGTTTATGCCTCTTAAATATTTTTTATAACCATTTTTACTTTTGTTTGGGTCATCCACCACTTTACCTTCATAATGTTAAGTGTTATAATTAAATGGATCGTTTTTTAATGTATGTTACATCATAGTATCACATGACCCTTCTAAGTTGAGAGTCTAAGTCAACTAAATTAATCTTCAAAAGTTAAATGGTATGTATAACTATGGATCTCACTTGGCCTTGTTTTTATAATTGAATGGTGGTTTATTTCATTTTCTTATCACATCTTGTCATGTTAATGATAGGTAAAGGAAAAAACCTAATAATTAAATATGAAATGCAAAAAAATGGTTGTAGGTCCTTTTATCCTTGTCACGTTAATGTAAGTTATGGAATAATTCAATTGACTTATTATAAGGTATGAGTATTACATAGAATAAATTAAAAAATTAATTTTGTATAAGTTACTATTACATGTGGACTAGTTAAAGTTTATAGGAGTGGTCAGACTTGACCCAACCTTGAATTCCCTATGTAATTTCATGAGCACATAGGGGATTCCATTTTCATTAAAGGATGTAGGTTACCAAGGGAGATAGCCTCTTCAGAACCTATTCCTTGTCTACCCTTGGATGCCCAACATGTTTCTATAGGATTCCTTCAATGTAACTAAGATATTATAAAACCATTGATATACTATTTTGATCTATCTTAACAGTTCATACATGTGAAACCATGGATACAACCATTGGGACTAGTCGTTTCATTGCTTCTGTTCCCTTGGATAAGATCTTTAGACTTAGATAGAATCATATTACAATAGTATGCCTTCATATAAGCCCCTTGGATTACACTCAGACCCCCTATCTCTAGGCTATAGATTATTACTGAGTTATCTCTGCCCATGAGGTCATGGTTTCCATAGTTTATACGTTGGATTATATACATTGTTGTTATCAAAAGGATTCCTTGGTTATTATCTTAGATCCTTTGTTATTATTATTATTATTATCAGATGCCTTGATCAAACCTTGTATCCTATTACACCACTTATTATGAATTAGAACATAATTAACTAATGATTGTATGTTCATACAATATATGTGGATGAAGAAGATATTGGGGTATTTAATTTATTGTACTATATTCGCATTCATATATACCATCAAATTTTTTCAGCTTATACAACACTAAATGGATGGTATAGACATCATTGGTGGTGGCCTACTAGGATTTATCTGAAACCATATCTGGGAAATCATTAGTACCCTGGTACATTATATGTATGATGTTTTTTAATAGGGGAAGTATCCTTCTTTGGGTACCTGTTATATATTTGTTTCCATCATGAGTGATCTTAGTAGCAGATGATCAAGATAGTTATAGGGATACATGATAATTTTTGGATTCTTTTTGGTTCTTTGCATAACATGTATTACAGTGTTCCATTTATACCTATTTTGTAGTTTAATAGAGACATGATAAAAATTATCATCATATTTTTAATATGATTTCATTTCCATATTTTCAATATTTTATTTATTCTTTGGGTGTTAATAACTTCTACCGATCTGGTGGGTTAATGATCTTGTCCTTTTATAGTCTCTGCTTTTGTTGTGCCATCTATTCACATGTGATTCCACTATTTCACCATTTTTAATTATATGATGTTCTCCAATATTCTTATAATTGAATTTCGTCACAATGGATATAAATTATGCCTTTTCTACTAGTCGGAATCCCCTGGCATATGGGGATGTGTTCTTGAGGCCATGTGGAGAACCAGATACACGGAATCATTGAGTGGCACCCAAGTTGGGATATCACAAAGTGGAATTAGAGGTTTATTTTATTTCCATCCTATTTTAGTAAAACAGAAAATATATTAGGAACCCATTGGATATTTGTTATAAGATATTATTGGATGTAGAAAACCCACAATCAGGGTAAATACTATGTTGCCTAAAATGGGGATTGTTTTTCTGTATTTCAAATATTATAGTTGATATACATTCACTGTTTGGTGATGTACATGTTATGTTATGGTTATTATTATTCTTATGATTGATGGTTTTATTATATATTTGGATCGATGTGAAGAGGGAAAGGAATCATCAATCATGCATCATTATAGTTACTTTGAGAAATCACATGCCATGCATATTCCATTATATATAGCTGAATTTCACTACATGTATTTCTTGTGATGATTGTGATTGTTGAGTGAACTACGGTAGTTATATATTATTAATTTACTAGTAACCTCATCTATATTATAGGGAGTCAGTTATTTAAATTTACAACATCAGTACAAATAGTGTTTTCTTATATATGTTTATGGTAGAATCTTAAATATCTAGTTTCAATTCATGTTATATTTTTACCTAGGGTTACATAGACATATATTTGGATGTTATTGAGTTATCAACATTTTCAATTCTAGAGGTTTATGGGCCCTCGTGGATTGGAGTGGGTAATTTTCTATTCTGAGGTATCATATATTACCTGTTACATTCTGACAATGAATGTCATTGACGCTAAATAGAAATTTAATCGTTGTCGATTTTAGTGATAAGGTTTATGGGACCTTATTCACTATAAAAGGAAATATGTTTAATCAACCATTATATATTTATATTAGTAAATGAATACTAGAAAATTAAATCTTGGCTTAAAAAATAAAACATTTTTCAATAAATTAATAGGAAAAGTGTCACTAAAACTTCCAGTTATGAGGAAAACTATAAATTAAACACAAAAAATTACTAGTACTTGTAATTATAAGTGGGTGGTTGAAGTAGTAAGTTGGTTAATTAGACCTTATTATTATGATATTCTTCTATAAGTTCCTATTTCTGTAATAAAATCTTGTTCTGAGGTTTGTGATTTGAATTTTTGGAGATACGACACCATGATGACCTCATGTTGTGCACTAGGAATGTGGAGATGACCACACTCTAAATATGGTGGACCCTAATATGTTGGTTTTTCAACTAAGATATCCACCTAAAGTACATCCATATATATCTGAATTGGAAATTGAAACTCATCTTCAAGAAAGTTTCTTGTATAATTCCATAGGCTAATGAGTCTTCTATAGAGGCCACTCTACTTATCATTAAGCATTTGGAAACATCTATAGAGATTAGTGTCTAGTTTTCACCATTATTTTTTTTGATTCAACTGCGAAGTAGTGGGATGTGATTACCTAGGATGGTCATCATGAAGAGATTGTCGTTGATAACTTCTAGACTTCCTTTTATGATCACTTGTTTCCTCAAATTATATGAGTTTACTAATACAAAGTTTTCATGTCTCTATGGAATGGTTATTTGTTATTGAGGGACTATTCAGCATATTTTACCCAATTAAAATGCTTTTCACCGCTTCTAGTTAGTGATGAGATTTTGATTGCTTGATGGTTCGAATATGGGATCTAATATGCTATCCATACCTAGGTAAATGTATTTTACCTACATACTTTCTCAGATATTGTAAATTAGTCTCTTATAATTGAGGGAAACCAGAGGGAAGAAAATATTTCGAGCCACGTACGTTTATCTCCAAGGCATGGTAGTAGTTCTTCATGTAGCAGGAAGCTTTTCCTCGATGTTTTTTAGAGTATTGGTGGTAATAGTAACTACACTAGATGCTTTGTTATATGCCATTATTTTGGAAAGTAGGGGATCCTGAAGACACAGTGAGATGGAGACCCTCTGTATTTCTATTCTTATGTTCATTTGGGTAATCTTCATAGATTCAATCATATCGTTCCCTATTCTTCGAGTGGAAGAGAATCTGTACGAGTTCCATCATCAGTGGAAGGATATTTTACATTATGTTAGGTGTGGAGTTGATGTTACACCAGAAGAACTACATGAGGATGGGGTTATGTTTGCGTTATCTAAAATTATAACTATCATTGTTGGTAGGGATGAATTTTTTAGTTTAGTAAAGCTATAGTAAATGTCCACAGATCAGGTGAGTTTCACACCTTATAGCCAATACATTAGGATCAATGTGTAGGATAGTTGATAGTATGAGGTACTATTCTAGTATCCCACACCATTTTTTTACTTTATTCGATAAATTTAGTTCACACTCCTTCATCCCCTTATCCCCCATGGAAATATTCAGGTTGTAAATTCAATATAACAGTGGGGTGATGACCCTGGACACACCGTTGGGTGAACGGTTCGATGGATGATGCTAATATAGGTATTTCCCCTTGAGGTAGGAGATTATCCCTTCTTGTGGGACCTCATAAAACTCAAAATGATTGGCTTGTATGTTATTCTTTGAATGGATTGTCTAGTTCTATACCAGTTCATTTTTTTTACTACTATCACCATAGGGTTTTGTTTACATGATAGGAAAGTAGTTATATTATCAAGGTTGAGTGAAATGTCTTGGCTGGTAGAGTAAGAGAAGAGAATCATGGTATAGGTAGATTCACATTCCACATTGATAGTCTCATTATAGAGGATCAATGTTTACACCAATCTGAATTCCATCCAGTAGAATATCATTTCTTGGATTTCTTTCACAATAATTTTTCATGATTACCTATTAAGAGAGATGTAGAGTTTATGATTGAGCTAATTCTAGGTGTAAATCTTATTTCTATTATTTTTTATATGATGGAACCTAATGATCTCTATGAGATCAAAATATAGTTATAGGATATAGATACCAAAGGTTTTATATGGACTAGCACATTTTCTTGTGGTTCACCCGTGTTTTTTCAAAGAAGGCGAAATGGACCCTTTTTTATTCCAGGATTATCAATGATTGAACCCGATTATGGTTAAGATCTAGTATCAAATTACTCAAAGAGATGATATCTCTAACTATATCTATAGATATTTGGTATTATGGAAGATCAAAATTATATTAAGCTATCATCGAATGTGATTCATGAATTTAAACATACCTTGTATAGACATTCATAGTATGTATGGTCTTTATGAGTATCTTATTGTGTCGTTCGGTCTAATGAGTGCACCTTCTATTTTCATGGATATGATGAATACATGTTTCCATCCATATCTCAATTATTTTTCATGGTATTTTGGGAAAAAATATTAGTGTATTCTCACACTCATAGTGACCATGATCGACATTTTGAGATCATTTTGAATACACTTATATTAAATCATCTTTACGTAAAGCTTTATTAGTGACACTTTTGGATAAAAAAAGTTTACTTATTGGGACATATTATCTCATATTAATTAGTATCTATTGAACCAAAGAATGTGAGTACTATGATTTCATAAGAGTATCACAAGAAAATTATTGATATACTTAGATTATTGGGGATAGATAGATATTGCATGATTTTCATACAGGACACATCACACATGGATACACCTATTACTGATCTTACAAAGAAGGGTATTAAGTTTATATTTTCTAAATCATGGGAAAAATCCTTCCATAATCTGAAAGGAAGGATAGTTTTACACCTATTATAATTATTCCAGAGAATGTAAGATGTTGTACTTTGTTTTTTGGTGAATCATGAATATTCCTAGGAGAAGTGCTCATTTAGAAGGAGAGATTCATTGCGTAGAAATATTCAAAGCTGATTCCTAATTAGATAAATTACCTAACACATGATCTACATCATGATGTAGTTGACCATGTCTTACGTTGTTGAAGACACTATTTAATAGGTGAGAACATTGTGGTGTATACTAACCACATGATCCAAAAAATATCATTACATAGAATGACATGAATCCTATGCAGTGGAGATGGTTCAAGTACCTTCAGTCCTTTGACATTTAGCTTACCCATAAACCTAGAAAAGGTAATGCAGTAGAAAATTCTCAAAGCCAAAAAACTCAATAACATTCCACTCTAGATTCCAATGATGAATGGAAGATGATGTCCCTACACTCTAAATACCATCTAGTGATTCATTGTAGTCATGGGAAATCTTCTCTTACCGCCTTGGATGTTACCTCTTGCCTCTATGATAGGGTAAAGAACATGAAATTTTCAAATCCTTAGGGGTGCGTTCTCTAAGATAGTATTACTGGTGAGGACCGGCCTCTAGATTTGTTTGAAGATATATATTGCATTCTATGTATGCATGTGTGTGTATATCTTCCTATAGATATTATAGAGGAACTGGGACGATATTCTCACACTTCTAAATGGGCAGTCCATCTAAGAATCTCCATGATGTATTGGGATATGAAACACTAGTATTGGTGGCCTTGAATGAAATGTGACATTCTAGGTTTCATCACTAGATTTTCCTCTTATCAGTAAGTGAAGTTGGAGCACCAGTGGCCTGTTGTCATGTTAAAACTTCTTTTGGTCATGAAATAAAAATGAGAAGTTGTTTCTATGGAATTTTTATTTATATTACTGAGGTCTCTTTGAGGTAGTGATGTAGTCTTGATATCCATGGATCAACTGAAAAATGTAGCTAACTTCATTCCCCTACAAGAGACATTCTCAAATGATGAGCTAGGATAATTATACATCTGTGAGATTACATGGCTACACGGTTTCCCACATACTACAGTTTCAGATAAAGATTCATGTTTCTCATCACATTCTTGGTAGGGTTTGCACAGAGATATGGGTATATAGGTGCTTCAGATCATGTCCTTTCACCCTCAGACTGATGGCCAGTTAGATTATATGATACAAGTGTTAGAGGAAATTATCCAACCACATATCTTAATTTTTATAGGTTCTTGAGAGAAGGATATACCTTTCATCATGTTTACATAAAATAATATCTTTTAGGTGAGAAATCATATGGATCCCTATGAGGCCGTGTATGGTATGTTCTGTTGTTCACCAATATGCAAGTAAGAAGCAGGAGAGGTAGCACTTCTAGGTCCATTTATCACACAAGATTCATATTAAATGGTTTACCATATTTGGAAGTACATGTCTACTACTCGATCTAAATAGAAATCATATATCGATCGAACCTATTATCCTCATGATTTTGATGTTAGGGATCTTTTTTTCGGTAGGTATCACCCAGAATTAGTCATAAATAGGTTTTGAATAATGTTAAGTTATCATTGAACTTTTTCAAGATATTTGAGAATCCAATTAAGGTCAAGCTGGTAGACTATCTTTTTTTAGTATCTCAATGGTACCATTACAAGTCTGAAATATTCCATGTATCACTGATTTTCCATTATCATTCTAACATGTCATATAGTTATGATCCTTAGGGGGTTTAGTTAGACGATGATTCTACATTTGAAGAGTATCCTATGTGCATCATTTTTCAGAGAACAAAGGAACTTAGAGGGTATTATATCCCCTTAATATGAGTTTTATGGCAGCATGATCATGTATAGAATGATACATGGAAGTGGGAGGCCTCGGTACTTGCTTAGTGTTTGGATTTTTTCTTAGGGAGTGTTTTTCTTCCCTTGGAAGGTGAACTGGGGGAAAAATTCATTTAAGGGGGGAATTCTATGAGAATATGTTTTTTATTTTTGGTATGGATCCTTTAAATTTCAGTCTAATTATTTATTTAGGACCTATTACGGATATATAACGAGATTACGAAGGTTATGGGGGTTTTCGGGGCATGTTGGCCATGAAAAACCCTAACTAGTGGAGAAAACATCAGGCTGCATGGTTAAAACATACAGTACACCCCACACCCAAAATCTCTCTTAACCATGTGGGGATGGATAGAGGCAAAACAAGGGCACACATGTTTCCAAAACCATGTTCCCTAGTCCAAATTCCTATAAAATTACTCAACAAAATTGTAATAGATACACTGGCATAGTTGGTGAGTGGTTTTTAAAACCATGGGGGTCTAACCATATGTGGTCCACATTGGAATTATTTTCACTGAATTATTAGAACACACTTTGGAAAATAATGTGGCCAAATTTTCTACCCCTTTTTTCAGTGGAAAAAATTACCAAAATGCCAATAAATCTATTTCAATGTACTTATTTTCATATTTTCCATATTTATAACATGGGAGGCTCTCCATCCTCTCATTGAGCTCCAAATTTTTCCTCCTAGATTTAGTTCTCGTTCCATCATCCATTATCTGATCAAGTCTATATTGGTCTCGTTTTATTCCTCATGGTACAAAATCAAATCCTTTGGATATGTTCGTTATTTGTATTGTCCTAGAAGATGTTAATTAGATGCATGATCATATTCCCTATTTTTCGAGTGTTGATATTTTCATTATATTTCCTCTGATCCATGCAAAAAATAAAGGCCAATACTAGATGAGAAGGGTGATATACCCTTGATTTATGTGGTTTATGACTTACTCATGTAGTATTTCCATTTTATAAACTGTTGTTATTTTGTGAAGATCAATTTCAACCAGTGCTACTTATTTGATTAATATGTCATTATTATAATCACTACGTTCATATTCTAGAGCATGTTCAATATATTTCCTTCAATATTAGAGTTTACAACCTCAACGATGGACACCCCATGTAGGTATTTTTATAGTTTAGGCCTCTTATAGAATTGTTATGAATATATGAACTTTTGTTATAATGTGTATTGACTTGAAACTCTTAAAGGTAACTATTATAATTAAATGGATGAGTTTTTAATGTAAATTAGATCTTAGTATTACCTGAACCTTCTAAGGTAAGTGTCTAAATCAGCTAAATAAATATTTATATATTAAATGGAAAGTATTATTATATATATCACTTGGACTAGTATTTATAATTGAATGGTTTTGGGTTACTTTTCCTTATCCTACCTTTTCATGTTAATGAAAGGTAATTTAATAAACCTAATAATTAAATATGAAATGGTAGAAATGGTTGAAGATCCTTCTACAATTTTCACAGTAATGAAAGTTATAAAATGAACCAATTTAATTGTTATAAGGCATGAGTATTACATGGACGAAATTAGATAATTAATTATGTATAATATTACATTTCATATTGAACTATTCATCTTTATAGAATTTTTCATACATTATCCAACCTTGGATTCTTGAAGAAATTCCATTATCACTCATAGAATTCCATTCTGATTCAATGATGATTGGCATGAGGGATACCAACCTTGTAACTTAGTCCATGTATACTTGTATATGATTAACATGAAGTCATATTATCCTTTTACTATCACTCATATATTAGGATTCCTTAGATTATTTCCTTGGATCCATCTTGTGGACTTCGAATATGTGGTTCCATGGATACACATGTATGACTCAATCATTTATCAACTCATTTTGTCTTGGACAAGAACCTTAGACTCAATTAGAGTCATATTCCTATAGAATGAATTGGGTGATTCCCCTTGGATTTCACTCAAACCATATTATATCCAGGATATAGGTAATTACTATGTTGGATCAACCCCTGAGGTCAGGGATTACTTGGTTACTACCTTAGATCCCCTTCATTATTATCATCATAAGGAATTCCTTGGTTATTACCTCGAATCCTTTATTATTATTATTATTATTATTATTATTATTATTATTATTATAGGATTACTTGATCACACCTTCGATCCTCTTAATTCACGTATTATGAACTAAAAAAATTAGTAAATGATTACATGTTAAGACACCAGTTATGGATGAAAGAGGTATCATGGTATTTATATTATTTAATTTTCATTACATTATTATATACCTACAGAATATTTCAATTTATATATATCTAAATGAATGATATAGATTCCAATGTTGGTGGCCTACTAAGACTTATCTCACACCCTATCTGGAATCCATTGGTACCCCTTAAGATTATATGTATGAAGGTGTTGAAAAGGGGAGGGATCCCACTTTAGAAACCAGATCTTTTTTGCTTGCATTGGGATGGATCATGTTAGTTGATGACTAGTCCATTTTTCAGGATATTGGATAGTTATTGGATTATTTTTATAATTTTTTATAGCATGTGTTTCCTACATTAATTTTTATTTATTTTCCATTTTTATATAGACATGAAATACATTATCATCATCTTTTTTATATGATTAAATTTTCAGGTTTTGAGTTTTATTATTAGTTAATTAGATGTTTATATATGCTTACTATATGAAAGGTTACTAATAATATCATGTTATACTGTCTTATTTCGATATTCCATCTATTTACATTTGCTTCCTTTATTTACCAATTATTACTTATCTATTATACTCCAGTCTAGTTCTGTGGGCATAGTCTCCCCACTAACATGCCCTAAGACCTCACTGCTAGTATTAAAATTCTTGCGTAATGGGAGGCTTCATTAAGGACATATGTACAACTATATTTTGTGAACTGTGGAGTTGTGCCCGAGTTTTGAGGTCACAAAATTCATTATAATATCAGCATGGTTTGTAACTAAGGATAAATAAATGAAATGTATTATGGTTATTCAACACTGTATCATTAAACATGTCATCTCAAGATATTGAATTAGTTACCCAATGCATTGGAGAGATATCAAGCCAAACTTTTCATATATATTAGTTTTATGTGAGTCACATTGGTCATAATAAAATAATTTTTTCATAATTGAAAGAGAATAATGTATAGGTTTCATAAATATCATTTACTACGTAAGTTCTTAATGGGTTGACCATAACATCATTTTTTATCCAATGAAAAGGGAATTATTCTTCTATATATGTAAATCCCATGATCAATGAATCATAATAAAATGAAAATGAGCATCAAAATGATAAATAAATTGTTTTATGTATTCACTGTGTACGAATTTCTTATGTAATAAAGAGAAATTTGTGACGTAAATTTGGTAGCATAATGGGTAAGAAATGTGTATTTTAAAACTGGAAAATGAAAGATAATGAGGGTCTCAAATTCCTCATAAATTATTTTAGTAGTAAGGGTGTGATCATAAGTATAATAAAATTATGTAACATAACCTTTAGAATACATATTCTAAAATAATTTCTTGAATGGAAACAAAGATGGAAAGAATTCCCTTAACTCTAAGACTTTCCCCTAAATATTGAGGATAGAAATATGGGGTTTAATGATACATTGGGAGACTCATTTGGATAACATATGAAAAACATTTATTATAGATATAGAGGGGAGGGGATATATGAAACAGATGGGTATTTATAACATAAGTGGAGGAATTTTTTAATAATTTCTAAACATAGGTAATGGAAATCTAGGTTGTGGAAAATAAAAAACCATTGGAATAACCATGGTTTTTGTTCATGGTTTTGGATATTTGAGTCATATTTTGTGATATTTAAATATATAATAAAAAAATTACATTTTTTAAAAATTCATTGGACATGGAAAAGAAATTTTATCACAAAATAGTGTTTTTAAAATCAAATTTTCTATTTTAGACATCAGAAAGTCACATGTAGGTTTTGAAATTGAATAAAATATATTAAAATACATAATATTAATAGAATAAAATGTTTAGGTCATATAATGAGGTAAATTAACATTTATATCATTATTACATAAATATGAAGTCATAAAACATAATGAAAACCCAATGAAATAATTTTACTATTCACTGGAAAATTAAATAATTTAGAACATTCTCAAAAATTAAGCCTAACATAATTTTGACGTGATGGTTTATAATATAATATTTATTTTATCAGAATAATTTTATAAATATGATACTTTTATCATTTAAATAAAAATATCCTATTTATTGAAAACTGACAGTTTTTAAGACACAATCAAATTTTTACACAAATAAAAATTCCATTGGACATTTTAAAATTATATTATTATTTCTATTTAAATAATAGATTTTTAGAATCGTATTTAGTAAAATAAAATATTATTTATTATTATTCAGTTCAATATAAATTTGGATTTATTTTCTAAAAATATAATCATGTTTTATTTGCATCTGACAATCAATTTATCAAATTGTTCTTACTTAAAATATATTTTATGAAAACAATTATCTTAAATGGATCAGTGGAATAACCATTTTATTAGTAAAAATGAAATTTTATTTTATGTAACTATGTCTTGGACACATAACCCATTATCACACATGTGTACACCTTATGCGTAAGTTGTGCAATGATGGTTGTTTTATAGGGCATCTCAGATATAATTGAACAAGTGATAATCTACACTAACTTGAACATGTACCAAATGTGATTTCTCTCAATCCTCATTTTTTAAATATAATATTGGGATTTGGTAAGGGAAAACCCCAGTGATTATATCTCCCTCTCATGTCTGGTAAAATGGGCATCAAAGTCATTACTCTATTGGTTGAGGCCATCATTTCACCTTTCTGCTTCAATTATCCTTTTTCAAAACTACTCATAAACAAAAAATATAATGGAGAAATTATTACAAATGGGTATAGTTACCATTAGAGAAATTTAAAAATGATTATAGTGTCCAATAATCATATTTTACCTATGGTCACATTACAACTCCAACGATCACATTTCTCACCATAAATACTACTTCATTATTTCAATCAATTGTCACTATAATTCATCCTTGGAATTTAGTTTCATTTTATAATTTTTTTATTGGTTTGAAAATATTTATTTCATTTCTATAGTGTTTTCCATGGGTGTTATGAATCTAGAATAATGGGGCGATCCATATTCTGCCATTTTATCTCATAAATTTTATATATTTTTCTAATTGTAATGTTATAAATTTTCATTAGATTAGTGGATGACAAATGTAATTATATTTATTTAATAGATATTGTTTTCAAGTTCCTATATATTTTTATTGTTTATTATATTATATAATATAATGCACCTTTATTTAGGAAACAAGTATCATTTAAAAATAATGGGTCACTACATTTTTCCCCTTTTATAAATTTTATCCCCAAAATTTAAACTCATATTATCGGTTGAGAATAGGTTAGGGTACTTATATTTCATTTTTACTATGGTACACATGTCTCCTATTCATACTTTTGGTTCCTCTCTATCACTTTGGGATGGTGAGTTTTCTTATTTTGTAGAACATTGTCTCTATGATCTATGTTCTCCACCAGATTCTCCTCATAAGAGAGGTCATGTTCTATTTGTATCCCCATTAGATCCAATACATGTGAGGTATTAGGTGTGTAATTAATCAAAATAGTTAAATGGAATACATCAAAAAATTAATCCTAATTTAGAGGAAGTGCCAGTCAACATTCCATGACTCCTATGTGACCTTGGATTTCAAAAGGGACAATGTACCTAGGGATAATATTCAATTTATTTCAAAATCATATGTCATTCATAGATGGTGATATTTAAATGATAAATTGGTCTCTCAAATTAAACTAAAACCACCCTTTATAGTTGTTGTCATATATCTTCTACTGACTCTAAGAATCATTTATCTGTTGTTGGATGGCATGAACCCTTCCTATCATCTAGTTCAAAATGTCGAGCGCAAGTAGGTTTTTCTCAACAACATCTTCTAATAAACTAATGGTTCTATATTTTGATCCCCCACAATGCTTCATAGGGTTCCATTTGAATAATCATCTAGAATATATTTTTTTATTATAAATCAATTAATTTAAGGCATTTATCCCATCCACCATTTAATTTTGTTGTTCAAATTCTTAGTATTTCCTCATGCTTTTTAATTTTCCTTTGAAATTGTCCATTAGTTTTTGGATGAAATGCCATACATATTTTTAATTTAGTATTCAAATCAGATGGGAGAGTACTCAATAATTTAGATGTTAAAAAAAGTTTATGAGTCAAAAATATTGAATGTGGAACACCATGCATCTTCCCACTTTCTTTATATATATCTTGACAATTTGATCAAGAGAGAAAACATCCCATATATCGATGAAATGGATAGTCATGGAGAGTTAATCCACTATAACCCATGTTTCATTTCTTCCTATGAATGTTATAGGGAGACTAGTAATGATGTCTATCATGTTATTATCCCACCTCCATGTAGGTATGTGTTTTGGTTGCAATACCCATTTAGAAAGTTTTACCTTTTCCTTCACTTGTTGACCGACCAATCACCCTATAATGTAGTCAGAAATTTCCCTAATCGTATTATCCCTCCAATAATGATCATGAAGGTCCCTATTAATTTTACAGATTTCATGATTTATAGAGAATATAATGATATGATCTTTATCCATTAACTCCTTCTTTATCTCCGGGATATATGGGACACATATCCTTGTGAAAAATATCAGTACACATTATTGATCAACAATGAACACAAGAATCTTCTCATTCATCCTGGCCTCTATCTTATTTTATATTAATGGATCTCCCCTTTGTGATCACTTGATCTTCTCTTGTAACCATGATTGAGATATCATTTGGTATAGGATTTATTATGTAGATTCCCTTATGATTCCCACATACAATCTTAATATGTCCTTGGCCAATGAATCTCTTTGAGTCCTCCTCATTTTTCCCAAATTAGGGTCTTTCCAAATTAATGCACTAGTGAGTTTGTTTTTATTCATGATGATAATGAACTAAATAATAATTTTATTTAATAAGAAACAACCATATTTATTGTCTCATGTTCAATTCCTTTTCTATGAACATATACTTCAATATCTGGTGGTTTTTGTATATATCAAAGTTATCAACATAAAGATTGTTCCTCTATATTTTCAGAGAAAAAATAACGATATATAACTCCATGTCATGTGTAAAATAAATATAGTCATCAGGTTTTAGCCATTTAAAATCATAAATGATCACCCTTTCATTTTTTGTGATTACACACCCATATCCTTTCAGAGATGAATCACCATAAATAAAAGATTAATCTTTGATATAGAGTATAGATAAAATAGGTGCACCAATAAATCTATTCTTTTGTTAATAAAAACATCCATTACACTTCTTTTTCTTAATGAAATTATCTCCATTTAAATTTAACATGGATTATGGATTAAAATGTTGTGAAAATATTTTTACAAACCATATATAATATCCTATAAGGCCAATGAAAAATTAAATCTCAGATACTACCATGGGATGAGGCCACTCCATAATAGCCAATTTCTTATGAGGCTCACCTTAGGATCCATTATTATTAACCATTTTTTCCCAAGAATGAAACTTATTATAAACAGAATCCACTTTTTTGAATTTCTCAAATTGATCCCCCTTTCTCAATGTTTTTAACATAACCCATAGATGGTCCTCATTCTACTTTATACTTTTCCAAAATATATCATTATCATCAATATAAACTTCCATGAATTTATAATTCTAGTCAATAAAGATTATTTTAATCAAATCCATAAATAGTTCATGAGAATTAGTAAAGATGAAGAGAATAATGAATAATAATAATGACCATACCATGTTTGTAATGAAGTCTTTCGAATATCTTATTTCTTTACCCTCGACTGATGAAACTCAGAGCAGATGTCAATATTGGAGAAGTATTGATCCCCAGAATATGGTCAAAAAAATTATCAATCCTTATAATAGGGTACTTGTTCTTCACTATGATAGTATTATTTTACTAATAATCAATTCATTTCCACATTGAACCATCCATATATTTACAAAGATAATAGGTTCTCCCCAGTGATACCCCCACTTCATTAGTTAAATCCTTTTTCTGAAATATCTTGATGTTTTTTAATTAATTCCTCTAACATCACTTTTTTCATTCTATATATAGTAATAGATATTGGCTTGGATCTAGGTATGAGTTTAGTGGAGAACTCTACCTCCCTTTTTATGGGAGGTCTAGGTAAATTGTTATGAAATGAATCTATGTATTCTTGAATTATGGGGAAATTGTAAATCATTATACATTCATATCCTTCTCCCTCTTCACTGACAATATCCATAAATAAGACTCTTAGAGGGGCCTTTAGAAAAATTTCAGTTCGATATATCTCTCCATTGAAAATACTATAAGTTTTTTATTCAAGAGTGAATAAATTTATATTATCCTAAAGTTAATCTAATAATTATAAAATTATAGATAGTACATATCTAGTATAGTGTTAAATTATTCCATGGTAATAACTACTAGATTTCAATGATATAGTGTTGTAGAAATTTATTACTAGAGTTTCTATAAATTGTTTTTGATAGGATAATATCTCTAGGATTTTTGACTAATTACTCTACTTCTAGTATATTTGGGGTTGATTCCATATTCATTGCAAACATTAATGAAATAAAGGATATATGGAACCATAATCCAATAATGTGTACTTGTTATATTTGAGAGAATAATGAGTGTACCTTCCACCACATGATTAAGATATTACACTTCATCCATCATGATATAAAATTCCCAACCCTAATAATTTGTACTATGATGAGGTATATTGTGGTTTCCCTCCATTATCATCCGATTTGGACATTGGTAGGAAAACATCATAAGATTTACAACCTTGGAGAATTGAACATCAGGCTGGGACTGTGCCATATTCCCATTATTGTTAGTGGTGATAAGTTGAGGATTAACCTCACCATGATAGTTCCATAATATATTCCAATCACTTCCACAATTAGAGAACATTCCACTCTCAAGAAAGTAGTTCTCAGAATGCCTCTTCCCACATTTATTTCCCATGGGAAGTTTCACATTCTTTCCTCATATTCGATGATCAATTTTTTTCCTAGATATTTAATCCAATGATATCTTATTTTCATTCATCCTATGTGACCCATAAATCTTTCATAACTATAATCCATCCATCATATCACACAAAACTATCTTTTCATAGCTTTCATGGTCTTTATTTTCTAAATTCTTCCACAGATGGGGTCTCATTCCACCAAGGAATCTTTCAAAATTTTTCATAGGATCCAAAAACAAACCAAGAGGTGTATCAACAAGGTGTTGTAAATTTTATTTTATAGCTTCCCCATAATCAATTTTCCTACTTATTAAACCTTAGTAATTACTGTACACTATATTTGACATAAATGGGGAAAATATTTATTGAAAAATAATTTCGTATGAACTCTTTCTACTCCATAGAATAAATCTCCCTTCAAGGGTTTTATCAATTAGTGACCATAGATGATAAGATTATCCTTTTAAAAAATATATTTATAGGTTTACTTTCCCTATATTTTAATTGTGGAGTATAGATAATATATATTTATAGAGGTAATCCATTGTTTAATAATCAATTGATTAGTATATCCTGTAAAATAATGTGTTCATTATTAGCTAATGGACTCAACCAAAATTGTTTCCCTTCAAGGTAAATATAATGGATAAACATGATTCGTGTTATTATTCATAACTCTATATTTTTGAATCATCATACCCATGATTCTATCCATTCCATCTTTGATCGTGTTAGTAAGGTCATTAGTGTATTATCTGTTTCACTTGTTATTTACATGGTTTTTACTATTTCCCACCATTTTTTAAAAGAATAAAATGTTTTTGGGAAAAATGTTATTATTAGAAAATATATACTTCTAAAGGGGGTTTATGTTTTAAAACATCATATTTAAATGTGTTTTCTTTAATAAAAATTATATTTTGTAAGTATAGTTGATACAGTAACATATAAATCTTATGATTAAACCCTCATTTCCCCCACAGGTGTCAAACCTGGTGTTCCTAAAGGATCATTTGCATTAACTATTCTAATATTGAGTCTAGATCAATACATTAATCAGAGTTTTTACCCCTAGGAACATTTGTGCTAAATCTACATCTACTAGTAGTATCCAGACAATGTTTTTATTTATTATAAACTAATTCTTCAACATGATTCTAGTATTTTTATTATATTTAGACACGTCCCTAGGTTTGTTACTAATTTTTTCTAGTCATATATTCAATAAATAAGTAAAAAATGTTGTGATATCATCTATGGAATCTTTCTATTTTATTATATAAACATTTTATTAAATTAAAAAAACACAGGATCATTTAATGTTTTGTTTCATAGAAAACAAAAACATAATACATGAAAACTTATTGAATTATTCTAAACAATTTGAAATGATTATTCATGCCTTTAACCAATTTAAAATTTAATAAATCTCAAATACTAGGTAAATAAATTAATGTAAAGGGGTTAGCATGAACTCAATAAGGGAATAAACAACAAATACCTTCAGTAAGGGATCATGATACATATCAATAAAAACATGAGATATAAACATTTAACATGATATATATAAAACAAGGTATATAGTAATAAAAATAATATGAATCATAAAATTTAAATGTTTCTATAACATAAAAATAATGAATTTATAAGCATATCACCATGGTTTTTCTCTAAGGTGACATAAAAGTAAATCAGCAATTTTATACTCCAAGGTATCATAAAAAATGTATTCTATAAAGAATAAATTATTTTCCCAATAAATTAGAGAACTATAAGATTACAAAATTCAGATGAATTAATTTCATGTGATCCAAATTGATCAAAATAAATAATTTTTAATAAACTGATGAGAATAAAGAATTGGTTTCATATAAAATATTTGAGTATGTATGTTCTTGATGACATCACCATAACAGTGTTGAGCAATGTATTGTTTTAAAACAATTCAAAATAATGTTTTTTAAAGGGGGAGATTATTTTAAATAATACTCTGTCTCTTTGTGATGATTTTGATGCTCACAAATACCCTTAATTGTTTACTAATTATTTCGTTGAGTATTTTGCAGGAATTTATTTTATTTATTTATTTCATACAACGAGATTTCATACTTCATTTATTCCGAGATCAATTTTAGCGCGTTCTGGAATCACTGTAGCGCGAGATCAATTTTAGCGCGTTCTGGAATCACTGTAGTGCGAGATCAGTTTTAGCGCGTACTGGAATCACTGTTCATACCCTAGTTGATGAACGTAACGTATGGATGAAAAGTTTACTTTTTATGTTAAAAGAAACGTATGGTTAAGGAACCTTACGTTATTTTGAAACGTATGGTTAATGAACCTTACGTTGTTGAAAAGTATGGAAGAAGAACATTACGTTTGGAAGGAACCTTACGTTTTTGTTGTTGGACATGTATGGAAGAGAAACCGTACGTTAGTTTTCAGTGTTGAGTTTGTTTCTCAAAAGTATGGATCATCAACCTTACTTTTATAATCAACCGTACGTTCTTTGGAGAGTTGAAGCAAGACAAAGTATGGATGATCAACCCTACGTTTGAATGTTGAAGAGAAAGTTTGTATGTTTGTGAACCTTACGTTTGTGAACCTTACGTTTGTGAACCTTACGTTTGTGAACCTTACGTTTGTGAACCCTACATTTGGAGCCACGTCATCAACCCTACGTTTGGCGTCGGGATATTTTTTGACAGGCGATATTTCCTTTTGCATTGGTCAAACAGGCGGATTATTAAGCGGATTTCGAGCCGATTCTTAAGTACGACTTTAAATGAATCAAAGACGATTTTCAACGGATTAATGATTGATTTAAAACGGAGATTTTTATGCCGATTCTTCAGGGGAGTTACAACGGCTCTGTTATTTAATATCGCGAATCTAAAGGAGATTTTTGTGGATCTATTTATGCGGAAGATTTTCTCAGATTTGAATATATATGTTCTATCTTGGAAACTTTGGATATATATATATACACAGGAAAGTATATGAAATATATAGATTGATCTTTTAACGAGCAAGAAACAGAGTCTGTGTGAAGGCGTTCTTTTCTGGTGATCGAGAAGAAGTGTAAAACCTTTATTACCGAAGGAAGATCTTGATAGCAGATTCATGTGTTCTACATCGACTATATGTTGTGAATCTACTGCTGCTGAAGTTGTGAAGATTCTTGTAATATCTATTGCAACTGGATCGACTCAGAACTGTTTTGATTACAGATCTTTATTTTCTGAAGACGACGATCTATCTACTGTCAATTGCATTCTGTTGCAATTGTGAAGAAAAACTGGAGAAGTGTTTTCTTTATCGAAACTCTTTTTATTTTTTGAGTGATCAGCTTCTCGTTCTAAGCTGTGTGGGTTCGTGTTTGAACCAGGAAGGCTGTGTTTGCCTGAAACTTGTAAAGGTGTCAATTGCTTGTACTCAGTTGTGAACAGGTCTGTGGAAACGAGGACCAGATAGTGAAAATCGCCAAGCTCGTGGATTTGAGCGTTGGTGGATTGGACTAGGGGCCTTCTGTTCCCCGAACCACTATACATCCGTGTGTTCATGCTTTTACTTTTTCCGCTGCATATTTAATCGTGCTAAAGCATAGTGGACAGAATTTGTCTAAATTGAAGAGATTGTAATAATTTTGAAAAGACACAATTCACCCCCCCTCTTGTGTGTAATCTGTAGATTCAGATCCAACAATTGGTATCAGAGGAGGAGCTTCTTATTTTTAAAGTCTTATCAAGCTAGAAGTATTTAAAGATTATACATAGTGTATCATGGCTGATACGAGAGAGGGAATGTCAATGGTCAGAGCACCTTACTTTAATGGAGATAATTATGGCTGCTGGAAATCACGTATGATTATTTATCTGAAAAATCTTGGTTACAGAGTCTATTCAAAGATTCTGACTCCATTTGAAATTCCTGAAAATCCCGATACATGGAGTGCTGCTACAGAGGCTGAGTATGACATGAATTCAAAAGCTATGAATGCAATCATCTGTGGTCTAGGACCGGATGAATTTAACAGAGTATCTCAATGCCCGACTGCATATGAAATGTGGCAAACAATAGTTGTTGCTTATGAAGGAACAGATAATGTAAGACAGATGAGGTATGCAACTGCTAAATTAAAATTCGATACTTTCAGAATGATTGAAGGAGAGAGCATCACTCAGATGAATGGAAGATTGACAGAAATTGTCAATAATATAACAGCTCTAGGAGAACCAATCAAGCAGGCTGATCAAGCGTTAAAGGTACTGAGAGTACTTCCTACTCGATGGAATGGAATCTCTACAGCAATCAGACAATCAACTTATGTTAAAGATCTAACTATGAGAGAGCTGATTGGTACATTGATGATGTACGAGGCTGAAATGCAAGATGAGGTAAATGAGCATAAAGTCTACATAAAAAGGGAAAATACTGCTTTGAAAGTGACTTCTCAACAAAAGGATAGAAAGATGAAGAACAGAGAAGTAAGTGCTAAATCAGAAAGCTCTGATTCTTCAAATTCGGATGAAGAACTGGCTCAGCTAGCCAGAAAATTCAGAAAGTTCTACAGTAAGAAGAAAGACTTCAAGAAATCCTTCAAGAAGGATAGCAAGGAAGTGAGATGTTATGAATGCAAAAAGATGGAACATATCAGACCGGATTGCCCAAAATTGAAAGATACAAAGAAGAATAAATTCTTCAAAAGAGATGATTATGAGCAGAAAGACAAGAAAGCTATGAAAGCTACTTGGAGTGTTTCTGAAGACTCAAGTAATTCTTCTGAATCAAGCTCAGAGAAGGAGGAAGCCAATTTAAAAGCAAATATGTGTTTCATGGCTTAAACTGATGAGGTACACTCATACTACTCCTCTGACTCAAATAATGAATCAAACTCTGAAACAGGCTTCTCAAATAAAAAACTTACAGCTTACTGCAATATTCTTGAAGAAAGGTATGACTCATTATTTAAAAAATATAAATCTATAAAGAACTTTCATAAAGCTATTTCAGATGAGAGAAATACTTTGCTAAAACAACATAAGGAATTAATTGACAAATACAACTCTGCTGACTCAAATAAAATTAATTTTGAATCAAAAACAAAAACTCTACAGGATGAAGTAGAATCTTATAAAAAGGCTGCATTAGTTTTTACAAAAGGAGAAAACGCCTTAAATGAGATACTTGGAAAAACTGTAATTAAAAAGGAAAGGTTTGGAATTGGAAGTAAAGGAGAAAAACCTTAGTTATACAAAAATTATTTTGTTCCTAGCACTAAACAGGTTATTTGTAACTTCTGTGGAACAAAAGGTCATATAGCTAAAAACTGTTTTCTAAGACAACCTCAAATATGTGGAATTAAGAAAGCATATATTTCCAATGATCTATATGATTCAATCAATTTTAAGAAAACAAAGCAAATCTGGATACCCAGATCACTGCTTGCTAACACTCCTGGACCCAACAAAATATGGGTAGCAAAGCAATTTGTTTGAATGTCTTTGCAGGTAGCAGGTCACCAAAGAAAGAAAGAAATATGGTATATGGACAGTGGCTGCTCAAGACACATGAGTGGAACTTCAGCTAATTTCTCTTCTCTTACTCGAAAGGAAGGAGGACTTGTCACCTTTGGTGACAATGCCAAAGGAAAGATTATTGGTATTGGAACAGTTGGAGATCCAGAGACAGTCTCAATCAACAAAGTACTTTATGTACAAGGGTTAAAACACAATCTGATAAGTATCTCTCAACTCTGTGATGATGGATACACTGTTGATTTTACTAACAATAGTTGTACTGTTTCTAAAGATAAACTGTTTAAGTTTAGAGCACCCAGAACTGATAATGTTTATACTTTGGATTTGTATTCCTTGTGTAAACAACAAGTAAACTGCTTAACTGCTAATATAAGTGAATCCTGGATCTGGCATAGAAGACTTGGTCATTGCAATATATATGCTTTACATAAATTATCTAAGAAACATCTAGTTTCTGATTTGCCTAGTCTCAAATTTGAAAATGACAGATTCTGTGATGCATGTCAGCTTGGCAAGCAACACAAATCATCATTCAAATCTGTTAATAATGTTTCTACAACTAAACCTCTAGAACTTATCCATATGGATTTGTTTGGACCTTCAAGAGTAGCAAGTTTAGCTGGTAAATTATATGTTTATGTATTAGTTGATGATTATTCTAGATTTACTTGGATTTTCTTTTTGAAATTTAAAAGTGAAGCTTTTAGTTTATTTGAAGGTTTTTGTAAATCTATTCAAAATGAAAAAGGTTTTAATATAATCTCATTGAGAAGTGATCATGGTGGAGAATTTGAGAACCAGGAATTTAATTCCTTTTGCTCAAACATGGGTATTAAACACACCTTCTCTGCTCCAAGAACACCTCAACAGAATGGGATTGTAGAAAGAAGAAATAGAACTATTCAAGAAATGGCTAGAACTATGTTAAATGAATATAGCCTACCTATATATTTCTGGGCAGAAGCTGTTAATACAGCTTGTTATATAATGAATAGAATTTTAATAAGACCTATTTTGAAAAAGACACCCTATGAACTATGGAATAACAGAAAACCTAAAGTAAATTACTTTAAAGTTTTTGGATGCAAGGTTTACATCTTGAATACCAAAGATAATCTTGGTAAATTTGATCCAAAATCTGATAAAGGTATTTTCTTAGGATATTCTGCAACCTCCAAAGCTTATAGAGTCTATAATAAAAAGTCAAGGATTGTTGAAGAATCAGTTCATGTGAAATTTGATGAATCTGATCCTTTTGAGAAAAGGATAGAATAAATAGATGAACCTGATTCTAATGAAAACATGAGACTTGAGAATTTAAAGAATGATTTTGAAAATGATATAAAAGAAATTCAGTCCAGTTCAGAAGAATATGACACTGAAGAACCCTTGAATGTAATGCCTAGACAGTCTAGAACCTTAAAGAATCACCCTTTAGAATCTGTGATAGGTGACTTAGAGACTGGTATTCAAACTAGAAGAAACCTTGGAAACATAGTTGAATTCTCTGCTTTCCTATCCCAACAATAACCTAAAACCATAGAAGAAGCCTTAGATGCTGAGAGCTGGGTAATAGCAATGCAGGATGAATTAAACCAGTTCAAGAGAAATAAGGTTTGGGAATTAGTTGAAAGACCACATGATTATCCAGTAATAGGAACTAAATGGGTCTTTAGGAATAAACAGGATGATCAAGGGATAATAACTAGAAATAAAGAAAGATTAGTAGCTAAAGGATACAATCAAGAAGAAGGAATAGATTATGATGAGACCTTTGCACCTGTAGCCATGTTAGAAGCCATTAGAATCCTTTTAGCCTATGCATCTTATATGAATTTTAAATTATTTCAGATGGATGTTAAATCTTCCTTTTTAAATGGTTATTTAATGGAGGAAGTTTATGTTGAGCAACCTCCTGGTTTTGAAAATTCTCAAAAACCAGATTCTGTTTTCAAACATACTAAAGCTCTTTATGGCCTTAAACAAGCACCTAGAGCTTGGTATGAAAGACTAAGTTCTTTTCTTTTGAAAAATGATTTTACTGTTGGACTGGCAGATCCAACACTCTTTAAGAAAACTGTGAAAAATAATGTTTTGTTGGTACAAATTTATGTTGATGATGTAATTTTTGGATCAACCAATAAAATTCTTTGTCATGAATTTTCAGAATTAATGCAAAAAGAATTTTAAATGAGTATGATGGGAGAATTAAATTTCTTTTTGGGTCTTCAAATATTTCAAAAAGATTTTGGAAATGTTTTAAATCAATGCAAATACATTACTGATTTACTTAAGAAATTTGGACATGAAAACAGCAAGCCATTTACAACTCCTATGTGTACTAATATAAAACTTGATTTGGATGAAACTGGAAAATCAGTGGACAACAAGTTATATAGAGGTATGATTGGTAGTTTGTTATATCTTACTGCTAGTAGACCAGATATAATGTATTCAGTATGTCTTTGTGCTCGATTTCAATCAAATCCCAAAGAATCCCATTTACATGTTGTTAAAAGAATTTTTAGATATTTAAAAGGTACTATTTATCAATCTCTGCTTTATCCAAAAACCTATGATTTTAATTTAATTTCATATTTAGATGCTGACTTTGGAAGCTGTAGATTAGATAGGAAGAGTACTTCAGGAACATGTCACTTTTTAGGAAAGTCTTTAGTATCATGGTCTAGTAAGAAACAACACTCAGTTGCCCTGTCAACAGCCGAGGCAGAATATGTGTCTGCAGGTAGTTGTTGTGCACAGGTGTTGTGGATGAAAAACACTCTTATGGACTTTGGATTAAATTTCAATAATACACCTATTTTATGTGATAATACTAGTGCAATTAATATTTCAAAAAATCCTATTAGTCATTCTAGAACTAAGCACATTGATATAAGACATCACTTTTTAAGAGATCATGTATTTAAAAAGGATATATTTTTAGAATTTGTAAATACAGAAAATCAATTAGCAGATATTTTTACTAAACCACTTCTCACGGCAAGGTTTGAATTTATTAAGGGGGATTTAGGTTTATTTAATTTTAAATAGTTTTTTTAAATCTTATTCTGTTTTCGAATTCTGCTTAATTTCTGTTTTCCGCTATAAGTAATTTTATTTTGTTTTAAATAAAAGTAATGATTAGTGATTACACGGGAATCAAGGCTGTCAGGACCGTTTCACCTTCTAAACTGCTTCACCTTTTTCGGAAACCCTTTCGAAAACCTAAAACCGCACATCTGCTCCAAAACCCTTTTCTGAATCTTCAAACCCTAAACTTACGAACCTTCAGAAATCATTGTTGGAATGGCAAAGACTAAGCGTCCAGATGAAGCTGAGAGCAGTGCTGCAAAGAAACCTAAGGTAGTAGGTCGGAAAATACTGCAAGGTAAAGTCATAGATTTAGAGTGGCTGTTTGAAACTAATTTACTGTTGAAGCAAGCATTGTCGTTTCAAAGCCTTGAGCAAGCTTTTAATAGTGCAAATTCTGAGTTTCTATATGAGGCTGAAATGAGACATTTCTTTAGAACTATTCAGTTTATCCTTGGAGATATAGAGGATAGTTTATTGGCTCAAATAGAGGATAAGGACTTTTCAATATCATCTGTAGAGATAAGTCAAATTCTTAACTTCCCTCATGAAGGAGTTTTTCATTTCGATTTACGGAATATTGGAGATTCTGTACATAAGTCTGAAGACATTATGTCTTTTCTGTTTGGAACCAGAATGATAAAGAAGATGTTTATAAAGGATTTGGAGCCCGATCAGAAAATTTTGGTAAAATTTGTTCAGACTGGTTTAGCACCAAGAATGGCTGAGATGGAGAAAATCCTATACCCAGACATGTACATAATGTATCTTCTGATGTGTGATATTAAGTTTAATTTTCCTCGGTTTATGATAAGATATCTGAGTTACTACTGTCAGAGTGAAGCAAGAATGAACTTTTTCCCTTACGGAAGGTTCATTTCTTTGTTTTTGTTTAAAAGAGGAATGATCAGATTGGTAGATGCTGGGGTGAAATGTCACCACAGTAATGTTTTCAATGCTGGAACTTTAAGGAATGTAGGATACTTCTGGAGCACAATTAAAGGAAAACTCTTACCTGTTGGAGCTGAGGAAAACTCGGAGAGTGCTCAGGCTCAACCGGCTAAGTCCAAGGAGGGAAAAGAAGAATCAAGAGTTAGTACAGTGGCAAGGAGAATTCGTTTTGAGATGGAGGAAGTTGAGGAAGAGAGAAGTCAAGAAGGACTTCAATCTAGAAGGAAGAGGTCAATTGATGAAGAAGTTATCTCTCCTGCATTGAAATCCTCTGAACCGGTAATTTCTTATTCATTTGTGAGAGAAGCTGTTGTGGAGCAGACTGCACCGATAGAGGAACCAGCAGCTCAAACAGAAACTCAAGAAGAACCTCAATCTGCTGCTGTGGCTGTTGAAAAAGTAATTCAACAAGAACAACTTATGGAGGCAGTTCCTGGTGAAGAAGTGGCCGGACCTCAAGATTTACATGAAAATATTGTTCTTGACCAATCAGTAGAAGTCAGAGAGACTACTGTTCTTGATGAACATACTTCTGAAGCTCATACAGAGGTACTTCAGGAAGATTTTTCAGTGGAAGAGTTACAGGCTTCAAAAGATAGTTCAGTGGATCAACCTTGTCAGGACAAGCACAAAGAACAGTCGGATGCAGATTCCTTACCACTTGCCCTGCTTCATCAACCTACTTCTGAACATGAGAATCGAGCACAGGGTGCCCCTGATTCAAGAAAAGAAGAAGTTGTTGAGTTGTACAAGCGTATCTCTCAGTTAGAATCTGAGAATGTTAGTCTCAAAAATTCTCTGAACTTAGAGCAGTTGAAGTTTCAGAAGCTGAAAGAATGTACTGTTTCAAGACAGGAAGTAGATTTGTTTAAGACTGATATGCTGCATGCTGTTGATCAGTTAAAATCAGAGATGGTAAAGAAAGATGATTTGTCTGAGTTGAAGATTTACATGGAGAATAAATTTGAGTCTGTTGAAAACAGTGCTGTGAGTGGATCAGGCTATTCACGTGATTTGATTCGGAGATTTCAAGCAATTACTGGAGCAATGAGCAATATGAGTGACATATTACACGATATTCATTGTAATAGTGCCTCTTTGTTAGTTTTGCTAGATAATCAGAGATTTTTAGTGGATCAGTTGACATCTGGAGAGCAACCGATTAGGATTCTTTTGAATCAGTTATCAGAAAAACTGGCTCTTTTTGTTGAAAAAGAAGAAAGAATGCATGAGTTTTTCAGAGTTAATTTGATTGAAGATATTCATATGACTCAAGAGAATAGAGATCTTATCATCAAGTTCGGAGATGGGATGATGAAGAGGCTCAGAGAACAGTTTACAGAGATAAAGACCGCGATTCAAAGGAAATAGACACCTTTTTCCCTGTCTTATCTATGAACCTTGATTCCTCTGTATATCACAATCGTATATATATAACAGCTTGTGAATGAATTTTTTTTTTGTTTTGTTGTTTATTGATTTATGATTAAGTTAGCCAGTATAACAAATTCACTTATTCATACACAGTTAACTATAGCATTTACTTATAGTTCAGTGCAATATTAAATGTGTTCAAATCCGTTTTTTTTCATTCTTTTTGATATCACAAAAAGGGGGAGAATTTGGATAAACACAACATTTAAATTCATTTGTTTCCTATGAAGAAATTTGGATATATGGGAGAATTTGGATATATACGATATTTATCTTTTATCTATTTTTAGCTGAAATTTTATTTTTATGGGGGAGAAATTTTATTATAGTTAAATATTGTTTTAATCCTTTCAAAATTCTAAAATTTTACAAAACTAATTTTTCAATAAAGATTGCAATTAAATTTGTTCTATTATTTTTATGGGTTTTGTGATCATCAAAAAGGGGGAGATTGTTGAGCAATGTATTGTTTTCAAACAATTCAAAATAATGTTTTTTAAAGGGGGAGATTATTTTAAATAATACTCTGTCTCTTTATGATGATTTTGATGCTCACAAATACCCTTAATTGTTTACTAATTATTTCGTTGAGTATTTTGCAGGAATTTATTTTATTTATTTATTTCATACAACGAGATTTCATACTTCATTTATTCCGAGATCAATTTTAGCGCGTTCTGGAATCACTGTAGTGCGAGATCAATTTTAGCGCGTTCTGGAATCACTATAGTGCGAGATCAGTTTTAGCGCGTACTGGAATCACTGTTCATACCCTACGTTGATGAACGTAACGTATGGATGAAAAGTTTACTTTTTATGTTAAAAGAAACATATGGTTAAGGAACCTTACGTTATTTTGAAACGTATGGTTAATGAACCTTACGTTGTTGAAAAGTATGGAAGAAGAACATTACGTTTGGAAGGAACCTTACGTTTTTGTTGTTGGAAAAGTATGGAAGAGAAACCGTACGTTAGTTTTCAGTGTTGAGTTTGTTTCTCAAAAGTATGGATCATCAACCTTACTTTTATAATCAACCGTACGTTCTTTGGAGAGTTGAAGCAAGACAAAGTATGGATGATCAACCCTACGTTTGAATACTGAAGAGAAAGTTTGTATGTTTGTGAACCTTACGTTTTTGAACCTTACGTTTGTGAACCTTACGTTTGTGAACCTTACGTTTGTGAACCCTACGTTTGGAGCCACGTCATCAACCCTACGTTTGGCGTCGGGATATTTTTTGACAGACGATATTTCCTTTTGCATTGGTCAAACAAGCGGATTATTAATGGGATTTCGAGCCGATTCTTAAGTACGACTTTGAATGAATCAAAGACGATTTTCAACAGATTAATGATTGATTTAAAACGGAGCTTTTTATGCCGATTCTTCAGGGGAGTTACAACGGCTCTGTTATTTAATATCGCAAATCTAAAGGAGATTTTTATGGATCTATTTATGCGGAAGATTTTCTCAGATTTGAATATATATGTTCTATCTTGGAAACTTCAGATATATATATATACACAGGAAAGTATATGAAATATATAGATTGATCTTTTAACGAGCAAGAAACAGAGTCTGTGTGAAGGCGTTCTTTTCTGGTGATCGAGAAGAAGTGTAAAACCTTTATTACCAAAGGAAGATCTTGATAGCAGATTCATGTGTTCTACATCGACTATCTGTTGTGAATCTACTGCTGCTGAAGTTGTGAAGTTTCTTGTAATATCTATTGCAACTAGATCGACTCAGAACTGTTTTGATTACAGATCATTATTTTCTGAAGACGACGATCTATCTACTGTCAATTGCATTCTGTTGCAATTGTGAAGAACAACTGGAGAAGTGTTTTCTTTATCGAAACTCTTTTTATTTTTTGAGTGATCAGCTTCTCGTTCTATGCTGTGTGGGTTCGTGTTTGAACCAAGAAGGCTGTGTTTTCCTGAAACTTGTAAAGGTGTCAACTGCCTGTACTCAGTTGTGAACAGGTCTGTGGAAACGAGGACCAGATAGTGAAAATCGCCAAGCTCGTGGATTTGAGCGTTGGTGGAGTGGACTAGGGGCCTTCTGTTCCCCGAACCACTATACATCCGTGTGTTCATGCTTTTACTTTTTCCGCTGCATATTTAATCGTGCTAAAGCATAGTGGACAGAATTTGTCTAAATTGAAGAGATTGTAATAATTTTGAAAAGACACAATTCACCCCCCTCTTGTGTGTAATCCGTAGATTCAGATCCAACAAACATCATTTTTTAAACCATGGAAATGGAATTTTAGTTTTTTTATATATTAGTACATAAATAAATGAATTATATTAACTTATAGGTGAATACCAATGGATAAATAAATTATTTCGGTATTCTTAAATTAAAAATTTCTTATGTAAAATATTGAAATTTAGATTGTAAATTTGGTAACCTTACGAGTATAGAATGAGTACTTAGTAATGAATTAAATGGGATAGAATAAAGGAATATTATTTTTTAAAAAATTATTTTATATTTTAGTATATGATAAAAAGTATAATAATATAATATAAAAAACATTTAGAATACATACACAAAAAATAATTACTTGAATGGAAGGGAAGATGGAGAGAATTATCTTTCCTTGAAGAGTTTCTCCTAAATATTAAGGATGGAAACATATAAGCATAGTAACACCTTGGGGAACTATTTTTTAGGAAATATGTCTATAAATTAATTGAGTATACTTTGGGAGTGATGGGTAGGGGTTAAATGGGTGGTAATGTTTATAAAAAATGGATGAGTAGTTTAATAATGTCCAAGTATTGGTCTTTGAAATTCATGTTGTGTAAAATGTAAAAAATAGTGTTCCCAAGGTATTTGTTAGGTGTTTTTACATTTTAGTCATATTTTATGACTTTTGAATGCATTATAGATAAAAAAGTCAACAATTATTAGGAAAATTAAAATTAATGTTTATAGAAAATAATATTTTCAACACTAAATTTTCCATTTAGACTTTGAAATGTCACTTGTTGGTTTATAAATTGATTAAAAGAAATTAAAAGACATAATATTAATAAAATAAAATTTTAGGTTTATTATTATTATTAAATTATTATTAAATCACTATGAAATAAATATGAAGTCATAAAAAACCAAAAATCCAAAATTTTATTTTTACTATTCACTGAAAAATAATGTAGTCTAGAAAATTCTAAAAAATACACCACAACCAAATTTCATATAGATGATTTAAAATATAATATTTATTTTATGAAAATAAATATAAAAATATAAAAATTTTATATTTTAAATATAAAAACATTTATTTATTGAAAACTTGTAGTTTTAAGACACATTCTTATTTCAAGCACTTATATGAATTTCCTACGCCATTATAAAAGTATTTAACATTTTATATTTTTATTTGAGTGTTTTAAAATATTATGTCTTTAAAAATATGTATTAGGAATACACGATTATATTATAAAATTATATTTATTTTCTGATAATACAATTATATTTTATTCATATCCAATAATATATTTATCGAATTGGTCTTACTTAAACTTATATTTTACTATGAAATTATTCTCAAAATGGGATAATTGGAGTAACCATTTTATTTGAATAGTTGAAATAAAAATTAAATTATAAAAGTCTTCTAATTTTAAATCTTAATTAAAACCATGAACAATGTAAGGGTATGGTGTGCGATGTTGGCATTTGCATGGGGTGGCTCGTCTAACATTAATCGAGTTGTAATCACCACTAAATTGAACCTCAGCATTATGATATTTCATTTGAGCCCAAATTTTTGAATCTAAACATGGGATTATTCAAGGGTGAACCATCATAATTCTACAAACCTCTCATGTAATGAAAATTGGGCATTAAATGGGATGAATCTAGTAGTTGAGGTATCATTTCTCTTTTCTACACCAATTATCCTTTTCTATTAATACCTATAAAAAATGTTAATAATGGTAAAATTATTATCAATTTTTATAGTTCAATATGGTAAAATATACAAATGGTTATATTTATTGATGGTCATATTTGACCAATGGTAATATTACTATTCAAACAGTCACATTTCTCACTACAAATATAGCTTCATTATTTCAATTAATATTAACTATAAATCCTCAAAAGGGAATATTTTCAGTTTCTTTTATATTGATCTATTTACTAATATTTTCTATCATTTATATAGTGTTTTATATGGGAGTGATGATTCGAGATAATTAGGGATATCCATATTTTCCCATTTTAACTCTATTATTTTATATATATTTTTCAAATTGTATTGAATGACATTTTCATTAGTTTCATAGTTGACTAATGTGTTGATATTTTCTAATGAGATAATGTTTTTTTGGTTTTTCCTTATTTTTTAAATGAATAATATTATTTAATATAACACACATTTCTATAGTAAATAAGTATCTTTGAAAAATCATGGGTCGTTATGTTGAGTTGTATTTGAAATGTTTGAACTAAGTCATTACTATAGGAAAACATTAATGGAATTTTTTCAAATATATAGAATTTAAGTGCCAATAATTTAATTATGAAATACATAGTGTCACAAAAAAGGTCAAGGTATGACATTTTATACTATACGTAATCTAAATAATTGAAATATATAATTTTCTTAATTTTTAAATCAATTAATAAAATGTGTATTACAATTAAATATCCTTACATTAATTTATAAAATTATCATCTTAATTAGACTTTCAAATAATAAATATAACATCCAATTTCAATTATAATCTCATGAAACATCACTTATCATTACTAAATATCATAAAAGTTCATGTGACTCCCAAAATTATCTAACTATGACTATTTTTAATATTTTTTATGTCTATTATATGATTTCTTTAATGTTTTCATAAACACCACACCACCATTATGTAAATGTTTTAGATAATTATAATGAATTATGGAATTATAAATAAAATTTTAAAATAATAAAATTGATTATAAATAATTTTTATCATATTTATTCATTCATATCATATATCTAAACTCATCCATATCCTGAAAAATTATTTAAGACTTTTTTTTTATTTTTTATCCTTGCACAAGGATTGTGTACACATTTGGATAAACCACATTTATAAAACTCCAAAATCCATAAATATTTCTCTATATCATCATTTAAACATTAAATTAATTAATTAATTTGAGAAAATGATTCTACATTCTCACATATTATCTTTATGACCCAAAATTTGATGTTCTGCAATGCTGCACAAGTACTACATTGGTGGAGGAAATAATTTTTCTAATTACGACAAAATAAATTCTAATGTATTTTATTTGAATTATATTTTTATGATTTTCTATTAAATTATAATACATAATTCATTTAAAAAGTTTACAAAATTTTCATAACACATTTATATCTTGGATAAATCATGATAAATTCATAATTACAAAAAAAACAATTTTTTATTATTCACTATAAATTTATCTTTTATAGAAAAATCTAATGAAAAAAATAAGAATAATTATGATACGTTGATTTCAAAAAATATATACTTTTATATAATGCTATTATTAAACGTGTTATAAATTAATAATAATATCCATGAATAAATACAAAAAATACCATTTCTGAGAAAATGTATTTCTAAATAAAAAAGGAACTTATTCTCATTATTTTCATAATAACCATAAAATAATTAATACAAATTCATTAATTTTAATATATCTATTTAAACTTAATTTTTTTTATCCATTTCTAAAAAAAATTAATATAACAATCAACTATATACCTAATGAATATATATATTTATTAGCTATGTCTCCAACATCTATAAACATAACGATCACTCTCATCATGTCTTTGGTATTCCTTCTTATTTTCTTTATTCTCATTGTTTTATTTAGAGTCAAAAATCCCCGTAGGGGACCACTTGGATTTATATTTTGTGTTTGTGATATATACATATATATATATATATCAACTCACCCAGATTTTATGTTTCTTCATGTTGATTCATATTTCAACCTCATAATATATTACTTGTTATCTTCTATTTTAATATTTTATTTCAATAAAAGTTTCATGGTAGATATTTACTTCATTTTTCATGTATCAAAGTCTACTATAAATAATATTTATAGAAGTAAATTAATAAATCATATGGTGTTTCATTCTAACCCTTAAATAATTTTGGTCCCCCAAATTTTATCTCATTCATGATATAATGGACATAAATAATTTTTATAATCAATTAAAAGGAGTCTAATATAAAAAATTTGATCAAGAAAGGAAGAAATTTTTAATATTTTAAACCCCAATTTTTAACCCACATTATAAATATTTATAATGAAGAATTATTCTAGAAATAGTTTATGAGAAATATAAAGGTCACATGAAATAACACTTTATAAAGTTCCCAAATAAGGAGATCCTTAGTGAGAAGTGAAAATTTGGACTTGAAGAAAAAAATATAACATACAATGAAAATAAGACAGTGATACAGAACACAGTCTTTATAATTTCTATGAATATAAAACCATAACTAAACTTTGTATAAATAACAACATTAATAAATTTTGAAAGAATTTATAAAGATATCAATTTTATTTTAAGATCATTTTCTTATAATTACCGGATTGTTTTATTATCATGATATAAAATATGAGAAAACATAATTATTTTATTTTAATCCATTTAATAAGATTAATTTCTTCATTTATTTTTGATACATTCAATATCTAATTTGATATCATATATCTTACTCCAAGAAATTAATATTCAATATAAACATTCATTATTAAGTCACTAAAATTAACTTTTAATGAATCAAAATATACATAGTGGAATTAAAACAAACTTCTGATTATTTCATCCAATAATTTTAAAAAAATTAGCATAAGGTAAGATGAAATCCAATATGATGAAATACTAATTTAAACTAAAAATCCTTGATAATAAAACCTAATTTTAGACATTTAACACTCCATTTATAATTAAAATTTAAATGCATCAAAATATTTATGAAAATTTTTAAAAAATAAAAATAAAAATGACTTGATCACATATTCTTCCATGATAAATTTAATATTTATTTTGAAAAAACATTTCTCACTCATAATGTAATATTCCAAAAAATATTTATATACTAATAATATAATGTGAGAAATATGAGTATTTTTATTGAAAATAACATAAATAACTATTAATGAAATATTAAATCATATACACTTCAAAAATATAATTCAATCATTATTCCACAATTAGAATGACATCTTATGAAAAAGTGTTTCAATTTAACATAATCATGGAAATTTTTCCATATTGTGAAATAATTCCAAAATAACATTAACCACATAGTAACCCATGAATTTTTCATTCCCATTGTTTTATATATGATAAACAATATGATTCAATATTTTAAAAACAAATTTATCACAATTAATCATAATTTACATGATATCAATGATAATATTAAACATAAAAATTATTAATACTTTAATACTATGATAAAAAAACAAAAAATCGTTATTCTTGAAATAAAATTTTTACTAAAAAAATTAAATATTTATTGTTACATATACTTCCAACATTTATTAAAACTCAATAAATGTATTAAATTCTACTCTCGTTACATAAAACATAAAAATATTCTTAATTCCTGTAAACATTTTACAATCCTTAATGTTATTACTACAACCAAAAATTTAATCCTTATATATATAAACAACAATATTATAATTTACATAATTATATATTTACCAAAATTTTGTCATAATATTCCTGAATAAATCTTTCCTACAATTAATTCACTATTTCATAAGATTCATCAATATCAAAAAAAGAAAAATATAATAAATATGTTTTATATTTCATTAAAAGTTTCCACATATTCAACTACAATGGAAGTGGATATTTCTAAAACATTATATATATGGACTTTATAACCCCTTAATGATCTTTTCCTTCGGTAAATATATTTGAATAACATAATAATAAACACCTTTAATGAATTCGATTTATATATTCCAAATAAATTAATTGCCATTCATGGTATTATCCAAACTCTTCCTTTTATATGGAACTATCTTTCTCAATTACCTCTTTTATAACATCTAAATCATATTCTCAGAAAATTAATCTATTTAATTGATTTATTCTCCCCACATTCTTGAAACATAGTACATTTAATAATTTTACTCTCTAGAAATTTATCACATTAACCTCCTCGTAACTCCTTTTTTATATTGTTTGGTTTGACAAGAAACTCAACTAGGGACTGGTATTTAATTATAAATTACGATATATGTTTAAGAATAACCATAATATTTTCATTAAAACTCTAATTTCATTTTGTTTTTCATTAAAACACCCACTACATTTTCCATCATATCCAATTTAAATTTTTTTCCTGTTATTTCAATCTATTTACTAAAACAGAAAAACATAATGGTTTCTATGAGTATATAATTTGAAATCATTATAAAAAAATATGACGAAGATAAATACTTATATTTCCTTAATAATTTCATCTTATATTCGATCAATTTTTTATATGAAAAATAACTATTATTCCCCTCAAAATACTATACTTTATTATTATAGAGGACTTTTAACATCTTCTAAAATAACATTCCAACCACTAATGTTATTTAAACCCTTAAAATCAAACCAAAATTAATCTCCCCTGTGTAAGATATTAAAATATCTTTATTTTTTAATTAGGAATTAATTTTCTTATATTTTCAAGGCCTTTGTCGATTTATTGTTTTAGATAATCAGCTTATAACATTAACATCATGTAATAGCCTTAATGTATTATGCATTATTTTATTCATTTTCTTATTTATTAGTATGCTTTATGTAACTCTTAAGGATGAGGATTATTTTTTTTGCAATATAACATAATGTTCGGTGATATATATATATTTAATTAATAGAGTCTAAGAATAAATGTGTTAATGGTTTTTTGTGGTTTTCCCCTTGAATAGATATAATTAGGGGTGGTTTGAAGTTTTTCTGATGAAAACTAGACTTTCCAAAGTTTACAGAATAGTTACACACCATGTAATGGGATTACACATCATGTATTTGTTTCCAGGAATATTTCATGAATTGGACAAATATAATTAATGAATTACATGTTGTGTAAAGTTTTCATGTTGTGTAAATGGGAAAATAAATATTTTTAACCCAATTATGCACCTTTTTCTAAAATATATAGGATTTTTTATTAAAATATATGGATTACACACCATGTAAATCCTGTGAGTTGTGCATTTAGGTAACTAAAAGGTTGATTTGTATTTTCATTCAGCTACAACCGCTTTTTCTTTCATCCTTGGATCTCTCTTAGGTGATATTGGAGACCACTTCTCTATCCATATCTCTTCATTCAAAATTTGATCATTATAATGGATACATTTTATCACTTTATGATTAAGAGATCCTTTATATTTCTTCATTTCCATAGATCATGGTAGTTGCATTTCATTGTTTTTATCAATACTTTTTTCCATCGGGTTGATTATTCTTGTTTTCTTCTAGATCTGTCATAGAATATTCCCCAAAAGGATAACCCTTGTGTTTTAGTGATATGTTGAGTTATTTTTAGGGAGCATGGGTTGGTTTTTATCTTCTCTAAACCTTTTTCTAAAATAAAAAGATTTTAGTGTGTGTGGATTGATTTTAGGGACTTCGTTGTCCTTGTTGTGTTCTTTTGTGATTATTTGATATTGTTGTGGGAATGTATGAACAACCTTTAAGGTAGGTGGCTCTATCTCTAGCCTATGTTTCAAGATCATTATTTATATTGTTTTTATAAAATATATTATATTGTAAATGTCATGATATATTGATTGATTTTTTTGTTTATAAACTAGTTTTTTATAAAAGATTGTTTTTTCCTCTAGGTTTTGTAAATAAAAAACGGTGTTTCAAGGAATTATGAAATGGGTTTATAAAATGGGTTTCAATGAGTGGATATGATTAATTAGATAAGAAAATAGGGAATGTGGTAAGCCTTGTGTACTTGGGTGGGAGGTTAAGTAATAGGCCACATCCATTGATATTATCAGGGGGTTTACTCAGGTAGTGATTCTTTTATATCTAGGCATGTTGTTCTTGGGACCTGATAGACCTATTAGGTGGTTCATTTTTGGGGTCTTCATATTCTCATAATATATTATAAATATACCTGGGCATTTATTGTGTATACGATTGTCTGTGTTGAGGGTAATAGTGTCATAGCTATTCAGACATTTAGTTATCCTTGATGTGATGTTACCCATTGGATCATACTATTTTAGTTCTTCTACCATGGATGTGATATGATATGGGATAGATTATTGAATTTTAAATGAAAAAATTGATATATTAAATTATTTGAATCTATTTTACCTAGTATAATGTAAAAATGTTGAAAAAGAAAAAGTAAATTAAATTTATCTTCATTATTTTGATATAAACCCTATTAAAGTGTTTCCCATGCCTTGTTTTTTTAAAGGTGAACTTGATCATATTATTGTATATAGAATTTTTACGGAACACCCGTGTCAGATCCAACTAGGCTTTTAATCTCACACCAGGTGTACCCCTTCGATGATCCATTAACTTAAGTATTTCTTTCAATAGAGGGAAAGGAAATGAATTGTAGTGAGATGGTCGGGTCTCTATAAGATTTTATAGGTTGATACTGGTGAGATAGTGGGAATTCCATCCCACTATCACATGGATTAGTCATTTTTTAGTTTTAAAAGTCCTTTGATGATGGAAATTTATATGGTATTTTCTAACTTATTTTGAGTTGTATCATTTCAATTGTCTTCTTCAATTTATGTCATGTATTTACTTCCTCTACTATTTCTCTCTATTACATATATATTCCCTATTGTTGCTTCAATTTGGTAGATTTAGCTCCATCTAGTTTTTGTTCGATTCTTCTGTTCTAGTTGATAGCCCAAGGGGATCAGGAACACCCTTAAAATATGTAATAATTTGTGTAGGAATCTAGTTTGAGAGGGTATCTGGTTCATGTTTATCATAGTTTGGTATCATATGTGGTTTTTACTCAATAATCATTACAGTGGGATATTCATTAGAATGAATATTAGATTATCCAGACATGTGATGTAGGTTGGGATGAGAACCTCACCATATCAATCTATGACGAGACTCAAGTTACTATGGGATGTTGGGATATGTGTCTCATGTTTTTAGTTCTTGATCGTAATCTACATTCCTTGAATTAGGGTTTTCAGGTTTGAACTGAGATTATTTTGTTGTCTGATTAGTTCTTCAATTTCATTATGCATCATTATGCCTCTAAGATGTCTACCACGGGTTCCTCAAGAGGGTGATACTGAAGCTCCTCAAGGGAATGTTCTTATAGATAATAACATTATTATGGAAATCATACAGGTCATTCATGATATTTATTAGAATGCACCGTAAGTATAGAACATATTTTTTGTGGTATATCTCAAGGATGGAGGAGAAGGGATTGATCATAATAGTTCTTATGTGAGATACCAACATCAATTAATTCCATAGATAAGCCTCAATAGGCCAATGATTACCTTGAAATGATTGATATGATAATTAAATTCTAGGATACACTGGATACAATACAGGTGAAATGTGAGTTTTTTAGACTAGAGGGTCCTAAAAGGAGATGGTGGGATGCATTGGTACAAGAATATATACATGTGCATTTGGAATAGATGGGTTTATATATTCTGTTCTTAAAGTAGTTTCTCCCAATGTATATGATGATGTAGAAGACTCAGGAGATCCCTTATTTGTATAAGGAGGTCATTCGTTGTTTTCATACACTAATCAGTCCGGTGAGCTAGTTTGTTCTTTCACAGAAATATTAATGAATGGCTAGATAAAGGATCAGAAAATTTTATATAGTGTGGTATTAGATATAATATGTCATGAATTTATTCTGAAGATATCAACCTATGGGTATATTCCTAATAGAGGTATGATGGGGGAGATCAATATGGTAGGATGTTGTGGTTATTCGTTCCCTTATTTTCTACCCAATGGTAGATTCAATAGTAAAATAGGAGAAAATAGGAAGTGGAAAGATCATCATAGGAGTGTTGGTGGTGGGTCTCAACATCATTCCTTCTTTGTAACCTCATTTATAGTTAGAAATGTTTCTATGACTTACAATCAATATGTAAAGGTTAGACAGACAATATGTTCTTGTCTTGTACCTATAAAGATGTGTCACATATATGGACGTTATGTTCATCTACATCATTACATTCAGGTTATGTACATGATGAAAAATGTTCAAGGATTGTCGTCTCCCATGGAAACTATGTCATAGTTAGATTCATGAAATAATACAGGGCTAAAAATATAGGCTGCAGGAGTGATGCAAGTTTATGTAGTAGATGAGTTTCTCGAAATGATAGATCTGGTTCCACTGAAAATGAGGGGTAGTATCTTTATTTAATCTTTAGTGATGTTTTTTAGTTGAAACTGGTGTTTCCCACTCATTTATATCTATCCAATTTTTAGATATTCTTAAACATCCAATGGATTTCATTTCCATTATTATGGTGTAAGAGGAACCTCTTGGGAAGAGGAAATAGTAGGGTTTCATTATAATTATTGATTACTATCAATAGATTATGTGGAGATTATGTGGGATTATATCATTCATGATCTAGATTTTTTGACTTCATAATTTAGGATGAATTAGATTATTTCTCATCATGTTGATTCTAATTTTTATCATCAGTAAGTCTCAATTCTTCCAGACAATGGGATCTCATGGGTTCTCTAGGGAGTGTGGGATCTGAGGCATGTTCATGCAATTCCTTCTCACTCAGAGCTCAAATGTTTATTTTCTACTATAGAAGTTGATATCAATGAAATTTCTTCTATTAATTATCTTCCCATATCTATTCAATATTTTCCTAAACATTTCCCATATGATTTCTATATTATTCCACTAGAGAGGGAGGATTAATTTATTATTTAACTACTATATTTTAACATCTGATTTCTGATATCTTATTATCATATAGCACTAGAAGAGATAAAAGAGTTTAATATTTAGTTGGATGACATGATGGAAAAGGGTTTTTTTCACCCTATTATTTCAATTGATCTTCCCCAATTTTCTTTTCCAATAATGAAAATGTATTGCTACCATTGTCTGTGGACTATCAGAAGTGGAACCATATAACAGTTATCTTCAAGAATCATTTACCTCATGTGATATTTTTTGATAAGTTTTAGGGGGTAATGTTGTTTTCAAATAATGATATTTTTCAGGTTATTATCAATTCATAGTTTTTGATTCTAATAAATCAAAGATAGCTTTCAATAGCATCTATGGAAATTTTAAATATCTTGTGATGTTGTTTGGTTTGACTGATGCTTCTAGGATTTTTATGGATTTGATGAATCGTAAATTCCAGGATTATCTCAACACTTTTTTGTACATTCCATTGATGATATTTTGGTTTATTCCAAATATGAGCCTAAGCAGTGGAACCATTTCAGTTTGGTTATAAAAATATTGAGGAATCAACATTGGTAATGTGAACTATTAAAATGGAATTTATGGATCCATGATGTGATGTTCATTGGGATAATAATTTATGATCACATGCAATTATTTTATCCAAAGATGGTGTAGGATATCATATCATGGGTAGAACTATGTAGAATCATTTAGATTCCAATATCAGTTGGTATTAATTGATATTATTGATATTTCGTCATGTAAATCTCAATTTTGGCATCACAATTGATTGATATTACCAGGAAAGGGTTTAAATTAATATAAAAAGTAAATTTTCAGTCTTATTTTGATGAGTTGAAATGATTTCTGACTTCAACTCCTTTTTTAATATTTCATGATCCCGGTGATGATTATATGGTTTATTGTGATGCATTTATTGATGGTTTGGGTTTAATATATATAAGATATAATTATGTGGTTTCTTATCTGTAATGTCATCTTTTTCCACATGAGAATAATTATCCCACTCATGATTTATAGCTTTTTCTAGTTATGAACGCCCTTATGTTTTGGTGTCATTGTCCTTTTTTGGAGATATTATCCATCTTTTATAACCATAAAAGTCTGAGCTATATGTTTTATCAGATATAATTGTATCTAAAACATGGGTAGTGGGGGGAATAACTTTATATGTTTGAAATAATTATTTCTTATAACCTGTGAAATGAGAATTTCATTATGACCAATCTCACCATGAATATACCATCATAGTCTATTATAGAATCAATGGAATTGTGTAACCTTTTGGGGATCATCTCCCAATTTTACCTAGAGGCTCTATATTATGTTTTAGGTATGGTTTCTGTTAAGGTTTAGTTATCAACATCTCTCAATGAGTCCATCCAATATAGTTAGTAGTATATTTGTTAGTTTAGAGGAATTCAACAAAACTATTATGGTGTGGATACAATTTATTTTTGTTCTCTCTATTGGAAATGTATTCTTGGTTTTGAGGATCTGTTTTTCATACCATAATCTTTTAGGAGAGATTATTGTTTTATTTTAATAGTACTTCACATTCCATTTATCCAGGAATAATGAAGATGCATCATTACATGAGACACTGAATCCAGTGGTTGTGTATAATGTGTGGATGTTATAATTAAGTTTCCAACATTTACACCTACTAGTAGATAATATAAGATCATTTGAAACATTATGGGTTTCTCTAACCTCATCTAGTTCCTTTTTTGGAATTGAGATGATGTGTCCGTGGACATTATTTTTGGATTACCATGGACTCCTTGAGGGGTGAAATTCTATATGAATTGCAGTTGATTAGTTGAAAATGTAAGATCACTTAATATTGAGTAGGGACACTACTAATGTTGAAGATATGGGTAATTTGTATGTATAAGAGATCATGGGGTTACACATGGAGACTTTTTTCATTATTTTAAACAAGGATCCTAAGTTTACTTCATGGTTTTGGAGGAGTCTAAGAGGTGATGGAGACTCATGTCAGGTTGAGTATTGATTATAACCCATAGATGGATAGTTAGACAAAGAGTGCTATTTAGAACCTATAGGATATGATCTATGTCTATGTCTTGGATTTTTGTGGACCATGGGATCTTCATTTAGGACTACTTTAGTTTTCTTATAACAACATTTATCAATCATCGATCCTAATTTCTACCTTTGAGACTTTTTATGGTCACCTGTGAATGTAACCTCTTTGTTTGGTGGAGGTTGGTGTGGCCAATTTAGTGGGACCAAGTATCATTTCGTATATGTTTTCAAGGATTCATAAGATACATCAATGTATTCATACAATACAGATTAAAAAACATATTTTTATTAATAGCATCATCCTTCGTAGTTTTTTATTTTTTACTAGGTTTTCTTCAATGTTCTTACTCAGATGGATCATATTCATATTGGAATGAATCGAAAGTTGGATCAATGATATTTTTTAATATTTGAGTCCATTGATCAACTTGGGGTTATTTCTTCTCAGTTTTAGTTTTCATTTTAGTTTGAGGTTATTCATTATGTTTCCAACATATCAAAATTCCAGAAAAACCATCTTAATCCATCTCATGACTTGATTTGGGAAGTGACATATTTAGAGGCAGATGTTTCTATTATGGAGCATCATGTTGGGATCGTTGAATATAAAGTTAAATTATTTCATGGAAAATCTATTTCATTAGGGAGAGATTTATAGAAGTATAGATCATACAATCAGATATTTGGTAGCATGAGATGTTGATGAGGGAGTAGTGACCTCACATCATTTCCCAATAGCATTATTCTACATGACTCTATAGGGATAAAACTATTATGGTGGTGAGTTTATAACATCTTATTACATATTTTTTATATTTCCCATAAAATTTTTATTTTCCTATTTATTGAGGTTCATCATGGGACTCTCGTGTATAGAGTGAATTTTGTGGGAGAATGACCTAGAATTTAGGGATGCTTTTTATTTGAATTAATGGTGATCCGACATAAATTTTCTAATTTTTGTGTGGGGATATTCCCATGCTATGGGAATTAGCAGTGTAGTTTGGAGTTTTTATGTTCAAAAATTTACTTTTAATGGTATTTTTGAAATTTACATGTCATCTAATCGGATTACAAACTATTTATCTCGTAGTAGGAAGATGTCATGAACTAGATACAAGGTGTGAAATAATTATACGATTTGTAAAATTTATAAACAATGTAAATGTTAAAATTTTGGTTTTCAATTTGATGTGATGCCTTTTTTGGTGTATATGAAATTGTTGGATTAAATTGTGTGTAATGAAATTAGAGGTCATGGAAATCACACAATTTATTCTTTTAGGCTGCTACATGATTGATTTATATTTTAATTTGACCACATCCTCTTTTTCTCTTCACCTTAGATCCCCCTAGCCCTTTGTTAAGTCCTCATCTCATTCTGGATCATCTATTTCATCCATTGATCATTAGGGTGGATATGTTTTATCTATTTAAGCAAGAGAAACTTTCTTTTTATACATTACCCTTTACTATGGTAGCAATGTTTCATTTTTTTATAAATATATTGATCCAGTGTGTTAATTATTCTTGTTTCATTCTAGATCCATCGTATGATCTTACATTGGAGGCTTACCCTTATATTGGTAGTGATTTAGTGTGTATGTTTCTTGAGTTATGGGTTGTTTATTCTTCTTAAGTGACCATTTTTCTAAATTTAATTGATTAGGAGATGTGTGTATTGACTCTAGCTCCTCTATTTTTCTTTTTTTTTGTTCATACATGATTAGTGGATCACGTTACAGGTATGTAGACCTATGTTTGATGTAGGTGGTTCTATCTCAATCTTATGTTGGATAAAATTCATTCATTTGGTTTTGATAAATTGTTTCATAAAAAAAATTGAATGATTTAATGATTTATTTTTGTGTTTGGAAACAATTTTTCAATAAAATATGGGTTTACGATTGGTTTCTGTAAATAAAAATGTGTTATTCAAATAATTGTGAAATTGTTTAATTAAATGAATCTGATGCATTGGATTTCAAAATTGAGCACATGGGAAGCCCTAGGTAATTAGGTGACATGTTTTGTAATTGGAAGAATCCTTTGATATTATCGATGGGTACCTTTATTGATTGTTCCTCTACTACGAAGGCCTATTATTCTAGGGGAATGCTAAAACTTTTGGGAATTTCACTTTCTGGGTTGTTCCTCTGCTCTATAGATTCGATGTTTGTGTCTAGTGCCTTGATGCTTTTGTGATTGTCTATTTTTTAGGTTATGAATGTCCCACCTATATTGAACTACATTAATCCAAGTCCTGATGTTACCTCTCCCTTTGTCTTTTACTATTTTAGTTTCACTACCATGAATATGATATGATATGTGATTTATGCTTTGTTTGGATATGATATATTTTATGTATGAAAATATTTGAAACTTTTCTTCCTGGATTTATTTGAAAATATGGAAATAGAAAGGGAAAATTAAATTCCTTTTCATGATTTTGATATAAAACCTATCATATGATTATCATGACTTATTTTCTTTTAATATGAAAATGTTTAAATTATGGTATAGAGACTTGTTATGGAACACCAAGGTGGGATCATACCGAGCCTATTAACCAACACCCTAGTCACCCCATTAGTAGTTAATATAGATTTATATGTATTCTTATGTAGGGAATGGAAAAAAAGAACACTGAGGAAGCATGGTTTCTATTGGATTTTATGGGTATCTGGTGGTGAGATGATGGGATTTTTACTACATCGTTACTTGGAGTAGTTAGTTTTCTTATTTTGGTTGTACTTGGATATTATATATTTACTTTGGATGTTGTGACTTATTTTAAGTGGTGTCTTCTCCACTTTCATAATTATTTTATATAATATATTGACAAATTTTAATGTTTCCTTATGTTATATAATTATTTATAAATTCCATACTATAGCTTCTGGATGGGAAAAATCATTCCCTTTGGTTGTTGTTCGATTCCCGAATGCTAGTTGCCAGCCTGTGGGGATCAGGAATACACTTGAGTCTATGGAAATTTAGGTAGGGTTCCAATTTGAGATGGTATTGGAGTATTATATAACAAAATCATACATTAAAGAGTAGACACTTCCACTAACTGTTAGTTTTTTCACAATACATTAATTTTAAAAAACAAACATGTTTTCCATTATGGAAAATATTTTTGATTTCCAACACGAATTCATCATTACTATGAATCATCCTTAAAATATTATGAATTTCATTTAAAAAATGGGTGGGAAAAAATCTCAGTAAGTGAAAGCAATATAGAAGAAAATAAAAATGTAGCCCATTTTAAAACAATGAGATCATATGAGAGTGTTTTCCTTAAACACAAAAGAATCTGAGCTCAAATAATTAATTACCTAAACATAATATCATATTTAGTTCCTAATTATTATAATAAAATAAAATTTAAGAAAATGTTAATGAAAATATATAATAATTAGGGTATTATAGGAAATATTAGAATCTATGAAAATCATAAACCTAAAAATGCATTTTACCCATATATGGAGTAATAATTCCTTTAAACAAAATTTCATTATCCTATCCTATGAAATAAAAAAACTTCTATGAAAAATCATAATAAATAATACTAAATTATTTTAGGTTCATTGGGTTACCATATTAATATAATTCCTACATTAACTCGAACAAAGGTAATAAATTACTCGGTTAGTTTTAATATAATTCTTCAACAAACATAATCCTTACACAATGCATTAGAGAGCCATATTGGGCCCACAAATCATCATAAATATTATATAAAGACCATAAAATACCTAAATAATATGTAACCATTCATTAAAATCATAATATCTTATAAATTATTATTTCTAACACTAATATAGAATCACTTTTAGACATCATATGAAAATAAGGGTATATGTCTTTTTTAATTGAAACCCCTTTAAAAATCCCAGAAGAATGGAAAATATAATTTATTTTGAAAAAATGTGAAAAAAATATAGTGGATTATTCTTAAATGAAAATATTCAGGTCAGCATGAAATTACACCCATGTCATATATGCTAACAACAATCATTTAATACTTATTTAAAAAGGACGATAATAACCTATTTTGAAAAAACATAACAATATTTTCTTCAAACATTCATAATGAAATTCAAAGACAGTATAATTTTTATTTGAATAGACATAATATAATATTATAAATATAATTGAAATGTTTTATAGAGTATGGATATGGAGTAAAATTATAAGAAAAACATCTAAACATTTTAAATAATATTTAAAAAAATCCATTACCTCAAACCCGGCTCGTCACATAGGTTCTTTATCTATTTTATAATGAAAATAAATTTATTATATTATTTAATAAAAATAATTTCTAGGTTTAATAAATTATCATTTAAAATTTAATTTTATTTATTTGAAAGATATATTTAATTACATTATCATTTAAGTCCATGTGAAGTGTTTTGAGGACGTATTATTCAAAATTTATAAACGACTTTTGGGTGTTGACTATGGTCAAAGATTTCAATGTCCCATTATATATTGAAACTTATTAATTCCATTATTGTAATTTCTTATATTAAATGTTATTTTATAACCTTACACGAAATGCATGCATGAAAAATGAATCTCATTTCTTTGTGGAGGTTGCAGTCTACACATATGAAAGAATGATGTTATTATTGTCCAATGTAATGAAAATTTGGATAACATATGATATATTATATTTATAGAATGATAGTTATTTCATTTATATATTATATATTATTTTAATCAATCATAATAACCATCCTTATTATGTGGTTATTAACAAAATACATCTCTTTATGGAGGTGGTAAACAACACGTACACATTAGAGATGTATTCATTCCCTATAAGATATAAGAATATGATGAAACATGGTTTTAAAATAATCATAATACTGTTAAATTTTTTAAAAATAATGATGCCATTATTTCATCCTGGGTAATGAATATTTTTTGGGGGAAGAATAAGAAATAAAAATGAAAGGAATTAGTTAATATTTATATCTTCTTTTTTTGGAAAACACACTTTCAATTGAGCATAAGGATTTTTTATTATCACACAAGTGGATTTGGGATGTGGGAAATTATGTTTATAGATGTATTTAAGAATTTTTGAGGGATAATAACAAAACCTCAGTTATGTTAGATATGGTGGAAATGTGTCTCATTTTATTGTAAAAATCACTTTTGTTTTCATAAATATTTAGCTTCTATGTGTCACCAAGGTAATAATTAAATATTATGGGACTCCAAAACAATAAATATATAAATATTATAACATTTTAAAACAAAATTGTTTAATTATTTTATTTTTATGATTTTTAAATCAATTATAAAAAATATTTTCTTTCAAAAAATACCATTAATGTCACTTTCAATTTTTTACATTAATTCGACATCAATAAAAGTAAAGGTAAGTACAAAGTTCAAATATAATCCCATACACTTTCAAATATCATTACCAAAAATATATAAATTTTATAAAATTCACATGGAAACCTATGTATTATTATTTTTAATTACATTAATATCATTTACATGATTTTTCTTATGATTTCGTAGACAATGTGTCATTGGGATGAAAATATTTTAGAAAATTATAACAATTTAAAAAAAAATAAAATAAAGTATTTACATAGTTTTTTTATACATCATTTTTATAGTATATATTATTTCATACAGTATATTTGAATTGAACCATATCATGAAAAATTATTTAATATGTTATTTTAAATTTTCTAGACTTATGCATTCTTCACACATGCATTGGGTTATTATACTTTCAATATAACTCCAAAATTCATAACTATCTATCCATATAATCAATTAAAAATAATATCAACTACTAAATTCATGAAAATATTTTTACTTCCCAAATATATTTTTTATGACACTGAATTTATCTTTCCCACTGCTGTGTAATCACTACATCGACACAGAAGATGATTTTCACACTGATCATGAAATAATTCAAGATTTATTTATTTTGAGTAGTTTTTGTGATATTTCTAGAGAATTATAATAATTTAGTCATTACAAAACATTCATAAATATTTATATCAAATTAATATCTTAGCGATATTATAAATGATATTATATTTCATAAATACTACATATTTCACTATTCACAAAAATTTATATTCATTAAAAAAATTTCAAAAAAGTTATCTCTTGAACATTTTGATACGATGATTTTAAAAATGATTTACTTTTTATGAACTAAAATTTCTAAAAAATTCAAAAATTAGTTGTAATATTTATGCACAAAATTCCATAAATACCATTTTTTTTAAAATGTACTTTTAAAGCATAAAATAACCTCATTCTCATTCATTTCCTAATTAGATTAATTAAATTAAATTTAATTAGTTCAATTTAATATATCTATTTTAGCATTGAACAATTTATATTATTTTCCATGAAATTGAATTTAATTCTACCAAATTTCTTTGTATTTAATATATATATATATATAGTGACTTGGTATCAATCGACTATATATATAGTATCCATCTTAAAATTCAATATATAGAATTACATGATTCACTATAATATATCATTTTATTCTCTCACATTAGTTCATTTGTATTACTAATTATTGTCCCTCTTTCTATAATAATAGCTAAGGTAATAATAGTTATTGGTAATAATGACGTTAACTATTTTATTTTGATGTTATATATATATATATACCCTAATTTCACTTTTCATCATGTTTTTTCATATTGAAACATCCACAAATATTAATTTTTATCCTTAATTTTAACATTTTATTTCAATTAAATTATCATAGTTCATTTTAGATTGATATTTCATTTATCAAAAGCTATCAAGAATACTATTTATAGAAAAGGAATGTTGAAATATTGTGTTTTTACATAATATATTTATTTCATATAGGGTATATTAGACATGGAAATAGATTCACCCCATGTTAATTACAATTAAATAACTTACATTTCATTACACCCATTCTCGGCTACCACATATATGTATTAGGAATCATATACTGAAGACACAACCAATCACAGTCACATATCATAAAGGGGAATCCACATATGGGATAACCCACCATGATCATCATTATCCCATATACATGTGTATAACATCATCACTCCATGTTGATTCATATATAGTAAACCATAGTTATAATGTCTGGTTAAGAAAAATGAATCAATTAAGGGATATGGAAATCAAAATAATGGTAATTTTGTAAAATTTAAATAATTTTATCCTTTTAAATCACAAATAAAGGGGTTCTTCGTGATGGTATCAAATATTGTGTCCAAATAACTTTTGTTTGTTATACATCCTTTACATAGTGGGATTGTATAATAAATTTCATAGATCACTACACCATATAATTGAAAAAACATATCATTAATAAAAATGTATCATCATTTAACTTCGTATAATTCCACTCACAATATAGATAGAAAAACACAATATAATTTTATGTTGATGCATTAAGTAGTTGATCCAGCATTATTAGTGAAATCAATCACACATAAGAACATGATTTCCATTAGAATACTATGAACTAAATCAAATTCCTTAATATTTGTTTTCCACTTTGGTCTAAAGTCAAAATCCAAATAAAACCCCAAAATGAACAAATCATATTAAACAATATCTCAACTGTAATATCTAAAACTACTGAAAACAGTCCCATATCTCTGGTAACATGGATGTCCCGTCAATTATATATAGTTATTCACCTATTTGAGGAAAATAAAAAGATCCCATATATTCCTAAAACTCATGTCTACCATCTCCAAAATTATTAAATAAATAATGATATACACCAAATTGTGACACCCCCCTTCCATTTTAATACAAAAATGGGTAGATTGATGGATTCATGTAATATTAAAAATCCATATCCATATTCTAATGGCACATAACTAGAACATATAGTTTTATGGTATTATAATTGAGATACTATAACCCCATATAATATTGAAATAAAATTATGAATAATCTAGAGTCATCCCATTAAAATAATCAAAGTAAAATAATCAACTAATCAATAATACAATAAAAAGTGTAATAAAAAAACAATCATATATATTAACTAGTTTCCCACTTGGATAAAAAAAATATACAATATACTTAAATTAAATAAAATACATTTTTTCTATACTACCATATTTGATCGTCACATTATCCTAAAATTATAATCGTAGTCAAGCTATTCCAACCTAATAATGAAATGATGGCCCACTCCCCTATTAGATCCAATATACAATGTAGTATTCTCATGTATTAATGTTTCATGATTTCCTATGTATGCTGTGTGTATGACTCAATAGTAAAAACCGAATGGATTCCCTTAATATATATATATATATAATTTAGACACTTTTGATGCGGCTAGATAATAAGGAAAAAGATAAAATATAAAAAAAATATCATTTTTCATCTAGTTCTAATTTGACACATGAGTTCATCCACGAGTTCTTCATCCATCACTATAGATTTATTGAGCATTATGCTATACTATTTAACATGGTAATGATAAACCTCATCTAGGAAACCCATGTGAAATCATATGGGAACATCTAAAAAAACACCCCCACTCAAGAAAACATGTCACTATAAAACTCAATGGCTTATTCATACCTTATTAGGAAACCAATTAGAATTCATCTAGAATATCATAGGTGTGAATCTCTCCTACCATGATACTGATATATATAAAATCTTTTATAAACATGGTTTTGTAACTCCTACATATCCAAATATGAGTTTTAATTTATATGTCAAAGAAATATCATAGGCATATAACAGAGAATGAGGCATACCCTCTATGTGTCGTGAAACATCATAAGCATATGTTATAGTATATCATTCAGGAACTCAGGGATGTAAATTATCCATACCGTTAATTATATTGTAATTTATAAATCTTATGAAACATCCTAGGCATCTCATAGATAATATAATTTTGGATTCTGAGGTGTTACTCTCTCCTGCTGATAAACCCAATAGATACATATCATCTCATCTAGAACCCTAGTGCCTACCCACACCCTATATATAATCACATAAAATATTAGGGATTTATAATTCCATGATGAATTCATTATATGAATGTTAAACTCACATGGTTTTGACTATTTTCAAACCCATCCTACATCACATATACTAGCCTCTCATGCACACAACAAAGCCTCATCACTTTGAGTTCCTACTATTTCATAAAGTACATATCATCATATAATAAGCCACATAAATGTGTTATGACCAATAATGTTCTAATAAAATGTTGATAATATTTTTAAACATTTAGGTTTCTTGGCTTACCCATATGGACATCCACTATAGTCCCCCCAATATACTATTGTCTCTGTATGCTATCACCAATCGATGACTTATAGACAGTAAAGTTATCTCATACCATAAGAACTATCTGACTCAAGAATCTATATTGTAGTCGAAACCACATTAAAATATACCTCATACATGTTTCCAGGAGTCTATACCATCCTCAAATGTGTGTTTTTTGTTATGCATGTGACATATTATTATCTCACAAGTCACAAATAGGCATATTCCTATAATACATATCCAAGTACCCTTAAGAATACAATATAGGAGACATGTGTCTCATATAAACCAACATGGAGCTATATTTATCTATCATATAAATCCTTGTGGAAGACTTTTCCCTTGGTGACATATTATTTAGGAAATATAATTCTCTACTACATCACTAAAGCATAAACTCTAAACCAAGGGCAAAAAAGACCATGTTTCATAGTATAAAAAGGTCATTTATTTTATTTAATTCATATCCCACTGGGTTTTATGTATTTTAAAACAAATTTATATGATTTTTACGTGATCTATAAATGTAGTATTTTATATACTGGTGAAAATGAATCCATTTTGGAATTTTTAAATTTTCTAATTTCATGTGATTTTATAATTTTTTTTGTAAAATAAAAACATTTAGTTAATAATAATGTATAATAACCCCTTAGGTTAATAACCTCACCTAAAATGGAACATAGAAATTACATGTAAATTATAGAAATAAATATATACCATCCAAAAAATGCACATTATTCTTCAATTTATGAATTATTAATCGTCATTATATAAGGTCATTTAGTCTTAGGTCAGATACTAAGTATCATGCTATATCACTACACTGAAACTACAACCATCCACACCAAAAAGGTCTTTGCTATATTCTAGACACAATCCTGAGAGAAATCCCCAATATCATACACCAAATTAATATAAAATTTAATTTAATTTAGTAAGAACCCCTTAAATAAATACGATGAGACACATGCATTTGGAAACAAAAGTGAGGGGAACTACCTAATTAAAGTGAGGGGAACTATCTTATTATCATATCGAGAGGACCTCAAGAAATGTTAATGAAAATCAATGTTTTCTTAGATGATTTCCACCATGGTATAATTGAAATCAGTCCCACACCCATAACATTAATCTCTTAAAATCAACTAAAAATGATTGTGGAGAATTTCAAAGAGGATATATGGAATATTATAACATAAACCATCATGAAATCATTTCCAATGTAACCCCAAACTATATGGTTAATTTAGAAAGGAGAGGTTGGGGTTTGTAACCAATAAGGGTTGAATAAAAGGAAATAACCTCATACAAATTTTATGGGTTGGGGAGGGGGGTTAATTTTCCCATTTTAATGAAATAAACACACTCATATTGTTATTACATGGTCATCCAAGCAATGTTGTAATCATGAAACTCAAATTACATTAAGACACACACCTCACACAGTTTTTTCAACATGGTTCTCTGAACCAAATGTCAATTGTGAAATCTCCCATGGAAATTGCTTTCATCTTTTACACGGTGTTTCTATAGCCACGAGTTGACCATTTATCAAATACCCTATCAATACAATACCTAAACTATTTCCTTCATCATATTTTTTAAAAAAAATTGTGTGATAGAGGAAAACCCCATTTGGAATATCCGACTATTACCTGAATCTCTCAGCATTCACCTGATCACCTTAAACACCTCTAATTCCACATTCCAACACAAAAAATACCAAATAATGGATCTATAATCATAATAATTCTAGTTAAAATTCACAATTTGAAAATATTATCTACACTATAAATAATATAGTCAAACTTATTTTGAAATTTATAACCCATAATGATTCTAGTAATTAATCAAAATTCAGTTGACCTAAATTGTTGTTTCAAAGTGATTCATGTTAGTCATTCATATAAATCCCTCAGATTATTCATATTAATCACATTGTAAACACTAATATTAGAAGTTTTTATAACTCCATAAATATAATCATTATACAAGTTGGAGACTCGAAAAAATCCATCATCAAGAAATGGCCACTTTTCTAATTGGTTTCTGAATGTAAAATCTACATGGGGATTCCATTGGATAGATTTTCACTACTTCTAGTATCCATAGAGTTATGAAACTAAATAAATGAATTATCTCTCTCAAGATACCAAGAATTATAAGAATTAAATATTATTCAAAAATCAATTGTTACATAAAATTAAAAATTATTAAAAAAGAAATTGATTTATATAATGTGAGTTCAATATTTTCCTTTTATATTATGATTCATTTGGACTAATTTTTATTTATTTGTTTGTTAGTATTTAATTATGGGGTTTATAAATAAATATGTTCATAATAATATATAAAGTAATCTATGATTTATAATTAATTATTATGGGATTAAATTATCACATGATAAAAAATGATAATCAACCCATTAGAGATTATTTTCTAAGTTATCCATAATAGTCGTTTTTCAAAGAGAAATACATATTTTTTGTGCATGATAACTTTTTTTGTGATTTGGGGATCATTGAAGTTATAAATTTCACCCATTATACATAAATAAATCATTTTTACAAGATATATCTAGTTTGGTATACCCTAATGAGTGTCATACAAATTTCATTAATATACTTCTGATATAGGTCATATATAAACCCTCGTTATCTATGGTAAACTAGGTACTGTTTTACAACTTAATACTTTTATACCATTCATATACTTGTATTTTATATAACATAGATATAGTATGGTTAAGTATTCCATTGATCATATAGTATGTTGTTCTTTACCATGCTTATGTTTTTTATGCATATATAATTGTTATGACATTTCCATCATCGATTAAGGAAGGATGTGGAAGTAAATAAACAAATTTATATATGTAAATTTAAATGTACTTAACATTAATGATGAGTAACTTGTGATATTATCATCATTGTGGAATAATAAAATGTTATTTATTAATCCATATAACTCAATATTTACTATGTTAATCAAGTATTATATACATTGCTAAATGATATTTACATACCCTGTATGTTATGTATAAAATTAAATTTATTTAATAAATGGATGGATTTATTATACCGTATTATGAGATATACATATTATTTTAGTATGAAGATACATTTGATTCTTGGATACAACTCATAGTTCAATTTTAACATAGAATAAAATAATTCATTTCAATATAAAACTCTATAATTATAAATCTATTTTAAAAATTCCTAATAATTGACAAAACTATAATGTCATACATGTTAATTCAAAAAAATTATAGTTATTGAGTATTATTATTGTTACAAAGTTACTGTAAAAAACCATTGTAACATTGTGATAGGTTCATTAGAGAGTATTAGTGGAAATCCAGGAATATTATTTTTATATGGTTTCACAAGTTATTATATATGATATTATATAAGTTGAAAAATTAATAATTTGTATGAGTTGGTATTATTAAGAAGGATATTTAATGATAATAAATACTAAAGTTCATATTATGGCTAGTGATATGGAATATATCATTATTCATGATAGGATTTTCTTTAATTTGGTATTTGTAGATGTTTAAGGTTATCTAATTTTATATTTACAAAAAAAATTAAAGAAAAATAGGATGTTTAGACGATGGTCTCCTATCTTTAAGTTGAATTTGTGAATAGAATTATGGTTTTGGGTAGTTTAAAGTATACACATTATTAGATTTGTGGTTTTGGAAATCAAAAAATCCTACAATGAAATAATTTCATAATGAAGAATATTATGCATGGATAATAATGATTTATGGATTCATGGAATTCTATCCATCCATGGTTGATTTTAAGAAAAATATGGATTCAAGGGTTGAAGAGAAAACATTAAATTTAGCTTTACTTTATATATGATCTTTGTGATAATATTTGATTAATAAACATGGAAACATAATTTGGAATTCATATTTATGTAATATTATTTGTCCTAGAAACATTTTATAACTCGTTTATTCAACCCATATATCTTTTTTGTAATCATTTTGATAAATATTATGGTGATATAAATGTTATTTATACTGATTTCAACATTCATTTGATGATATATTCATATAAATAATCTAATAAAAACATGTATTTATGTTAAGTGATATCCTTAGAACTATGTATCATAATAGTATGAATATCCCATTAATTTCACTCTTTAAATCAGATATGTGATTTGGAAATTAATTTTTATTAATGATAGCTGATTTTTTTTTGTTTGGAAAAGGGATATATAGGGTGAGATTAATAAGGATTCAACCAAGATGGATTCCATATTTTACAATATATGAGATTATATCCTTTATATTTATATATCCATATAATTATTTTAATATATTCGATGAGGTGGTGGGTCATATATTCTAATCATGTGGAAATTAAAGATAAATATTTTTATTTTATGGTGAATTGTGTTCTAGAATGGCTTATAAAATAAAATACTAGTGATAAATTTCTAAATGTGTTTAATGAGTTTAATAAATGTGAAATAATAATGATGGATGAGTGGGTTTATTATGTGATTTGACTATGTTGATTAATATTGTCTCATTATGGAAAAATTATTTGGAAAACTATTGGAATACTTATATAGTTTGTGAAAGTGATTATTTTTCTACATATATTGATATATAGTTTTCTAGATTAGATTATGACTTATTCACAAGTTCATAATAGGTGAAATATAATTCTTTTGAGTTTTTCACATGATATAATGTTTTCTTATAATTATTTTCTACTAATATGAGGAAACCCATTTTTTAATAATATTGTTATATTATAATGAGTTATATAGAGATGGTAGATTATTCTTAAAATTAGGGGTCATTGATATATGTTTATCAAGTGAATCTAGATTTAATAATGATATTGATGAAATATTTGGAATGATCAACAAAATTCTTTCATCTGTACCATTATATTGAAAGAATATTTCGAAATATTTAGAAATCATTAATGATATTTTTGATGTCTTGAATGATAGTAAAATCCTATGATATGACAATGATATGACAGAAAATGTTTTTCATATGTTTCATGTAAATATTTTAAGTAACTATGATTTATTTATGTTCTTGTTTCATTTATCATTTTTATGGATGTTGTTGTAGTGTATTATAATATTATTGTGTTTTTAGGATGATGTTTATAGGATATGGTGATTTGGTATTTTTTAATCTATACTACTATGTATTTATTGTTGTTGGATTGTCATTATCATTATGTTCTTAATATTATTGTATCCATGGTGGAGGATGGTTTTTGTAGATTTTTACACTCTATTAATATGAAGGGGATGATGTAATATAGAGGATATAACATGGATGATGGATAGTATGTAGTTGATGTAATTGTGGATTATATTATATTAAAATGTATTTTGATTACTATGTCTCGCAATTATAAGGCATGACACTTTACCATCATATATATAATTATATTTATATTTATATTTATATTTATATTTATATTTATATTTATATTTATATTTATATTTATATTTATATTTATATTTATATTTATATTTATATTTATATTTATATTTATATTTATATTTATATTTATATTTATATTTATATTTATATTTATATTTATATTTATATTAATATTTATATTTATATTTATATTTATATTTATATTTATATTTAATTGTTATTTTATTGTGGTTTTTTCACTTCACACTTGATTTATAGAGGAAGAGACTGATTAAAAGGATGAACCAACTTAATATACATGTATACTCAGTCGCTGTTATATTAATTTTTCAATCATTTATGGTATTATCAAATAATCTTTCTTAAAATTTTAGTTTTTATATTACATGATCTCAATAACCGTAGAGAGTGTCTAGTGCCTTTCACCACTATTCGAAGAAAATTTTGTTCAATTAGTGGACTATGATATTAATAACATGCATGAAATTATTTTAAGGGATATTTTTATAAATGTTTTCTTATCAAATCTTTGAGATTATTTATTGGTATTCTATGAAATTCATTATTTTTTAATTTGTAATTGGGTTTTTAATAAAATATAATTGTAATGTTAGGAATGGTAGTGTTTTAATAACATTGGTGGTAGATTCAACCTCAATTTATACTAGTTTATGACTTTAGGGATCACCATATATCTTCATTCAATATTTAGAGTAATCCTAGAATGGTCGATTCATGACAGAAAAATATGAAATGGTGATTTAAGAGATTTTGGTCATAGAGGTCACTAGAATGTATTTCTTGGGTTGGTAAGGATATAGTATAACATGGTCCAAGTATGTAAATTATCCCAAACAATTTTATTAATGGTATAGAGTGTGCATGAGGTTTTAAGAAAGTAATATAATTTTATAGGGGTCATCTCTGTGTAATTATTGTATAACCATAGGATAATTAAACAAATGTGGGTTTATACATCATAGTAAAATTGAATAATTATAGAATATTACATGTTAGTTCCCTAATTTCTTATCAGGTATGTTTTTTTTATGTTTTAGTTAAAGTCCCAGATTTTGATTAAATGGGTGTTCCCCAAGTTCATGAGGAGGATTTGGGGTGTTCTGGGGGTTTGGGGCATCAAAGAGGTGGAAAAATGAGCTTTCTAGGCATGTTACATGGTTTATGCACTGTTGGTGAAAACCCTATGGAACTACTAGGAAACTATGTGAGGGGTTGATTTTCATACAGTGTCATGCACACAGTTTGTACACAGTTTGGAAAACCATGTGGGTAAACATGCGGCCAAGTAGAATTGGAAAAATAAAAAAAATCACACCATGGGATTTTTAAGTCTAACTCAATATTTTCCTCCTCTCCTCCTACAAACCTATGTGTGAACATGAATGACCTGAATTTCCAAAGGGTAATTCACCTTCGATCCTTGAGAATTTGGACTGTTGTTTGTTATAGATCAAATCCCCAGGTGAGTTTAATATTCTCCTTTCTAACTCTTCTCAAATAAGGTTGGTATCTTTCTCTCCTCTAATTATGACATAGTCAAACCCCACTTTTTCTATTGATATCTAGTTTGATGCTTCAAAGGTCCATCAAATCGGGATCTAAGTATTTATTTTAGAGTTCATCTGGCAATGGATTTTAGGTAGGTGTTCTAAAAGTTATATCCCATAGTTTTTTGTAGATTTTTGCATGTATAAACTTTCTCAATGTCACATATTGATATAGTTTTGAACCCATTGATATGTTTTAATATTTTGGGTGTCTCAATTTTGACTGGAAAACCCTGATGGTCCTAAGGTATGCATCCATGATGATTCAACCCATTTAGGTCCACCTGTGGGGTGCACTGATATTTTCAGGGCCAAGAAATTAGCAAAGTATGTTCTAGGTCATTGTGTGATAATTTGGATATTCTATTGAGTATTATGATAGGTTTAATAGAAGTGAAAATAGAATATTTTTCATCTTTATATGTTTTAAATGACATAATACATTGTGTTCAGGGCATGGAAATGTGTTAAATTGGTTCATTGGGATTGGGGTATGTGTCTTATGAGTTACGTTGGAATTACATAAGCAAATTAGTGTATCTATAATAGTGAATATGTTAAATTGGTAATGGCCTTTGAAATGGGAGATATGTTTAATGGGATTACATAAGGGGATTTATGAATATATGTAAGGGTTTGAGATAACGGAATTATTGAATATGATTCGCAAGCTCGGCTTGAGAATGGGAACTGGGCTAAATGGTCTAAGTGATGTAAATGGAAAATGTGATAATGGGTTATGGAACAATATGATTTACCATGTAGACCATTATGGATTATGATGGCTATATTTATTGGTTGTGTTTGGTTTTGATATGGTTTGTGTGTGATTAATGGATGGATAAGCATGTGCACATTGCTTGATGTGTGGGATAATTGATTGAGGTTCCTCCCACTTGTCGAGTTAGACTGCTTCTCTAACTCCACCCACAATGCACGTGTTAGGGAAAAGGATAGAGCTCTATTCTACTAGTAGTTTCATTCCACCTTGATTGAGTCTTTGAGGTGAGGATATTGTGATGTTGTGATGTGTTATCCCTAGTGAGATAGGGACTTGACATATTCCTTTATGCATAATGATAAATCCCATTAACCATGTGTGTATGTTATGAATTCTTAACCCATCAAGTACATGTTGGTGGTTAACTAAATAATGAATAATATTCACATAATGAATTCTTTCTAGGGTTAGTAATAGATAATAAAGTATTGTTAACTTGTGGCTTTGAGTTTTATTTTATTTACATATTATTTAATTCAAAATTTCATGAAATATCTATTAGGGTGGATATTTTGTAGACACTATTGGTGGTGGCATGCTGAGTTGTCCTTACACCCTACTTAGGATTTCATTGGGCACTCAAGGAGATTTCATGGTTGTAGGTCAGGAAAGGGGTAAAATTTTGGTTCTCAGATGTTCAATCGATTTTTTGACATACATGGATGAGGTTCAAGACATGGTGTCAATACTATTTTTTGGACTCCACTATTGAATTTATTTTGGGTTTATTTCACTTCACATTACTGCGTGACATAACATAATTACTATTGAATGTGGTTTTACCTAGTTGAGAGATAGTTATTTATGATAGTTCATTGATTAGATTAAGATATTCCTATTATTATAAATGTTTAATACTATGTATTACTCTAAAAAGGAGGTTATAGTATCCCCGAATGACTTTTAAAACCTTGATTATAGTTGGAAACCTATGGAATATGTGGAGGTGCATTTGAGGTGTTGTGAGGACCCAGCCCGAGGCAATGGTTTATTGGCACCTAGGAAGGGGATGTTAAAAAGTTGTATTAGAGGAGGTTTTATTTTCAATGACTTACTAATAGGGAATAGTCGATAGGATGTTAAGAAGGTGATTGTAATTTTCAATGAGCTCATTCATAGGATTATCTAACCCATGAATGGGGGAATATCAATGTCACCCTGGTTGGGAATTTCCGTTATAGTTGGTTGTTGTTACATTTGATGATATTTCTCTATGGGGTGATACACTTGTGGTCCGATGTGAATGATTTATGAAATTTTCCCATGGATGGAATGGAACAATGTTGTGGATTCATGTATCATTCTTGTCACATATGTGTATAAGTGACATACATCATTGTAGGAACACACATGGGACGGGTGTGTGGGATATAGAGGGTAGAATGAATTTTATTTTCTAAAAATAATGAAAATAGATTTTCTTACAAATGTTAAATAATAACTAAGGGTTCATTCTTGATAAGGGGTGGTATAAAAATTAAAATGTAATTGAAATAATTTGTGATATGGGAATCATTTAATATGGTGTGGACTTCGAGGCTTATAATCGTGTTATATTGTTATCCTAGGATACCATAGTCCTTGGTATGGGTGGATGAGGGTAGTGCACCGAGTATGATAAATCCTACTTGGGTGACCTGTGTGAATGGTTTGTTTATGGATAGTGATGATTCTTAACTTATTTTTCAATGTTTTATGGTTTTTGTTCTAAATATCATGTTTGGAATTCAAGATAAATGCCACCATGAAGTTGTGTGCTAGTTAGGTGACAAGAGGACGTTGTGGAGAATGCTCCCCCAGTCGTCGAGAAAGAGGATCTGGTGGTTCAAGATAATAGGGTAGATCAATTACATGGGAATATTGGTCATTCCATGTAAATGATGGAATAAAACCTAGGGTGTGTCATGTTGAGTATGTTCGAGTTGTCCTAGGAGTTTTAGCCACAACACCCTCCAACCATTACTAGAGAGCGAGGGCCAGAGGTAATAATGTTTTAGACAGGGTCTATCCAGATTATTCTTTATCATCTAGAGAATCCTATTGAGAATCTATTCATGTTAGTTAAATACATGTTAAGAGGTAATACCAAGGATTTGTGGGATATTAGGGTTCAAATGGAGAGGGATGATGGGATGGTGAGGAAGTATTTCTAATAAAATAATCTGGAACATTACTACTGAGAAAACGTGAGGTGGGAGAAGGCTTTGAAGTTTATGATTTTGAATCATGGGGCTATGTCAGTGATGAATTATTCTATTCATTTTACTTTCTTTCACCGTTTCTCTCTATTGATGTCTGGATATTATGTTACTATGGAAAAACACTTCAAATATTGGCTTAGGCATGATATTACGTCCCAGGTGAACGTCTTTCATCTGAAGCGGTTTTTAGAGGTATTGGACTGGGAACATAAGTCTAAAGGAAACCTAATAAGAGATTTATGAGGGGGAATTGTGGTTCTAACAAGGTGGCCATGTGGTAAAACCTCTGAGGGAACGAAGTATCCTTTTTGAAGATTCCAATAGGTTGAGAGTTCATAGAATAGTCAGAAGAGGTTAAGATTATTTGGGTGGGGATCATGTATTCTATTATCAATGTGACGGGTTAGGGAAAACGAGGAGCCACTGTCCCTAAACACTGGTTCATTTCTACTCCTATGATAGTTTTGGAGATATATAGAGGTTCTTCAAGAACCCTCAGTATTTGGGCATAGATGGGAATCATAGGCAGATACCGAGTGTGAGCAGGGGATTTGTCACCCCATATCAGGCAGGTAGTTGGAGATCCACTAGCAATAATGGTTAAGGTGTTGGATGAGGAACTCTAGGGAGAGATCATCTATAATAGTAGTGTAGTGTAGTGCAGGGTACTCATGATGGATTCTAGGGTAGAGGGACAAGCCATCTTCAAACATATTAGTCTACACCTAGAGGTGGTGAGGTTAGATCGTCTACCATTTGAGGTATGACTATTGTATATTTCACACTCACTAATGATATATTTGATAAAGGTGCTGCATAATCTTTTATCACTACACAGATTATTGTGGGGTTGGGCCATGATGTGGAACAAGTGTGTGAATTTTTGAAAATTGATACTCCGTTAGGGGTGAAAGTTGAGGATATTAGATAGTGTAGAGATTATTCTACTGAGGTTGGTGGTTATCATTTTTTGTGGAACCTGTTTGTCCAAAAGATGTTAGGTTTTGACCTGATTTTAAATATGGATTGGCTAGTGATGTATGAGGTCCATATCAACTGTTACCATCATAGGGTAAGATTCACATCTCCTGATGGATAAAATTATATCTTTTGTGGTGAGATGGATGTTCGAGCAGGCCGTGTAGGGACAATTTTTCAGCAATTGGGAGAACTGAAAACCCAAGTGGAACACTTTATTCTTGATTATGGGGGGGGGGGGGTGGAACAAAATGACTTTCCACTTATATTGGTAATGTTTTAGTGTAAATACCCATCAATTCTGTATAATTTATTTAATTATACAGAATTAATTAGAGACTGTGAAATTTGACGACATGTGATTCTGAGGTCCGGTGATCCCAGAACAGATTTTTTAAATTCTTTAATAGTACATTCAGTAAACGTATGTGAGGGAATTCCAATATTTTGAACCGGTGCTCGAATTGAAAATATGAGGGAACTGTTTAACTCGCAATGCCAGGATTCACTTAGATGAAGCTTAACTTTGACCGGAAAGGGTGGGACGGAAAAATTAAATTTTTGACTTTTTAGAAAAATAATAAAATAACTCTTTGAGTTATTTTATACTTTTCTTCCACCATTGAGAGATGGATGGAGAATCCATAGTGTAATGAAAAGATTTGAATGTGGTTCATTAAATGATTTGTTTTTTTGTTGTGTAACCACAACACACATTTGATTAATGGTTATATAATTAAGTCTCATTAATGAAACACATTAATCAACACAACATCAACATTGTTTTATTTTTATTCAAATCTATTGGAATGTGGAAGAGGGGTGTGGGGGAAAACTCTGACGAACATGCTGGTGAAATCCCTCTCCAACAATGAAATGGGATCAAACACTGATTATTGGAGGACTCGATCTAGAGACCGACGAGCGATGATGAGCGCCAACAAACATGGAATGTCTATAAATGTGGATTCTTCTCTTTCATCCAAAATAGATTTAGAAAAATACAGATAATGGATTTAACTACTCTATGTGTTTAATGATTACTCTTATCTCGTTCTTGAAAAAAACAATGAACGTGGATCAACCAACTAACGGGTTGATCTGTGACTCATTCATTCTTGCGGGAGGTTGTTGTGGGGTTTTGATTTAGGGGTTTCCTTAATCTATTTGAGGATTTTTATCACCTCCATGAGTAAATTCTAACACAAAGGTCATGGGATGATAAAAACAAGGCCTAAACCCTCCACCGATCATGGATGTTGAGCTTTTTTCATGGGCGACCGAGCAACTTGGTGGCAAGGAGTTTTTGTGGGCTTCGTAGTAATGGCAGTGACCCGAGAGGCCCGTAAGCATAGACATGATTGAAAATGGATCACCGTACCATCTCTAGTGGCCCGCATATGGTGATGTCAGCATGGAACCACCAGCATGGCGGCACCGGCGACCGTAAGTGGTGGTTGGCCAATGTCGGCTATGTGGAAGAGGTGGCACCCGTAGGCACCACGTTGGTAATAGGGGGCTGACTCTCGCCGGCCACATTGAGGAGTGGCCCACTCAGCGGATAGGAAAAATGGCCATCTCAGCCATTACGGGGAGATGGGGAAGTGCCTACTAGCAACACTTGTATGAGGAATTAGATTCCCCACATCTGGTCCAATGAAACCAGATTGCACCGCATGGGGTGGGTTATTCCGGTGGGTTTCACCCCACCAGACGGCCCGGGTCACCTATGGGCTGGACCCGTGCCAGCCAAGCCGGACACACCACTGGGCCAGACATGGGGACTCAATAGGCTGGTTTCTCTAGAACCTTAATAGTCCCACTCTAAACCCTTGGGTCAGGTCATTTTGGTCCCACTCGGTCGAACCAGACGTGGACCCAACCATCCCTATTTCAATAAAACGACTATAACTCGCAGACCGGGCATCCGATCTACATGCCTTCTATGGTTTAAAGACCCTTTTGATGAGGTGGTCCTTTTAATATACTGACCATGGATTTTGAATGATGTTGGATTATGTTTGTGTTTGATCAGACTCGAATCCAACTCAGCCTTATTTACCATTAGCCTATATGTTACAGATCGGGTGTCCGATTGATGTATTATCTATCATGTTGGAACCCTTATGGTAATAGATTCCTTAGGGGTACTTCTAAGTAAGACATCATGGTGGTTGAGGTACAAATAGTATATTGAGGAGAGAAACCTACCTAAATCAAGCCTGTTATGTGAGGGAATCCAGTGGCTGGATGTGATGTGATGAAGGAATAGAGATCCTTTGTGGGTCAGCAATTAGAGATCCTCTGTGTTCCAGCACATAGAGATCCGATATGGGTCCACACGTAGAGATTCTCTATTGGTTAGCACCTAGAGATCCTCTGTGGTTCAGCAAGTAGCAATCCTCCATGGTTCAACACCGAGCGATCCTCTATGGGCCAGCACATAGCGATCCTCTATGGGTTAGCATCCATAAATCCTCTGTGAGTCAGCACCAAGAGACCTTATATGGTCTTTCAGAAAATTCCTTTCTATTGAATATTATGATCTAGATTTATTACTAATCATCTTTATTCCTATTCTTTATGTTTTATACTTGGTGTGATCTGTCTTTTAATTTATTCCATGTGACTGAGAACATGTTCGGTAGTTCTTCCTTATGAAATTCCATGAGACCTTTGGGGGTGTTGGGGTCCCTACAGAATATTGTTACACTCACCCCTACATGGTATTTTTCTACATCTTGTTGTGTATTGTGTAGACTATGGATAGATTGGCTGAGACTTTGGAGATCCAGGGCTAGAGGGTATGCAAAGATGACCGATTGACGTGGTGAGCCGTATTGACGAGTCTTACCCACCCTTCAAGTAGGATCCTTGTTGGACAATATATGGATCTGGTTTTTTTCTACACTACTCTTTTAGATGGTCTTGTATACTGGACCCTTTTTCTTTCAATACATACTTTTACTTTCAGTGGTGGTTTTTAGTGTTTGTTGTACTACTCTTTCCATTATTTCTTCTTTGTGTGTAGGGTTCCCAGTCTGTGTGTGTACAAGGTTAAAGGAAATTCCTTCTTTTTTTGGGTTTCTCCTTTCTACATCTAGTCACCATCCCATGGCCTATGTAAGGTGGGATTGGGGTAGTAATGGAATAGGCCCCAGGGGATGGGTCGTGACAAAGTGGTATCAGAGGCGTTCAATTATAAAAAAACTAAGACTATGTACTTTTCAATGGGGCAATAGTGTTATGTGTTTTGAGTTTGGATTTCAGTTTAGGGAGTCTTGTGTTTGTGTGGTGGCCGATATATCTATCCACTAGGACCCTAAATTCGGATTTCTGACTCGGTGCACAAAAAAAGTGTTAGCATGTATTTTGGAAATGTTTTTATTTTAATATCTTTTGAGTTAGCTCACGAGGAATATCTTATTGATCACGGTGCATATGTTTCTTTAATGGATGCATCCACATAGAAATTCATCCAAGATTTTAGTGAGAGATCATGATTATAGCCCACCGAGCGATGAGGCGTCGGTGCATGGACCTCTCACGACGATGGTACCTTCGGTTGGTGTACCACCAACACCACACCCATAGGGACATAGTTTCCACCAGACACACCAGCGGAAAATGCACACCATATGATCACACTGCACGAATTCCATAGATAGAGGCCTCCATGTTTTTGAGGCGAGATAGCTCCACAGGTAGTTGAGGACTGACTAGAGGTTGTGGAATGAGTTTTTCGCAAGGTTGAGACACCCGAAGACTAGATGGTGATCCTAGCTACTAGTATCTTTCAGGGAACATTAGGGAGGTAGTGGATACTGATGCTCTAGAAACATGAGTTGATGAATCTTTCCTTGTTGGAATTAGAGACCCTCTTCGAGGTAGAGTTTGTGCTATAATCACTACACTCTATGTTTATTCAATAGCTATTACACTTACAGTAGTGTAGTGTGATAGTGGCTCGGTACTCGGAGAGATTTACTAATCTCTCCTAATAATCCACCGACATGGTATGGGACCCTTTATTCCAGGCCCAGAACTTTAAGAAGGGTCTCTGATGAAAGATCATATCATCGATGAATTTTCTCAACAATCTGACATAGGCTGGAGTGCTAGAGTGAGCCCTGCTAGTGTAGAGCTTCCTATCCAAGCAGGCACCGACAACATGAGCTACCACCAGATGACATGAAGCCGAGTCATCTGTAGCAGTTAGTAGGAAGATGAAATAGAGGCCCAAACAAGGAATACCTTCCAAAGGACGACCCCATGATTCAGGGTTAGATGTGAGGAGATTATGAGGTAGAGGAGGTCATCTGAGGGATAGAGTTTGTGACTCATGTAGAGGACAAGGGAACATGGATCGTGATTGTCTGAATCCCCTCAAGGATGAATATAAGGTGGTTGAGGGACTTCTGAGACAGCAACAGAGGTTTGAGCAAGGAGGACCATAGGGCGGAGGATGTGGGAGAGGAGTAGGCCATGCAGCTGGCGGTGGGAGAAGGTCAGAGGTACTACTAGCACCACCTCCAGTTGGTCTACCCCGACCATAGGGAGTAGGTGGATATGCACAAGCTCAGCTTCAGAAAACATAGGCCTATGACCATGGTGCTCCATATATAATTTGAGGTATGATATGTGCCTACTCCACCCTATCCACAGTTCTTATAGATACAAGTTCTAGTTACTCTTTCATTATCATGACTCTCATTCGAAGCTCGAAGAATCTGGTGGAGTTTTGGCTGGATCCTTATGACTTGAGACTCTTAAAAAAGAGTTTTGATGATTACGCACTAGTCATATAAGTGTGAGATTACTATGGGAGGCAAGAGCTTTGGCAGGGATCTCTTAATAGCAGCGTCGACTCCTTCGGACATCATCTTGGGTATGGACTAGTAGTCCATAGTCCATAAACAGATCGACTGTTTTAGGTGTAAAGTGTGTTGTGTCTGCAAGGATGGGATGGGGTTTTCCATAAATGGTAAATGGGATCATTTGTAGTATAATATGACCTTTCTTGGAGGAGTTTCAACCGATCACTCATCATTTGGATAGCCTCACCCTCGGTGTAGTGGATGAGAGGAGTCCAAGATATCCAATTCTGTTGGACCAGTATGCAGATGTCGTTCATGAAGAGGTTCTAAGACTGCCTTCTCACAGGGAGGTTGACATCTGCATCGACCAGTATCCTAGGATGAAACAGATATCTACACCATTATATCTGATGTCTCTTGTGGATCTTCGTGAGTTGAGGGTGTATTTGGAGGACTTGCAGAGGAAGTGGTTAATAAGACCTAGTGTTTCTCCATGGGTAGCTTCGGTGTTTTCTTCAACAAAGGGATAGGGGAGCTTGAGGTTTTGTGTGGACTATTGGAGCCTGAATCATGTGACCATGAAGAACAAGTATCCTCTACTGATGATTAATGACCTCTTATATTAGCTAGAGGGAGATCGGTGGTTTTCAAAGATAGACCTCAGATCTGGATATCATCAACTTTGGGTACAGGATGAGGACGTACTGAAGACAGCCTTCAAATAATGGTATGGCCACTATGAGTTATTGGTGATGCCTTTTGGCATGACCAAAGCTCCAGAAGTTTTCATGGGACTCATTAATAGTATCTTCTATCCTTACATCGATCTCTTCCTGGTGGTTTTCATTGACTACATATTGGTGTACTCAGTGTCGGAGGAGAAGCATGCCGCACATATGCAGATATCTATGGATACACTCCAAGAGCACCAACTATATGGTAAGATCTTGAAGTTCCTGTTCTGGAAACATGACATCTACTTTCTAGGAGACATTATCTTGAAGGATGAATTTGCAGTGGATCTGGTGAAAATAGAGGCAGTGCTATCTTGGGAGCCACCCCGAAGCATGACTGGGTGTAGAGTTTCTTGGGGTCATATGGGTACTACTAGAGATTTCTACACAACTTTTATAGAGTAGTAACACCCTTTTCATCTTGGGAAAATAAGGTAAAACCCTTCGTATGGATGTAGAGATTCCAACAGAGTTTCCAAGAGCTTAGGCGGAGACTGACGAGTGCCACCATCTTGAGGATACATGAAGTTGGTGTTGGGTATTTAGTCTACTGCAATGCATCAAGGACCAAAATTGGATGTGTCCTGAGGCCTGATCATGTGGTGATCGCCTACGACTCATGATATCATGGGAAACATGAGCATAACTATGCGTCCCATGACCCGCAGTTAGCAGTAGTGGTCTTTGTGGTGAAGATGTGGCGACACTACATTATGGGCGAACAGTTCACTGTATTTTCCAATCATAAGAGTCTCTAGTATATCTTCTCACAGAATGACATGAACCTAAGACAACATAAATGGCTAGAGTTCCTTCAGGAGTATGAATTTGATATAGTTTATACTCTTTGGTAGGGGAACATAGTAGTAGATGCACTCAGTAGGAGGTTGGGTCTACAGTTGCTGAGTGAGGTGTTAGAGCAGATAACCACATTGCAAATATACTTCGTGGATAGTGATATAGTAGCATACCTATAGTCTTTGACTATCAATCCCCCTCTCCTTCAGTGATTTTGGAGGCACAACTTGGGGAAATTGACTTTGAGGCACGATGTTCTCAGATATCCCGAGGTTAAGCTTCTGATAGATTTTTGATAGGTGGGGATCGCACCATTTTTTTATAGGATACACTATGGTACCAATGAAGTTACAATAGGAGTTATTGAGGGAGTTCCATTCATTCCCTATATTGGTACATCCTGGATTAGAGAATATGTAACAAGACTTCCAACATCAGTACTGGTGGCCAGGGATGAAGAAAGTAGTGGCAGAGTTTGTTACACGATGCATCACTAGTCAACAAGTGAAGGCTGAGAATTTGGTTCCAGTATGCTTATAAAAACCACTAGAGGTACCTAAATGGATGTGGGATGGTATCTCCATGTACTTATTTAGTTTTTCACCACACACGTCCATGGTTCATGACTTTATCTGGGCGATCATTGATAGACTCACCAAGTCAGCCCATTTTATACCCATATGAAAGCAGGGATCTGTAGGATCTTTGGATGCCTATACATTTAGGAGATAATATAGCTTCACAGGAAACCATCGATGGTCATTTCAGATTGTGATGCTCGTTTTACATCCCAGTTGTGGAAGAGATTACAGGAGGTGTTCAGGACTCACCTATGCTTGAACACCACCTTTCACCTTCAAATAGATGGTCAGATAGTGCAGACCATACAAACACTAGAGGACATGCATTGTTCTTACATCCTTGGATTTTTTCATAGTTTGGAGGACCACCTACCATTGTTTGAGTTCACATACAAAAATAGTTATCACTCTATCATCGGCCTGGCACCGTTTTAGGCCTTGAACATGTGACCATGCAGATCACCTCTCTTCTGGACAGACCCAGGGGAGTCGGCACTTATGGGACTAGAGTTGGTATAACCTACCATTGAGAAGGTGTAGATCATATTGGACTAGATGAAGATATATCATATCAGGAATAAGATTTATGCCGATAGGATTTAGAGACCCTTGGTTTTCTAGGAGGGAAACCATGTCTTCCTACGGGTCTCACCCCAATGAGGATTGCAGAGATTTGTCCAGGGCAACAAGCTATCTCTGAGGTTTATCGGTCGATTTCAGATTATCAGTATAGTTGGATAGGTTGAGTACCACCTAGATCTCCCCCCCCCATAGATGCACTTGGATCACAATTTTTTCCACATGTCATTGTTGAGAAGATATGAGCATGACCCATAACACATCGTCGACTGGGGCGAGTAGGACAGTGATGATTGGGTGACTTTTGTGGAGTTATCGGTGGAGATATAGGATCAACAAAAGTGGGTCCTTTGTGGATGGTTGATTCCACAGGTGCATGTTCGGTGGCAACAAAAGAACCTCTTGGAGAGCACATGGGAGCGAGAGGCTCATATTCATTCTTTGTACCCCTATTTGTTTTATTATATTTTTTTGTGACTTTCGAGGATGTAAATCCCTAATGTGGGGAGAATTTAATGGCCCAAAAATTCCATACATATATATTTTAATTATATGGAATTAATTAAAGACTTCAAAATTCAATGGATTGTGATTCCAAGGCTCTAAGATCTTGGAACGAATTTGTGAACATTTTTTAAGGTACATTCAGTAAACTCGCGAGTGGGATTTCCAATCTTTTGAAACAGTGCTCAGATTAAAAATATGAGGGCACCATTGAATTCACAGTGCCTAGATTTTTTAGGTGAAGCATAACATTGACCACCAGGGTCAAAAGAAAAGGATAAATTTTGGATATTTCACAAAAAATGAAATACCTTTTTAATTTATTTTATTCCTTTTTAAATCATTGAGCAACTGTTGGAAAAACTGGAGCGTAACGACGAGAATTATATGAGTGTCATTTAATGACTCATTTCTTTGATTTTGTGGAACCGCAACACCCATTTGATTAACGGTTCAATAATTATGGTTCATTAATGAACAACATTAATGAATACAACATCATGATTTTTTTCTTTTTATTCAAATCCATTGGTGAGTAGAAGAGGGGATACTGGAGAAAATTTTGAATAACGCGCCGGTGAAATCCATAACCAACAAAGAACAAATAATGAACACCGATTTCTAGAGGATTCCAACTAAAGACTGACATGTGATGATGAGAACCATCAAACATAGAACATCTATTAATGTAGATTCTTCTTTCTCGTTCAAAACAGATTTAGCTGAATCTAGGTAGGGTATTTAATTTCTCTAAGTGTTGAATGATTCCTCTTATACCATTCTTGAAAAATAAAATGTTCTTGGATTAAATGAATAAATGTTTGATCTGAGATTCATTTTTCTCATGTAGGTGGTTATTTAGGGGTTTTGATTTGGGGTTTTCCTTAAAATATATGATGATTCTTATCACCCACATGATTAAATGCTAAAGCCGAGGGCACAGGATGATCCGGACAAGGCCCAAACCCTCTTCCGATCTTGGATTTTGAGCATTTTTCAAGGGAGACCAAGAATCCCGATGGAAAGGAATTTCCTTGGGCCTCACAGTGAAGGTGGTGACCCGATTAGCATGTAGACGCAAATGAGATGGAAAACGGACCATAAGAGCATCTCTGGTGACCCGTGGTAGGTCCCACTGACACGACACCACCAATGCGGCGGCACCAGCGAATGGCACTGGTGGCCATGTGGAAGAGGTGGTGCCAGTAGGCACCACAACAACAATAGGTAGATGGATCTCACTAGTCGTATGGAGGAGGGGTGGCCCACTCGGTCCGCTTGGTGGATGCACGAAACCGACAACTCGTGCTTGCCATTATAAGGAGATGAGATGGCGCCTGTTGGCGCTGCCAGCTAGAGGAACCAGATTCCTCATGTACGGTCTAGTGAAATTGGCCAAAAATACACAAGCTGGGTTCTTCAGGTGGCTCACACCCCACCAGTTGGCTAGGTCCACCTGCGGGCCGGACCCTACCCGCTGGACAAGACCGCGCCAGCCGGCTGAACCCACACAAGTCGGGCTGGACTCGCCAGCGACCAGGACCTGGGGACCCAATGGGAACGTTAGACCATACCCTTACTAGAACCACTTCGAACCCTCGGTTCAGGTTGGGTATATCTGACTGGGTCAGACCAGACCCTAACCTGACCATCCCTATTTCACTAAAACAGCAATAACTCACAGACAAGGCGTTCGATCGACGCACTGTCTGTGGAATAGGAACCCTTGTGATGAGGTTTTCATTTTAAAATACTCCACATTAGTTTTGGAATAATTTTTAGTATTGATGGGTTGGATCAGACTCAAATATAATCGAACCTTATTTACCTTTTTCTTAAATGTTACAGACTGGACATCTGATTGACGCACCGTATGTCGCATTGGAACACTTACAACAAGAAAATCATTGGGGTTACATATAATTGGGACTTAATGGAAGTTGAGATACTAATGATATATTGAGGAACAGAAACTCCTCAAATCAATCTTTCTTAGTGAGGGAATCTAATGGCCGGTTGTAACATGATGAAGGAATAACAATCCTCTGTGGGTTAGCACTTAGAGACCCTCTGTGGGTCAGCACTAAGAAATACTATGGGGGTCTGAATATAGTGATCCTATATGGGTTAGAACCTGATGATCCTCTGTGGTTCAGCAAGTAGTGATCTTCCGTGGGTCAGTAGCGAGCAATCCTCTACGGGTCAACACTTAGAGATCTTCTGTGTGTTAGTACCTAGTGATCCTTTGTGGGTAATCACCTGGAGACCATTTATGATACAACAACAAAATTATCTTAATATAATTAGATTACCTATATTTATAAATAATAATATTTAATCATCTTCTTTATTTTGTATACCTGGTGTGAGTTGTCTTTTACTTTCTGCCCTATGATTGAAAACCTGCTCTATAGTTTTTCCTTGTGGAATTCAGAGAGACCATTGGGGGTCTCAGGGTTCCTACTCCATAGTTTTATACTCACCCCTACATTGGATTCACCTGCACCTTGTTTTGTATTATGTATAAGATGAATATGTTGACTGAGACTTTGGAGAGTCAGGGCTAGATAGTTGACGGGGGTGAACAATTGACATGGTGAGCTGTAGTGATGAGTTGTACCGACCATTCAGGTATGATACTTGGTAGATGATCTCTAAAGCTTGTTTCCCCTTTTTGTTGTACTTATCTTTCAGTTGATCTTGTATATTTCCCCCCTTTTTTAGGGATTACTTTTACTTTTAATGGTTGTTTTTAGTGGTGGTTCTACCAATATTTTTCCATTGGGGATTGATTTTGTACAGTGTTCCATGACTTTGTGTGTACAGGTTTAAAGGAAATGCCTCCCCGTTTAGGTTTTTTCATTTCTGGTGCTAGTCACCAGCCCCTGGCCTATGGAAGGCGAGCTTGGGGTAGTCACGACATGGTCCCCGGGGGATGGGTCATGACATTCAGTATGTATTCACTAATTATTTCTTGGGACAACCACCTGAAAGGGATGCAGATTTCACAATCGAGTTTCTACTAGGGGCAGAACCAGTTTCTATTCAACCATGACAAATGACACCAGTAGAACTCCAAGAATTTATGTTCCAACTAGAAAATTTGGAGTAAAATTGATTCATTCGACCAAGTAAGTCACTATGGGGACCTCTTATTATCTTTTTTAAGAAGATAGATGGGTTGTTGAGGTTATATATTGATTACAAGAAGTTTAATCAGATGATGGTTAAGAACCGATACACAATTCCCGGAATTGATGAAAGATTTTAGTAATCTATGGGTGTCTTAGGGTTATATAAGATCAATTTGAGATCAGGATACCATCCGTTAAGGGTGATACCTTCTGATATTCAATTAATATCTTTTTGTAGCATGCATGTGTTGTATGAATTTTTGGTGATTCCATTCGCGTTGACCAATGTATCGACTATGTTTATGGAATTAAGAAATCATATATTTCACTCATATATAGATTAGTTCATGGCTTTCCTAGTTTATGATATCATGGTGTACTCATGAACTCTTGATGTTCATGCAGAAAATCATGAAATCATCTTGAGTAATCATAGAGAGCATTGGATTTACACTAAGCTATGAAAATTTTAGTTATAGATTGATAAATTGCATTTCTTAGGACACATAATTTCTGAGTAAGGTTTTTGGTGGATCTAGAGAAGGTTCATGTTGTAGTGTCTTGGGAGTAACCTAAGAATGTTTCTGATGTTTGGAGTTTTCTAGGTTTGTCCAGTTATTACCATAAGTTTATTAAGGATTTCTATCATTTTAATGCATAAATATCTGGATTAACTTGGAAGGGTGTCATGTTTGAGTGGATGGAGCCATGCGAGACTGCTTTTCAATAAATGATGAAGTGGTTGAGTTCTGCATCAATTATGATATTTCCCAAACATGGTAAGAAGTACAATCTGTTCTATGATGTATCTGGTGTTGGAATCAGCGTAGTGTTGATGCAGGATGATCAAGTTATAGTTTATTTGTCATGAAATTTGTGTCATTAAAATAAAAATTACCTTACCCATGATATTGAGCATGTTGTTTTGGGTAATTCCATAAACTTTTGGAGGAATTTCTTATTGGTAGAATTATTCACAGTTTTTACTTGTCATAAAAATTTAAAGTATATTTCCTCTCGGAGGGATTTGAACTTTGGTGGTAATGGTGTGTCAATTACCTTCAATCCCATGATTTTGAGTTGGTTTACACACCATGGAAGGGGAATAGTGTTGTAGATGCTCTGATCAAAAAAAAAGAATAAAGTGATTCAGGAATCCAACTTGGATTGGAGAATGATGGATTTTTCCTCTGAAATACACTTGGAGGTAGAGTATGGGAATGGAAAAATGACCCTTATGCCAATATATTTTGAGTTTGGGATTTGTATTTTGGTTGGGGTGAGTCATCTAGTTGATCTAGAGTATTTGAATATAAATGGATTTCTTAATGGTGGGGTGTCACCATTTAGTTGGTTTGTTGGTGTTGATAGAATCATTTTTGTTTAGTGTCATATTGTAGTGCCATCAGGTATGTGAGAAGTGTTGATGCACAAGTTTCATGCATCATTGTGGGAAGTATATCCATAACTGAATAAAATGTATTGTTATATCCATCTTCATTATTGGTGTTCAGGGATGAAGAAAGAAGTTTCGAATTTTTTGGCATGATGCCTTACCTATCAAAAGGTGAAGGCTGAGCATTGGTGTCTAGGTGTGTTGTTATAGTCATTTCATGTTCTGAAGTGGAAGTAGAATGATGTAATAATGGAATTTGTGGTGGTTATTCTAATGATACCCTAGAATAATGATGCATTCTGGGTGGTTCTGGCTCAGTAGACTAAGGTGGTTCATTTTATACCAATCTTGGAAACATATACAGTTGATCAGATAATTGAATTATATTCTTGAGAGATAGTGAGGCTGCATGGTGAGTTGAGAACCATTGTTTAAGATCATAAACCACATCTCACATCACATTTATAGTAGGGGTTATAGAAGTGTCTTGCTACACAGGAATTTTTCAGTATGTCTTACCACACAATGACGGATGGGTATTCAAATTGAAAAATTTGGGTATTATAGAACATCTTGAGAGCCTATGTTCTGGACTTTGGTTTGAAAATTACTTTCCACTTGTTGAGTTTTCCTACAATAACCAGTTTCAAGATACTATTTATGTGGCTCCATTTTAGTCACTCTAAGGGATACCATGTAGATCTACATTGTTTTGTTTATAAGATGACAAGTCTAAGATTTTATGTCTGGGTCTCATTCAGGAGACATTAGAAAAGATTATGTTGATTTAAAATTTTATGATGATAACACAGAGTAGGCATATGTCATATGAATATCTTTATCATTGAACTCTCATGTTCATGGTGGGTGGTAACATGTCCCCTTTGATGTGTCCATGGATGGGTTACCTTCTAATCTAGAAACAAGGAATGTTGGTGTCCATGTATGTGGGACCATTTGATATTATCGAGAGGATCAGACCCGTGGATTACTGATTAGCTCTTCCAAAATGGTATAGTGGGATGAAAAATGTTTTCCATGCTTCAAAATTAAGAAAGTATCACCCTGATCCATCTCATGTGATAAACACTTATGATGTCGAGCTTGAGGTCGATGTGTCATTTCAGGAGATTTTGATTCATTTTATGGATCATAGTGAGACGAAATTTCAGGGAAAGATTATGCCCTTGGTTAATATTCTATGGAAGCATGGAATCATTCTGGAAGATTCTTGGGACTGAGAATCAGGTTTGTGGGCCCAATGGTATGATCTATTTTATTTGGAAACTCAATGATGATCAAAATGAGCAGCTCAAAGATGAGCCATCATAATATGGAAAGGTTATAAGATTTCATATTTTTTACCATGTATGCTTTGTTTATGTTTAATTTTAAGTACCTTTTCCGGTTATATAAGTCTTCCCTAATTTCATGAGGAGGCTCGGGAGGTGTTCCAGGGATTTGTGGCATGAAAGGGGTGGAAAAAAGTGATTTATGGGAATGTTTCATAGTTTGCACACAATTGGTGCAAATCACGTGGAACTACCAAGAAACTATATAAGGGGGTGATTTCGGATAGTGACATGAATAGGTTTTGGAAAATTATGTGGGTAAATTGTGCAGACTAGTAAATTTGGAGAGATTACAAAAATGACACCCCGTGATTCTTAAGTCTAACTCGTGATTTTCCTCCTCTCCTCCTACTGCAACCCTAGGTGTGAGCTTGACAAACCAACCTTCCCAAGGGTTATTCTCCTTCGATCCTGTGCCATTTGGAGTGTTTTTGGTTGTGAATCGAATCCCTGGGTGAGTCTAGTCTTATCCTTTCATTATCTTCTCAATTGTGGTTTCTATCTTTATCTCATATCCTTATAAAACCCTCAAACCCCACTTTTTTCTATGAGATCTTGGTTGAATACTCAAATTTATGTTGAATTAGGTTCTTTGGATTCATGTGAGAGTGTTTACATTAACGGATTTTATTTAGGTAGTCAATTTGTTATATCACATAGTTTTAGTGCAGATTTGTTCATATCCAACCATATTCTTTGTAACTTCTTGTTGTTATTTTGATCCCCTTGGTATGGTTTTGTCTTTTTTGTGACTAAATGTTGATTGGAAACATTCATGGTCCCCAGAGGAGGCATAATGGATGATTTAACCCATTTAAGGCCACCTGTGGGGTGCATCGATATTTATGAGACCTAGAAATTAGCTATGTAAGTTCTAGGTCATTGTGTGATAATGTAGAGATCTTATTGAGTATGATCGTAGGTTTAATGGAATTGAAAATAGATTAGTGGCCATGTTTCTAAGTTCTAAATTATGTAAGGGGTTGTTGGAATGGAATTAAAATGGGTTAAATTGGTTAATTGGGATTGTGGTATGTGGCTTATGAATTAAATTGGAAATGTCTAAGCATGTTAGTGCATATTAATCATTGAATATGTTAAATTTATAATGGTATGTGAAATGGGAAATATTTTTAATGGGATTACATATGAATATTTAGGAATACATGTAATTGGTTGATATAAGGGAATTATTGAATATTCATTGTGAGTTAGGATTGAGAATTGGAATTTGGATAAATGGACTAAGTGATGTATATGGAAAATGTGATAATGGATTATAGAACAATATGATTTACCATGTTTCTTATTATGGATTATTATTTCAATATATATTGGTTGTGTTTGGTTTTGATAAAGTTTTTTGTGTGATGAATGGAAGGATAAGCATGTTCACATGGATAGAGGTGTAAGAGAAAGGGCTGAGACTCCTCCCACGGGCCGAGTTGGACTGATTATCTAACTCCACCCACAATAGACGAGTTAGGGAAGGGGATGAAGCTCTCTTCTACTAATGATTGACTTCCACCAAGACCATGGAATCAATGTAAGGATAATATGTTGTTATAATGTGTTATCTTCAATGAGATACGTGATTGGATTATTCCCATATGCAGAATGATAAATCCCATTAACATTATGTCAATGATATGAATTCATAACCAATTGATTACATGTTGTCGGTGACCTAAATAATGAATAAGATGCACATAGAGAATTGGTATTATGGTTTGCGACATATAAGAAAATATTGTTAACTTCTGGCCCTGATTTTTCTTTTATTTACTTTGTATATCTTTCATACTTGCATGCACTATATGTTCGACTGGATATTTTCTAGACACCATTAGAGGTCGCCTAGTGAGTTGTAATCAAACCCTACTCAGGCCTCCATTGGGTACCTGATCATATTACATTATTGAAGGTTAGGAAATTAGTAAAGATATGTTGTTTAGAATTTGTGTTGACTTTGGGATTTTCATGGATGATTTTCAGAGATTCGAGTCGTGACCATTTTATGGATACCACTGTTTCTTTATTTTGTTTTTTTCACTTGGCATTGTAGCATGACATAACATATTTACGGTTGACTATATGTTTTCCCAGTATGTAGATGATTATTTATGATTTTTCATTTATTATATTTAGACATTTCTTTTATTTTATATATTTTCTAATGTGTCTAACTCTAAAAATGAATACATAGTCTCCCCGCATGACTTTTAGACCCTCTCTACTAGTCAGAAACATCTAGAATATGCGGAGGTGTTCTTGAGGACTTGTGATTACCCAGATTGGGGCACCGATTTAGTGACACTCCGGTCAGGGACATTACATCCCATGCATTGATTGATTTCTTATAAGAGAACTTTTGTTAGTGTAAATAAAATATCTAGATCATCTATACCCTAAAATATTTTTCTAATCTATATTTATTTTCTTAACATTATTATATTCTAGATTATAGGATGATATGTTATTTATTGTGTTGGTATTTTTTTATAATTTATACCTAATAACTAAAAAAATCACAGGGAGTTATCTTTTAAGAGACCCAATATAATAATTTTTCCTGTATAAGGTATCATGTTTCTCTAAAAAGGTTGATCTGTAGTAAGTGTAAATTGAGATAACCATTCAAATTATTCCTCTAGTTAAGGATAAAGAGATTACATTAAAGATAATCCAATTTAATGGAGTGGAACTACAATGGTAGATGTTATTTCATAGGGATTTTGGCATATTTGACATCAAGTGGAGTTAGATTTGATATGATTTTTTACAAGATTTCTTGACTACCATCCATTGCTCTAAGTGCCACAAGAAGCTATTATTTATCTAATAAGTTAATTTAAAACATTAGGAGTATAAATAAATATTCATGAGTCTAATATGTTATTATTATTATTTTATGACTAATATGGTGTAAAAAACATCAAAAGGGGACTATGAATTGAAATTCAGCAACATGATATCCTCTAAACTTCACGGGAATATACCATTTTGATGTAAAATACAGGTTTTATTGAGTGTATTATTTTGGGGGTGGGGTAATTTTTCAAGAGGGTGGATTATAGAGTGATGATGAAATATTTTTTTGAGAAACGTAATTGATAAAATTGTATGACTTGTTAGACTATAGGCTGGTGTCTATCCTAGGATAATCCAAATGTTTTTGATACCAAGATAGTTGAGTATGTTTGTGATGCCCCGGTCTAGGCACTATATGGATTATGTTTTATAGATTTTTTTAGAATAATATCCAACCTAATGGTTTTAACGTCAAAATTTTAAAAATTATTTAGGACACAAATATTTTTGGTTATCTAATAAATTTGTAATTATTTCAAAAAATATGAAGGATTTTGGAAATACTCAGTAGTATGGTCTGTTGTTATTATTACCTTTTCAATATTTTTTGTGTCATTATATACATATATTATTTTTGAAAAATATTTATATATTTAATACATTCAAATTTTTTATTAATATATATATATATTAAAATATAACACAACCCAATATCTAATTTTAAAATGGATAAATTTTGCTAATTTATAAATATTTTTCGACATGGGATTCTATTACTTTTTCAATGTGTTATTATATATTAATTTAAATGTAACAATATCTTAAATTAAATGAATATAATATTATAAATTTAGAAGGACAATAGTTTTTAATAAAAATAAATTAATTTAATATCAAAAAATAATTAAACTCTAAGTTAAAATTAAAAAAAATATATATAATAAATTAAAAAAAATATTAAGAAAATTAAATTATAAAAATGGTCTGACCATCCGGCTTATCAAAATCCACTATTATAAACTTTAACTATCTCACTTTCTGGTTTAATGGTAAGTCTCATTATGATAACATCGATTTTTTGGAGGGAACTAAGGGAAGTAATCCTTCATTTTAAAAATAGTTTGGTTATTATTTTAGAATCCATATTCATAACTCAAAATATATTGTTTTTTATAATATTAAAGATTGAATAAAAAACTAATATTTTATTTATCTTGAGGTAATGTGCATCATAAATTCATGTTCTCATCATATCAGGGTGACTCACTTAGACCTGTAAATTTTGGGATAGTGGATATGCCACACTATCATCCACATTATCTACCTAGACCATTTCCACTACAAGAATATAAGAAACATCATGGGATAGTATAGTTTCGTAAAATTTGAATTGGCTAGACAATGAATTTTTATTCTCATTTGGGATCAATTATTGAATAGGTCTTTGGTAAATATGGTCATGTAGAACTAAAAGGATGGAGATTATGTCATTTGAATATCCCGAAATATAGAGTCAATGATCATGGAAGACTCGAGTGTAATTCCCCAACCCAAATGATTTGTTTCTTACCAATGATCCAGAAGACTAAATGTAATCCTACCTCTATACTAGAGGATACTAACTAGTTTATTGGGTCTAAATTATATCAAGGGGTATAATATAGAAATAGTATCATAACCACATAAAAATATAAATAAAATTTAAAACAACTCAGAGTGGTCAAGGCTAAAGATAATGAATCATTATGTAATATCCAATGGAACACATGTCATAAGAATAAATAAACCAGTCTCTTAGTGGGGTAATACTATCCAGAGTTATAAGTGAAAGTAAATAAATAAGAAACAAATATTAATACTCTATTGTATTTCCATGTACAACTACCATCTTAATCCTCAATATCATAACCATATTCAATTAGTGCCTTTCCATTTCATGGGTCCCATTACTTGATTTCTGCACGTGCATCAATATTACAATATATAATTTTAGTAACCAAAACTTGGAGGATAATATTAATATGTCATTTAAATGTGTTCACATGTATAAAAAGTGTATTTGATGATAAAATTAAATACATATGAAATAATAAATAATCATACACCAAGTGTAAATGTGCTTACAAAGCCATCATGAGCCCTATCCATACTTACTTTAGCTCTATTCCCAAAGGATCATCATAATGGATTATTGGAGGAATCAAGACCTCACCATAAGGATGATTTTTTTCACTCAGAATCCAGAAGTAATTGATTCAACATGTCTCTTGGAATCCTCAATGTATCAATACAAAATGGTAATCAACATCCACAAGGCATAAAGTGAATTTTCATATTGAAATCCATTATTCCAATATCGCTATTGTTTCACATCGTGTGAATCCCCCTCTAAGGGTTAATAAAATTATGGTTTTCCACCAATTCTAAATACCAAAACAAGGACTCCGGAGGCATGGTAATACTTACAACATGTGAATAATATAAAGGTAACACAATGAATTTCATCATGAGAGATCATTGCAAACATACAAGAACTTTTGATCAACATTTATTATAATATCATGCTATATAAACATACTCATGGAAAAAATAACCATACATGGTTATCATAGGATACACATACACACACAACTAGATGAAACAATTATAAATAATGATGAAACAAGCAGTGAAACCACGAGAACCAAACAAATGAAACACATTTATACTAGGGTCCCAAATGGTAAAGAACATTCCACTATAATGATGTCTACTTAAATATCATAATTATCAAGAGTATTGACACCGTAAATACATTTCCACACCAACTAAAACAATCTTATAGGATATGAAATAAAATAAATGATTTTTAACCAACATGATAATGGATTTGATTAATGTGGAGTGGAAGAATAAGACATAGGTAAACCAAATACTCGAAAAACATTCAATTACCATTAATAGTGACTTTGTTTCTCTTTGGATGTGATAAGAAAAGAGCTCAAAGTCTCTTATGGGTGTAAATAATTGAGAAATACCATATTCAAAGACCGTTTATAAAGTTAAAAAAGAAATTCATCCAAACAAAGAATGTAAAATTTGAGTTCTTCCCTAAATAAACACAAAAAAGAAACACCAACAATGGAGGATGAGCCTATTCCTTATATCAACCAAAGGAAAGGTAGTATTGATTAAAAAATTATAGAAATGGATCTATGATGAAGATCACATATATTTAACATATATTTCCTCTCCATTTATAGAAGTTAATTATAAAAATGAGGAATCATAAACGAAGATGAATTGATCAATTAATTGTAGATAATAATTGATATAAAATTAATTTAATACATTCGTTATAGTCCCTCACATTTTCCCGTTTGACATATTCATAACCATATAATAAAGAAGATTTGTTTACCTTTCAAAATAAATCAAAACCACCATAAACCCTGCCCCATGACCAATACATTTTCATGGTTTCATTGAACATTCAACATGGAATATATTCCCTTAAAATTCTTCCCTAAGATAAAATTTATATTCCCCACATGCCACACACTTTAAAAGGGGTATGGTGGCATTTTCTTAGGTAGTAGCTGATAGTATCATTTCTAAACGACCAAAAATTATCCATGAAATGTCCATTTTTTCCTCCATTACCATTTAAGACCAAGGCATACCATAGACTACCATGGACATCACTATATCATGTTGTAGCTTATTTTTTAAAAAAACTTCAAAGCTCAAAATTTTATATTTCAAAAAACCTACAAAACTATCCAAAACCAACATTAAATGATCATAATAATTAGAAATATCACATAATTTGTGTTGGTAATTATATTACTAGAGCCACTCAAAATTAGGGTCATTTAATTCTCTCCCATCTATATACTTTTTATCCCCATAGGTACCTACAATGTTTCTTATCAAACAAATTTAGTCATTGAGTTTGAAAATATATATCTCACTCCCAATACCCCTCCAAAATCTATCAGTGATGTTATAGAGTCCAGATAAGTGGTTCTATCTTCCCTTATAGGTCTTTAGCACTCTAATATAAAATCATTATTAAGTGTTATTCATAGTGTTTTTCAGGATCCAACTCAACATCCTCATAGTTTATAATATGTGTAGGATCCGGAAAGTAACATTGGATCTGAGACACATGAAACCCATTATGTTTAACTAATTACGGAAAAAAATTATAATGATGGTATGACACTATTCTAATTAAATCGGTGATCATGGAGGATAAATCATTATGAGATTCTAGTTTCCATTTCATCTTTAAACATCTATTTTGTAACTATAGATTCAATTTTAGAATAACCTGATCACCAATAAAACACTTTAAAGGTCTCTTCATATTGTTGGAATTGGAAAAATTCCTACTCTGAGTGGTCATAATCCTCTTCTAAATTAGATTAACTCTCTTGGAGGACTCTTATACCACACTAGGCTCCCCAACAGCTACCATTCCATCCTTTCACAAACAATGTGTTGATTGGAATTTCCTACCATAAAGAACCTTATAAGGTTCCATATAATTCAAATCTATTTAATTGTTTTTCATATAAACTCATCCAAGGATTGGTTATCATCCTAATATCCTAAAAAATTTAATACAATTCACCATAGAACATCTTATAACATAAAAGTCATTCACTCTAACTATCTATTTTTTGGGGGATAGTGCATTATGATCAATATTAGTTGAGTACCTAAAGAATTTTAAAATATCCTCCTAAACTAGAATGTAGAAAATACATTTCTACTGGATAAAATTATAAAGGCATCTCCATAATTAACTCAATATTTCAAAAATATAGTTTCCATGGATTATACACTAATTTATTCACATAGATAGATAATAAAATAGAGACATTCATAAGTTGGTCTATAATCATCTTGACATTATCATAAATCCTTAGGGGTTTTGGGTAAAACCATTAGAAATCTTATCATGACATAATAGAACATCCAGAATTTAATAATTTTTTCAGATAAATCCATCAAGGTGTTGATGTTCGTCCATTATCCAATTTTTGGAAAGGAATGACTAAATAAATCTTTCAATGCCCCTATTTATCCCTAGCCACCAAAACTAACACCTAAATCCATGGTAAATCATTATATATATATAATACACAACCCACATAAAGGTATGAAAGTTTCTCCTCAGGTCATCCATAATAAATGAAGGGAATATAACTCTCCCACTAACATATATCATGTCATCATCATTGAATTACAACCCATATATCTAGTCTAAACATTCAAGTTGTTCCAGCAACACTACTCACTTTGTGTTGGATTCATGACTAGCCTTCCACCAGTCAAACAATAAATATGTGATCACCTATGGGTAACATTTAATTGATCATTGGTCCTAAAAAACATCCATATTATAATCCACCAATGTTCTCATCAGGTTCCACTATTCCTCTGCAGGCCATTCACCATGACCATGGTCCACCTTTTCCTTCTGATTAGAAGAATCTAAAATGATGTTTTATTTAATTAGGGAATATGATATCTAAAAGATAGACATCATAATATACTCTTCTTAGGGTTTCTACATCTAGTAAAGATGCCTCTATGAGAAGATATTGAGGGGATATTTTGGTCTGTGTATGCAACAAGCCTCTCTCTAAAAAGATAGTGTCCACATGATTTCAAGGTGGAGACGAAAAATAACATCTCTAATTCACGGGATGGATACATATGCTCATGTGGTAATACCTGATGTACCCTATATGTTACTACCAACTCCATCTACAATAATTATACACCAAAAAAAATCACGATGCATCATAATATATAGTTTCACCTATTTCAAACCTTGTAAGAATAAACACTAGAGTTGTATTCAACCTCTTATTCTATTCTAGAGAAGCCTCCTCACTTAGGTTTTATCCCTGAATCATCACACAATTTTTCCTATGTTTTGTCATGGGTACAGATAAATGATATATGTCAAGGATAAAATACTAACAGTTTCCCTGTAAAACAAATAATCTATTGATCTCAATGAATTTCCAAAATTATAATAATTCATTGCCTCTAATTTATTTGGTTACACTGATATAATTTTCTTAGAAACTACATTCATGAAGAACATGAAATCTTGAATATATAATTTTCACTTTGAAAACATAGATTCAAATCACCGTGCTTGAAGAATTCTTTGGAAAATATCAAGTTGTTTGTCATATTGTTCTAACATCACTGACTAGTTGAAGATATCAGAAATGTAAACCATGATGAAAAATAAATTTATTAATGGAAGACCTTTTTTAGAGAAATATAAATTATATGTATATTCATCAACTTAATAAAATCACAAAGTAGTCATATATCCTATACATACTCTAACATAATTTCTTTGGGATGTCTTATTCTCTTACCTACAATAGTGATACCATGATTTAAGTTTAATATTATACAATCACTGTCCACCCTATAATTAATCCAATAGATTATTGATCATATGATGAGGATTGATATTCCATATGGTCCCCTAATTTGACATCAAATAACAAAAATTGATTCAATGAATACTATTCACCATGTTCGAAAATAAAATTAGTTAACTCTATACTGATGTACTCAGACTTATAAAAACCATTATATTCCAAGAAATGAGATATTATTTTAGATTCTTCATCATGGTCAGTTTCATGTGATATTGGGTTATCAAAATAGGATGAAAAACTAACACTAATTATATATCATTTTAAACATTTATAACATGGGGAATAACTCATATGTAATCTAAGAGAGAATCTGGATTGGCAACCCGAAGTAGAGGAAAATGTTAGGGGGGTGCCCCTAAATCTGATGAAAGTTCAAGGAATGAAATATATTATATAATTATGGAATGTTATATTAGTTATAGAACCACTCTATATACTCCAAATTCTTACTCACTGGTTATCAAAAACTTCTCCCACATAGGTAATTTAAATTAAACTATTCTCTAATTAAAATAAATTTATTCTCCAAATAAGGCCAAATTTTCCATTAAATGATTAACATAAAAAGTAATCACGTAAAGAATAATTAAATTAAATATTTTTCAATAATAAATTAGTACTATAGTGGATTCTTAGACTCACATGATATGGTCTAATTTCATGACCAATAATGCATGAAGGTAAGGTAACTAAAAAGATGGCATGACTGGTATATTAAATATAGTAATAACATGTGATGATATAATGGATTTTAAATCACTAATATGAACTTATATAGTGTACAGTGGTGAGGTGATTAAAAACATACCTCGTATATTAGATTTTCTCTCACCACTATATGCTAGAGTCGAATCCAATGCATATTATCCGACTGAATTTTCACGGGGCCCTTCCTTTTGTACTATGTGACTCATCTAAGTCTTTATCATCTGAATCTACTATTGTGGACCCAGACTAGATACTTTTTTCATTGATCATTCATATTTCATACCCTATTGGACCTTTATTCTTCAAACTATAGAGAAGAAATGCTAAAGAATCAATATATTTTCCCTCTACCAAAACTTGTTCTGATGTTTAGTATAGAAAATGAAAGAATGTTAAATCATTCCATAGTATAAGCACAGTGTAACTCCTCCTGAAGGAGATAAATAACAAATACTCTACTCAACCTAGTCACCACTACCCTGCTTAATGTACCATATATTTCTCTACCTTATGCCATAAGTAACACTCATCAAAAAATTAGGTGGTCCACCCAACTATGTACTAATGGGTGGAAGATGAAAAAACACTCAGTCCACGTCATGGATCATTTCAATAAAACATTCCATATGCATAACCATAAAAGTTTATCATTATGTTAAATATCATAAAATTTTCATCATACATTTTAATGATGATCAATCTCACACTTCATAGGATATTTGAATGTTTTTTCCATCCAAGATATATGAAAAAAAGTTTAGTGAAATGAGTTGAATATGATGTTATAAAAAAGATCATTAATGATGATCCCAAAATTACTATGAAAAATTTACCTTAAAATATGTTAGGCAATAATTCCAAAAATAAAATGTTCATCAAGGCCTCCTTGGAGTTTTCCACATGTATACATACTTTTTTAAATACAATACACCATATCATAGAATTTACATGAAGCATAAATGGAACTATCTTGACCCATCAGTCCTCCTTGAACTCAAATAAGTAAAGTATTTCATAAATGATTTTCATCCAGTGTTTAGTATCCTATAGTCCTCCAGTTCCCAGAAGAGATGGAGGATATTGGATTTGGATGTCACAAGAGTAGTTTACCATGGTACTCTGTATTGATTTAAAATGTGTAGATATAATCTAAAAGTCTCTGGGATATAGTGTATCTAATGATTAATATTCTTGCGGTGGTTTGATGCATGATTAGGATAATCCTAATGAAAATAATATAGTGTAACTATTGTAACATCACTAAAGTGAGAATTAAAACATATCCAATGACGTTTTTTTAATTCAAATTGAATATTTTATCTTTTAAAGCTATTATGACTTTTCTTAAATAGTATATGGTATTACACAAATATTTTTCAAGGAATCTACCATTAGTCCAAGTTATATCCCTACAGGCACAATCAAAAATTTTCAACCAATACCTCAGTTACAATCATACATGTAGACAAAATTATATATAAATCAAGTTAAACTACTTAATAACAAATTAAATATATTATCATAGCAGTGAATAAAATTATTTTACAAACAGATATCACAAATGAAGACCCTAAAATAATGAAATAATATGTATTTCAAAAAATTAATTTATTTGACATGAAATCCAATAGGCATACTCATGACAAATGAACACACTCATGTCCCAATAAAACTATAAAAACAATCTATAAATGGTAACTTAGTGGTTTGTTTAAAATTATCATGAAAACAACAATAAAACTCCCCTACCAGAGTACCACATAGACTAATATTTTTGAACATATCCCATTATAACCAAGGATTATGGAAGAAAGAAACTATGCACTCGTATCATTTTATAATTCCCAAACTGAAGCATCTAGTTTATGGAAAATAGCCAAAAGACCTCATTCGCATCTTCTCATGTGTAAGAAGCTTCTAACATGTAAAAAGGATCTACACACAATTAATGGAGATACTATACCATCATTTTTATATCCATACACCAAATACAAAAAATATCAAAAAAAAATCATAAAGATAAATGTGGAAGATAAATCATCATAACGTAATATCAAATTCCACACATTTAATTCTGATAAATAAACCAATATCCCATAAGATAATGATGATCCGATGTAGTAAGTGTAAGAATATAAATGATAGACACCACAAAATCCTCTATATTATATCTTGGTACCACTATTATCTATATTCTCCTCAGATAAAACCTTCTCTAGGGGCCTCATTCCCTTTCTTAGATCCCTATATAAGAATTATTTACACACATCATCATTCCCATTTACGTTAAGAGTCATAAAACTATGTTGGACACCACCAATGTTTACATAACATGTATTCATTAGTATAATAGTTTTATTCCATGATAACATTATTTTCCTGAGAAGTCATGAACAATCATTAATAAAGAATAAATTTGTTAACCATGCCCGAATGAGCCCTAACCATAAATAATTCAACTCTATGCTAAAAAGATATTCCTAATGTATGATGAAATTAATTATGAAAAAACCACAAGGATGATGTTATGTCACTTAGTATCCATAAGTAATCAAGTAAACATTGCACTCAGATTATATAAGTCATTGAAACAACATTTCATTTGGAATCCACAAGGGAACGAGACAATATATCACATGACATCTATAGGGGATCAAGTTAACATGTCACTTGATATCCAAAAATCCCATGTCTACATAGTTTCATGTCATGTGGATTCCCTCTATAACATATAGTCATATCACAATAGTCCACCTATTCTAAATATCCAAATAATTTCTCTAATAACCTGGTAATACATACTATAGGGAAATCATATAGTGATAACATAAGGCATGTCATCATGAGATGTTATAAGAAACATAAGGGAACATGTTATCAATATTTAATTTGATAAAAATATATATAAACATATTCATGGAAAATAATAATCACAAATGGGTCTCATGGAAACACACACACCCACATACAACCATTGTCGAGTATAGTTAAAAATTTAAAGTCACCCAAAGAATAATAATGAGACAAAAATTGTATGAAAGAGCCCAAACTTGTAAGGATATTTTTACCTCATATTTTTCAAGTTCTACATCATGGTTTTAAATATTTTAATCTCCTATACCACATTCATAAACCCATTAAAAGAATATCACATTCTATTAACTCCTATAACATGTTCTAAAATAATATAACATGGTTTCTTGAGTAAAGAATAGAAGAAGAATAAGTAATTGGAAGAGCCAACACATACACAATGATCAATTACCAAAAAAGTTAATATTCATGCCTATTTAACGAATTTTAACTTCATTTATCTTGTTTATTGATAATCAAATAGAATCGAGGATCCTATGAGTCTGAATAAATGAGAACAATGTCTTCCTATTGTCATTTAAGAAGTAAAAGGAGAAATTTTTTGAAATAAAGAATGTCTCACCAGAGGTATTTACTAAATCAGACCAATATAAAACCACCAAAATATGAGGATGTATTGAGAGCATATGTTTACCAATGGTAATTTTAAATAAAGACAAATGAGGAGTGAAACTGAGCTATAATGATGATCTCACAAGGTCCGGACTTATTTTTTTTCTACATATATAAAAATTCATTAGAAAAATTTAGAATTTGAATGGATTATGAACCAATATATGAATAATCAAATAGAATAAATTTTAAATTAATTTAATACCACTATTAAAGCGCCAAAAAATTACCATTAATTATATTAATAATATAAGGATAAAGGAGTTGTGTTGTCTGTTTCAAAATGATGGAAGATCATCACCATTCCCTACAACAAAACAAATGCAAGACCATTCTGTAATTGAAAATGAATCCTCAAAAAAATTCCCCTATGTTTTTTATCAATAATAATGTCATTTATTCCTCAAAAGGACATCAAAAATTTGTATGATGTGGCCTCCCAATCCATATTGGATAATAACCAAGACAAAGCACCATGGCTTGGCCATCCATCTCCCCATATCCCTATTTTAGTAGAAGGAATGCTAGGTATCCCCACAACTAACACTATGGAATGTCATTTCCTATTACTGACTAAAAACCTAAGGAAATAAAATTTTATTCTTGGAAACATCCAAAACTATCTTATCTAGTGAATCAACCATCATATATTTCAAAAATATCACTTAAGATAAGTTGGTTATTACATTTTCAGAACCACTAACAATGATGTTGTAAAATTGAGATGGTTTCAGGTTTAATGAATATATATTTAACCAAATAATATATTTAATTTTATTAATATGATTAGTATTCATTTATTACATATATACTGGTCAAGAGTATTAATATTTCCTAACAGATGGTTCTTCAGTCTCCTATTTTATTTTTTTTATCCAGAGATATGTTGTTTCTAATTGAAATAATCATTTATGTTTTTTTTGATATTATATAAGGGTAAAATTTAATAATTCATAATATTATGTTGTATTTTTCATCAAATTGATTGATTAATATAATAACATATCATGTATTGGATTTCATAGCATCAATTTTCAATTGAAATGTTTGAGTCTTTGTATACCATAGGGTGGAATAATAGGGTTCCCTAATAAGTTATGATATTTCATGTATGTATTTATTAAAAATAATATATTTTTATATTTATAGAAGGATAATAGGTCTAACATGGAGCTATATTAGGGTATGTCCCCAATATTCATGGACATGTATCAGATATCACCTACCATGTTTCAGGTGCTATTGATTCAAATTACTGTCAATATACATATATGTTTCATTCACTATAATGTATATATATGGGGAAATTTTATTTTTTATGAAAAGAAGTATAATGTTAGATTATTGTCTTTTTAAAATTAAAAATGGTCGGCTAATGTGACAAGAAAACACTAATATCCCATCCTAATAATTTAAGATTTATTTGATCAATTGAAGGAAGCTGGTTAGTTCTTAAAGACAAGTTATTTTGGAATATAATCATTTAATGGTGAAAACGTTAAATAATTATAGGACTATTTAATAATTTTTTCAAGATTATTTTTAATTCATTGGGTTTCCATTTTTTCAATAAAATTACAATGTTTATTGTGTTGATAAATTTGGTATTTTGACATTATCTGGATCAGTTCATACTGGAATCTAATGATGACATGCTGGTTGGGTCAGGGAAAGATAAGTATAATGATTGTTCGTCGGAGTGGATACTCAAGAGGGGGGTGAATTGAGTTCCAATTAAAATTTCTGTTAAAAATATTTCTATTAAAATATCCCCAAATTGAATAATAAGCTAAACTGTAGTGAATTTGAAATTAAGTAAAGGGTCTATTAGGTTCTCAAGAGATTGATTAGTTCTCAGTTAATCTAATATAAAGATTATATTAGATATGGAAACTAACCTACGGGTTTACTATAATTACAAACACTTGGTAGTTTAACTATCATAGTTACTTTAAAATAGATTTATATTTTCAGTAATTATCAGCAGAATATTCAATATAGTTTAAAACAAAATAAATCAACACATCAGTATTAACCTAGAGGTTTAGTCTCAAGCTAAGACTTAGTCATCTCAAACAATTTATATAATCATTGATCCGCACCCTTGATCAGGGTTTAAAATAGTAGAAAGACTGTCCATGTCCTATGACCTCTACCACAATTCTATGTGGGAAACAAAACAATAGCACACATGCTATACAGGTCACATTTGATCTCTACCACTATCCACAGTGGGATACAAGAGTATAGGGAAAGATTGAGTGAGGATTTATAAATCCTCCAGTTCAGTATAGGAGACAGTGTATATCTAAAAATATAGTTCACACACTGCTCGAAATGTAAATAAATGAAACACAATAGTGGTAAAAAAATAGGGAAGAGTTTAGAATGATCTATGTGTTTTTGGTGGAGCTCTGGACTCCTCAGATTGATGTAGATGAAGCTTTGAGTCCTTGTCTATTTTTTTCAAGAAATAGAGTGTCATTTTTTAATTTGACTTCCAGGTCCCAGTTGACCAGTCTGATCAGCTTGAGTGAAAGTGAATTTGTTGAAGCTGTTTTCTCTTTGAATGTTCAGGTTATATGGATTCAACATGTGTTTTTCCTTCTTCTTCTATTCATGTGAGTCCTTGTTTATTTCCAGAAGATTGTCTCATATATGCATGGAAGGACTGATCATTTCCTGTATTTTTGTTGTATATATCTTGATGCTTTCGAGGTTATTCTTTATATACCTTCAACACTGTCAATGGGAATTATTAAATTTTTACAGGTACGAGGTACAGTTCCTGAAATTCCAACCACTATCATTAATTAATAGTAGGTGCATTAAAAACATCAAATATGACCGTTGAAAAATAAACAAATAGAAATTGAGTTCAGAGAAACTGTTAGCCTACATTGGTATCTCTTAGAATCAGTGAGCTTGTATTGGTAGCTCTTCTGTATCGGTAGCTGTTACTCTATATAAAGGTAGCTCTATGTATCGGTAACTCCTTCTATCAGTAGCTCCTTCTATCAGTAGAATTTATAGTGGTAGTCGTCTGTATGTATCAGCAGACATGTATCGATAGGTGTTTGTCGGTGTTTGTCTGTATCAGTGGACTTCATATCGGTAGTTATCTGTCTGTCTGTCTGTATCGGTGGACTTCATATCGGCAGATGTCTGTCTATCTATCTGTATCAGTAACTATTATGTATATACAAGTGGAATTACTCTATCGGTAGGTTTGTATCAGTAGACTTGTGCATACTGGTAGAATTATTCTATCGGTAGCTCAGGTATAATGGTGACTATCTGTATACCGGTGATTTTATCCATATTGGTATACTTCTGTACTAGTGTACTTCGCCTCATCGGTAGCCATTGTGCATATTGCTGGACTTATGCATACTGGTAGACTTACTCTATTAGTAGCTGTTCTATGGAAAACATATCCAGATTGAGTTAGAATTATTTCAAAGCATGTATAGTCATAGATAAACGTTGATTAACATATTCCAATGATCATTTTAATATTTTATCATCTCAATAGTAGGAGGTCATAGATTGAAATAATTAATATATAGATTAACATTATTTGTGATTATCAAAGTATATTGAAACACAATTGAGATTATCAAAATAAGTGAGGTCAACAATCTCCCCCTCTTTGATAATCACAACTTATGGTATTATAATCCAAAATAATCATTAATGTATTAGAGGATATAGTATTAACTGCAATTGTATCAGAGTAAAAAAATGTATTAGAATTATAAAACAAATGTATCAGAGGTAAACTTATAAAATAAACGTACCATAGGTATGAAACAACTATATCAGAGGTAGAATATATTATGCTCATATTGCATATTTCTCATATTTCGCATATTTTTCCCCTTTATATTATTTATCCCCCTTTGTATTATTTCTCCCCCCTTTATATTATTTCTCCCCCTTTATATTATTTCTCCTCCTTTGTATTATTTTTCCCCCTTTGTGATTAGAAAAAGGTAGGAAAGAAAGGATGAGAGAAGTAACAGAAAATAAGAGAGAATGAAAGCATTTATACATTAATTGAGGCCAAAATACAGGGAAATATAGAATGAAACCCAAAATAATATAAGTGATTCCTATCAAAGGTCCTAGCCAGTAATCAATCCACTTCCTGAATGTCCACTTTGGATTTGGATTTGGGTTCGGAGGTAGACTCAGGCCGGGTAGCTTCATTAAATGTCTTGGGAATTCCAGAAAGCACTACCAATGGTTGAGCAAGAAAGAGTGTTCCCAGCCTGTAGTGGGTAGCTCTCTATGTGATCAAAGGATTGAGGCTCAAGATTTCTTGGACTGGAGTTTTCTAAGGAATGGAGGCAGACTGAGCAGATACAGGCAGAGCTGGAGGTGCAATTATAGGAGTACTGTATACATGAAATAATGGTCTCAACAGATTCCTAAAGTCCATTATGATCCTTCCTCCTCTCTCCATAGTAGAAATAAAGTCATCCTTGTTCTCCATAAACTTGTCTAGAGAAGTATTAAACTCCCTCAGCTTTCTTACATCTTCTTTGAACGCTTGAGTGACTAGGGGTAGCTTCATATTCTATAACATAAGCTTGAAATGGTTCTTGTGCTCATACTTGGTATAGACCCTTTGGAAATAGTAATCCAATTTCTCTTTTACCTCTTTCTGAGAAGCAGTGGCTTCTCTCGTAAAATTCTGAACAATTTTCTCTATATCCCTTGTGGTAGTCACCACTTGGGTCAAGGAAGCAATGTCTACAAAGCCACTAGTAGAAGACTGTCCAATCTCTTCTCTCATCACAGCTCAAATCTGATCAATATCCAAAGAAGTCCTGGTAGAACTCAAAGGTGAAATTGTAAAGGCTACTATTTCCTTAAAGGATTTAGTCATCCCACTTATGAGATATTTCACAAGAGAGTCCTGGGTGCTCACATGATACTCTATAGACTTCTTAAAAGCATAAGAAACATCCACAAATTTCTTTACTACACCTTTAATGTAAATGATATCAGTATTCATTTGAGCTTGAGAACTACTCATGGTAGTTAGAGAAGCAACAAACTACTTCAAGGAAACAACATCTCCTGTCCAGCTCTCATTATGAGAATGACATACTTTTATCTCATTCATCATCTCTGTCATTAGGCCTAACACCATACACCCGAGAGAGAGAGTTCTAAAGATTTTCCCATATTTCTCATCTCTCTAACAAAGAATTTCTTTAAATCTACAACAGATGTTGTACAAGTCTCCTTCAACTCAGCCTTTAAAGACTCAAGATCAGCCTTAGTAACCAGATTTTCAGGCACTACTACATGTGCTCTTTCGGTCACAATGCTAGACACAAAGTCATTTATAAAAGATTGAATGGATGAAATCAATGAGGTTTCCATTCTTCTTATCTCTTCCACAAATGAGGTCTTAAGATCATACGTCAACTGGTCTAGATCATCTTTTCTTACCATATCCTCAGGAAAAAACATATAAGAGATATTATAGTTAACTTTTGGACTATTAATGGGTGTTTCATCTTCAGAATCTGGATAGTCCAACCCACAAACTACAAAAACTGGGTCTTCTGCCCAGTCATCAATTCCATCAGCTACTGAAACATTGCCTAGTCTAGTTGGATACTCCCCCTCAACTGGTGCATTCTCTGGTATATGTGTAGAAATAGCACCCTCAGTAGCTCGGCCATCCTCAGAAGAATCCTCCACAACCATCTCCAATTCTCCAATAGTAGGAGGCTCCTCAAGAATAGGTGTAGGTCTATCTACTTCAACCATTTCATCAAAAGTCATTGAGGAGTTCCCAATCAGTGGACTTAAACTCAAGCAAGCAGAAGCAGATGCTTCAATTTTAGATTCTATTTTTTCTTCATTCTCTGGGGAAGTCTTTCCTTCCTCATCAACAGGGGCTTCTTCCTTGCTAACTCCCAACACCGTTTTCTTTCCAGATGATTCAATTTCAGCAACAGGACATGGAGGCACGTATGGATCCATTCCATCAGCTACAGAGGTATCCCCTTTATCAATATCATCACTATACTGAGGTTCCTCTTCATCAGGTCCAAGACCTAGATCCCTCACATCCTTAGGCCTAGAAGGATGATCCATAGGATTAAACTTATCATACATCTTATCATCATCACTGACCCATTCTCTTCTCCATGGATTCCAATTGAACTTCATGTATTTACAAAAAGTGCTTGTGATTAAAAAATTGATCCTTACCACCACCGTCTCATCCTAAGACTTAGCTACTCCCTTCACTTTGATCATAACTGAAAATAACTTTGAAAAGAATAGAGCATTGGACTTTGATTTTTGGCCTGGTCATATCCTCAATCTTAGTCATTAAATGTTTACACAGATTCACCTTAACACCATGTCTTAACAGATGCAGCAAATAAATATCTTGGTATTTCATATTTTCAAAGTCCCCTCTTCTTGTTCTTAGCACATGTGGGATGAACATGAATAGTAACCGGTTCTCTCCATCCATTTCTACAGAAACTACTTTTCTCGGTGTACCATCTCTTGTTAATTCTTCCAAAGCAGATTCATATTCAAAGATGTCACTGGTAGAAGTTACTGATTTCAATAAATACCTAAAGTCTCCTTCATATAGAAGTTTTAGGTATTCAGCCCACTCAATTGATGAAAAAAATATTTCCTTTCAATTCATGACTGTAACCATTATGTTCTCAACTTCTAATTTCTCAAAACAAACAAAATCATATAATTCTTTTACCATTTTCAGATAATATGGACCATTGTTGTTCGATAACCATTCTACCCATTTCTGATCTTCAAGTACTTCTAGAACTAAATATTTACTGGACATAAACCATTCCACGCATATCTCTTTATCAATTACTATCTCCATTTGAAAAAGATGCATATTTTTAGGTTTCTTCACTTCACTTCCACCACTAGACTCTCCTTTGAGTCTCTTGGCATTCAGCTCATTATCCTTCTCACTAACTGATGGGTCACTTTACTCTTTCCATTCTGCAAATCGTGAGGCTTAGGGTTTGAGAGAAATGAAGGTTTGGGAACTAAGTCTTGATGGTAAAGGGTTTGATGTGCATTGATATGAGGTTAGGCCTTTTGTTTTATCATTTAGGAATCACGAAATCAATAAATAATACATAATAAGTAAAATATAGATGATACAGATTCTGGCGGCTAACGATATAGAATTTTAAAAATAGTGAAATCCTAATGGTAGGTTATACCAGTGAGGATTCCGAACGGTGAAGTATTCTATCAGTGAGGTCCACTAACAGTGAGGTATATCAGTGATGTTCATAACGGTGAGGTATCTAACGGTGAGGTTTCTAACCGTGAGGTATCTAATGGAAAGGTTTCTAATGGTGAGGTTTCTAATGGTGATGTGTCTAACAGTGTGGTTTCTAACTTACAATGTCTATCATTCCTATCTCATGTATAATGTAACTTAACACATCCAAACTTAAAGGTTTGGTAAAAATGTTGGGTAATTAATGTTCTGTACCTATAAATTCAAGAGTAATATCACCTGTTTGGTAATGATCTCTCAAAAAGTGGTGCATTGCATCAATGTGTTTAGTCCTAGAGTGAGATACAAGATTCTTAGACATATTAATCACACTATTGTTATCAAAATTTATAGATACATGTATAAATTGATATCCATAGTCCAGTAAAGTATGTTTCATCCACAAAATTTGTGCACAACAACTACCATCAGAAATAGACTATGGTTCAGCAGTAGACAATGCAACATAATTCTTCTTTTTACTACACCAAGATACCAGGGACTTACCTAGAATATGACATGTTCCAGACATTCTCTTTCTATCTAACTTGAAACCAGCAAAGTCTGTATTTGAATAACTTTTTAAATCAAATTATTGTCCTTTTGGATATAATAATTCTATGTTAGTACTATGTTTATGATATTTGAAAATTATTTTAACAGCAAGAAAGTGTGACTCATTTGGATTAGCTTGAAATCTTTCACACATACACACACTAATCATAATATCTGGTCGACTAGAATTAAGATAAAGCAGACTCCCTATCATACCTCTATTGTTGGTTTGATCCATTGGTTTCCCAGTTTCATCAACATCCAACTTACAAATAGTACTCATTGGTATATTACTTTACTTAATACTATCCAAACCAAAATGTTTTAAGAGGACCATTGTGTATTTAATTTTATTTAAAATAATACCATTTTCATTTTTAAAAACTTGAAATCTAAGGAATTATTTGAGTTATCCCATTAAAATCATTTCAAATTCATTTTTCATACTCTTTGGAAAATCAATACATAAGGAATTTTTAGAAGATCCAAAAATAATATCATCAACATAGATTTGTACTATCAAAAGTTATTTGGAAATTATTTTAATAAAGTGAGTTGGATTAGAAATCCCTTTAGAAAAAACTTTTTAAATAAGAAAATTACTAAGTATATCATACCAAGATCGTGGGGCTTGTTTCAAACCATATAAAGCTTTAGAAAGCTTAAAAACTCAATTTGGAAAATGAGGATTAGTAAATCTAGGTGGTTGTTCAAAAAAAACATCTTCAATTATAAAACAATTTAGAAAAGAACTTTTAACATCCATTTGATATAACATGATATTCAGATGAGCAGTGTAGGCAAGTAGAATCCTAATAGATTCTAATATAGTTATAGGTGTAAAGGTTTCCTCATATACTATTCCTTTATCTTGACTATATCCTTATGAAACTAGTCTTGCCTTGTTTGTAATGATATTTCCAGATTCATCAACATTATTTCTAAAAACCCATTTAGTTCCTACGGTCAAAGTGTCCATAGGTCTGAAAACTAATTCCCAGAATTTGTTTCTTTCAAATTGATTTAATTCTTCTTGCATAGCCATTACCCAATATTCATCATTGATTGCTTCATTGACATTTTTAGGTTCTAACTGTGAAAGGAAGGCTGGATGTTCAACCTAATTTCGTAGAGAATCTCTAGTCTGTGTCCCTCTATCAAGATTATCAACAACAACATCTAAAGGATGATTCATTAGAATCCTAGTTGATCTAGAAATGGTAGGACGAGAAATTTCATGTTCTTTTGTATTTTCGGGTTCACCAGGAGCATTTTATAGAATATTTCCATAATTGCTTGGCTTTACAGCTGGTTCATTGTTTTTACCATTAAGGTCCAGAAAAGATAGATCCTCTTCAAGATTTTAGGAGAAGTCTTAGGTTTATATGGATCAGTTTCATCAAATATAATTTGAACAGATTCTTCCACACAATTTTTTCTTTTATTAAAGACTCTATAATATTTACAAGTCATAGAGTAACCTATAATGATTCCCTCATCACTTTGAGAAGCAAAACTGTCAGTATTATCCTTAGTATTAAGAATAGAGACATTGCAACCAAAAACTCTGAAGTAACTAACTTTGGGCTTCCTATTTTTACACAGTTCATAAGGGGTCTTCTTAAGAATAGGTCTAATCAAGACTCTATTTATGAAAAGAATTTAAACAGGTTACCTTTTTCTTGGATAAGGAATTTAAATCTACACGATAAATATTTTCATTTATCAAGGAAGAAAATACTAAAACGTTTTTAGAATTAAATACATGAGAAGCATAATTTTCAAATTTAACATTGAAACCATCATCAAACAACTGAGAAATGATTAACAGATTATATTTTAATCCATAAACAAATAATAATTTAGAAATTAAAACTAAATGAATGTTACCAATCTGGCCTAAGCCGATGATTTTTCATTTTGAATTATCACCAAAGGTGACATGTCCTCCATCAACCTTGATTAAACTTTTGAAACAATAGTAATCTCCAGTCATATGCCTTGAACATAAACTATCCATGTACCATGTCTTTTTATGGAAAATATTCAAGCAGGTCTCCTACAAAACAGGTTTAAATAGAAAATGATTTTGGTACCCATATTTTTGTGGGTCCAAATAGGTTAGCAAGAAAAATTTTGGTACCCAGATTTGTCTAATGGTTCTCATACAATCAATAGATTCAAAGGATTTTGAACGATAATCTTTGTTTGATATATAACTATGTGAATATATTGTTGGGGCATAAGAATTTCCAAAACTGGAACTAGAAACATACTGTCTAGATTTAGGAATGTATTTACTCTTAACAAGCTGTATGTTTCCAGGTTGGTATCCCAAAACAGTGGTGTACTTTTGTGAAACTTGTTTGACTAGCATTTGAGAAAGAGTATTCTTTCCATTCGTGAACTTCTATATGTATTTTATAAGTTTCTCATTAGACAGTTTAAGTTGACTATTCTCCTTTAACAGTTGTGCATTATTTTCCTTTTCTATAATAAGATCATATTTAACAGTACTTGTTAAAGCATACTGTTTCTTTAATGACATGTACTTATCCTTCATCTCCTTGAAATTTTCCTATAGCATATTACAGTATTCAAATAATTTTCACTAGACATGCTTTTAGAGTCAGAATCATCTCTAGAATAATAAGAATTTAAAGAAGGTGTTTCCAAAGTTACCTCAGATGTGTTATTCATGAAACAGATATTATCATTTTCATATTTTTCATCTTGAGTGGAATCAGAATCACTCGAACTATCTTCTAAAGCACTCCAGGTTGCCTTTATAGCTTTCTTACATTTTCTATCCTTGTAGTCATATTTCATCTTGAACTTCAATTTTGGAAATTCAGCCTTAATGTTTCCTTTACTTTTTCATTCCTAACAGAATCTCTCATCATTCTTGTTAGAATTCTTCGAATATTTCATCAACTAACCTTTATTCTCATATTTTACCTTGTAATGGATTTTTTGAAAAACTTCTTCTTTCTATAAAACTTCTTAAATAGCCTGGCTATTTGAGCCATCTCTACATCACTATCATAATCTAAACTACCACTTATTAAGCTTTCAGTAGGAATATGAACTTTCTATTTGTCCTTTCTCTTTGAGGAAGAAGACTTAAATTCCACTGACTTCCTCTTTGGTACATCATCTTCCTCCTTGTTTACTTTCAGCTTTTCTACACACATCATTAACTTACCAATCATATCTTTAACATGCAGTGAACTTATCTCACATGATTCTCTTATTGAAACTGAAGTGTCTCTCCATCTTTCTAGAAGACATTTTAGTATCCTCATGATTTTCTCTTTTGTGGGAACAACTTTTGCAAGTGAGATCATTTTATTTACAATTTCGTTGAACCTGAGATACATGTCAGAAATAGGTTCATCAGGATTCATTTTAAAATTGTCATATTTAATAGTGTAGGTATTCAATCTCAATTCTTAAACATTATTTGTTCCCTCTTGGGAAATATCCAAAGTATCCTAGATTTCATAAGCAGTTTTACAAGCAGATATTATATTTAATTCTTCATCTCCTAAAGCACAATACAGGGAATTAATTTTGTTACAATTACTATTATAAGCTGTTTTTTTAGGTTCACCCCAAGTAATTATTTCAGTTTCTAGAATCTTATACTGAGTTTCTATAGTAGCCCAGATATCAAATCCTGTACTTTCTAAATAAAGATTCATTTTCAGTTTCCATTGGAATAATTAACACCATTAAAGAAAGGTTGCATGTTGGTAGGATCTCATTATAATCTATTGTCCATAATTTAATTTTAGAAAATATATAAAGAGATAAAATTTAGAACTAACAGAAATTTAATATCTTTAAGATACAACTAAAATAACAGTTGAAAAATACAGTATTTGGGAATCCTTTATTAAGAACAGCCTCTGATACCAAATGTTGGTTGAAGTGGATACTCAAGAGGGGGGTGAATTAAGTTCTAATTAAAATTTCTGTTAAAAATATTTCAATTATAAAATCCCCCAAATTGAATAATAAGATAAACTGTAGTGAATCTGCAATTACTTAAAGGGTCAGTTAGGTTCTCAAGAGATTGGTTAGTTCTCAGTTAATCTAATCTGAAGATTAGATTTTATTTTGAAACTAACCTACTGGTTTACTATAAATACAAACACTTTATAGTTTAACTATCAGAGTTACTTTAAAATAGATTTATTTTTAAAGTATGTAGCAGTGGAATATTCAATATAGTTTAAAACAAAATAAATAAGAACAAAAGTTTTAAACAAGAGGTTCAGTTTCAAGATGAGACATTGTCCTCTCAAACAATTTATATAAACATTAATCTACACCCTGGATCGGGGTTCAGAAATGTACAAAGACTTTCTAGGTCCTATGACCTCTACCACAGTTCTATGTGGGAAAAAACAGTAGCACACAGGCTATCCTGGTCACACTTGACCTCTACCACTATCCACAGTGGGATACAAGAGTATAGGGAAAGATTGAGTGAGGATTTATAAATCTTCCAGTTCAGTACATGAGACATTGTGTGTCTAAAAATACAGAGCACACACTGCTCGAAATGTAAATAAATGAAACACAACAGAGCTAAATAGATAGAGAAGAGATTAGAATGCTCTTTGTGTTTTGAGTGATGTTCTGGACTCCTCATACTGATGTAAATTAATCTTTTAGTCCTTCTCGGGGTTTTTTCATGAAACAGACCGTTGTTTTAGTATTTGAATTCTAGGTCTAGGTTGATCACTCTGATCATCTTGAGTGCAAGTGAATTCGTTGAAGCTCATTTCTCCTTGAATGTTCATGTTTTATGGATTCATCATGTGTTCTCCCTTATTATTCTATGCAAGTGAGTCCTTGTGTATTTCCAGAAGATTGTCTCGTATGTGCATGGAAAGACTGATCATTTCTTATATTATTGTTCTATATATCTTGATGCTTTCATGGTTCTTATTTATATACCTTTAGCACTGACAATGGTAATGATTACCTTTTTACAAGTACGAGGTACGGTTCCTGAAATTCTATCCACTATCATTAATTAATAGAAGGTTCATTAAAACATCAAATATGACCATTACTGTAGAGACCTGAAGCTTTACGTTCATGGAAATTACATTACTTTTTCGGAATATATAATACATAAAAAAACAGACACACAAGGAGCATAATATTTTAGTGTCTTTGGAAACTTGGAATATAAACTTCTAATCATGCTGAATGATCTTCAACATCTCCCATAATGATCCTCCCCTTTTTGTTTTCTTACCTAAAACCATTCTTTTAATCATGGGGGAAAATAAACATAAAAAGGGTGATCTCAAATGCTCAGTAAGGGTAAGCATGGAGAAAATAAAAAAAAAACCATATACATTTGAACTTAAAAACATGAACATAATATTTAAACATCGAAATCTTGAGCAATGACATAAAACATGGAAGTACATAAGGAATAAATCATAATGGATCATCAATCATGATAAAATAGCATAGGAATAAAGAATTTAATTGTGGAATCCATTAATAACATGTAATTATTTCAATAGTAACCAAGGCATTACTGCCATGACCATCTTAGTGGACAAAGTCCCTTTCTGAATCGAGTTCACTCCTCATTTCAGTCCTATAAAACTGAACCAGAATAACTTACCATTCTAGACATGTCAATCTCATGAGATATAAATCTTTACCCAATGCATTGGAGAAAGATATAGGTCCCACCCATCTCATAATGAAATCATATTTACTTGTGCCACAAAAATAAACTTAAAACATTCATCATAACCAAAAGAATAAAATGGGTTTCATAAACATCATCTCATCATCTCATAATCAATATAAAATAAATGGACATTTCATCATAAGAAATGTGAAACCATGTAAATCATAGATACATTAAACTTGAAACATACATATATGAAATAATGTCATCTTAGATGGAAAATGGTTTTGATAAAACAGTTGAAATGAATTCTTGAGGAAAATATCATTTCGAAAATAATCATTTCCTTTTCACAAAATGCCATGAAATCTTAAAAGAAAAGTATTTTGTTGAATATAGTCATAAAAGTTTTTAGAGGAAACTTCATTGAAATAAGTCGTAATGAAACCATAAAAATCCATTCACGCCGTATAAGTTAAAAATAACATTCTACTCATACTTTTGTTGGAGAAGTCAAAAAAGTAACTCGTAATTTAAACAAAACAAAGATTCCTAACATACCATGTATTAAAAGTAAAAAATGGGTAAAAAGGACTTTAAACATACATGAAATTTTTTTTATAAAACAAGAACATGGATGATAAATATAACCCCAGTGAATACTTACGAATAATCAATCTCGGATAAAAACGAGATTGGAAAAGTTATCCCTTACCTTAGGTCTGATATGCTTTGTATGGATCCAAACCTCCTATATAATGATTTAAATAATGTCATTGACTTATTACGGAATCATATTCATTGTTATGATATCATATATGGTTCACTTATGACTTTATATTAACCATTCTTTTGTAAATTAATGTTAAAGTAGCGTTTTGGGTAAAATCGTTTCATTTGTCATTCGTGTTTTAACTTGTAATTATTCATATGATTACTTAGATCATGGTTACTTACATCCGGAATGTAAAACATAATTTATATATAATATATATTCAGAATATACATATATATAATAGATCTATAAATGGAAAGAAATACACCGTTCATGGAGACGGTAGGCCGTACGTATGCATGAACGGTGTTTTCGTTTCCTTATTGAATTGAATGGAATTAAGTAGATGACATAAATATATATATACATAAATCCAGTATCATTATTATTTCATATATTTCATGATTACTTATTATATATACTTTATAATCATTCTTGAATGGTTAATCATTGAGAATGAATCTCATCGCGTCGTGGAGACGGTAGTCCGTACGTACGCACGAGCAATGATATCATTCCCATGATCATGGAATTGTATTTAGGTGTTTGTATAGTATTTAAGAATCAATATCACTTTAAAATAATCATATATTGTCTTTATTTACACCCTTATACCCATCCAAGTAAGGTGGTGGTGGAAAATAGATTACACCACGGCGTGGAGACAATATTCTGTATGTACGCACGCGCGGTGATTTCTTTTTCCGTAGGATGGATGAATGGTGAAATAGGGTTGTTTCATACTTATAATAACATATCAGTATATGAGTGATACTGATGTTATTACTTCATAATGAAACAACTAAAGAAGATTAAGTGGATGAATAAATAAAGTTGAAAGAATCAGTAACGAACATTACCTCTTCTTTGAAGCGCCTCTTTGAGACCTCCTCTTAGGGCACTACAATTGGCCTTTGAAGAAGACCAGGACCTCTAGGATGTTTCTAGGAAAGTCTAGAAGATAATTTTTCAGCGGTTTACCGAGCATGAAGTCTCAAATTGGTGTGAGGAAGAGACGGAGGAGGTGCCCTTTTATAAGGGAGGGGAGGGGCACCTTTGGAAATCTTAAAAATATTAATTTATAATAAATCTAACCCCACTTAAAAACCTCCAAAAATGACTCATATTTAAATATTATATGCGATAGTGTTTTAATCTCGTCAACCAATAAAATTTATACTTGTTAGGAAATTATTTTAAATATTATCAACTTGATTTATCCTTGCTTAATCAATTTAATTTTATTTGTGGTAGTAACATTCTAAATTTTAAATTATAACAAATAATTACTTATTTGTTGTGAATTGTCCATAATTGGATAATTTATAACATTTTAGACCATATAAATATAAATTTATAATTTTTATATATTTTTGTGATTTTTAAACAATTTTATAATATGTTATTTTTATAAAAAAAATAGTGTCAATTTTGACACTATTCATTTATTTTAATTTAAATAACATATATACAGAATATATGTTCGAAATAAAAGATTTAATAGATTTATAAGAAAACATATGTTTCTAGAAAATTAGTGGAGAACATTAAATAGTTCATATAATATTTATTTTATTATTTTTAAAACCATTTATTTGGTTTATCTCTTAATAAAATAATTACTACAACATTTTTGTATAATTATTTAATATACTTATTTGTTGCATAAAAATTAAAAATAAAATCCTATGATGAAGATAACTCCATTAACATTTATAATAATACTTTTACTAGAATTTATCATCCTAAAATCACAATATTTAAATTGTTATATTAATTAAATTATGAGGGTGACAACTTTGGCATCATTTAAAATAAAATAATATAAGTTTTATAAGCACTTTTATAAGACTCCAAACGATTATATATTATGTAATTGGATGATTAAGGTGTAGACTTACACTACCAGTAAGTTTTGGTCAGGTTTTTGGGCTTTTTATGGGTATTATTATTTCAATAAAAACTATATTACCGATTTTCACTTAATAATTAATTTCTGCATCCTTAATGTATCACCTTTAATGAATATATTTAATCCAAAAAAATTATAAATAAATAATCATGATGTAGATAATTTTGTTAGATTTCTGTAGATTATTCATTTTTGATTTTTTATGATGTTTATCACTAAATTAAAATTATTATACTTATAGGATTTAAGGGAGTGACATGTTGTCACTTTCATTGGTTTTAAAAATAATTAAATTATTTTCATGGTCAAAAGTCTATAAATTGAATCTAATATGGCCCTTAGGTGATATGGGTATACTTTTAGTAATCCAATAGAATTTTGTCATGTGTTAGGGTAATTTTATAATATTATATTTACCCTTAATTACCCGATTTACCATTAACTATGGTAAATAAAATTTACCGTAGTTACTATTCATAATTCCCAAAAATAAAAAGTAGACTATTAAAATTATTTGGACCCACTAATTACAAATATGGAATCCATTTTTTCAAATTCAATACACAGAAGTTGCAAAAGTTAAATTAAAATTAAACCCGTTGTCGAATGAGAACGGGTTTTTGATTAAAACATTGCAAAAGATTCAATTGATTTAACCTATGAATTCAATGTAAAATCAAATCTAATAACATATATTATATTAAATGGTAAAAACATATTCTATTTATACTTTAAAACCATTAAATATTATAATTTACCACATAAGTTATTACGATGAAAAAAGTTATTTTTAATTTAAATATAGCGTGTTTTTAATATTCATTAAAATATGGAAGTTATCAGAAAATTATCAAAACATTATCCAATGTAAATGTTTATATACTGATTCAAAAGAATAATTTTATTTTTTCAAATTAAACTTATAAACATGTCAACAACTATATTTAAAGTGGGTGCGCCATCAAAAGGCGGCAAAACTTCATTTTTTCAAAAATACTTATTTTACCCGAAAATTTTATTTTGTTCTTATACCATGTTCTAGAAAATGTGTAAGATGAATAATATTGTTATAAAATTCAAAATTTAGTTAATAAAATTCATAATGGCTAGTTCATAATAATATTATAATAATATACCGTTGTTTAGTAGAACCCGGTATTACGTACGACACACGCTATCAAGGAAGGTCGCGATTGCGTGTAATGAAAGCCAAGTTAGGGTTGCGTGTTGTGAAAGACTCCTCTGTTGTATCATATAACAGAATCTAACCATATTTCATTTATACATTGAATATATATATATACACACTCAATGTTGAGTAGAACGACTATTATCAAACGAACTTGAAATTGTGTGTAACACAATCTAAGAATAGTGTTGCATATACTACAAGCTAATACGGTGTTGCATTAGCACATGATAATTTTGTTGTAGAATAAAACACATGAAATCAAATAAATTAAAAAGAACACTTATCATAAAATATCAGGTTGTTACATTCTACCCCCCTTAAAATGAATTTCTCCCTCGAAATTCGTCGGGGTTATGAATGGTTTTCTACTTGAACGTTTCATTAATTAAAACCCACATCGTAAAATGAAATACCAAAACTTAACTTTCAAAACTAAAGTATGAAACGTAATGGTTACTCAAATTAACTCATCACTGGGTTTCCACGTATAAGAACATAGGTGAAAATATGGATATGGAAGATAAATCTAACCATCATGTTCTGATGGAGAGTGGTAGATAACATGGCTATGAAAAATCCAACAATCACAAAGCCATATATTTGTGATGATATAAGGTACCATATGATTCATCGCATATAAGGGCACTAGGACAACATTTTTGGTTTTCAAGATCATTTCCCAAAAGTTGAAGAATTTGAATTAGAAGAAATACTTTCTTGATTTTGGTACAATCTCACTATTGTTCGTTCTTTTAACAATTTACACTTCATATCTTAAAGAAATGAAGTTGAATTTGTTATTCGTGAAGTTTTAGAAGATCATGTGATAGAATGATGGGTCATTCCATCTGTTTCAAACAAAAGGTTAGCAAAATTTATAAGTCCATCTTAGGGTTAGATTAATCGTATATGGTTCCAAAAATGAATTTATACTTCATATATCATACCACTTAATAAAATAAAACTAGTTTCTACTCACCAGAGACTTCTTGTAGGCTAGTGGTAGGCGATAAAGGCCTGTCACACTTTGGTTGTGGGTTCGATTTCCACAGCCTTGTCCGATGCGATGGGCTGTCACCCGTCCCACATGATGTCCTTTTTCAAAAACTAAATTACTATAACATCTCATCAATAAAATTGAAAAAAAGATCTATCCTTAAACAATACTAACTTATGACCAACATAATCCATTCCAATCATTAGGCTTATGTAAAATACTTCGGTCTAAGCTCATATTATAAAGAAAACAATTACTAGAAAGGTCACATTACAAGAATGTGAATAGCATCATTTATCATACGATATGTATTGTTGGTCACATTCCAAACATGTGAATTCCTTAATCATTTATTCTATTGCAACATGAATTACCACCGAACCATAGTTCAAAACATGAATTCTGTCAAAAGTTGTCTATTTCCACATTCCAAAATCCCAAAAATTCTATATACTCAAACCATGATACCACTTAGTACTTCTATCAATCATGAGATCATGAATACTACCAAACATATTAGATTCTCTTTATCCCTTCATTATGTGCATATCATCTAATTTCCAAAAATATCTGAATAACCTTCCATGGTTACCGGTACCATTCAACATATACTTTCATATACTTTAGGAAAAAAATAGTGTAACAATCCTTAGATGATTCTTTATTCCATAGTACCATACATTATTCTTTATAAACATACAATCATTCCACTAACTTCTTAAACCACTTACTGAGATTAATCATTTATTTCATCTCATATTTCATTTGTAGTCTCTTCATCATCATCCACATAAATACTACCCGTATGACCATGCTGATTCTCTTCACGAGATTTTACCTTAGGGAATTGGTTTGCATGAGGCCCATACATTCCATATTTAAAACAACTAATCATTGATGATGTCGTAGAAATACAATTATTCTTGTCCATGGTGTTAACTAAGCCTTTTCCATTGCACTTACTGGCTTTGTGTCCTTCTTTTCCACACCCAAAGCATCTTCCAGTTCCTTTGAAACAATCTCCCTGATGCCTCTTCCCACATGTTTTACATGAGGGAAATTGAACTTTCTTTCCTCTATTATCATCATGAAACTCCATCTTTCTCTTATTATCTATGTCGGGAAACTTACCAAAGTTGGGATTATTGATCATATTATGAGATTGCTGATTAGGAATAATAACGATGTTTGGACTTCCAAATCCCGTTTCATTTGGTTGCTCATGAAGAATATCATTCCATTGTCTGTCATATCCTCCATTATCGTGAATATTTTTTTTCCACCCATTTTCTAAAACCCAAAAAGAATAGTGTGAGAGGAAAAAATCATGCTAGGGAAAAAACATAGTAAAGGGGGAGTACCCTCAATATCTAACATCTTAAGTTAAATTCTATGATTGTTACCGTAGTTCTAAGACTATATCCTATACGTATACTTATCCTTAGATATATCCCTAGACATACCTTAGAAATATCTCTAGGGATCTCACTAACGTTTTCACATCCTAGTTTCCAAAGGTTGACTAATCCTTTCTTCTAATACCAAATGTAGAGACCCGAAGCTTGAAATTAATGGACATTACATTACTTTTGTGGAATATCTAATACATAAGAAAAACAGACACATAAGGACCGTAATAGTTTAGTTTCTTTGGAAACATGGAATATAAACTTCTAATCATGTTGAAAGATCTTCAACATCTCCTATAACGATCCTCCTCTTTTTGTTTCCTTACCTAAAACCTTTCTTTTAATCCTGGGGGAAAAGAAACATAAAAAGGGTGAGATCAAATGCTCAGTAAGGGTAAGCATGGAGACAATAAAACAAACCATATACATTTGAACTTAAAAACATGAACATAATATTTAAACATCAAAATCTTGAGCAATGACATAAAACATGGCATTACGTAAGGCATAGATCATAATGGATCATTAATTATGATAAAATAGCATAGGAATAAAGCATGTAATTGTGGCCTCCATTAAGCACATGTAATGATTTCTATAGTAGTCAAGGCATTACTGTCATGACCATCTTAGTGGACAATGTCCGTTTCTAAATCGAGTTCACGCCTCATTTCAGTTCTGTAACACTGAACCGGATTAACTTACCATTCCATACATGTCTATATCATGAGATATATATCTTTACCAAATGCATTGGAGGGAGACATAGGTCACACCCATCTCAGAAGGAAATCATTTTTACTTGTGCCACAAAATAAACATAAAACATTCATCATAACCCAATGAATAAAATGGGTTTCTTAAACATCATCCCATTATATCATAATCCATATAAAACAAATGGACATTTCATCATAAGAAATGTGAAACCATGTAAATCATAGAGAAATAAAACTTGAAATATACACATATGAAATAATGTCATCTTAGATGGAAAATGGTTTTGATAAAACACTTGAAATGAATTCTTGAGGAAAATATCCTTTCTTAAAAATCATTTTATTTTCACAAAATTCCATGAAATATTAAATGAAAAGTATTTTGTTGAATATAGTCATAAAATTTTGTAGAGGAAACTTCATTGAAATAAGTCTTTATGAAACCGTAAAAATCCATTAATGTCGTATAAGTTAAAAATAACATTCTTCTCGTGCTTTTGTAGGAAAAGTCAACAAAGTACCTCGTAATGTAAACAAAAGAAAGATTCCTTACATACCGTGTTGTAAAAGTAAAAATTTTGTAAAAAGGACTTTAAACATACATGAAACCATTTTTAGAAAACAGTAACATGGATGATAAATATAACCCCAGTGAATACTTACGAATAAACAATCACAGATAAAAACGAGATTGGAAAACTTATCCCTTACCTTAGGTCCGATATGCTTTGTATGGATCCGAACCTACTATATAATGATTTAAATAATGTCATTGAATTATTACAGAATCATATTCATTGTTATGATATCATATATGGTTCACTTATGACATTATAATACCCATTCTTTTGTAAATTAATGTTAAAGTAGCATTTTGGGTAAAATCGTTTCATTTGTCGTTCGTGTTTTAACTTGTAATTATTAATATGATTACTTAGATCATGGTTACTTATATGAAGAATGTAAAACATGATTTATATATAATATATATTCAGAATATACATATATATAATAGATCGATAAATGGAAAGAAATACACCGTTCATGGAGACGGTAGGCCGTACGTACGCATGAACGATGTTTTCGTTTCCTTATTAAATTGAATGGAATTAAGTAGATGACATACATATATATAGACATAAATCCAGTATCATTATTATGTCATATATTTCAGGATTACTTACTATATATACTTTATAAGCATTCATGAATGGTTAATCATTGAGAATGAATCTCATCGCGTCGTGGAGACAGTAGTCCGTACGTACGCACGAGCGATGATATCATTCCCATGATCATGGAATTGTATTGAAGTGTATGCATAATATTTAAGAATAAATATCACTTTAAAATAATCATATATAGTCATTATTTACACCATTATACCCATCCAAATAAGGTGGTGGTGGAAAATAGATTACACCACGGCGTGGAGACGGTATTCCGTACGTACGCACGCGTGGTGATTTCATTTTCCGTAGGATGGATAAATGGTGAAATAGGGTTGTTTCATACTTATAATAACATATCATTATATGAGTGATACTGATGTTATTAATTCATAATGAAATAACTAAATTAGAAGAAGTGTAAGAAGAAATAAAGTTGAAAGAATCGGTAACGAACATTACCTCTTCTTTGAAGCGCCTCTTTGAGACCTCCTCTTAGGGCACTAAAATTGGTCTTTGAAGAAGACCAGGACCTCTAGGATGTTTCTAGGGAAGTGGATAAGAGAATTTGGCAGGGTTTTTCCGAGATTTAATGCTCAAATTGGTGTGAGGAAGAGAGGGAGGAGGTTCCCTTTTATAAGGGAGGGGAGGGGCGCCTTTGGAAATCTTAAAAATATTTATTTATAATAAATCTAACCCCACTTAAAAACCTCCAAAAATGACTCATATTCAAATATCAGATTATATAGGATTGTAATATCATCAAAAAATAAAATTTATACTTGTTAGAAAATTATTTTAAACATTATCAACTTGATTTATCCTTGCTTAATCAATTTAATTTTATTTGTGGTAATAAAATTCTAAATTTTAAATTATAAAAAATAATTACTTATTTGTTGTGAATTGTACATAATTGGATAATTTATAAACTTTTAGACCAATAAAATTTATATTTATAATTTTTATATATTTTTGTGATTTTTAAACAATTTTATAATATGTATTTGTTTATAAAATAACAATAGTGTCAATTTTGACACTATTCATTTATTTGAATTTAAATAAAATATATTCAGAAGATATGTTAGAACTAAAAGTTTTAATAGATTCATAAAAGGTCATATGTATCAATAAAATTAGTTGAGAACATTAAATAGTTCATATAATATTTATTTTATTATTTTTAAAACCATTTATTTGGTTTATCTCTTAATAAAATAATTACTACAACATTTTTGTATAATTATTTAATATACTTATTTGTTGTATAAAATTTAAAAATAAAATCCTATGATGAATATAAATCTATTAACTTTCACAATAATAATTTTACTCGAATTTATCATCTTAAAATCACAATATTTAAATTGTTATATTTATTAAATTATGAAGGTTACAACTTTGGCATCATTTAAAATAAAATAATATAAGTGTCATAATCACTTTTATAAGACTCCAAACGGTTATATATTAGGTCATTTGATGATTAAGGTGTATATATACAGTAAAAATTAGTTTTTGTCAGGTTTGTGGGCCTTTTAATGGGTATTAGTATTTCAATAAATACTATATTACTGATTTTTCACTTAATAGATAATTTCTGCATCATTAATGTATCACCATTAATGACAATTATTTAATCCCTAAAAATTCTAAATAAATTATCATGATGTGATAATTTTATTAGCTCTCTAGAGACTATTCATGTTCGAATTTTATGATGATTATCACTAAATTAAAATTATTATACTTATAGGATTTAAGAGAGTGACATGTTGTCACTTTCTTTGGTTTTAATAATAATTAAATTATTTTCATGTTCAAAAGTCCATAAAATGAATATAATCCGACCCTTAGGTGATATGGGTATACTTATAGCCATCCAATAGAATTTTATAATGTGTGAGGGTAATTTTATAATATTATATTTACCCTTAATTACCCGATTTACCTTTAACTATGGTAAATAAAATTTACTGTAGTTACTATTCATAATTACCAAAAATAAAACGTAGTCTGTTACCATAATTTGGACCCATTGATTCCAAATATGGAATCCATTTTTTCAAATTCAATACACAAAAGTTGTAGAAATTAAATTAAAATTAATCTCGTTGTCGAATGAAAACGGGTTTTTTGATTAAAACATTGCAAAAGAGTGAATTGATTTAACCTACGAATTCAATGTAAAATAAATGCTAATGACATAAATTATATTAAATGGTAAAAATTTATTCTATTTATACTTTAAAACCATTGAATATTATAATTTTACCACATTATTTATTACGATGAAAAAAGTTGTTTTTAATTAAAATATAGCGTGTTTTTACTATTCATTAAAATATGAAAGTTATTAGAAAAATATCAAAACATTATCCAATGTAAATTTTTATATCCTGATTGAAAATAAGAATTTTATTTTGTCAAATTGAACTTATAAATATGTCAACAACTAGATTTAAAGTGGGTTCCCCATCAAAAGGCGGCAAAACTGTATTTTTTTAAAAATACTTATTTTACCCGAAAAATTTATTTCGTTCTTATACCATTTCTAGAAAATGTGTTGGATGAATAATAATGTTATAAAATTAAAATTTTAGTTAATAATATTCATAACGGCTAGTTCATAATAATATTATAATAATATACTGTTGTTTATTAAAACCCGGTATTGCGTACAACACACGCTATTGAGGAAGGTCGTGATTGCATGTAATGAAAGCCAAGTTTGGGTTGCGTGTTGTGAAAGACTCCTTTGTTGTTTTATATAATAGAATCCAACCATATTTCATTTATACATTGAATATATATATATATATATATATAGACTCAATGTTTCGTAGAATGACTATTATCAAACGAACTTGAAATTGTGTGTAACAAAATCTAAGAATAGTGTTGTGTATACTGCAAGCTAATACGGTGTTGCTTATAGCACAAGATAATCTTGTTGTAGCATAAAACACATGACATAAAATTAATTAAAAAGAATACTTATCAAAAAATATCGGGTTGTTACAATTGCTAAATAAAAAAATTGAAATAGAGTTTAGAGAAACTGTATGCTTGTATCAATAGCTCTTAGTATCTGGGATCTTGTATCGGTAACTCTTGTGTATCGGTAACTATTACTCTTTATAAAGGCATATCTCTGTATCGATATCTCCTTCTATCGGTAGCTCCTTCTATCAGTAGCTCCTTATATCGGTAGACATTATAGTGGTAGTCATCTATCTGTATCAACAGACTTGTATCGATGGAATTCATATCGTTAGTTGACTATATGTCTGTCTGTATTGGTGGAATTCATATCGGTAGTTGTCTATCTATCTGTCTGTATCGGTAGATCTTATGTATATACCAGTGGACTTACTCTATCAGTAGGTCTGTATTAGTCTACTTTTTCATACCCATAGGCTTATTCTATCGGTAGCTTAGGTGTAACGGTGACTATCTGTATACCGGTGACCTTATCCATATCGGTAGACTTGTGTACCGGTGTACTTAGCCTTATCTATAGTTGTTGTGCATACTGATGGACATATGAATACAGGTAGACTTACTCTGTCAGTATTTATTCTATGAGAAACATATCCAGATTGAGTTATAATTATTTCAAAGCATGTATAGACATAGATAAACATTGATTAACATATTACAATGATCATTTTAATATTTTATCAACTCAACAGTAGGATGAAATAGATTGAAAGAATTAATATATAGGTAAACATTATTTGGGATTATCAAAGAATATTGAAGCATAATTGAGATTATCAAAATAGGTGAGGTCAACAATGATAAACTTCTATAGATAGTTTTTATACTTATTCTCTAATACATGTTTTATGCTAAATTATTAATGTGAATATTTTTTCTATAAATTTTTATTTTCATCATCATGTTTTTCCCAACAGAGAGTTTCTTGAGATCCAAAAATGATTTAAGTGGTTCTACATTATAAATTACTCATGAGTGTTTTTAGGATACATTTCCTTCTTATGAAATCATGATATTGTCTAATGTTGTTATTTTAATTCACCAATATTAGGACTAACTTAATATATCTAACAAAAATAAGATAATATTTTTATTGGGATGAATCCAAGACACAAAGACGCTGAGTACCTATAGCTGAATATAAATATTCATCTTATTCTTTATTTACCTAAGTGTGAAATTATATTTGAGGTATCATGACATTCTTAACATCATGTAAATTTTACACTGTATTTGGGAATTTTAGACTCATTGGTTCTTATGGGATGGCCAGAACTCTATTTTTTAATTTTTTTTATAAAATATAATTTGATGTGTCCTATCATGAATCTAAAATCATTTAAGGTTCTAGAAATGTTTATAGGTTTCCAATTTAATTTTAAGTGTTTTTGGATTTTTATGAATTGCATCTGATTTTTAGAAATTTGGTAATGGAAAAAATTTAGCATACTTCTATAAAGAGTATGGTTTTACATGTGTGGTGAAAAGTGGAAAAGTTTCAGGTGAGTAATTTTTCTTGGTGATATATTTATGGTTATATTTTAATGATTATTGTTCAAAATTTTTTACAATTTTATATAAGTATAGTTTCTATTTGATTATGTAAGTTTTCTTTCTATGTGTATGGTTCTTAGTTTTTGTTATTTTTTTATGAATAAGGTTGTGTGTGAGTTGAGAATGGATGAATTTATATGATAAAGATTCCTAATGTTTTCAAATGTTCTATCATAAAGGTTATTGGGGTACTTGGTTTAGGTTGAATTTTTTTGAGTAAGGCTTATATTTTTTCTCAATTTTATATTACTATGGTTACTAAGTTGGTTTTTAATATTAACTTTTATATGAATAAGGATCAATATGTTCTTCAATTTTTTCATTGATAATATTTTTTCAAAAAACATCTAGAAATAACAAGAATTATTATTTTAGCGGGGGAAAAAGGAATATTTTCCCTCTCATTGATCTCTTCTACTCTAAGTGAGAATTAGTCCTTTTCATAATATAATCATATTATATTTGAAATAGGGGGGATCTGTGTGTTAGGATAATTTTTTAATTTCTATTTTTGAAATTTCTCTATATTTATTCATTCCTTTCTTGAAAACCACGATTTTTATTGAATTTTTCATATTTATTTGAATAATTCAATTTAATATGAATTATACTGAGTTTATTTTAATGTTAAATCCATCTATCTCTAGTTTTTTATTTCATATATTATACTTGAATTATATATGTGTAATGTAACCAGTAGTTAATATTTTAAAATGCTATTTTCTAGTTAAAAAATGATAGTCTAAAACAAATTTATAGAGAAATTAATGAGGATTAATAAGTGTTTAAGACATTACTAATAAACCTCCAAAAATATATAGCTGAGTTTTTAGGATAAATATATTGTTTTGAGGCCCATTAATAAGTGATTTTTTTACATATCTTATGAATCGAGTATTGGGAAATGATTTAGGAATAAAGAAAAATCCAAAAAGATGAATTAATTTAAACATTTAATTTTTTTCACACTTATGTATCTATAATTTTATTGTGATGAGGATGGTAATTATAATAATGAATCTATGAAGCTTATAGAGATATTTTATTTCTTTTTAAAAATAAAATAGTGATTCAAATATAATTATTGAGGAAAATTGTAACATCCCTGTTCCAGAAGCCACCCAGAGGCGCCCCGTACCAAGTTGGTCAATGGCCTTAAGCGCGTTTCCCCGAACGCCAGAGGCTGCTGACTAGAAGCAAGGGCCTTCGGTGTGATAGTGGGGAAACTATGCCCTCATTGGAAAAGTACACAGTGAAAGTAAACAACACACAACAGTAGATGTAATAATAGTCCATACAGAAATAATCAATTGAACACTGGAAGGAGAAAACTAGAGCACACATATATAATAATGATGCATGATATGTATATTTGTATAGGAAAACAACCAAAAAGTCACGATGTTGAAACATTACTAAACCAAAGTACAAAAGAAAAATAGATGAGCAACTCCTCAGCATCGCAAACCTCTGCTTGGTCCCTTGCTCTCCAGCTCCATAGAAATCAAGAACCTGAAGTAGAAGGGCACTTTCCCTTATCTATACCTGCAAAAATATAATCTTCTTGGGCCCAAAAGCATGGAACATATAGGGTGTGAGAAAAGGTCCCAGTAGGAAACCACCCAAAGATCTATGCCTAAAAGTCAGTGAATATATGGTAGGTAATGTACAGTAAGCAGTAAACAGTAAGCAGTAAACAGAATAATACACAGTAATAACAATACATAGTTTCTAGAATATATTATACAAACAAAAACAGCCATGGAAGCAAGTATAACAAAGGTAACCTCTGGGTAGTTCTCACATTATAACCCCTAAGGTTCAACCTAAAAGTACTAGAAACCCTTTGAGAGGCACACATAGTCTCACCCCTCTGGTTCAGCTATATAATAGAGTCTATGAGGAAGCACTCATCATCAATTCCCCCTATAGTCTCGTATCGTGCTAAAGGCTCTTTGGGGAAGCACTCAACGTCTATTCCCCCTGTGGCCCGCGTCGAGGAACTACAGACTCTCTGAGAAAGCACTCAAAGTCAATTCCCCATATGGTCTCTTATCGTAAATTATAGATACTCTAGAGAATCCCTTATTTCCATTCTCTATATGTTCCACTACACTAGGTTCTCACAACCCTGTGTAAAATAAACATGCATAGTGCGCTTATCGCCCCATGTAAACCTCATGAACTAATTGGCTATTATTCTAAGGCACAACATCATAACAATTCAATAGTTCCACTGTCCTACAACTAGGCATGGAAACAGGAAAACACCAAACTAGAAAACAAGCATGGAAAATCATCCAGAGCACAATGAAATTTAACATATTCACAAGAAATAACCTCTACATAGGCATATCATCAAGGAAAGAAAACAACAAGGGAAAAACAGGAAACACACAATACCCCGTTCAAGGTTATTTGTGGAATTTGCACAAAATACCCACAGACTTCCTACGGAAAGGCACAAACCACCTACCTCGAAGCCGGGAGAATGATATACGTGAACCACGATGAAATATTCTCCTTAGAAAGTCAAGGATCTGAGAAAAATTCCAAAACTCTCAACCCCTAACATCTTGAGAAAGAGGATAAATTGAGAAAAAAGAATCTAAGAGAAGGAAGAACTCACCGCTGTGGTTCCAATGCAATCGACGATGGATGAATTTGAGATCAGACGGAGGCTCAGGAATCTGGAGAAGAAACACGGTCGTACGAGTCGCTCTCATACGAAGAACCTGAAGAAGGGGTGTGTTCTTTTCATCAGGCGCGACCCCGGTGCGTTTAATGACAAAAAATAAAGTACACATAGTGTAATTCTGGGGTACACGGCGTGTACTCTGTTTTTCTGTACTCCACTTCAAGAAGTTTCCACATCGCCTCTACACACCGTGTGTGTGGCCCGGACATGGCCATCACACAGCTTTGAGCGGCAACGGAGTACACTGCGTGTACTTCAAAAATTTCCAGAAATCCCAATTCTCCCAAAAAATCAAGAAAAAGGAATGACATACCTGAAAAGAAGATATGAAATAGATGAAGGCCCATTATTAGAATAATAAATGAGAACAAATAAAAAAATATAAATTTTATCTCAAAACAATATGACACATATTTTTATGTGGAAAGTGATAATGTATATTGACATTCATAGGATGAACAACATGATGAGTTTTATGGAAAATTTAAAATGTATAATGAATTCTCATTAAGATATGTGGGTGGAAGAATAGTGGATTATACTGACAAGAAGGAAATAAATGTCTTTTAGTTAATTATTTCTCTATTTGTGTGTTCGAATAAAAATAAGAAACATCAAAAGAAAATTTAGTTGTTAAATAATTATTTAATTCATAATAATAATATATTAACTAATCATATTTTATCCATATTTATATGATATAAATTGTGTTTCTACAAAATACAAAAAATAAAAATGAATTTCATTAAGAAAGTTACAATATTGTGGAGATTTCAATAACAAAAATGATTTATAAAAATGAATAGGGCATCATGTTAGATGAAAAAAATGATCAATGATAATTATCAAAATATTCTATAAAATATGTAATTGGAACTCTCAAACATGTATATTTTTTCAATGATTATCCAAATCCTAAATTATTACACATGAGATTATAACTAAGGTTCTGGTTGAAACCCTATGAAATAGAAAAATTTTGTTAATTCAGTTAATAATATGAATACACAAATTATAAAAATTGATTATTTGTCTTGGAAATCCAAAGATCATTAATCTGTAGAAGAAGAAATATGTCAACTAAATAATAACATTCAACAAAATGTTTAATTAAAATTTCCATGTTCATGAGGATTTTGAATAGAGGAAATGAAATAACAATTAAATGAATATTTAATAATATGTTTTTGTGAATGAATACTTCAATCATAAGGGTTTTCATTTCTAAAGATGATATTGGGGCTGTAGTGTTTTCATATACATATCATATATGTTACTGTATAGTATTGTAGTCCATCAATCAATAATTACACACTAATTGATGTAGATTTAAGATAATGTAATAAATAATCTTCTTGATGAAATTTCTAAATAAAAAGGTAAAATGGAAAATAACTTGAGATTCTAATAAATAAACCTATAAAATGAATCAGAAATATAGAAATATATCTTAAAAGTGGTATATTATAATTTTGGGGTTTTTATAGAAAATCTAATACTCCAAATATATCAATAAGAATACTAATATTGAATATGAAATAGAAAAAGAGATGAATTATACTAAATAAAAATATAGAATGAAATGGATACTTTCCAATGGTCTACCATTAGATAAGATTAAAAATAATCATCTTTTTTATTATTTCATAAGTTATTATGAAGAAATATTACATTAAAAAATGATGGTCTACTCAATGTTAAAGAAGATTTTATTAAAAAAAAGTATTAAAATGTAGTTTAAATAACGCGATAGGTTGATGAAAAATTTCATGATTGTCTATCAAATTTATTCATAATATAAATCATATTATCATATAAATTAATAGATGTGTATTAATAGATAAAATATAGTAGAGTGATAACCATCTAGGGAAAATGTTTAGGTGGAAATATATTCATGATATTCAATGAAAAAAATAATCTTGTCTGATCATAGAATACTATAATTAGAATTATCACAAAAGACTTATACATCTTGGTTGGAATAATATGGATATGATTATGATATTTGATGTTTTTTGGAATATAAATAAACTTATTCCATAATTATTGAATACTTGTTATCTTTTTTCACAAAGGAAGGGGGAATAATAAGTTTCATGGGTTGGTAGAAACCATATAAAAAGACTTTGTTGAATTGATTAACTCATATTTATTTTATTTGATAAGAATTAGATTGACAAATACAAATATCCACATTTGTTACTTTCATTGTTGATTTAAAATCTAAAAATAATGTATAATGGTAGATGATAAAATAAAAATATTTTTAAATATGGAAACACAATAAAAAGTTTCACAATAATCAAATCAGATGTGTAATCAAATGATTTCAGACCACTATCAGATTTTAATAAAAGAAAGAGGTGTTTGAGTAATAACATGATAACTATTTGATGTGAAATAAATATTATTCTCTATATACACAAATAAAAAAAATGTAAAAATATTTATTAACCTTTGTACAATGAAAATGGGGATAAATATGTTATGGGATAATGTCACATTTAATTAAATTTTATCATTAACATAATATTATTGGAGGCATTCTAATTAAGATCATATTTTGGTAAACTATGGTAAATACTCTTAGTAATAATTATTTTGGAAGGAATACAAACCTGAAGAGATTAATGATGTTTTGTAAAATATATAATATCAGGTATAATTGAAATATCTTGTATCACATTGATGAAAAATATAATAAAGGGATCTCTCATGGATATATAAATATAGGGTGGTGTTTTTAGTGCTATAAAAATTATATATCAGAAGAATAATATCGACATGATTTCAATGATAATTTCCATAAAAGATAATTAAATACAAATAATGATTTACCATTGATTATTATATTTAATGATATATAATAGAATGAAATGTAGTTCATGGGATTAATTCAATTATAACAAAAATGTTTCATAATTCCTATAATTATTAAGAAATTTGTATTGATGGGGAAGATATATAAAATGGATATACATAGCACATGAGGTTCATAATGAATTTTAAGACAAAAGAAATCAATGGATAAAACATAAAAGGATTTTAAAAAATAAGATATATAAATTCTAATCATACTTACATTATATCATAGGTACATCCATATATTTATGATGACAGGTTTAATCATGATTATTTGATGATACTGATGGAAGAATTGAATAATAAAATAGGAAAGAATAACACTTTGGAATATGAATATTATCCCAAATAAATTTATCTTTTTAGGATTATTACAATTTATAATGTAAAATCAATGTGATGATATAATTTGTATGTAACATTTCTAGACTTTTGTGATAGGGATACAATCAAATTATAGGTTTCGATTTTGACCATTGTATTTTCAAGTCAGAGGACCTAAATTCATTCTTATTTTTAACAATATTCTTTCTCAATTCAAATAAAATGTATTTTAAATGGACTTTATGTATCCTATTATTAACAGATATATAATGGATGATATGTACATCAAATACCCATAAGTTTATATACTTTACAGTAATAGTTCATGGGATTATAATTTGAAAAACAATTATATATTATTAAATAGCACATCATTCATTATATTAAAATCATTATTTTATCATAATGATAATGTATCTTATAAGATTAAATTTGGATAAAAATTTCAATAAAAGGGGAGGGGAATAGATACATTCATTGTGATTATGTATAAAAATGATTTTTTACATTAATGGAAGAGAAAACATGTGATCACATTGTTTCATGGATTAAAAAATATTGATATCTTAGTGAAAAATATCGTTAAAATATTTTTGGGTTTTCACATGATTTAAATTATAGGTTTTATATTATTATCATCAGATAATTATTATTATGAATTTTACTATAGTTTTGGAATGAAAGAATAAATTTAGGTCTATACTCTTATGGTTTTAAGGAAAACCCATTCCATAGGTGATAAAGGAAGGACATTAGTTAAAAAGAAATTTTGATGTCTCATTGAAATACAAATATAAATTATTGTGTCTAAATCTCATATTTTCACTTACATTATTCATTATACACAATTCCCATTAAATCCTTTTGAGTATTATTTTATGGATGAAAACAGTATTGTAGTACAAAAAGAGACTCTTGATTTTTATGTTGATTATGAAAAATATCATGTTGAAAACGTTTTGGTTATTCATATAAGGATTTGTTCAGTGATGGTAGATTTCAAATTCAACTTCTAAAGTTTCACTATTTTTAATAAAATGGTTCATTGCATTGTACATTAAGATAAGCAATTCATCCATTATAACAATAATAGAAGATAAGTACAATGTGGATTCATAAGAGAAAAATTAAATATTGTAGATCAATTCAAAGAATGAAGGAATGCAAGTAGATTCATCATAACCATTAATTAATGGATGTCATATAAAATGTTAATATATTTTTAATGAATCTATTAAATAATTTTTTTTGAAGCATATTGGATTAATTGAACACATTATCTTACAAAATGGGTAAACTAAATAGATTTCATGGAAATGTGTATCAATATTAAAATATGTTGCACATATCTTGAGGATTCTTCTAATTTTGGATTCATTCATAGTCAAAAGATTAATGAATTATCTCCAAAAAACATGTTATCATTACTTTTTTCCCAAATTAAATTATTTAATTTTATATGAAGTCTAGGGGGATAATAAAATATATCATAATGAAATTGTTGGGTTACAATAAAGCATTTAATATGTGAAAATAAATGGTATGTAAAGGGATGAAATTCTTTCAAATAATAGGATACATGAAGTAGTATTTGCTGATATCTTGATAGGTTCTCAAATTTAGTATAATGTTGTTATCAAATTAATATTGGAAAATTGATTAGATCATGGAAAATGGGGCCCCTTTTAAGGTTAATTGGAAAAGTTATATGGGTGAAATTTTATAATATAATATACATTAAATTTACTATTAAATGTTACATAATGAGTTACGGACCCAATAAAAATCAATTTATTCATTGGTGTGGTTCTAAGGTAACTATGAAAATAGAAGAAACATATGACTAATTTTATTAAAAAAGTAATTCACTTGTTATGACGGTGGTTTCATGTCATATTTATTATCATCATACTAATTGACTAGTTTGAGTTAATGTGACATCTTTTAGTATAAATGTAATGAATTTTTCATTAGGGAAGAGAAAATGTGGTATATAGTGGTGATAATAAAACAAAATGTTCAAATGTAAAATATGTACTTACACTAGTGGTAGAATCACACTATGTTATGCATGAATTGTGTGGTAATGTGTCTGGAGTAACTATGGGGTTTACCTTACATGGGTATTATTATATAAATATGAGAATTATACTTCATGGAATAATTTATATCAAAAGTGAATAATTCATTGAAAATATTTTCCACATTGCTATTTTGAATTAATCCCTCTGGTTTATGGTCATATAAGAATGTGTCTTAGTATGGATTATGGATGAGTGATAATAGATGGAATTAAAAAGAAATGAAATTAATTCTCTTATAATTTTAACATTTTTTATATTATATTAATGGAAAGTAATGATTTTTTTGTTGGGTTGTATTACATGACATTTTGATCTCGAGTCAATAAAATTTCATTTATCAATCAATTTTCATTAGACTATAATTATTTTGAATTAATTAAATTTAGTGGTTATTTTGTATAAATTTAAATTATCAAATCCCAATATATTCAGATATTCCTTCAATAAGACTGTATAGTGAGATGTTTGGGATTAATTTTAGAGACATTAATCACTATATGAATCATAAAATATAAAGAATAGCATGAGGATGATTGAAATGCAGTTTATAAGATTTATCACACTGACATTAATATTATTTCTACTTCATGTTCAAAATATAATACTATATTATTTTTTATTCAGTTGGTAATTAAATTTGAATATAAATAGTGAGATCACAACGAGTAGAAACCAAGGTTTATCTATCTGGTAAAAAGGATGTATTAACCCTGTGAATCACTTTTTTGTGAATTTTATCAATATATACCTATTATTATTACATGGATTCATTTATAGTTCATTACATCAAAAAACATATGAATAATCCCATTCAGGGTTTCTGTTATTGTAACCAATAAATCACATTTGTTCCTCTCTTAATGGTATTCCATCCTGATCATATATAAAACAATTCCCTATAGAATTTGGCAATCATAGGTTATTTTTGATGACATGTTATTTTATACCATTGGAAAATATAATAAATTATATATTGGGTCTTTATAAGGATATATAATTAATTAATAGAGGAGTTTTAATAATTTATATATTGAATTGTCAAATATAAAAGAAAAGACACAGATAAATATTAGTATCTATTATATTAGATTCTTATTTTTTATTCATTTAATACAAACACACTATACACTATATAGAAGAAACATAAACTAATAAAGATATGAATTTATTTCATATTGAGAAAAAATTAAATATGATTTGTCAATACATCTTTTTAATATGGAGTACATTATTATGATCACTTTTAAATATAAATAGGTTAAATGGGAAAGCATTTCAAAATTTTATTAAAGAGACAAATTTTCTATTTTGTTCATGATATATGGCTTATGGAATATAACTATTATTATAAATTATTATAGGACAAATAATTAATGATTTTCACATCTAAATATTTATGTTGTCAAATATACAAATTTGATTGAAGGTATAAGAAATGTTATTTTGAGTTTGATGAATATTAATAAAAATCATGCTCTTGTTTATGATGAATAATTATTAATAATTGGAAAAGGTTGTCTATTTTAAGTACCATTGGATGATTGAAAATATAAATTAGATAAATTTATGGTATGGGTATGTAATGTTTGTTGGAAATGACAATCAATATCAACAGATGTATATAAATATTTATCAACTATATGTTTGAAAAATTGACATTTCAAACCATTAAAGAGTCTATAAAACTTCACACTATTTTATATAAATGTTCATGAAATAAGAATCATTAAACATTATCCTCTATATGATTAAATAGTGAAAAAAATTCTACACTCTATAAATATGATTTATGAGGAATAAAGATTATTTAAAATATTGTGTGTATTATATAATGATGTTAAATAATTTAATTTGTAAATAATTCAAATAAAAATATGTTTTAAATAGTAAAAATATGATAAAAAAATATAAAAGGTTTTTTTTATTTATAAAAATTAACGATCACTATAACTTATAAGAAGAACAATACAGTGAATCAAAATTATCTCATGATTTTGTATTAGTTATATAGTTTCAAAAAAATACAATATATATATATATATATTTGAAATATTTATAATTATACAAATGGGTTATTTTATTAGAATGTTGAATTGAGTGAACTCATTTTCATATTGAAGCTTAAAGAGAGAAAATGTAATTATATATGTAATATCAATGTATTTTATTAAATATAAAAAAATAAATGTTACATGAGATTACCTGGATTTATAATGATATTTAAAAATAATTTATAATGTTATACAAAATATGAAAAATAAGGGAATTTGTAAAAATTAATGAATAGAAAAATAAAATAACTAAAAATATTTAGTCTTATATTGGGGAAGTATAAATAAGACTAAAATACCAGAATAAATATGTACATATAATTATAAATAACCCTAAAAATATTACATATTATTTTATTTATTTCTTATATATAATAACATATTTTCATAATTAAAATTAATTTATTACATAAATAAATAATATTATTCCATAATAACAAATAGGGCCATTTACATAGAAATAAGTTTTACTTTTATTTGTACTTAGAACACATATACAATTTTTTTCAGTAGAAACATGTATTGTTTATAGAAAACTAAAATAAATATATAGATTAAAGAAAACTAGAAATTTCATCTAATATATATAATTGGACTGTCAATTATTCTATTAAAAATAATTGAATAAGATACACATAGTTATCTGTGATGAAATTTCAATTTTTTGGTATATTTTTCATAATGTAACATATTTTAATTAATGAATATAAAACTAAAAAAATTAATGTGGGAAATAAGTAATATATTTAAACTAGAAATTTTTTTTAAAGTATGATTAATAAATTTAACTAGTAAAAATGTTCATGTTGTTATTTTTTGAGAATAATTTTATTTATAGATATAGAACATTAAAATAAATTATATTAAATAAATTTAAATTTTTTGTCAAAAAAATTACTTATAACAAAATTATGAATTTACATCCATTTAATTAAAAACATACTCAGAGAATAATTGGATTTAACATCATATATCATCAATGAGTACTTCATAAATAAATATTTATAGGAATAGAAGAAAAAAGGTGATCTTTAAAGTGGTTAAGAAATTTATTACTTATTATAGATTTATAGAATTATTGAAGGGGGGTTATAAATGTTATTTTACAAATTCTTAATATAATATTTATAATAACTAGTTTGAATTTATCTTTTTACAGAATTTTATATTGAAGGAATTAAAATATAAAACATATAAGGTTTGATATGAACATATGAGTTTTATATAAGTGGGAGAAATTGAGGGAAATTTTTTTTATATATTGGATGATGTAATATTTATTAATTTTTTATAGGAATAAAATCTTATTAATTTTTTAATAAAACAATTCACCAAATTATAGATTGATGTGAACAAATATTTACAAAAAAAAGAAAAATTTGAATTATTATGATCGTTAAATTGTAAATAATTTAAACATTAATGCTGAATGTAATTAAAATAAATACTTCAAAAAATATTATAATATATAATTAATGGATAAAACATAAATCATAATTCTTATCATCTAAATATATTGGAAAATAAATTCCATGGAATGTAGTTGATGAATTAGACATATAAAGTGGTACTCTATGTCTCATGATAACTCATGAAATTATGAATAGTGAGAGAATATATTTTCAACATAAGTGGAATTTAAATATTTCAAGGTGAATGTAATAGTTGAATGATGGGTTTTTTTTATATCCCTATCATTATCTATAGGATCCCTCCTTCTAGTTAGGGGATCATGTTATATTGGCAGAAATACATATAATATAAAATGATTAGAGGTTAGCTAATCCCTTGAAGAATTTTTTCATCTAGTATAGTACTCAAAAATATATTATAAAATATTATTTTAATATTTTATAATAAATATATTCATTGTCATTTGTGAAATTAATTAATTGAAATAATGAATTTATAAAAAAAAATCTCAAATTTAAATTATATTATTCTCATTTTGCTAGGAATCCCATATTTATCAAAAAATTATTTGTGGATATACTATAATTTATTGAAATATATTATATGAAATTGAAATTTAACTCCCTATATTGATGTGTAAATGACTCAATTGAAATTATTTTTTTTATTGAACCTATTTTCGGCATCATATTCATCACTATTATATGGAATCAAAACACAAAATGCTCATTATCTTAGATTTGATACATATGACAATGTTTCTCCCTTGGATTTTATAATTGAGGATTTTTTACATGATTCCAAAAAAGATTACCTAATTTATATTATAATTTTATATTACTAGGGAATGGAAATTTTCCTTTCTAACATATCTTAGTGTTTAATTCTATGTATATAATAATACCCTAGAGTTTAATATGTTATGGGAAGTATGATTTTATATTCATTTATGGTCATAGGATAAGAATCATTTGTGTTATATTTAATAAGTTTAATTAACAAGGAACACTATATCTATCATATCAGGGTCATATAGTGAGTACTATTCCCCACTTCATATGGATATGGTGATTATATAGTTAAGGATAAGAAATATTTAATATTGACATTGAAAGAAAATATTTCCATTGATGATACAAGTAATGTATATGTGTTGATTATAAAATATATGGGGAATCCATGCTTATATGATACACTAAAGGTGGTGGAGGATCGAAGGACTGAGTTTGGAATTACACCAATCAAGTCCATAAAATGGAAGTCTATTAATTAGTTAACAAGTGGCGTGGGAGTAATACTAATAAGTACATCATAAGATTCATAGTTACCTATATTTATCATGGAGGGTGTCTTTATTGGATCTTTAGAATAGTGAATCTATTATTCATAGTGTTTGTAAAATTCCACACATAAATGAACCAATATAAGAAGTTGAATTCTCCTAGGTATATCTTAAATAGGATGAAATACCACTCGTATCAAGGGGTTGTAATATAACATGACAAACAAATTCATATGTAATGAAACATATAAAAAATATAGAAATAAGATTGAAACATTAATAATATCACAACCACAAGACCATAGGAGGATCATGACTGACATACTATATTGAAATATAAAAATATATAATACATTAATTATAAGGATATATTGAATTTATGTGGGTTTTGTGAATAAATCCTTCCCATAAACTGGTAATTGGTTACTATACTGAGTGAAGAGGTTATTTATTTGAAGTCTTTATGTGGTTATAAAATACATATCACCTATATGATAAATTAAAATGACCCTAATTTTCTAATAAAGGAAGTTTTATAGGAGTTCATGTTTTAATGTATTAATGCTTCATTTTATTTTATTGTCAAATTAATGACATCCACCAAAAGGGTTCATGTTGAATTATATTTCAATGGTGATACAATATTTAAAAAACCTAATCAGTATTTTATAATAACAGAATCATGTTATAACCTAAATACATTTCATGTAAAATTTAGGAACATCCTGTATGGTTGAAACATGTATTTAATATGTCAGTTTTACAAGATTTCATATAACTAACATATATATTTCATAACAAACCATGTTCTCCTATTTCTTTTTTTACAAGTCCGAAAATTTATAAACATCATTTTAGTATATATATTATTATTTTAACTACATTATTTTAGTTAAAAATAACCCTTATAATTCAATAAATCTAGAATAAAATGAGTAAATTCGGTATAAAAATTATGCAACATAGATAATTTTATTCAGTTCCTTCAGAAACTAGTACATAAAGTTTTTTCCATATAAAAATTATTGGTTTTAATGTCAGGAGGGGGAATCTCTAGTATTAAAAATAACTAAAACTTCCCTAATAATTCATAATATTCAAGTAATATAATTTTATGTTGGATACTATTTATTTTTATAATAAAAAATTCATCACAATCATTATAAGGGTTATCTAAGAGAGTAGCATATTAGGTTCAATTGGGAAGAAACCATTATTTTCTTTACATGATTTTTATACCATACTAACTTTTTTATTTTTTATGTAAATAAATAACATAATTACAATTTATGTTGATAAAATTATTTTCTTCTTAACACAATTCATTAAATTGTGTAACTACATTACGTTTTTCTAGAGTCGATGGCGGAGACCATATGCAATGTAACACTTTTAACAAGATAATATGTTTTCATCTATTATTATGCCCCAAATATTTAGATAATTCCCATTATTAGTAATTCTACTTCCATATGGATTGAGACATCATAGTGATTTAAATATACCTTATAAAATGTTTAACATAACAATGTAATGGTTCACATGAGAAAATCGAATGAAGTAAATATTTTTAACAATTATACAGCACTATAACTCAAAGTATACATCCCAAAATTGATACATTCTATGTATTTTTGAAGCATGTTAGATGATCATATATACAATATATATATATATATATATATATAATTTCATAGATAATCATTGATATTATAAGTATTAAATATAGACTATGAAAATAGATAATGATTTTATGATGAATTGCACCATGTTTGGGAATTTATATGAACTGTAGATGGGAATACTAGTTTCACTGAAGCTACGTTATGATTTTTGTATAATTATGGATAATGGGGGTATATGAGTTCAACAAATTGCAAAAACCCATTATAAATTTTCGATGATATAATTATTTACATATATTATTTTAGCTGATAAAAATATTATTATATTCCATTTTTGATATTGTTGAGTCCTTTATGGTTTCAACAGTTGAAAAAAATTTGTCAGTAAAAAAATGTTTGATCAGTGGGATATATTATTATGTATAATTTAAAATTGAAATGACTATATGTATAATATACCATGATTTGAAAAAAAATCATCTCATTTTAGAGGGCCTCATTCACAAAGCATAATTTACAATCCACAAACATTATTTTCCTATATATAATTGTTTTTGGAATAAAGAACTGATCCTTTTTTGGCCTTCTATATACTAGTTTTAATTCCAAATATTGGTTATATGAACTATAATTGCATAGTACCTTAATTATTTTACAAAACCCAACTCTCTTATGGAATTGTCTTTGTGGACGGGAATGATCATTAATCAAATAAAACTAATCTTTCATATTGTATAGAGGATGGGAATGTGATATAGTCTCCTACTAACATACAAAACACCCAATTCTACTAAAATTCCCATTAAGAGTTGTAAAATCGTATACTTCCCTCCACGATTTAGTAAATACCATCTATATTAGGATTTTAGGGTTTTACGTGATAGGGGAATGTATTTAGATGCAGAATATATGACATTAGAAATAAAGGGACATAAATATAGGGGAAATGTGGAAAATAGAAGCCAAAGGCTTTCAAATTCTCAAAATATGAGACTTGGAACACCCCCCACATAACACCCACATGTAATTGGTTCTATCTTAAATTAAAAAATATCACAGAAAAGACATATTCCCACATCAAATGAGGCCATTCATGATGGAATTACCTCATGGTACCATTTCAAAGGAATTCCCACATGAGTGAATTGTGAATTAATAGCATCATTATCTAATTGAAAAGGACCAATTCATGAGAGGTAAACCAATTTCTCATAACCCATTTCTTATAGTAAATCTACTTTTGGGAAATGTGGTATCCATATGGTATTTATTACTCAAATCCTAATTATATCAGCCCATGTAGAATTTGGATTCAACATTTCCCATTTTGATAACATCTAAATGATCCTTATGGATTCCATTCATATTGGGAAAAAACATGACAATTCCATCGTGAGTCCCCCTCCAAGGACACTAGATGTAAATAATCAGGGCATGTACACCTGTTATCACCCCTTTGATAATGGATTCCCTTTACACTAGGGGGAAAAAGTATTAACCTCCAATATGGTAAAAACATTATGGGTATTTATGACCTAGAATTACTTTGACAATGTGGGTCCCTATAAAAAGGATCCTAGAGTAAACAGTCCAAAATGAGGGTGGATTTCATCTCTACCAATAATGATGGGAGAATTAAGGCATACCACATTGGGAAATCCCCAATCAATTGAAATAGGATTCCATATCCCTCTAGCCATCCATGTACCCACCCTTGTTCATCTATATACATGAATTTTATTACAACAATTGGGTTTTTCAGTATTACAATGTCCCATCGAAATCTAATTATGAAATGTTCATGATCTTATACCATCTCTTATTTTTGAAAATTATCAAGACCAAAGGGGGGGGGGGGGGGTCAAAAACCTATTTTTTCAAACCATCAACATATTGAAGATACCTCCATTTTGGGCCTCCATTATTTTATAATATATAACCATTTATTTCCCTCCTCAATGGGAAATGCTCACTTTCATAAATTACATAAAAGGTATATATTACAAACAAATAATATCAGTGAATCCCCATATTAATAATCCCCACTAAATTATCTATTTATTACATTTAATTACACATACATACCTAAAATAGAAACTACATTGAATTTTTTTTATCTTAATAGGATGTAATGGATGCCTTTATAATTCCAGCGTATCATATCTAATAACCAAATGTCTTATATAAAACCATACACAATAAAATTTAACTACATATCCCAAATCCTTATCACCTGAATATAAATTTCACAACAACATCCTTAGTATATGAAATTAAACTACATGGTATGGTCTTTTCAAATAAACATAATCTACCTCATTTCATCAACATGGTATTGGATTCATGTTTCGAAGCGATATGTTGGAAAACATTACATGATTCAATCCAAACATCATCAATATTTTTTTACCAAAATTAGATACATGTAATATATGGATCATCCATTTATTAGAAAATATTGCAGAAAAAATCATGCCACATATTAGGGGGTTATATTACATCCCTGATCCGCCAAATTATATTCATCTATCTATATTCCTAGTCACACCTATATATACATTTCCATATTCATTATGAGACCAACCCAAATTGTTTTTGTGTATTTCATGAATTTTTATTCAAAAATATTCACTCATGAATATCCTACAATCATACCATTTTTGGAATATTTTCAATGTAAGTCCTTACCACATGATGTTAAACTGTATGGATCAGTCCTTGAGAAGAAAAATTACAAGGTATGATGTGTATCATTAAGTGACACTGAATTACATGGGTTTTGATTCCTTTTATAATGATGAATAAGAATATTATTTAACTTGTGGTATTTCGACACTATCAACACCTACCACATCCCTAGATGATGGTAAACCCTAGGGTTCTAAGCTTTCCAATATTAAACCATAGTTCCTTAAAACTATACATCAGTAAGTAATAATTTAACTAGATAAGGAATGTATTATACATATATATTGTTCTATTCATATAGAACTTATATTATATATATACATGTTATCATTGATCGGATACATCTGACACATACTAGTGTTCACATCAATACATGCTGAAAACTAATTTCTTACATTAGTGTAACCAGTCCTATAATAGGATATGCGAAAAATGTATGAACATGAATGAGATATATGAGAGAGTCCTAAATTAGAAAAAATCCCTCTAATAGGGATTTCTGACACCAAACTCCAATAAAATATATGAATTTGCGTTCCCATGTATCATTGGAGATAAATCATAATGAACCTTCATCATTATAAATAATGTTTGTAGTAATACATCTATCATGGACGTGGGAGACATTTATTGTTTCTAGTTAGGTGTATAAACAACATCCAAAATAACACCATAAAAGAAATTGTTAAAATAATATTAATAATTAATTAAAAAAACATGTCTCCCCTTCATCGATAAATTTAGTTTTCTATATTTCTTGAACAAAAAAATTTAGAATCTATCATAAACTCATTAATTTCCAAGTGAAATTACATAATCATATTTTAAAACATGTAATGACACACTGATGAGTTCTTATGTTCATTTTTTACGTTCACCCTCATGACCTTCACCACTAGAATACTCTTCAATCCAAATGTAATACTTTAAAAATAAAAATTCAAACAATAGTAACTACATAATCTAAGGAATTTTAAAATTAGAGGAATCCATCACAAATCGAGTACCTTCAGCACCAGGTGGTGGACACAATGATCTGGGAGAGCCACAACAATGGTAATCTGATAATACTTGAGAATTCACGAGATACCCTCCACAAATTGAGTCCTCAATAACCATCTAAAAAATGACTAGTCATTTTGGAGCTCAGGCATCAGTTTCTACCTCAAACAATTTTTGAAGTCCTTCCCTATAGTGGAAAAAAAAATAACACCATTATCCTAATGAGGCTAATTTGGAGGTCAACTATTATTTTTCATCAATTATGGAGTATTAATGAAGGGATATTTTCAACCACTACTTACAAAAACATAAGGGACATACCCCTCATCTACCAACTAATGAAGATATATAGGAAACACATGTTGCTTTCATTTAGAAATTAGTTTCTAAGAGAGATCTCCAGGACTGAATAGCTTACTATCACATGGAGTGAGAACATATCCCTTCTTATATCATTCTATATTTCTTCAAAATTTTATTGATAATTATAAGGTTGAAACATGTCCTTGCGAATACCTACAAAGTCTTCCAGTATACCCTACCACTTTTCGGATGATATTGTCAGCATATCACATTAACCAAAAGGGGTAGGAACACATTCCCACCACACAACATCAAAATAATTGTAATATTCTAATTGTAACTGGATGAAACTATATGGCTATATCACTATTTCCATAATTGAGTGGGAATATATTCCTATTAACATGGTATAAGACAACATACGCATTTTGGTGAAATGTATGGGTATACCTATATCCCAAACCACATTCTATGGAGCTAAAAATTATTCTTTATGGTAATAATGAAAATGGGTATCAATATAACCTGGAAAATATCATTTCGAAAACATGTACTCTTTCCCCCACTACTAAATCGTATATTCAGTACATATCATGGGATGCTAAGGATATTGACCACATTATTCTTCCCATTCAATAGGATCGTTAGTAAATCCCAAATGCGAAAGAACAATAGGTCTGGGAAAACATTCCTATTAAAAATGGATATCAAAATCTTTCTTAATACCACATATGTAGATGAAAATATTGTTACTATATCATCAATGAACTGTCAAAATATTCTAACAGTATTCTAATAGTAGGCACAAATTATCATTCCCCTTCAATGCGTGGAGTGTCGTCAATATATCATGATGGAAAACAAGAGGACAGAACATATTTATATTCATCCAAAAAAAGCCTATTGGAATAGTCTAATGGAATCAAAGATGATACCTTAGAATGTTCTAATATATGAATTTTTTTTAGAGCATCATTGGACTTTTTCTATCCAAAGGTGTGTATAAAATAATAAAATCCCACTAGGGGTATCATAATTTTCAAGAACATGACCATAGACCTGAATTTCTTTATACTATCATATAATAGATTCATGGAAATTTTTAATAGTGGACCCATATCCCCTTGAACCATTATCAGATTGTGGAAGTAGTGAGGGCTATGAAGGACCTCCCCATTGTATCACTAATTGCTATTATAGAAGTCCTCCTATGTGTAGTTGTCATGAATATACTCCCCATTTTTGTTTTAGGATCAATCACTAGAACATTTCTCATTATAAAAACCATGAAAATCCTTATCAAAGTTGTATGAAAATATATAATAAATGTTATACTCTCATGACTCTCCACCATAAAGGTCTCCCCACTAGTATATTCCATATGAATCATTACTATATCCAGAAATTATGGTATAATTTTAGTCACCCCCATATTGTAGTACACTAAGAAGGTCCTCCCTATAGTTCCATATAATATTTATATGAAGGCATTACCCCATTGAAGCAACATTGGGAATGAACTCATACCATAATGTATATGTGTATCTGAGGCCAGCTGCATGAATCACTTTTATAATAAATAGTGATTCCATTAAAAATAATGAGGGTATAATTTCTCTAAGAAATTACCTAAAATCATGTATGTTCAACCACAAAATATAAGATTCCATTCATCCTCTCTTTCTAAAAAAATGCAACTAGGAAATAATCACTCTAATATTAACAAATAGTGGATTGTATTATAGATGATGAGGAGGACACTATTATTTTATTTAAACAATTTTCCAACGATAGCATATAATTTATGTTATACCCATAGAAAACTATATGTATAATATTCCCAAAACCATTATACATTAATGTATAAACTATCTTTAGCTTAACCTAATGTTGAATCTTAATCATTTTATGGTAAAATTTCCACATTTCATGGATTATGTGAACCAAATTATGGTAATATATGGATTTATCTAGTATATTTATTTGAATTTACTTTCAATGGAACAACTATGATGGTTTGAAAATTAATGTGAATATATCTAACTAACATGGATTGATTCTTCGAAGAATTTGAATCAGATTATTTCTAATGGAACATCATATGTTCAAGTTAGAGACTAACGTGAAAACAATGTTACATTTCACCATATTACTCAATAAAAATATCCCACGTAGATATATGTCATGTTGAAAAATAATAATAGGTATATACTCAATGAATGAAATATATTGGACTCAATAGGGTTTTGTTATGTCTATATATAAAAAATACCAAACCTGATGAGTGTGTGTTATTAAAAGAACCCTACATAATTCCCTTTAAAATATTTAATAGAAATATCATGTGAGAAAGTAATAAATCTTTTAAAATGTGAAAATCAATTGCAATAAACACATTACTATATAATTCACTACACCAAGATTATACATAGGCAAAATCTGGGATATCCAAGAGGGAAGTAAAAATAGGTACCACCACACTAATCAGAGAGAAACCCATCCCACTGGGTAAAAGAAATTATTACCATAAATTCCACATTATAGGATAAAATATCTCCATCATTCAAAAATATTATATCTATGAAATAATATTAGTCATATCCTATAAGGATAGAGGAATTTGTTACATAACCTCATCCCCCAATTAAATGAGTTTTTTTGGAATATGATGAAAGTTACAAGAACTTTCACCACAATTTATCTCATTTCATAAAAAATAATTCTCCTTAGTGACAAATAAAACAAATGTTTTTGTGACTCTTTATATATTACACTACATAAGTAAATCACTTGTATTAATTTAAGGAGAAGGAAAAGCCTCACTAGGTTCACAAATTAAAACTCAAACTCAATAGGATGAACATTCAAGGGATTTGTTACACACTGATTAATAGAAGCACATTGGGGTGAAATTACCCTAATACCTTTAATGACTACATGAAAATGATATAACACTATCCATCATTAAATGTAATTAGTAGTATTCCTATAAAATAATTGTGGCATGGTGCATGTGAAGGATAACATGTGGAGGATATTTTTGTTTGAAATTTGGTCCACACTGTAACTTTTAATGTATGAATGTATACCTAAAAATAATTTTCTATCTAAAAATTTTAGTCACCCCTATATTCATCTATTACCACCTCCCTAGTGGGATTCATGTAATGAAAAGTTTAAGGGCATGTCTAAATCCCACAATTTACTAGAAGAAGTTAAACCCCCTATGATTAAAAATGGATTAAATACGTATAAGGCTGAGGTGAAGAATTTATGGAGACATAATGTTAAGTTAATCATAGGAAATGTTCCCTTTACTTATATCCTCAAAGAGTAGACTAAAATTCCACTTTTTATAAATATTCTTCGACAAGAAGTCCCTTATATACTAGTATGAGAGGAAAAAATTCATATTTTTAATTTTTTATCTCGATAAAAAATTTATTTAGATCAAATAAAATAATAATATTTGTAATTCTCTCTTTTTGTATGGTTGTAGGAACAATGGCAATTAAATTATCCCAAGACAACCCACACTGGTTATCAACAGTGAAAAACATCATGTACCACATTCTAGGATTTAACTTTTAGTTTCTCTACTGAAATGTAAATTTTATCATATATTGAATCAATTAATATTTACACTTTTAGTTCATTGGCTATTCACATGTAAGAAATAGGGGTATATTATGAATCCATGCAACTAGAATGAAAACCATACCCTAAATAGGTGGATTCAACACTTCCTATAACCAAATTTTAAATCATTCTTTCCTAACATTCAATTTCACCAGGGACATAGATTATTATTTGATGCATTTTTTATGATGATGTTTTCACATGATTTTAAATATAAAATAAAAATAGGAAGTTAACCACAATATCTTTGTATAATCCAAGTAAGGAAAAATATTTTTTGAGTGGAGAAATCCTCTATTAAGGTTAATATCTATATGGGAAGACCCATTTCAATAGTTCATCTAAAATATATCCTCTATATTGAAGATGGAGACAATATTAGAACTCTTAAACTATAAAAAATTGATATAACCATGGGAATTATCACTAGATATAAAGTTATAGCCCATTACTTGAACATGAAACTCTAATAAGAATATCTTCTAGAAAATTTTAATTGAAATATCCATGATGAGTTATAAGAACCCTCATTTATATAAATTACATGTGAGGGTTCCATGATCATTCTAGAATCATGTTGATGTTGGAATATTCAATTTTCTTGAACAAGACTAAGCCTCAGCCAATACATATTTCTCCAAATAATATGAATAGGAAAATATAAATATTAACCATTAAAATTTATCCTACCACAACAATATCTCTGACATCTATCACCTTGAAATTTCACTTGGTTACCCCTACTGAATAGAATAAAAAATATGGACATATTATTTATTAGAAAATGATAAAATAGTGTTGGTGTACACTATATTATTAATTTGTGTATATTTATTCTTTCAAAAAATATCATTCCCCTGGATATTTAGTTAAAATAAAGGGAATAAATTATTAATGTAACCCAAAATTCGGTAATCTGGTTAAGTTATCCTCAATGGATATTGGAATAACATTAATTACCATTAAATTATGGGAGATACCATTTAAAAATAAATCATCCATAAATATTACCTTCAAAATATAGTGGATTTGGGACTGGATAATTTGGGTAAGTCACTAACTGAAGTGGATTATGTTTCTTTTATCCCCTAAAACTATAATGGAATGAATTATCTGATAAGGGTACCCAAAATTCTGATTATTGGATGATTTGGATGATGTCCAATAGAATAGATTCGATCTTTAGGGAATAGTTGAACAAACAATTTGGGTATTGATTTTCTTTTACATTGGTTAATAAAATATCATTAATTAATAAATCTCTTGGGAAATAGTTTTATAAAATATGATGTAACCATCATGGAAAGAATAATTTATAGAAAAATTATTCTATGTTAATGGTTATACTGTCTTAAACCTCATTAGATCATGTTTTTTATATATAGGGGCTGTGGGAACCACCACCCCAAACAGTTCAAAAAGAATTTCCTACCAAATTGAACCCTATTATGTTAATGAATCTAACTATAGATCAATATTTGTGAATTAGTTTTCAAATCATTTATTTTACCGAGAATAAGAAGAATCATAAGATACTGATTTTCTACCTTATAATCTATAAATATTTTGGGTAGTTCATTAAGGTTAATGGGGTCTAAGAGGACATGGTCAACACTGATCTCTAAATTTATTCCATATCCTTACTAAAACCATATATGTTATTGAAAAATGATGATATAACATTCATCAAAAAAATAATGGATCCCAAAATATAACTTATTTTTCTAGAGTGCCATCCAATCTGATCATATTAGAAGACTAATTGGAAAACAAAAAGTTTTCAAGTTAATGTAAGAATTTGTGATAGGGGAAACTAACCAAACCCAATTGATGAAATGATCTCCAATTTTGTACCAAATAAAATAATTTCTATTATAGGAAAATATGGAACCCATTACACAAGACATGGAGTACCTCATAGTGGGAATCAATATCCCTTAGCTTAGAAATAATAAATTTTAAAATAGGTATTTTTGTGAAAACAATAATCTCAATATTAAAATCCCTATATTTATTAACAGATCTATATGGATATCTTATAAAGGACCTTTTAAGAATTCAACATTTTATAGTTGAGGTTAATATTTTTGATGTTTTCTAAAAAAATATAATTTATGTGTAAGGTCAGGCAGTCATCTCCTTCAAATAAAAGGATATGAAGACTATTATATAATGTTGTAGTAGGCTGTTGTACATATTTAAAAATTTAGATGAAGTTGGAATCAAAAAAAATTTATAATAAAACACTTCAAAATCAATTTCATATCGATATAGAAACTATAATGGTTGGGATATATGAATATAATGTATTTAATTCTACTTTGATATACCCATGATATGATTAGAGTGAAAAAAATCCCTTTTCCAAACCAATCTTAGTGATCATTATGGGGATATTATCTTTAACATCATCTCAATGATAGTCTGATATATATCTTATTTTAATGTCCTGTAAGGATGGAAATCCTTTCATCTTTATTTTTTAGTTACCTCATATCATAGAATGTTAAATACATTTTTATTGGATGAGTATGGACATTATATAGTGATAAATTATTTTCTAAGTCCTTCTATTGTAATTTTATTGATCTTCGATTGTACTAAAATGATGTAAAATATTCAATGACTAATAATGTCACTAAAGTCACAAAAAATGGGCTTTTATATTTAAATATTAAACTAATTTAATTATTTATGTTATGATTATATATTTATCATTGTTAATATGGAGTAAATCACTCCAGATTTAGGTATTCATAGTGTTTTGTGAATTCCATATGGCTATATGAGGTATCTGGTCACATTTATATAATTCGATGGATATATGGGATAAAAAATAAAGAATGTGACACTAATATAGGGAGAAAAAAATATGCTACCCATGAAAATAAATATCATACATAAAATTATCTATATTATGGCTAGTTTGACAAATATTTGGATCACACAGCCATAGATCATTTACCATATCAACCTCATATCAACAGTTTGGAGAAAAATGATTATCTTCAGAACTATTTGTCCTATATTCATGAAATCACTCATACATTTTGATTTAATACATGAAGCATAAGGATTTTATACAAGAAATAACTATGATGACCTAGAGAGAAATACTCTAACATTATCTCCAAATTCTAGGGGCACCCATGTATCATTGTGTCAGTATATAAAAACAAAAAATATTAAGGAATATAAATCTAAATGACCATATTCTATATCACAAATCATATCGTATTTTCATTTCTTCAACTACTACTGATATAAATAAGTAATGAGATCATATCTATAATTATGCTGATGAAAATTCCAATACATTAGAAATTTTGGATCATGAAAATAACTTATTAAAATCCATAGATGATAAAAATTATCTCATATCATCTTATAGACCTTAATATATCACTTATCAACAATATCAATCATGATTAATGAACATAGAGTGGAATGATACCATGTTCAGAGTACGTTGTAAAACAATTCCCATAAATAATTACTATCAAAACATGGTGATTCGTATAATTAATTTACACGGGGCCAAAATTCACATATATTTTATTCAGGTCCTGGAAGCATCCCTTCGTCACTCTTTCTCAGCAGGATTAATACAAAATAATAAAATAAAGAAGATCTTAGAGGCACCCTTTTAGAATTTGACGATGACCCTTATACCACCATTGATGATCTTAGAGACGTGAATATGGGTTCCATGGTATAATAGAGACCAACATTTTTAGTTATTAAATTTACTATGATGAAAATGAGATATAATTTATCTTTAAAAATAATTATATAGATATATTCCATTATAATTCTATAGGAATGCATGGGCTTCATCCAAATGGGTAGACTGCTGATTTGGTCTACCTGAGGATCATCATGGTTATAATAATGATTTCTGTAGAATTATTCAGGATCATGAATTCAAATTTCAATTTTATTTCAAAAAACATATGAAATAAAAATTTATTCAGGAGGTACACTATGAAAAATTACATTCAAATATAGTACATTTCATGAAGAATAATAAATATATATTGGTCTGATCTAATTAAAGGGATCATAACCAAAATTATCCAAATATTGTTTGCTTATCTAAATTATAAAATATATGATTGATGAGACTATCACCTATAAAGTCATTCCCATTATGTTTGGATATTCAGAATACAACCAAATATGAATTGATCTAGAACATGAAGAGTCTTCTTTTTTTAGGGCATCCCAACTAGTGTCCTATTATTTAGTTCTCCCCTTTATCTTAAAAAATGTTTGTGAACCATAAAAAATATATGAAGAATATTTTTCACCTATATATAATATGAAAAATGGTTTTTTATGTAAAAAATTTGGTGGTTAACTCTAAACAACTTTGTGGCAATCTTGCATAATTTTAGATAGAATTTAAAAAGTTACAATACTATATACTTGAATGGAACCCTTGAAATGTGCCTTCAAGGTGACCTCATGTTTATTTCATTGATTTATGATGCATTTTTGTGACATAAAAGTAAACCATTAGAATATCAATGTGATCCTTCATATGCCTCCTCCACAGAATCTCAAGGATATAAGATGGATTCAAGGAAACCTTTCTTATATCATGTGCATTATGAAAATCCTCATAGGAAAGTGCTCACCCTTCACCGTGATGATTATAAATATGGGAGTCACAAAGAATTATGAAGGTAATTGTGAAGATGAATTTATGAATCTCATTAAATAAATCTCAATCCAAAAAATGTTAATGGCACTAGTAGAGGTGAAGAAATTCATGTTACATGTGAGAACCATTGATTTATTTCTTGGTTATCTTCTCACGCAAATGAATGATGTTGGAAAATAAAATATTCTATACTATATATGAATTATCATTATATATATTGGAACATGGTATTATAATATTAAAAGTAATTTCCATTCATTGATTATTTTTATTCATAAATTCACGCACTAACTTCATTATCCTAGAGTCTATTTTTACTACCACTTAGATCCTCTTTGTTAAACACTAAATAACTAATTTTAACTGTACTATTGGCATGATGGGAGGTCATTCATCAATATTTTGATATCCATTTCATAAAAATGTAAGCCAATGGGAAACAATTTATAGACTAACTTATGGGTCATCCCCTCAATGTAATCACACAAATAGATATTTAATTCATTAATAAAGATGTATTTTTTTTTCAAAAAACTCTTCAAATAAATAAAATTTAATTTTCTAGTTCCTACAGAAGCCCAAATTAAGTTAAAATAGAGAACCCAAAAAACAATTGTTTCCTTATAGAAATCATCATTTTCTTCCAAGATAAGTCATTATATCCCTTTCCATTCCTATTATCAAAATGATTCAACAAAAACAAAGAATATTAGAATTACCTCAATGAAGGTTTGTAATTTTATATAAAAAACAATTTTACCACCTAAATATAAATGAAATATATGATTTTTATATCGTGTAAATTAATGGGGAATGTTCCATTATGAAGCTATATATATTTCCACTATTTTATTTTTTATGATGGTTGATAGTAGAAATACCCTTGATAAAACATTTTATTATATTCCATATTCCAAAAACAGATGGGAAAATAAATTTGATACTTTAGACACTTCCCTGGAAGATTCTGAAGGAGATGAAATATTTATCTGCATTGTATATCACATTATAGTATCCACATTCACTTGAAATGATAGGGAGGATATTGGTGTGATCAAAATCACCTTTAAACAAGGCGATCTGATATACTTTTCAACTAATTCCATTACTGAATGGATGTCCCCTATATCTGACTACCTCTAAAGTGACACTCATTCCACAGATGGAGAAGAGAAAGATTATATCCATCATCATGTAGTAAATTTTCATATTTAATAAAAAAAGGTCATAATATCCTCTATAATATATGCTATTATTGAGACCTTAATTGAATCATTGAGGGATGTTAAACTCTCACTATTATGAAATAATTCCATACAGGTTTCTATAGTGCTCATTATTCCACAACCAAACTCTCCCATTAGATCATAAGGAGTAGATATTATTTCCATTAATGACACATTAATGCATATAATTCCCTATGAAATTTCATGCCAACTACATACATGTCATCATCATCTGTTAATACCTAGAATTATATTAGAACTAGAAATATTTGATGTCATTTTCCATAAGAGGAATTGATGATGTGGAGACATATTCCCAAGATAAATTCATGAAATTTAGGTACATCCTTGCCAAAAAAAATATTATCTATGTATGATAAATATATATCACCTGAAGAATTTGTTACCATGGATTTTATTTTCATTGTTAAGAAAAACAAAATTACTAGATTTTGTATCCCTCATTTGATATTAATGGACAATGGAACCAATTTATGCTTCTTCAAATAGAAAATATTGTATCAGTAAAATTAAATTTACTATATTAAATCATCATAATATTATATATCATCAAACATATAGATTGAGGATCTAAAAAAGACTTTGTATAATAAAACATAGATGACGGTGGATAATATATAAAATTACTATCCTCGTATACTACTACATTCTTTGTTGGACTATCACACTATGAAAAGACCATCCATTGAATTGAACCTACATTCACTTACATATATGATATTTGTAGTCTCACCCATTAAGGTCCTACTAACACTGATGCACATTTCCATATATAACTAGCTATCTAAATATGACCTATCTTTGAATGGGATGGATGATTTTGAACTTCATGATAAGAATATATTATTATCTTTTCAAAAACAGAATATTAATCATAACCATGTTTCATTATATTTCAATTAGAAAGATTTAATTCAATCTTTTATCTTAGGAGTGTCGATGTTGGATCTTATAAATATAATGATATTAGGAAGGGATCATTCAAAAATCAAAAAAAATGGGATGGACCTTATATAATAAATATAGAATACTCTAATGGATATTAATCCCTTTCTAGAATTGATAGAAAATTCATTACACCAATCCCCAATTCAAGGATTCTCCTGAAATAATTCATGTAATTTTCACATCATTCAATTTAGGTAATTTTCACACTTCTTTAAATTCCATGTAAAAATCTCCCCTTTCACACAACAATAAACTAAAACACAAAAACCCATGGTACATGATGTTCAAATATAATACCACCAAATAGGACCTTTTTGTATGAACATAATCTCAGTTTCACATTCATCCCTATGTTTTTTACATTAAAATTGATGAAAAAAATATTATATGTAATAAATTAAATATCATAGTATATAAAACTCATTGTGTTTTTTTAAAATACATGGTCTTCATCCTAGTAGCATGATGTAAAAATAAATGGCAAAACTCTACCAAATGGTATTAAAGTATATGTTTGTCACTATAGAAATTCACATAAAACAACACAACAACATCGTCATAGAATATTGTTAAAATATATGGTCTTTTTCATATTCACATAATGAAAAACACTACAAATATGTATTCACCATGAGATTCTAGAAAACATAGTTTATTTTACAACTCTATGTCATTAAACTACGTAGTAAAATTATTTTATATGTTTCCTTTATATGTGTGACATACTCCATACCATCTGAGTCAATCCTAATAATATATGATGAAAATTACATTATCGTATACCATAACACAATGTAAGTTATTCTGTTTTTTCATCCTTTTTTTCTCACACTGAGTATGAAACACATAATCATATATGTATCAAATGATCATCCCATTTAAAAAATCTTGGAATGAAATGAATATCTATAGGAGGAAGAAATATTATATCATCTAACACATTAAACATATAAGATATTCCACTTTTGTATGGCCTAACTTCCCTCCATTAGAGACAAATCTATGCAAGAATCCATAACACATCACCCGTCTTTTCTTAAAGGATATCAATTCACCTTTCCATGCATATAAGTAAGATCATAGAAATGATATTTATTAACAAGAACTACATGTGGATTTATTTGTGTTAAGATAGGATACATTGTCACACTATATTCCTTTATCTTGTGAAAACCCACATATTTCATCAATGACTAATATCCTCACCCATATGTATGATTATGAAGTAGAAAGGGTATTGTCTCACAAGAACTAAATGTGTATTTATTCTAATTCACACATGATACATTATGATATTAGGATCCCTCATCATTGTACACGATTATAATTTCATCAGTGATAAATTCTCTCACCCTTATGTAACTGTTCGGTTTTTTTTAAAACTAAAAAAAATAACTATGTGTGGAATTATTCTAGTCATCATGGGATACACAGTGATGCAAGAATTTATGAAATAGGTACATCGATTGAAATTTAAAAATTACACCTTACTTATATTGGTTCTTGGACATATTACACTTAATTCATGATAGATATTGTCCCTTTCTACAATAATAAAACTATATCTTTTTTGGTTCTAATGTGAATCAAATTCAAGATAAAATAAAAATTTTAAAATCCTCAATATTTCCAAGGAAAAAAATTTGTGTGGGAGTATTTGGCATGGTTTCCCTCACCTATAAACCAATGAATAGAAAACAACATACCATAATATATGAGTCATATATATAAAGTTTAAATTTTCTTCAATAAATATGTCTAGATTGATTCATATTCTCATAAGATATGAAATAAGGATATGATATTTGATCTTATGTACAATAATAAGTCCCCCATCTAAATAACCTACTCTTTTTCTATATTATTTTACCTATATCAATATAGGGATGGATAATGAAGACAAAATATGGATTGATTCATACTTTGGAAGGACATTTAATGACACATTGATCTTATATCTTAGTTTTAGTTTTAAATTAAATCAACCAAAATTAACTTCACTCCCACACATATGAGTTGTTGGTGAAGATAACAATGAAAAACTAAATTGATAAATGATTGAAGTTAAAAATTATCTCACACAATCATTGGTTATATGTCTATATACATGTGTTATTGTAACACACAAAGATTTTGTGAATTATTTTTGTCCAATTTATTTAACTGTTGTAATATTTTTCATTTTACATAACACCTAAAATAGTTTAGTTTATATTGAAACACAATATTTGGCTTGTATTATATGGAACACCAAGTTAATCATGCACTAAAAAAACATAAATTTTATCCTCGCTATATGGAACACCAATGTTATTTTTCCACATGGTGTATGTTACACCCAGCAAAAACATGGCATACGAAACACACAACACTGACTTGGTGTACGTAACATGCAACAAGAGTTTCAACGAAACCCTATTTTATTATTATAATTGTTTAAATTATATAATTATAATTCATCCATTAAAATTAGTAATTTTAAGAGTGATAACTACTGTCCAAATGTTGTTTATAATGGTTTTATATAAATAAAAAACATTTACGATGAAAGATATAATTTTTGGTAAAGTCCTTATATGTTTTAAAATAATATTTTCTAAAATGAACTGCTTTTAATGCCATTTTATGAAAAAATAAATAAATTTTTTTTACACAAATCTAGAAACATAATTTTATAAAATATTCTTCATTTTATAATTTAAAATATAGAATTATTTTTAAGTAAATGTTTTTGGATTTTTCTGGAATACTTCATTTTTTGAAGAATAGTGAAAAATACCGGATTTCAATTCAAAAATGCTTTTTGATACGATTAAATTATAAAGATTAATTATATTTAAGTTTATTTTAAATGTTTAATTGGATAAAATTTTTAACAATTACTATAATGTAGTTCATTTGAATCAATTTCACTTTCATTTTGTGTATAAATTAATAGAAAACTTTTGGACATTTTTACATAAGAAAACCTACAGTGTCGTCCGGTCAGCGTGATTAATTTAAAATTAATTTTTTATAATTATTTTACTATAATTTAGAAAAACTAATTTTATATTTGGAATCATTATAGTTTTTAATTTATAATATATCCAATATAGTTTTTTTCAAATTATTATCAAATGTATTTATAATTGATTACATCGATCACGGCAAAATTATTCTTAAATAAGGACTAAACATTAAATTTAAGACCCAAAATGAATTACACTTGTCCAAAAACCATTTTACTTCCATTAATATCCCATTAACCTTCCATTATTTTTTATGGCATTGTTTATGTAAAAACGTTGGTACACCTAACTTATTTTAAAAAATTCCATGTGTGTCCTTTCCCTTCTCTATAAAAGGTCCCCAACTCTCCCTCTTCTTTACACCTATCAAAACACATAGGATCATCCAATATTTGAAAAATTAAAATCCTAAAATTCTTCTCTACCTATTTTAATCTTCCTTTTTGAATATATATTGCAATATAAGGAATGATTTTGGCACAAACCAAAAGGAGTTACCCGATTTAGAGGTAACATATTCCCTCAAGATCCTTTCATTTTATTTTGTTTCTCCACACCCACCAATATCATTAGTCCATGATTTAATAGATACTATTGTATCCTAAAAATAATGTAATTTTTTCTAGGGGTTTTACCTACACTTACACACACCTCCATCTAATGGTTAACGAACCTATTGTTTACATGTACAACGAACTACCGCCTCACTAAATGATTATTGTTCATTTTTCCTTTACCTCCTTTCATGGTGGAATTATGGTTGAAGTTATTTTTATATATTTAATATATTATAATTATTATACCTCTAATCTTCTATAATTATTTTATAACACATATCTTTATACATTCTCTTTTGTGTTAATACAAAAATATCATTTGAAGAATTGTGGACTTACCACCCCATCAAAGTGATGTGATTATTTCGTACACTACATGGAATGTATTAAAGATTGATTTAGTGAACATATATAACATATATGATAAAATAAACCTACTTTAATAATGATATATATTTATCTATTACTTTCCTTCTTTCAACATGGCTATTAAATGAAAATAGCATTCATGCGTACGTATAACTTACCATCTCAAAGAATAGTGTATTCCATTCCATACATATATATCCTATGGAATATTATAATAAAAATATAATAAATATAAATTATATTTAAATCCTGTTTTAAATTATGTAGATAATGATTTAAATATAATAACCAAATATATAACAAACTAAGACACATGCAAAAAACAAAGCGAATATTACCCAAAGTTAAACCTTAACATATAATTATTAACAATCAGGTAAAATAAGGCCATAATAATATAATATATGGTTTTAAAAGTAAAAATATGGTTTATGATATATGTATAATAAATTTATATTTATTATACATGAGGTTTGAATGAGTATGATGAGAGTCGAGACACATGGTAATGGGATTTCATCTCACTATTTATTTCTTTGAGATACATGATTTATTTACCACCCATTCATTTCGAGTGGTCTTTGTAATGACCATGGATGTATAATATAATTTCTATACTTAAATTTATGTTTATTTACATATCCATTTTATTAAATTTCCTTCATGGGATATATGTTTCAAAAGTTACCAAATTGGTAAAATAATTTTGTCTCAATTTTCCTTCATTGAGACACATGTCATCTTACACCACTATATTTTTCAATTAGTCATATATTATACCTTTGAAATTGTATATCATGAATCTCTTTATTATAATTATATTTTAATATTTGTGTAATTTTATACCTTTAAATGGGGATTATGGTTCAACATTACTAAGTGGTAATAGTTTTTCGATACAATCTCATTACTTTTCAAGATTGTTTATCTTTGTGATTACATTGATAAAATATTAAAATAAATCACTCAATAACATTCATGAATATTATTATCCTCTAGTTATTAATGATTTTTTAATTTATTGTTATCATATTTATACTCTTTGGTTTAAAATATAGTTAATTAATTGTTTTTATGAAAGCTAACATGTCCCTCTCTTCAATCGTAAATCTGTGTTCCTTCAAAAAAAAATTTATAAAAGGGTCTCCAAGAATATTCTACTATTATAAAATAGTCAATACAAGACATTTTCCCTTTTTTATTTTACCGTAGTTGTCAAAGGAATCTTCTTCTCTCTACCTGAACAAGGGAATGTTATAACCTTCAATCGTGAAAAAGGGATGTTCTTATTTCCTCATATGACATGTACAGATTTATCCACCATAATTTTGGTGAAGCATCCTCTGATTTTTTAAAAGAAATTTTTTAATGAAAATGTATTTAAAATTAATTTTTAAAGAAATTTTTTTCAAAAAACTATCAATTATATTTTATAAATTTTCAAGGAAAATTATTTTCAAAATGTTTTCAAGCTTTATGTATATGTTTTCAAATTATTTTCAATGAAATTATTTTCAAAAAAAATCACAACTCGTCCATATTATTTTATGTAAAAGGGTTTTGAAATTTTTTTTCATGATTTATTTATATGTATTAAAAGTTTTCTCATAGAAAAATGTTTTTAATATATTCTGAAGCTTATTTTATATGTTTTCAAGGGAAAAGGATTTCAAAATGATTTCAATTATTCATTATAAGAATTCAATTTTTATTATAATAAAATTATTATAAAATGATTGTATGTATTAAAAATATTTTTTAAAAGAAGAATGGATATTTAACTTTTGAAACATTTTTTATAGTTATTTCAAAATTATTTTCCATTTAAGATGACATCCATTGATTTTACTCATTCCGTTCTAGGAAATTATCTCAAAATTTTATACATATTATTCCATGGAATTGGTTATTATTAATATCATGGTATTTATGAAAATGATTTGTCTTTCATGTGTTATATGATTAAGAAATCTATTTCTCTTTCAATTGGTTATGATTTTTATGAAATGATTATAAAACTTGTATCTTTTTTCCCATGTTATTATATGATTATATGTTTGTGATACATATTTTATTTCATGGTATGGGATATGATTACTAATGATTTTTTGGAACTTGTATATATGAATTCAATGTAAAATGGGTGGTTCATATATCATCCTCCATTATATTGGGTAAGATTTATATCTCATGATATTCACATTGGTTGAATGAGAAGTGAACTCAATTCAGTTTTATAGGGATATAATGAGAAATAAACTCTGTTTAGTATTATATGTATAGAATGTGGAGTAAAATAGGTTCTATAATATAGGTCTTGAATGAAGAGTGAACTCAGTTAGGTAATATAAGGCTGGAACATGGTGTTATCCCAGTTCAATAAAGGAATTTTCCATCAATATAGAATTTGAATAAATTCCTTAACTTTTATAGAGATAAATATTATCTGATTATGTGTCTTTGGAAATTCCATATTTTATTCCTATTTTATGATTTCATGGAATATATTAGCTATTACCTTATGATTCATGTCTTATTAACTGCATTGATTTAGGCCATGATTCATGTATATGATCTTTGATATGCATGGTATGATATTCTATTTTCATGATCATGTTCTTATAAACATATTCTCAGGATTATAATTACATATCTCCCTTATTTAAACTTACATAGAATTTGATATCACCCCATTTTTATGTTTCATTTCCCTGGTTATGAAGATATTTATTATGTTTTATGTATCTAAGAATGGTGATAGTCATCAAAAATATAGTGGGAGATAATGTAGATCATTTATTTAGCTGTGTTTATGTTTTATTTATGTCAAATGGAACTAGACATGAACAATCTTTTATTGTCTATTCATATAATGGTTTATGTATTTTGCATAATTTATTTAATTTATATGTATTAAAATTGAGGGTCTCTATAGTTGGTATCAGGGAAAAGGTTTTGTTAACCATTGGATAGTAGGATAAGAAAACCTTAATGATATATCTAAGTACATGTTTATCTATAATTATATGTATACTAAAAAGAAAAGAAAATGTGTTGGAATTTTGGTAAAGTGTCACGACCCGTCCCCCAAGGATCGTTCTATGAGAACCACAAGCCCAAATTCTATAGGCCAGGGGTTAGAGACTAGCACTGGAAAGGAATATCCCTAAAATGGGAAGGCATTTCCTTTAAACTTGTACTAACACACAATCCATTAACATAACAAGATGAAACCACGAAGTAAAATAGAAGTAGTAAAGGTGTGTACTGATGTAACGGGGCCGGAATAAAAGACCAATAGAAAGGTACAACTACAAATGAAAAATAGAAAATAGCTATAGGAATCGTCCACCGAGGATCCAACCTGCAGGGTAGGTATAACTTGTCTCTACTGCTCTCCACGTTAACCAATCTCTTCCATGTATTTCCTGGTCCTGGTTCCCTCAACTCTCAGCCAAGATACTCATCATCTGCACAAGATACAATAAGGTGTGGGTGATGCGCATGCAGGGGTGAGTGTAACAATAACTAGTAGGGACCCTGAGACCCCTGAAGGTCTCTCAAAATTCCACAAAAAAAGCCCACAAAGCCTAACCTCAATCAAAGAGCACAAAGAAATAGACACAACTCAAACCATGTATAAGTAAGGAATAAAAGTATAGATGATTATTCAAGAAGCTATATCATCTTATTCTATGTAAAGGCATTATTTCTGACCATATAGAGTTTGACCCACACAAGATCAATACGTATTAACCCCTGAAAGACCCACACATAATCCGACCTACCCGGAGTCAATATGTACTAACCCCTACTGACCCATAGAGGATTGGTATATGTTGACCTGCACAGTATCATTGAGTGCTGACCCACACAGGATATGACCCACACATGATCGGTATGTTCTGACCCACACAATATCACTAAGCGTTGAACCACACAGGACCTTACCCCCACAGGATCGGTGCTGATCCACATAGGTTTGCTAGGTGCTGACCCACACTGGATCGATTGGTACTAACCTTCGTATGATTTGTCTCTAACCTCTACCTCACTACCATCCACTATGTTCCCACTCATGGTATTCTTGATTCTGGGACAACAACTCCCCAATCAAACAGTTGTATTTCAACTAGAACTATGTCCTACAAAAAAGTAACACAATTATCCATCACTTCATTAGGGTCCCCATGCAACAGACAACTCGTCAACCAGATGCTCGATCTGTAAGTTATTGGAATTTTAGTGTCGAGGTCCTAGTTGGATTCGAAGTAGAACCAACCCATCTATACTCCTAAATTCTACAAAACACTCGTGGAGTATCTCAAAATGAATTTCTTTCTCCCAGAATCATAGTACCACAGACGGTTCGTCCAAAAGACGTCTGGTTCGCATGTAACAGTCACTGAAGTGTATCTGGGCCTGAGAAGGGTCTGGTTCTACTCTGACCTAGATCAGGTCTGACCCGGCCTGGCTTGACCCAGCCCGGTTGGGTTGGGCCACGGTGGGATCAGCCCGCCCTAGCAGGGCTGGGCCGCAGCAGGCCTGATCTGCTGGGCCACGGACCGGCCCGGCCCGCCGGTTGGGTGTTCCCCATGTGGGGCATGCGGTCCGCCTACCGAATGGATCAAAGGAGTCCTTCGCCCCCTTTAATTAGAAATTCTACGTGGTCAGTGGGACTTGTAGGATGCAGGTGTTCCTTGCCTTCATCATTTCTTCGAGTTGTGGCTTCGTTCAATGCGGCACGCGGTGGCGCGCAGCCTCTACCTCCGCCACTATGGTTGGTCGAGGGCCGACAGCCTTCTGCAGCCTCCGTATTAGGATGCCTCAGCTCCCCTCTGTGGTACATGACGGCGCACTGCCTACTACCACCGTGGCTATCGGTCGCTGGTTCAGGTGGCTAGTTTTGTGTCGGAAGATCTTTTTTGGGTCTCCAGTAATGCTCCAGAGCTCCGTTTTCTGTCCCACCTGTGCCTACAAGTCTCATGGGATTCCGCGGTCATAACGTGAACCACTATATTGCATTGCCCTCAAATTTTTGATGCCCTTCCCTATGAACGCATCCTTAATGAAGCGGTGAAGGGTCTGGGCCTTGTTCGTTCGGCCCACACCCTCCATGATAACAACTGGTAGAAGAATTCATAAAAGATAATATTTATTAAAATAAACCCCCTACATCGAGATCTATTGGAGGTGTCACAGTTGGGGCAGGAGGAGATTCCACATTGGATGGAGTCATCAGCATTTTTCTATCCTAGATCATTGCTTCCCGAGATTCTTTCCTTCGTCATTAGATGTTTCTATAGTACTTCTCTAGCGTTTCCTCTCTTGAAGAAATTTTTTAATAAACCCACCCTGATCTCCTTTGAAAATGAAGGGGAAAGATAAGTAATGAATTGAGGAATTAATAAGGCTCATTAAATGAATTAATGACCCTATATTTATTCACAATGGTGGAGATACATAGTTGATGAATCAAGTCATTAAATGGCATGACAAGTCACCAGCATCAATACCACTGATCATCCATTGGAGAAAAAGAAATAAAATAACTTGTTTTGTTATTTTATTATTTTTCTGTAAAGTCCTAAATTTAACATTTTCTCCCGACCGACTATGGTTGATGTGAAGCCTCCCTTAATATAATCCTAGCACTTTGGATTCAACAGTTCCCTAAGATTTTTAATCTGAGCACCAGTTTAAATGATATAAAATTTCACCTACATGTTTTATGAACGTACCTTAAAAGAAGTTCATAATTTCATTCCAGGCACACTAGTCCATGAAATCATGCACCTTAAATTTTCAAAGACTCATAATAATCCATAATAATTTCAAAAAAATACATGGAATTTTATGGTCTTTACATTCTCAGCACCTTTGGGCTTTTTCCCCCTGAAATCTACAACAAAACTATTAGAGAAAATGGGGGTACTGGGCAAACATCTAAGCTTCCCACTAACGTGTTCCCTCCTGATGATTAATGTGCTACCAATGAACTCGCACCAAAAGAATTGACCACCCATGAAGGACATGCTCCTGTAGATCCTCTATCTCTACCAAGAACTTCGTAAACGTCTCCTGATCATAGATTTCTAGCTCGCCCCAGTTGATAACATGAGATGGATCATGAAAGTATCTCCTCACCTGTGAAATAAGGAATACATTATGCACCCAGTGCATATTTGGGGGAAGAGAAAGATGGTACGCCTCCTCACATACTCTACTGAGGATTTGGAATGGTTCGATGAACCTCAGTGATTGCTTGTCGCCCTGTCCAAACCTCCATAATTCTCATCGGGGTGAGACCCATGGGAAGACGTGGTCTCCCTCCTCAAACTCCAATGTTCTCCATCTCCTGTAAAAACATGATTTCTACCGGCTCTGTACTATCTTCATCTGCTCCAGGACAATCTGAACCTTCTAGGTGGTAGCCTGTACCAACTCTGGACACAAAAGTGCGGACTCCCCTGGGTCTGTCCATCAAAGAGGTGATCTTCCAGTTTTCAAGTGCCCGTCCATAAAATTTTCCATGCCAATTGTGGAGTGATAACTGTTGTTGTATGTAAGATTCACCAGTGTTAGTTGGTCCTCCCAACTGCGGCCAAAATCAAGGACACAAGCACAAATCATATCCTCGAGTGTTTGTATGGTCTGCTCTGTCTGACCATATGGTTTAGGGTGAAAGGTGGTGCTCAAGCATAGTTGAGTTCAGAATTCCTCATACAATCCCTCCCACAAGAGGGATGTAAATGTGAATCATGATCTGAGATGATCGACGATGGAACCCCATGATTCTGCACAATCTTCTGCACGGAGAGGCGTCCCAGGCCTTCTATTGATCCCTGCTCTCTAATTTGTATGAAGTGGGCCGACTTGGTGAGTTAGTCAACGATCACCCAAATGGAATCATGACCCCTAGATGTATACGGTAGCTCTATCATGATGTAAATGGAGATATCATCCCACTTCTACTCTGGTACTTCTTGTGGCTAAACTAAGCCTGCTGGTACCTGATTCTCGACCTTCACTTGATAACAAATGAGGCATCAGGATACATACTCCACTACTTCTTTCTTCATCCCTAGCTACCAATTTCTAATGCTGAAGGTATTGGTACATATTTGTTACTTTTGGATGTACCACCAAATGGGATGTGTGGGACTCCCTCAAAACCTCTTCTTGAAGCTTCACTAGTACTATAGTTTGTCATATGAAGAGGAAGACGTCCTCCCCACCTTCAGAAAATCCATCAGGATCCTGTCATGAGGATAACTGAGTACGTCAGGCCTTGAAGTCTACAACACAATGTTGTGCCCCCTGAACTCTTTGAGAAGTGTGGGAGTAACAGTCATAGACTGGGGGTAAGATGCTTCATCTCTATCCATGAAGTATAACTTCAATGCGGCTAGATGCTCTTTCACCTTACTCAACAGCTGTAGACCAGACCTCCTGCTGAGTGTGTCTACAACTCTGTTCCCATTCCCATCAGTATAGAATATCTCAATGTCATAGTCCTTGAGGAACTCTAGCCATCATCACTATCTCAGGTTCAGGTCCTCCTGCGAGACGATATACCTAAGACTCTAATGAACCGAGTAAATAGTAAACCATTCACCCATAAAGTAGTGCCTTTATCATTTATAGATCCACTACAACTCTATCCTTTGAGATAACATTCCCCAGGAAGTGGACTCCTTGTATCCAAAACTGGAACTTTGAGATCTTTCCATAAACTAGTTCTCTTGGAGTGTATCCCAAAATATATGTAGGTTTGTGGCATCCTCCTCCTCCTTCAATGCTAAGTATGTCAAGATTTCTTCAGTGAATACCACCAAAACACGATCGAGGTATGGTTGAAAGATCATGTTCATGATCCCCGTGAACACTTCCAGAACATTGGTCTCCCCGAAGGGCATTACCAAGAACTCATAATGGCCATACCGACATTTGAATGTTGTCTCCAGTACGTCCTTGTCCCGTACATTGTGCTGATGATAGCTTGATAAGAGGTTTATATTTTAAAACCATCAAACTCCCTTTTGCTGGTGAAAGAGATCATCGATCCTCGGGAGTGGATACTTGTTCTTCATGGTCACCTGATTCAGGTGATGACTTTCCACACAAAGCCTCAAGCACCCATATTCCTTCTCTGTGAACAAGATTAGGGATTCCCATGGTGAAACGCTGGGCCTTATGAACCCCTTTCCCTGCAAGTCCTCCAGCTGTACCTACAAATCCCAAAGCTCCACAGGATCCATCCGATATGCTACTATAGATATCGTTGTCATCCTGGGGTACAGGTCGATGTAAAATTCTACTTCTCTACATGGAGGTAGTCCCAGAACTTCATTAGGAAATACATTACTATATTGATCCACCACTATCAGATTACTCGGACTCCTCACGCTAACTGCTCCAAGGATGAGGCTAGCCAAATATCGAGTGATCAGTTGTACCATCCATTAAAATGTCCCATCCCGTGATGAAAAGGTTTCCTTCTCACCTATGAAAGAAAACTTGATCCCATCCTCATAGAAATACCACACATTTCTCCTAAAACAATCAATATGAGAATGGACTATTGATAGCCCGTTCATACCCAAGATGATACTGTAAGGCCTCAAAGATGCTACTAGAAGATCCCAACTGAAGCTCTCACCTCTTAAAGTGAGTGCACACTTCCTGAACCAATGTTTATTCATCTAATCATCTCTTGTAAGAGTATCTAGGTTCAAGGATCAATCCAAAAACTCCATCGAAATCTCCATGATCTGAACGAGTGTCATGGAAATAAAAGAGTGACTTGAATCTGTGTCTATAATTACTACAGTTAGGGAGAAAAGACACAGATCATACCTCTAATCATCTCTGGAGAGTCATGGTCGTAGGCCTCTACCGCCGGTATCTATGCTCACCCTTGTCCACCTGATCCCTATAGTCAGAGTGGAACTCTTGGTGGTGGTGGCAGTAGAACCTCAAATTGTCGCCCACCGCCTGCTGCACAGCTTGCTCCTCGGCCTCATCCACCACCCTACAGACCCCCTCACTTGAATCTCTACCTCTACATCGGCGGTCCCTCAACCGTCTGCTTATCATTGGTATGGAAGTTTGGGATGTTGCGATCCATGTGCCCACGCCTTCCACATGTGAAGCGTAGTATGCCTCCCAACTGACCTTCTCTTCCTCGTGAACTCCGCACCTCCGACCATACGTCATGCGGTCGTCCACTGGTGGGTCTGGCCCACTTTAACCTCTATGTCATTTTTCTAATGCCTCCTCTAGATGATTCAGCTACCTGTAACCCGGTGGTGGCTCTCACACTTAGTGTCTTCTCAACTATGAATCACTCCACCAATAGTGCACGCTCAGGAACTCTAGCCTACATCGAGATATTCAGCGATATTATTGACACTATGATCTCTCGCGCAAATACCCTGCTCAATGGCCCGTGTCCAGAAGAATGAATCCCATACCATGTTGGTGGAGTAGTGTGAGAGGTTAGTGAATCTCACCGAGTACTACGCCACTGATAAGCTGCCCTGTTGTATATGCAGTAGCTCTTGGATACGTACTCAGTGTAGTGTCGTTGGAACAAGCTCCACCAAGAAGAGGCTCTCAAAGTCCCTCTAAATGAGGGTCGCCATGTCATGTTTCTGGAGCATTAGACTCCACTATCTCCCTGTTGTGCCTAAGAAGAGGCTAACATATAGGATAACCATATGCACTTCTGGTGTCTCAACCAAGTAAAAAACTCTAGCCACAGCCTCCAGCCAGTCCTCAAGTGCCTGGGGATATATCTCACCTCGAAACCTCTGAGGCCTCTATCTTTGGAACTCTTGGAACGTGCTCAGTCATCTTACACGGTCTACTAGTGGGGCTCTTATAATCTGTTGCCCAATGAGTGGTGGTGTTGATGGTGCACTACCCGAATGTGCTACCACAGTAAGAGGGCCCTGTATTGAAGCCTCTTTGCTTGGTGGGCCATCATCAGGTACTCTCTCAGGAATCCTGACTGGCTATCTACATGACGTCATCCTAAAAAGAAACAAGTGCACCATGGTTAATAATTTATACCTAGTGAGCTGACTCAAATGAGATCAAAGTAAAAACATTTCCAAAACACACACAATCAGTGTTTTTATGCACCGAGTCAGAAATAAGTAGTCAAGGTCCGAGGGTATGGATACATCGGCCGCCACACCAACACTGGACTCCCTAAACTGAAAACCATACTCAAAACACATAACACTATTGTTCCATTAAAAAGACCAGAGTCCTTTTTCTTTAGTAGAACTGACTCTGTTGATACCATTTTGTCACAACCCGTCCCTTGGGGCCCGTGTTGTGACTACCCCAAGCCTGCCTTCAATAGGCTAGGGGTTCATGACTAGTATCGGAAAGGTGTATCACTAAAATGGAATGTCATTGTCTTTAATCCTATACAAACACACTGTCCATGAACACAAAAGATGCAACCATTAACTAAAACTAAAGTATTAAAGGTGTGTACTGAATTATAGGGGCCGGAATACAAGCCCAACTGAAAGGTACAACTACAACTGAAAAAATCAAAATAGCTCCTAGAATCTTACACCAAAGATCCTACCTGAAGGGTTAGTACCACTGATATTTACCGCTGTCCAAGTCAACCAATCTCCTCCATGTACCGCTTGGTCTATGCACCCTCAAGTCTCAACCAAGCTTCTCATCATTTGTAGAGGATACAACAAGGTGCGGGTGAAGCCCGTGCAATGGTGAGTATAACAATACCCATTAGGGACCCCAAGAACCCTGAAGGTATATCATAATTACTCAAAGGAAAAATCACAAATAATGATCTCAAAAATAATGTGAAAATAAATATACACATACAAGACTAGATATATGTTACACACATAAGTATAAATGATTAGTCGATAAGCTAGATCATTTTATTCAATTAGAAGGAACTATTGCTGATCATACAGAGTCTGACCCACACTAGATCGATAGGTACTGACCCCTGAAAACCCACCATAGGATCTGGCCTGCCCAGAGTCAATAGGTACTAACACCTTCTGACCCACACAGGATCTGACCCACACAAGTTCGGTATGCACTAACCTATACATGATCGCAAGGCACTGACTCACACAGGATTTGACCCAAAAAGTATAGGTATGCCCTGACACACATAGAATTGTTGAGTGCTGACCCACATAAGATCTGACCCACACCAGATCGGTGCTGATTCACATAGGATATCTAGGTGCTGACCAACATAGGATCGCTTGGAGCTTACCTCTGTAAAAATCTATCTCTAAACTCTGCCGCACTACCAGCCACTGGATTCCTACTCATAGTATGCTTGATTTTGGGAGAATCAATCCTCAAGCCATCAGTCATATTTTAACTGATACGAAGTCCCATGAATAAGTACCCCAATGATCAGTAATGTCATATGTGTCCCAACACAACAAACAATGCATCAACTAGACGCACAGTCTGTAAGTTATTAGCATTTTAGTGCCGACAGCCCAGTTGGATTCAGAGTCAATATAATCGAGACATACATCAATATTCTCCAAAACTCCCATGGAGTATCTCAAAAGGACTTTCTTGTTTCAAGGAACCTAGTTCTACATACATTTCATCCAATAGATGTCTGGTTTGCAAGATACGGTCTGTTAAGCGTATCTAGGCCCGAGATGGGTCCTGGTCCTGTCTGACCCATCCCTACCTGAATCAGCCTGGGCCGGCCCAGTTGGTCCGGGCCATGGAGGGCCTAGTCTACTAGGTTGTGGAGCATCCCGACCCGCTAGATGGGTGTAGCCCATGGGAAATACGGCCCAGCCTGTTGGCGTGCCCCGCGCGGTGTGCGCGGTCCACCTGATGAAGGGTTCAAAGGAGTTGTTCGGACCCCTTAAATCAGTAGTGACATGTGGCTCCACCACGTGGTCTATGAGACCCATGGGACGTGGTTCCCCCTTGACTTCTCTGCAGCTTCGATTCACGACTTCCTTCAACATGGCGTGCGACAACGCACAACCTCCACCCCCGCCTCTGCGGTTGGGCGCGGGTCGACCGCCTTCTGTAACCAACACAGCCTGATGTCGCGACTCCCCTCCGCGGTGCACGATGGTGTTCCACCTAATGCCTCTACGATCGGCCGATGGCATGCACTACCGTCACTAATTGTAACCTATCATCAGTGACACCGTGCCTGTGGTTCTTCTGTGGGGCTCTGGTGATGCTCTAGAGCTCTATTTTCACCCTTGCTTGTGCCTATAGTTCTCCTGATATGCTGCTGTCATAGCGTGACCTGATGTTTCACATTACCATCAAATTGAGAAAATACATCCCGAAGAACTCAACATGAAAAAAGCATTGGAGGATCCGGTCCTTGTTCGTTCGGCTCGCGCCCTCCGCGTTAACATGATAAAAAGCGGGAGAATAATTCATTAAAGATAAGATTTATTAAAATAAACCCCTACCTTGAGATTTGTTGGAGGTTTCATGGTTGCGGTGGGAGGATCATCTACATTGGATGGAATCATCATCATTCGTCGATCCCAAAACGTTTCCGCCTGATCTTTCATCCTCCTTTTGTGGATGTTACCATAGGAATTTTCCAGAGGTTCCAAGCTCAAAGAAGTTGTTCCATAAACCCACCCTGAGATCCATTTATATATGATGGAGAAAGATGAGTAATGCATTGAGTAATTAATGAGGTTTATTAAATAAATTAATGATCCTATTTTAATTTACAATGGTGGAGTTATGCAAATGATGAATCAAGCCATTAAATTGATTGACATGTCACCAGCCCCGCCACCACTACTCATCCATTGGAGAAAAAGAAATAAAATAACTTCTTAAGATGTTTTATTATTTTTCTGTAAAGACCAAAATTTATATTTTTCTCCCGACCTACTGCGATTAATTTGAATCCTCCATTAAGCGAATCTCAAAAACTATGGATTCAATGGTTCCCTCGGTTTTTTAATCAGAGAAATGGTTCAAATGATAGAAAATGTCGCCTGTGCATTTACAGAACGTACCATAAAAAAAGTTTAAAAATTCATTTCAGGCACACCGGACCTTGGAATCACGCACCATCAATTTTCGCAGACTCTTAATCATCCCAAATAATATATAAAATTACATGGAATTTTTGGGTATTCACAAAAATTATAGAGTGCGTGGTTTCCCATTAATGCATCCTTATACTGATACTACATGTGGATATAAATTTGGAACAAATTTTTCTAGGAGTAAAAACTCTGACAATATGTTTTGGGCTTGACATGAGGTAATATGGTACCTGACAATGGGCCTTGCTGCACACCTGGTTTAACACTCCTGAGGGATATTTATTAGGAATTCATGAACTCTTCATTAACTATCATGAATCATTTAAATATAAGTTGGACTTGAATAACCAAGTATGAACCTATGGTGGTAGTGATTATGTAATGTGTCGTGATTCATAAATCCTACATGTAATTATTTTTATGACTATATAGTTTTCTCCTATGATAAGTAATGCTCACACTATGAGTCTACTTTTGGTCAATGGAAGGAACTGAATGGAACTAAATTAACATTAAATGTGATGGTTGATTTTTTTTTATGAGAAATCATGTGGGATGATCACTAGAGTTGAATATGTTTTGATCATCACTAATAAGTTTTCACAGAACATAATTAACATGGTGTTCTTATCAATCTCTAGGACTCTCTAAAGAAGATAAAGAATGAGTTATTAAAGATTTTGGGTAATGGAGACCTTGGAAAAAATATTTGGTTTCCATTATGTTTAGAATGTGGAATGAATCACCTAAGTTAATGTCCTAGAGGGATAAGAAAATGTTTTGATTGTGGAAAAAAGAACACAAAGCAAGTGACTGTAAGAGAAAAATGATGAGTTATGTTAATTAAATGGAAGAGAATATTGTCCTCCCTAAAACATTATTAACAGTTAAGTGTTTTGAGTCTAGAATAAATGGGCATTATGCAACTCAATGTCCTAAGAATAAATCTTCTAAAGAGGATAAAAAAGACGGTATGTGTAATAATTATATTATTGATGATTATGAGAGTATAGATGAAATGTGAAAGGAAATATGTATTGTATAGTAGATAGATATATCTTTGTTAATTTCATAAGGATGTGTAGGAATAATAAAAAATGTATTATTTGGATTCAATAATTATTTTATATGAATAGTGAAATATATAAATATTTTTTACTTATTGTTTTTCACCAAGGAATTACAAAAACATGATTAATGGTTCAGATGGAATAAAAAATTGATATAATAGAAAGGTGATGTCCATGAAAAACACATGATTAAGTGATAGATAAAACTTAATATGTTCTTTATGATTTGATAAAGATGATTGGATAAAGATATATGTGATATGAATCTGTAAATTGGGCCTTACTGATTACCTTGGAACTAATTAAGGACCTATTGAATAGTAGTTTATACTATCATGGATTCATTTTACATCTTCATGATTTATGAATCACATTTATTGATATATGGAATAATGAATCATGTATGTTTTCAAGAAGGATTTATAGTAATCTTTGTTGTTACCATGTTCCAAGAGAATTTATCAAGAGGGTATTCACAAGTTTGGAGTGTTACAACCAAGACCTACATTGTGATATATGGGGGATCAATGTAAATTTAATTTCATGAATTTATTTCCAAAGATTTTTATTTTCATCTTTTAGAGTGGTTATAAGGTAACCCGTTAATTAAAACATTATTTTAAAAATAGGATTAGATATTTTTATATTTAGATTGTATTGGAAACCTTGGTTATAAGGATATTTAGTTATTAAACATATTTTAAAGATGTCCATCTATTTTAAAAATTATATTATCATAGTTTTAGAAAGGGACATCATATATATCTGCTAAAACCCAATCAAGTTTAGAAAGGCCATGGGTCTTGAACCCATGACTGGTGGATGATAACTGTTTCACACATACCATTTGATTACGCGATGTCCATGTAAATGTAAAATTATTTTTGATGAATTATTATTTATGACAAAACAATATTGTCACTTTTTATGTTTATATTTTAATGTATTAACCATAATGATTTTTATGAATATTTATAGATATCTAGTTATAATTTTTATTCTTTTATAGACCTTAATGTTTCTATAAAAGTGTATTTTAGTTCTTCAGGCATAAAAGATATTTTCTGGACATCCATTTCTTGAAGTAATGGACAAAGTATAAATAGTTAATATCTCATCCAAATAAGGAAATTTTGTTTATAGAAATATATAATGTAATTATATTTCCTTATATTCTGTGATAAATATTTAATTACTCAAATTTATGATAATGATAAAAAAGGTTGTCCTAATACCTTAATTTTTGTTGAACCGATTTCTTAATCATTCATCACAAATTTGTGAATTTTATGCCATTAACTTTTAATTGTACATTCACTTGTTTTTGACTGATGACTCCAATCACTCCATATAAATATTTATTATTTTACTCCATTTCCAATCTTCACCCCCAATATATAGTGTAGTACATGGAAAAATAGATATATTTTAATTTGGGTAATCATTATGGTGCCAACATTCCCTTTTTAAGGGAAGTTTTAGTTACCATTTTTATATTGTTGGATTCTATGAATGAAACATTGAATTATTAAACCTTTTATAATCCATAAACATTTAATGGGTTAAATTAATTTAATGGGGGGTAGAATTTAAAACCCTATGATTTTTAAAAAAAAAATTGTTTGATTTTTTTATCATTTTCAATATTTTTAATTTCAAAAACACTAAAAGTGGATTATTTTATAATAAAGCACTATGTTTAACATGTGTTATATGCAACACCAAGTTAATCACACACTACACACAAATTAATAGATTAAAACCCTAGAAAATTGGGGTTATCTTATGACTTCGTAAACATTACATGCATCACTAAATTGGCATATGCGACACACAACACTGACTTGGAATATTCAACATGGAACACTGACTTGTCATACATTACACTAAAAACTGTGTTTCTACGATATTTATTTTTATTATTATATTTATTTAAATGATATAATTATAATCTATTAATTAAACATTTTAATATTAATTGAGATAATTATTTTTAAAATATTATTTATAATGGTTTTATATTAATAAAACACATTTCTTATCAAAGTTAAAATTTTGGTAATGTCCTTATATATTTTAGAATACTATTTTCTCAAATGAATTTCTTTTAATGTCCTTTTGTAAAAAATAATAAAAATAATATTACACAAATTTTTAAATATAATTTGAAAAAATAAACTTAATTTTTAAATTCAAAATGTTTAAATTGTCTTATTGTCATTTTTCTTATTTTTCTAAGAAAATTCATTTTTTGATTTATAGTGAAAAATAACAAAATTTAATTCAAAACTAATTTTTTGTATAATTTATTTATAATCATAAAAAATATTTTAAATTATTTTAAATGTTTAATAAGATTATAATTTTATCAATTAATCCATTTTATTTCGTTGGAATCAATTACAAATTTAAATTGGGTATAAAAACATTGCAGAAGTTTGGATGTTTTTATTTTAAAAACCTGCAGTGTCATCTCATCCACAAGATTAATTTTAAATTAATTTCTACAAATTTTATGATTATAATTTGGAAAAATGGATTACATATTTTCAATCAAAAATAATTTATAATTTACAATAAGGTCAAAATAGTTTTTTCCCAAATAACATATAAAATTTAATTAAATTAATTACATCGATTAATGTAAAATTAAGCTTGACAAAGGACTAAAACATAAATTTAAGACCCAAAATGACATATATAGTTTTCCAGCACCCATTTTCTAGACATTAATTAGCTATAAACCTTCCATTATTGAGTTGTATTTGTTTGTTAAGGATTTTTCTTGGTAAAAATGTGGGTGCACCTAACTTGTTTTCAAAAATGACACGCGTGTCCTTTCCCTTCCCTATAAAAGCACATCTACTTTCTCCCTTATTCACACCTCTCACCCCACATAGCATCAAAAAATATATTCCAAATAAAATTCTAAAATCCATCTCTTACTCCTTGAATCCTCTATTTTTTCATATAGAAATCCAAGGAATCATTTTGGCACGAACCAAAAGGAGTTACTCGATTAAGAGGTAACATCTTCTCCCAAGATCCTTTTTTTTATTTTATTTATCCACCCCATACAATATATTTATTTATTTATTGTATAAAAAACCAATACCCTCAATACACTAATATGTTTTTAAGATAAGGTTCTGACATACAATTGCACACACATCCATCTACTGGGTAATGAACATACTATTTATGTGGACATCGAACATCACTAAACGATGATTTTTGATTCTTCCTTTACCACCTATCATGATAAAAATTGTGATGAAATATATATTAATATTTTTTATATATTATATTTATCATGTATTTAATCCTCTTTAATTATTTTACAACACGTATCTTTATACATTCAATTTATTGTTAATACAAAAATTTCAGTTGAGGAAGTGTCAACTACTTCCCCCTCGAAGCAGTGTGATTCGTTTATACACTACATGGAATGTATTGAAGATGGTATTAGTGAATATATATGGAATATATGATATACTAAAGCTACTTTAATAATTATTAATATATATATTTCTTTTACTTTATTTATTTTTACTTGAAAATTAAACCGAAATAGCGCTCACGCGTACGTATGTCCAACCATCTTTAGGAATGGTGTATTCTGTTTCATACTTCTATATCATATGGATTATTATAATAAAAATATATATACTATTTTTTATATTTAAATATTTTTTATATTATTTAATTCATGATATATATAAGAACCAATGATATAACAAATTAAGACACATGTGAAAAATAAAGTGGATATTACCTAAAGAGAAACCTTAACGAAGAATTTTTAAAAAGAAGGAAATATAAAGACATAATAAAAACATATATGGTATTTGAAGTAAGAATATTATTAAGTCATAGATTAATAGTAAATTTATATTTATTATATAGAATTTTTTAAATAGTATAATGAGAGTCAAGATATAAGGTAATGGGATTTTAACAAACTTTTTATTTCTGTGATAGACATTATTTATTCACCACCCATTCCTTTTGATTGGTGTTTATAATACCCATGGTTGTATTGAATTATTTAAATAAATAAATTTTTTAGAATTTACATATCCATTTTATGAAATTTCATCAATGGGATTTATTTTTCAAAATCTACCAAATCGGTAAAAAATATTTTTCTCCATTTTCCTTCTTTGGTACACATGCCTTCTTTTGCACCTATATTTTCCCATTAGGTGTAAATTCATTATTCCATAAAAGATTAATTAACCTGTGAAAAAATAATTTTCCTAAAATATAACTAAATTATAATCATCATAATCAATTACGATTACATATGTGGATCATATCATTTATTTATATCCCCATTGATGCATATTATTTCTTAATTGATATTTACATATAAGGAAACCATTCATATAAATTCAAAATATATATGATTTGAAAAAAAGAGAAGAAATATTCTTTTCATTTGGTGTCATTTAAAAACTAAATTTACAAAAATAATTGGAATAATTTTTTTTTGAAAAAAAACAAAGAAACATAAAATGGATTCTTAACAATTAATAATGGTTATCATAGAAGGAAAATTCATCCATGTTAGTATTATTAAAAAATTATTTTTTAAATTTTGTAAAATTTCAAAAGTGAGTAGTATGGAAAATTATAGAGAAGACTATTTTTAATCATTTGTATTGAAATTTATTTTTATAGTAAAAAATATCAGAAATATATTTTCATATATAAACATTCATTGAATAATTGTGAATAACCTCGATATAGTGGAAAAATTTCAAAATGGAATGGATAAAATATAGTCATATTTATTTAAACACAATTGTTTTTTATAGTACCTTAGAGGGGGAAATGGGAAAAAATACCTGAAACCCCCTAAAATAAGTCAAGTAGAATAAAATATAAGGATATTATTAGAAATAATATATAATTTATTTAAATTTAAATTGAACAAAAAATCATGATAAAAATAGATATTATATCCTAAACACATTCATAGATGGTATCCATCGAATTAAAAACTAATGAAAGAGTGAACAATGTGTGTATTAGGAAATCTATATAGTTTTCATCATTTTTTCCAAAATGTATTCTTATCATCCATATAAACAACCCAATAGGAAGAAGGTGGTCAATATAATATATATCTCTAAAAAGGGAAATTGATATGTGCCACACCATACGACATTGGTATCTATTGAAATGAAAGATCAGGAAATATAGAACTTGAAATGTATTTTTAAATCACCTGAATTTAATAATATTTTTATAATAATATATATATAGGTATGTACATAATATACTAAATATAATATATGCGGTAAATATGAAATATGTCTCTAAAAAATATATGTGAGATGGGAAAAAATTAATATTTTTAAACATTTGATTCAAAACAACCTTGAAATAAAAACGATAAAATAAAAAATTATATAACAGTAATTAATATAGAATCATGATACAATACATCATTGATATATAATATAGACCATATAGACAAAAAATGGTCTATAGTAAAAAAATGTCTTAAAGAAGGGGATTTTATAAAAAACACTTACCTTTACTCCTAGTATCTATAAAATTGATTTAACATCCTTTATAAAACCATTAATACATTTATAATTTTTTTAAAATATATTAATATATATTTAATTATATAATCATTAATTTTAAACATTCGTTATACATTAGTCAGCTAATTAATTTATATTTTCATCATCAGATGACAATGATATCCATTGTTCCGAATTTGTTTTAAAATTATGATGACATAATCCATTTTTTATTATAAAGTTCATATATCCAAATTATTTTAGGTACTATAATATATTTTCAATGATTATTTATAATGTCCCAAAATAATTTCATGAGCTATTTAGTTTTGATTCTTGAAAAAATAAATCAATGAAGATCATGTTTGATGAAATTTATAGATATCAATAGATTATTTTATAATGACTATTAATTCATTTTTTCCGTATTAAAACATATTAAAGAAATATATTACTCATTAATATAAATTATTTTCATAATATTATTTTTATAACTATTTATGCATGCGTGTGATGAAAATTTAATTTAATCGTATTATGGTGGTGGTTGTCCGGACGTACACAGATGGGATTTTCATTTTTTTAGTGGAGGGAAACAAAAAATTGTAAATTATAATTTATGTTTATATAATAATTGTTTTAATAAATAGAAGATATATTTGTGAAATATATTTCAATATATATATTACTATCCCGGATATTTTGGGTAAAAAAATTAAAAGTATTACATTATATATGTAGTTTTCCACTAACATATTAGAGAGGAACATTCAATTTCTATTTGATGAAAATGAAATAGAAAATGTAGGTAACATTTAAATATAAAATTTTTTTCTAGTAAATATTCTAATTCCATAATTTCAATATGGATTTAACATATTTAAGAATAATAAAGTTGATTGAAACCAGAAATAATTTGGTAATGATGATTATGTCTTCTTTTGATATCCTCATTTTGATTGAACTTGCGACCTTTTAAAAAAGGATTACGGTGAAAAAATGAAATTAAATCATGTATTGGTATATTTTTAGATGTATTTTGGATTAATTTTGATTGAAAACTATGCTCATATATTCCTTTTATAATAATTGATTATGTACCCTTTTTTCTAGAATATTTAATTTTCATTTCACAAATATTAATTATTTAAGGGTCTTGAATTAATTTTAAAAAGATGCGAAAAATAGACCATCTATGAATGTTTTTACAATTTACCACCCCATAGGTCCCTTATGAAGTTAATTTTATTTCTAAATTAATTATTAATTTTTTTATTACAATTAAATATTATTATAATATATTTTTATACTATTACCATTATGTAGCGTAAAATATTAAGATAATAAGGGATTTAGAATATATAATATTTAATTATCTATTAAAATTGATATTTATTTTTAAATTTTATTTATCACCTTCTATAATCAAAACCTTTCACTTTTACTGATTTCTAAAAATCAATTTATTTTTTTACAATTGTTTACACTAGTGTTGTCTCGATGCTGCATAAGAATTTTAGATTACTCTATTAACTAAACTAAAAAATAAATTAAGAAAATTATTTCAATATATTTTTCATAAATATTATTTTAATAAACCTCTATTAAATTATTTTTATCCCTATCATTCTCTGAAAGAAGTTTTACGTGGGTAATAGTGAATATTTTTATTAATTTTATTATATAAAGGGCATGTCATAATCAATGAAAATGGCACTAAATGGAGACTATTTCAACGTTATAATAATTTAGGGGTTTCCCACACTCATATAATAAATTTTTTAAATGTTTTCGTGTATTTTTTTACTTTAACTTAGTTTTATCCACTCATTAAACTTTTTATCCATTAACATGTTGAAAATATTTTACAATGGTAACTATTAATTATGACCAAACAAATGAAAAATACCTTATTACGTAATTTTATTATAATAATTAATAATATTAAATCCATTTTTCAAAATTTCTTTTCATAAGATGTTGGAAATTATAATCAATATAAATATAAACTTTTTAAGAAAATTGGTTTATAAAAAAATTGACTGCGATGCATAAAAATGATTTCACACCAAAATTATGGGTAGAATTGATCCCCATGAAATTTATTAGTTTAAAAATTGTTAGAGGGTAATGTGACATTATAACCAAGTAAAAAATTAATTTTACCCTTTTAAAACTCAATAAATGAGAATATGCAATATTTGAGAACACTTATCAATCATTACTATTTTTAAAAACAACTATTTTTTAAAATTACAAAAGAGAATTATAAGATAATTATGATGTGATGAATTAAAAAATAATGATAATTTCATAAAATTAAAATTTAAATATTCATAACTTTATAATTTCAATGAAAATATTACATTTAAAGGAAAATAATATTTATAAAAAAATCCATTTTCAAAATAAAATATTTAAATATTATTTCATATAAATATTTAATTATATGGTAATTAATTTTTTAATTCACTCATTAGTTTATTTTAAAAGTGATAAATTTTATTAAATGAAATATTCTTGAGATAAAGTTCTTTGAAAAATAATCTATTTAAAAATAAAATTATTTTAATAATATCATGTCAAATATTTATTTTTCAAATAATTAAATTTTAAGAGTCCAATCAAAATAATATAATGTATGTAACATATTTTGTTACTATATTTATATTTAATAAAAATTTCATAACACATTTATTTGGATGTCTCTGTAATTTAAGGTATCCCAAATTGTATTACATGAAGGAGAATTACATATTTAAATATATGAATTTCATATTATCCCCCTTTAATAAAATTATTCTTCAGAATATTAATTTGATGTTTCAAATGAATATTTTATCATGTCATAGCAATGAAACGTTTTTAAGATCATATCATGATAATAAATTTCCATATCACTATAAAAAATAATATCTTTTTTGCCTAATTAAATATTCTCTAACCATGTTTGTATGAAAATAAGTGTCATACATTGGAATGATATTCAACGTGGAATCCTTGATAGCAGATCCTAATTTTAAACATAAGACTCAAGGGATTTATCTTCTGATTTATAAAGTTGATGAACTCTTTTACTGTGTATATAATTAATATTTGTATACATACTCAACTAGTTTCTTTTCATTTCATAAGCAACATTTTAGTAATTGGTTATATTTTTCGTATTTTTTCATCTTTCCCTCAATATATATTCTATATTGTAAATAAGCATGATTAACTATTCATGAATGAAGTAATAAAATTAAATTTTAATGGATTATAACACCTATAAAAGGAATAAAATTATATTTCTTCTTCACACATTCATAAAATATATAAATTTTTATCATAATTAAATATAATACCCAATGAAATATTGAAAAACATCAATTAAATAAATCATATATTAATCTCCAAAACCTATTCAATAACTCATAAAGTTAAAAATATTTTATTTCAAAATTAACAAACCATAGAACTAAAAAAAATATTCCATGCCAAATTTCAAATCAAAAAATCCTATACATTGGATTACCTATTCATGTGAAATAATATTAACATTTATCCCTAAAAACATAAACAATTCATAAATACATATGCATGAAATGTATATACACTGATGATAAGTTATCAAAATATAATAATATTTTATCAAAATAGTATGAATCACTATAGAAAAAATAATATATGCTTTGAAAACTAAACTTAATCATTATTTATTAAATAATATCAACTATTCTGATTTTGAAGACCATATTAGAAGAAAATTCTCATTCACATTAATCATAAAATATTTCCCAAAATATGATATCTCTTTATCCCAATTTACTATAACTACTGCAATTTCAAGGAACATATTAACCATAAAAATTATGTGTACCATTCAACTTATATCCCCAATGAAATCTGTCTACAAATACCATTTACAATAAGCCATATTTTACACTTTATGGTTCCATATACCTCAATACTTTTTTAAAAACTCTCCTAAAAATCATTAATCACAATAAAATTCCATCACATAGAACCTAAAAAGGGTATTTATTACTTCAATCTTATGAACAAAAAATGTATTATTAAACTATAACACTATGAAATACTCTCAAAATATCATAATCTGATTACTTCATAACTTAAAATGTTTCTAATACCCATATTCGATACCAACTACACATCCCTTAGTTAATACAATCATATCTTGTGTTAAATACCTAATTTTATATACTAAATTTAGTGCTAAAAGATGTTACCAGTATTTGATCAACAATAATTACATTATTAATATCCAATAGTGAGTGACTTATATACCCACAACATTATAATATTATATTTTAAAGAGTTATGAAAACCAATTATTTGTTAAAAACTATATATATAGATATATATATCACCCAATGGTTTTTTTACAAAATCAATTTACTTTAGTATTCTGTAATAATAACTCAACATCTCCCAAAATGTTCTTTTCAATTAAAACCCTTCATAGACACATGATAATAATAACCTATTTATATAATCTATTGAAATGGAAACCAAAGAAATTGTGAGATCAGATTCTCAGTAAGGGCAGGCATTGATGTCATCAACTGCTAATCATAAGTGACCATATGATAATATCTTGTTTAAGAGGACATGATCACATCATATTTTTTCATATAAAAAATGTACTAAACAAAAAAATTAGTCATAGAATAATCCGTCTTCACAAAAAAATCTTCTCTAAGAGTGTATAATCATCAATTATAACGAATGATCTGTGTGATACAATCCTAAATTTAAGATATATGTTTTTTGAATAATATTATATAATAAACACAAAAATAAAAATAATATGGCATGTCTTATCACTATGTAACTAATCTTATAGTTGGATTGGGAAACCTGCTAATATATAGTCTTAAGAATTAGAAAATTGTTCATATAATATCTTAGGCAAGGGTTAATCAACCATGCATTCACACTGGTTTTGAAAACCCTCTCATGTTGCCTCATGGGATTTAGAAATATCCCACGTACCATCCTTGTCTTGTGCGATATAAAATATTACCCACTACATTAGAGGGATAAAATATACCCACATATAACACAATAATATATTATTTATATAAATATATCACAAGAACATAGGATAATTCATTGTTCCTTTATATTGTAATTAACCTATAAGAAAGAAATGGTTTTTAGGAGGAATACTTGAAAAATAATAATTATAATAAATAAAGAAAAAATGAAGTGAATGATATCATAATATCATTCCCTAACTGAATCATATAAATCCTTAAATAATATTTATAGACATGTGAAATAATTTTATAAAATCATTAAAATTACTCTTGAAAAAAACAATAGAAAACCCCTTTTTAATTTGTAAATTTTTAAATCCCAAAATTACAAGAAAAAGGAAAAAAGAATTTTCTAGGATTAAAATTAATATATACATCTATTAAATTATTGATAATGAATAATGTTTATCATAGTGGGAAAATACAATATTACTGTAAATATTAAAAAAACATTATTTTCGTACATGTGTGAAATAAAAATACTAAACAATATTGAAAAGAAATAATTGATTTCATATAATAATATGAATATAAATTAAAATTTACTATATAATTACTTTATCAATCATTTCAATGTATAACAAAACTTTTATAATTTGTTTTATGGACATGCATATGGAAAAATCATTTCTCAACCTAAACGACAAAATAAGCTTGAAGTTACATAAAAATACTAATTTTTAATTTTTGAGTAATAAATGGGGGATATGGAATGAATACATGAAATAACTAAATATAATTAGGGTAAGAGAATATATATGGGTTTAAAGTGAAAAAATTACAATTTCATTCAATGGAAATTGAATCATAATCAATAAATGACAAAGAGTAAGAATATAACATTAAACTTTATAATTTTAATAAAATTTTAATTATGTAAAGACCCAAAAATTCCATACAATTTTTGTTTAAAATTATTTGGTATTACTACGATTCTAGGAAATTTGACAGCACATGATTTTGAAGCATGGTGAGCCCGAAACGGAATTTTGAACTTTTTTTAAGGTATGTTCAGTAAACGTGCGAGCAGGAATATCTATCATTTGAACTGGTGATCAGAATTGAAATCTGAGGGCACCATTGAACACAAAGTACCAGGATTTTCTTAAGGGAGGCTCAAATTTGACCACAGTAGGTCAGGAGTAAATGATGGTTTTAAAAACTTTTTGAAAGAATAATAAAATAACATAAAAATGTTATATTATTTTTCTACCACCTCTTGAGTGACGGTAGAGGAGACCATGGAGGTGGTAACGCATTTAATGAGTGATGTTAAATTCCCAGTTACACATAGGTTGTGTAACCACCCTTCGTTTAATTAATAAGATTCTTTAATTACACAAATTAATGAATCCATTAATTAATAAGAGAGTCAATCTATTAACTCATATTTTTAATTATTCAAACAATGGGAAAAAAGAGGATTGGTGGATCACGGGAGAATCCATGATTAAGTATCGAAGAATGAAATTTCCTCCAAAAAATAACGATGGCTTGAATGACGTCATTTTAGTAATTGAACGGGGATCGACGAAGGTCGGCGGCTTCAACAAATATAGATTTTCCTTCCACAACCACGACATCTCCTCTGAATCCAAGGTAGGGGTTTTTATTAAATTCAAGTAAACTCTCAATTCAATTCATCATTCATGAAAGGCATGATGAACGCAGATCAACCAAAATGAGTTAATCCTCTATTTTTTTGAAAATTTAGGTGGTCGTTGTGGAATATTTGAGTGAGTTTTAATCTTTATCAATGTGATGATTTATTTTCTACCAACCTGATATGAGGCTAACGTGAAGGGTACGAGCCAAATGAAAAAGGGCTTGACCTTCTACTGCATCAGTTTTTGTCACACTCTTTGGTGGTGGATTTTACAACTCGACAGAATCTTGAATCTGGGAGCCACGAAGTGACGGAAACATCCCAAGAGGCCCGTAGATTCATTAGGAAGGGAAAACATACCATCAGAGCTCACCCAATGGCCTGCAGAATCCCAGATGACTGGCACCAGCTGCGGAAAAAGGTGGTGCCCAGAGGTGCCACAACGGAGAGCGAGGGTGGCCAGCATCGACCGTCCATGTTGGCATGAGGGTGGAGCACCATCACGCACCACAGAGGAAGACTACGACATCGAGCAGCAGCATAGGGGACCAATGCCATGTGAGTATATCAGATAGGGGGTGGCACCACAAGGATCCATCGATTGATGAACCTTGAAAAGCTCAGTTGTTTGAGAAGGGGCTCTGCCACTCAGTTGGCAGACCGCGCCCACCCAAGGCAGGTCGGGTGGGTCCGAGGCCTAGTGGGAGGAGCACGTCGTGGCCCAGCCCACTCGGGTCAGCCCATCCAGTTCGACTCAGGTGGGGTCAGACTCAGACCAGGTTGGCTCGGCCCTGGTCGAGGTGGTGTGGGTCTGTCCAATGGGGCCGGACCAGACCCGAACCCTTTTCTACCAAGATACGCTTAGTAGGCCATATCTCACAATGGAAAGGATTGTTTGAAGAACGATTTATGGTGATGGAATCCATTGAAAAATAAGGTCCTTTTGAGATTCTTCACTTGATTTTGGATGAAAGTTGGAGTATGGCCGGGTTGGATCGATCCGGAATCCAATCGGGCCCTCGATTCTAAAATTCTTATAACTTGCAAACCGGACGTCTGATTGACATGCTATTTGTAGCATTGGAAGCCTTACGACATGTTGGTACTTTGGGTTATTTCTTAGTGGAACTTTCTGGAAGTTGATGAATGACCAATATCTTGAGGAGCAGACTCTTCGGAACTCAAGCACACCGAGTACAGGAAATCCTATGGATGGCTGTCAATTTCATAGAGAACCTATGGGGATTCGCATCATAGAGACCCCATATGGATCAGAATCATAGAGACCCTATGTGGATCAGAATCATAGCAACCATATGTGGATCAAAATCATAGATAACCTATGTGGATTAGAATTCTATCGCCCCTATGTAGATCAGAAGTGTTTGGCCAGATGAGGACCAGCCATAGAATATCCTGTCGTGGATCAGCGACAGACGACCATGTGTGGATCGACAATGGAACATATCCTCCGTGGTTCAGATATGGAAAATTCATAATAGAATAAAATTATATAGCTTAAGACTGATCATATTTATTCTTGAACTCTATGTTGTACACCTAGTTTGAGTTTAGTCTTTTTTCATTGTGATTTGTGATTGAGATATTACATTGTGGTTTTACTTTATAGAACTCTAAGATACCTTCAGGGGTCTTGGGGTCCCTACTAGGTATTTTTATACTCACCCTTTCACAGGCTTTGCCCGCACCTTGTTGTGTCTTCTGCAGATGACGAGCATCTTGGATGAGACTTTAGGAAGCTAGGACTAAGCGGTACACAAAGGCGACTAGTTGATGTGGAGAGATACAGAGATGAGATGTAGAAACCTTTCAGGTAGTATCCTTGGTGGATGATATCAAGATCTGTTTTATATTGTAGTTGTATATTTCCAGTTGGGAAAGTATTCCATCCCCATTACTTTTAGTAGGCACTTTTTCTAATGAATATTTACTACGTGGGTTTAATCTTGTCATGTTCTTGGTCTATGTGTTTGCAGGTTTAAAGGCAATGCCTTCCCATTTTTAGGGATATACCTTTTCGGTGATAGTCGTCAACCCCTGGTCTGTGGAAGGCGGGCTTGGGGTACTCACGACACGGACCTCAAGGGAAGGGTTGTGACAAATTAAAACATCATAAATGTCAGGAACCATCCCCCAAGGACCATGCCATTAATACCCCAAGCCCGCCTTCCATAGGACATGGGATATTGACAACCACCAAAAAGGAATTTCCAAAAAATGGGAATGCATTGAATTTGAACCTGTACAAAGAAATACAAGGAAAGCTGCAAAAATCTAACCATGATGGAAAGAAAAGTAATACAACCATGACAAAGTACCACCACTGAGAGTAAAGTGTGTAAACCGAAAGTATAGGGGCCAGAATACAAGCCCTACTTAAAAGAAAAGTACAACAAAAGTTGTACAAGTTCTCGAGGTCGTCCACCAAGGATCCTACCTGAATGAGAGGTATAGCTCTCCACCAGATGTCATTATAGCACACCATGTCTATCGATCCACCTCTAAGAACTATCTAGTCCTGGAACCCCAATCTCTTGGACCAAGCTGTCTGTTGTCTGCACAATACACAACAAGTGTGGGGGAAGGTGAGTATAAAAATACTCAATAGGGACCTCGAGACCCCCAAAGGTCTCTTAGTAATCCACAAAGTAAAACACCATAATGAAAAATACCACAGAGTTAATACCACCAATTAATATCTCAAACACATAGTGCAAAGTAAAATACACAACTCACACTAGGTATAACATAAGTACATAAGTAAATATGATTAGTCATAGAGCTATATCATCTTATTCTTTTGAAAGAGCCCAGTTATATTCGAGCCTGATTCATCCCGACCACAAAAAAACATTCACTAAAACTAACTTAGATTACCTCAGAAGGACTTCCTAGTCACAAGGGTCCCAACGCCACTGACGGTGCATTAATCAGATTCTTGGTTTGAGAGATATGAGTGTTTTAGTGAAATAGGGGCCGGTTGGGACTAGGTCCATTCCAAAACTACCCGGTACAACCTAGGCCCAAACTGTGGGGTTGTGGGTCTGGAACGACCCTATTGTAAGGGTCAGTCCCGATAGTGTGGGTATGGCCTGGTTGCGCTGGTCTAGCCTTGTAGCACGGGTCCGTCCCACGGGTTTTCCTAGTCCGTCAGAGGCGGACCAGCCTTCAGCTTGGCCAGGACGTGGCATGGAGCTATGTCTGGTTCCTCAGCTGCCACAGTTTATCCACCTCGGCCCACCATATCTCATTCCAATGTGGTCTCCTATGCGGCAGATCATCCACGTCCTCCACATCTCCCACCGTCCAAGTCTGTGGGTTGACTCATTCTACGTAGCGCTAGTGTTGCGCTGCAGATCTCCAACGTGGTAGTAAAGAAATATTTACCACTTCCATTCTCCTAGGTAGCCCAGACATGGGCTGCCATCTCAATGTCGTTATGGACAGCTGGATATGGCCCTTTTTCACCCTGGTGCGCCGCCTCCCTCCACCCATGGCTATTGTCGCATGCCACCACCGCTGAAGCATCGACAGTTTTTCTACGGGCCATAAGAGTTGCTCCGGTGGTCTGCTTCTTGATCTCTCTATGTTTACAGAATCGTTAGTCCATCACCTTCACTACGAGGTCCTCAACATGATTTTCCTCCAATTAGATAATATCCACGAAGAATGCACATGAGTAGGGTCTTGATCCTTGTTCGTTTCAGCCCGCGCACTCTGCGTAAGAAGTATAAAAACATGGGGAGGTTCGGGGAATTTAATTCATCCAACACAAGTGATAAGTTAATCCCTGATAGAGAAATCTAAAAAGAAGTCACCCTCCTGCAAGAACACACGATCTGCGGATTATCCTATTTGAAGGATAATCTACATTCGTCGTTTGGGATAAGAACATGAAAATTTAAATGGTTCAAACCCCTGCCTATTTGAGGCTATTTTCCGCATCATTACATTATATAGGTTTCAAGACAATGACATCATTCATCGCATCTGAATCTGTTCTTCAAGATGTTTCAAAGATGTTTGACGTTTTTTGGTGTTTACTTTCTTTATTGCATAAGAATTTCAGATGAGGTTCATTTGATATTCCTCATAGTTTAGTTCTCCACTCTCCAATGCATTCATTTATCAAAAAGAAACATGTCGCCAAATTTCTGTTAATTTGTGATGTAACTTCATTACACTGTTTCATTTATGAAACATATTAGTAGTTACACTTGAATAATGACTCATTAAGGGGCTTAGTTAACTATTCATCACCATCGCCTCTTCGCCTCACCGTAGCGTTGTCGTCCACCACTCAATAATGAGAAGTAAAAAAATATCTTTTTTATGTTATTTTATTATTTTCCCAAAAATCCCCAAAAATTATATTTTCTCTTCAACCCATGCTGGTCAATGTTAATCCCTTTCTAGGTGAATCCTGGTATTTTGAGTTCAACGGTGTCCTAATATTTTTTATCCAAGCACCATTTTAAAAGTTAGAAAATCTCACTTTCACTTTTACTGAATGTAATTTAAAAAATGTTCTAAAATACCGTTATGGGATCACCGGGACTCAGAATCAAATGTCATCAAAGTGTGAAGTATTGAAATGATTTCATATAAATAAAATATTTCACGATAATTCTAAGACATTACATTCTCCACACGTTTGGTTTTTACATCCCTGAAATCCAAAACAATGGATAATCAAACAAGTGGGGGTAATGGGAATGTATTTGAGCCTCCCTCTACCATGTTCTCTCCAAGAGGTTCTGATGCAGCCACCGAATGTGCACAAGAGGAATCAGCTATCCATAGAGGAACTGCACCGGTCGATCCTCTTTCTCTTCTAAGAACTCCGCAAATGTCGCCCCATCTTCAGTGTCTAGCTGACCTTAGTCAATGACGTGCGATGGATCATGAACCTACCTCCTCAACTACAACACGTGAAAAACATTGTTTACCCGGTGCATCTGTGGGGAAGAGATTAGTGGTACACCACCTTTCCAACTCTACGGAGGATCTGGAAAGGACCATTGAACCTTGAAGATAACTTGTCGCCTCGGCCAAATCTCCGCAATCCCCATTGTGGAGAGACCCAAAGGAAAACATGGTCTCCCACCTCAAACTACAAGGGTCTTTATCTCTTATTGGAATCTGAATTATGAATGCTCTGTGAAGTCTTTATCTACTCCTAGATGATCTACACCTTCTTCGTGGTAGTCCATATCACCTCTAGACCTATGAATGTTGACTCCCTAGGGTCCATTTAGTATAGAGGTGATCTGCATGGCCGCCCATATAAGGCCTCAAATGATTCCATTACAATGGTGGAATGATATTTGTTTTTCCATGAAAACTCCACTAGTGGTAGGTGGTCCTCCCAAATGGGACCAAAATCCATGGTAGAAGCAAGATGCATTTCCTCCAAGGTTTGTATGGTATGCTCTATCAGGCGATCCGTCTGGGGGTGAAAAGCTGTGCTCAAGAAAAACTTAGTCATGAATGCATCCTACAACCTCTTCCCCAACCGGGATGTAAAGTGTCCATCATGGTCCAATACGCTCATCAAAGAAACCCCGCGAGGCCGTACTATCTCTGAAAAGGATGGTGTGATCCCCACCTATCAAAAATTCCTCAGTAAAATGTCATGAGGATATCTGAGCACATCGGGACTCATAGTCAATGTCAATATATTATACAACCCTAAATCAATGTAAGAGTGGGGTAGTGACAGTCATAGATTGAATCTAATCTTCTCTATCACCATCTATGAAGAATATTTGCATCTAGGATAGCTAGTCCTTCTCATCACTATGTAGCTGTAAACCAGGCCTCTTGTTGAGTGCATCTACCACCATGTTTCTCTTCCTAGGAGTATAGACTATCTCATAGTCATTCTCTGGATGAACTACATCTATAAATAATGTCTCATATTCATGTCTTTCTATGAGAAGAACTACCAGATACTCTTATGGTAGGAGTAGATGGTAAACTATTTACCCCTCAAGTAGTGTCGCCACATCATCAAGGAAAAGACCATAACTGCTAACTCCAGGTCATGGGTTTTGTAGTTCTTCTCATGGTTCCTCAACTACTAAGATCCATAGGCGATCACTTCTCTCTCCTACATCAGGACACAACCGATACTAGTCCTTGATGCATCATAGATGACTACATAGCCCATTCCATTTTCCATTAGTCTCTAGATGGGGGCACTCAACAATCTCTGCGTGAGCTCCTAAAAACATTCATGGAACCTCTCCATACACATGTAGGGTTGTCCCTTCTTTTTCAAAGCTAAAAAGGGTGTTTCTACTCTTGATAAGTCTTGCAAAAACCTCTGGTAGTACCTGACCAACCCCAAGAAACTCTACCCCTCACCTAAGAAATCACTAAATCTATCTTTGATGGATCTACCATAAATCTTGCCTCTGAGATGATGTATCCCAGAAAGTAGTCCTCCTGAATCCAAAAATGGTAATTTGAGAGCTTACCATAAGGTTTTTACTATTGGAGTGAATCTAGTACTATCCGCAGGTGTGTAGCATGCTCCTCCTATGATGCTGAGTACAACAAGATGTCATCAATGAAGACTGCCATTAAACTATTGAGGTAAGGATGGAAGATACTATTCATGAGTCCCATGAACACTTCTAGGGAATTGGTCACACTAAAAGGCATCACCAAAAACTCATCATGGTTATACCGGTATATAAAGTCTATAATTGGTACATCCTCATCCCATACCCAAAGATAATGATATCATGATCTAAGGTGGATCTTAGAGAACCATCTCACTCCCTTCATCTAATTAAAGATGTTATCAATCCTTGGTAGTGGATACATGTTCTTTATATTTACCTAGTTCAGGTACCGGAAGTCCATGCATAGCCTCAATATCTTATCTACCTTCATGGAAAACAACATTAGGGCAGCCTATGGAGAAACATTGGGCCTTACAAACCCATTCCTCTGCAACTCCTCAAGTTTTACCCTCAACTCATGAAGTTATGAGGTATTAATCTGATATGGAAGTTTATATATCATTGTCATCCTTGGGTATAAGAAAATGTAGAATTCTATCTCTCTACGAGGAGGTAGTCTTGGGAAATCATCTGGAAAGACATCATCATACTCATCCACCTCTATAGGAAAGCTCAGACTCCACTCATCCACCATACCGAGGGTGAGGCTAGCCAACTGGTGAGTTATCAGTTTCACCCTCCTCTAAGAAAGTCCATCATATACTGTAGATGATCCCTTATCACCAATGAAGGAAAACCAGGTCCCATCCTCACTAACACTACATAATTTGTTCCTAAAGTATTCGATCTGATCTTGGAATATAGATAATTATTTTATACCCAAGATGATGTCATAAGTTCTCAAAGCTGCTACTAAGAGACCCCATCCAAAGCTCTTGACTCCTATAGTAAGATCACATATCCAACACTAGTGTGTAATCATCAAATCCTTTTCTATAGAAGTCTGTAATCATAGCGATCGATCCCATGGCTCCATTGTAATCTCTGATCCTTGAATGAAGTCCATGATAAGGAAATATTTATTTGAACATGTGTCTATAAAAACTAAATCTATGGTGGATTAGACACAGATCATTCCTCTAATCATCTTTAGAGTGTCGTGGTCATAGGCCTCCATCACCTGAATCTGGACTTGCACGTATCCACCTACTCTTGGAGATCATGGTGGACCTCATAGGGGTGGCAGTAAGAGTACCTCGAACTGGAATCCAGTAGCTAGTACTCGGCCTACTCCCCTGCCACGTATTCCACCCGGCAGACCTCCTCGATCAAAACTTTGTTGCTGTCGTGGTGGTCCCTTGACCACATGCTGGTCATTCATGCAGGGAGTCGGACAGTAACGATCCATGAGTTTCTATCCACTTTATGATTAACAAAATCAATCACTTAGATGACCTCCTCTGCCTCATGAGCTCCTAACCTCTAACCGTACATCCTGAGGTTATCCTCTAGATGGTCTGGCATGTTTGGACATCTACATTGTCTTCCTACTACCTGATGCAGATGAATCGGCCACCCGTTGTCTTGTGGTGGATCTCACTGTTGGTTCCAGCTCAGCTACGAATCTCTCCACTATAAGGGTTCGTTCAACCACTCCATTCTGCATCGAGATACTGATTGAAATAATCAATGCCCTAATCTCCCATCAGAGGCCCTACTCAAAGGTTCTGGACTGGAATAAAGGGTCATGTACCATGTCATTAGAGTAGATGGAAAGGTCAATAAACCTTTCTTAGTACTGGAACATAGTCATGCTACCCTTTTTTAGGTGTAGTAACTCCTGAATACACATTGAGCATAGTGTCGTTGGTTAGAACTCCGCCCTGAAGAGGCTCTCAAAGTCTGACAAGACAAGGGTTTCCTCCTCATATGTTTGGAGAAACAAGCTCCAACATCTCCCCTCCATGCCCTGAAAAAGGCTAGAGTCTAGAAGTACTATTGGGTTTTTAGGTGTCTCTCCTAGGAGAAAAACTCAATTAACTGCCTCCATCCAATCCCTAGCTGCTTGAGGATCTTTCTCTCCTCAAAACATCGGAGGACTCTATCTCAAGAACTTGTGAAGTATACTCAGTCGGAATGTACTATCCACTGGTGGGTCTGGTAGTATCTACTACTCTCTGGGTGGTCGTGCTGATGGTACACCACCCAAAGGTCATATCACTATAATTATTCCCTTCATCGATGCATCATCTCTCGGGGGACCATAGTCATGATATCTCACTGGAATCCTGGATGGCTATCTTTGTGTAGGAATCCTTTTGAGAAACAAATGCACCACGGTCAATAATCTATACCTGGTGAGTTGAATCATATGTTATTATGGGGAAAACAATTTCAAAACACATTAAACTAGTGCTTTTTTGTACCATTTTTTAAAATGGAATTCAGGGTCCTAGTGTATGGATACGTTGGTCGCTGCACCAACACTGGACTCCCTGGATTGAATGTCGAACTCAAGACACTTAACACAATCACCACTATTGAAAATTATATACCCTTAGTTATTGTAGTAGAATAGAGAGCCCTCTGATACCACATTGTTATTACCCATCCCCTAGGGCCCATGTCATGACTACCCCAAGCTCGCCTTCCTTAGGTCAGGGGGTGGTGACTAGTACCAGAAAGTCATATCCCAGAATCACAAGGAATTTATCTTAAATCTATACACACATAGATAGGGAAAACTAGACAAAGATACCCATGAGGGAACTAAAAGTAATACAACCACCACAATGTACCACCACTAAGATTAATGTGTGTAAACTGAAAGTAAAGGGTCCATAATACAAGACAAATTAAAATGAATGTAGAGAAAAATACTCACAAGATCTGGTGGTTGTTTTCCCATGATACAAAATGAATGGTAGGTATAGCTCTCTGTTGGATGTCACTATAGAATACCACATCTATCGATCCACCTCTTAGCACCATCTAGTCCTGGCTCCCCAAAGACCCGATCAAAGCTGTATGTTGTCTGCACAAGACACAATAGGTGTGGGAAAAGCCTATTTATGGGTGACTATAACAATACTCAATAGCGAACCCAAGACCCTTAGAGGTATCTAAGTAATTAACAAAGGAAATAATACCAAAGGAAAATACCATATAGGTAATACCACCAAGAAAGATCTCAGACACATACCACAAAGTAAAAGACACAGATCACACCTTATATAACAGAAGTATAGAAGTAAATATGATTATTCGTAGAGATATATCATCTTATTCTGTTAAGACACTCTTATGTTGATCCACACAGGGTATCTAGGTACAGCATCACCCAGGTTCTCTAGGTGCTGACCCACATGGGATCGTAAGGTGCTGACCCACATAGGATCACTAGGTTGTGACCCACACAAGATCTCTAGTTTCTGACCCACACATTATCTCTATTAGTTCTTCACATCACAGCCAACCACTATATTCTCACACTTAGCATTCTTGATTCCAGGAGGATCCAATCCACAAGCAATCAGTCGTACCTCAACAACCATGAAGTCCCCCTATAGAATAACCCCAAAGGACTGTCTCGTCGTAAGGGTCCCCGAACAAAAGACGGTGCATCAAACAGATGCCCATTCGGTATGATATGGTAATTTATGTAAAAAGATCCTGGTTGGATTCGAGTCCAATGAAACCCATCCATACGCCAAAATCCACAAAAAACCACTTAGAGTATAGTAGATGTTCTGCCTCATTACAAGGGTCCCAACTGCACTGATAGTGCATCAATCAGACAATCAGTTTGAGAGATACAAAACTTTTTAGTGAAATGAGGGTTGTTTGGGTCCGGGTCCGAGTTCGATCTGACCCAGTCGGATCAACTCAATCTAACCCTGTCCGGCCTGGTAGCACGGGTCTAGCTCAGTAGTGCGGGTCTGGACCAGTATCATAGGTTCGGCTTGGTAACGTAGGTTTGGCTCGGTAGTGCATGTCGGACACCGTAGCGTAGGTCTGACCCACAGGTTCACCTAATCTTCTAGAGGCGGACCAGCCTTCGACCTGGCTGGGACCCTGCTAGGATCTGCGTCTAATTCCTCAGCTGCCTCGGTTGAGCGACTACGGCCCTCCATGTGCAGCGTTGCATGTGGTCTCCAACGCTGCTGAGTGGCCTCATCCTCCACATCACTTGTGGACTCATTTCGTGGGTTCACTTGGTCGATGAGGTTCCAGTGTGGTGCCACAGATCTCAAGTGTTGTGGTCAAGCAGCTCCAGACTCCACCATCTTCCTGAACGGCCGAAATGCGGGCCACCGTCTCCATGTCACCGCAGCTAGCTGGCTACGACCATCTTTTGTCACGGCGCGCCGATGAGTGCACCACCTCCCTCATCCCTTGGCGGCCATCATGGGTCACTACAGGCTGCTGCTATAATTTTCTTCTATGATCCACCAGTGTTCCTTCTGTTGTCTATTTCTGTATTCGACCATTCTACGGAATCCTTAGGTCATCACATCCACTATGATGGCCTTATACTTTCTTTTCCAGTATTTCAAGAAAATATCCATGATGAACACACATGCAGAGGGGATTGGACCTTGTTCGTGCTAACCTATGCCCTTCGTGTATGATGTTTAAAAACATGGGGTGGTTTGGGTATTTTAATTCATCCAACAGAAGTTATAATATAATCTCATATAGAGAAACTCCATAAGAAGTAACACTCCCGCAATAATACATGATCTTTAAATTAACCTATTCATAGATTAATTTATGATTGTCATTTGGGATAAGAATGGGGAACATTAAATGGTTTAAACCCCAACTTATTTGATGTTCTTTGCCACAAAATTACGTCCCCTAATGTTTCGCGATGTCAACATCATTCGTCCCTTGTGATTCCATTCATCGAGGTGTATCGAAGATGTTTGACATTATTCGGCCATTGTCATTATTCATTGAAGAGGAAGTTTACCTGAGTTTCATCAAAGAGACCTCATTGTTTAATTCTACACTCTCTAATGCATTCATTTAATTGAATTAAATATGTTGCAATGCTTCTATTACGATGTGCCATTGAGTCGTTACACTGTTTCATTTACAAAACAGTGTAGTGTTTACACTTCCATAATGATCCATTAAATGTCTTCCTTAATTTTTCATCGTTGTCCCATCATTTCCGCTCCACGAAGTCACCATCCTCCACTCAATGGTGAAAAATAAAAATAAAATAACTTTTTAAATTTATTTAATTATTTTTCTGAAAAGTCCCAAAAATTATCTTTTCTGTCCGACCCTTTTCAGTTGAATTTAATTCGTTTCTAGGTGAATCTCAACATTCCATGTTCAATGGTTCCATGTGATTTTTTATTAAATCAACAATTTAAATGTTATAAAATCCCACTAAGAATTTTACCAAAGGTACAATATAAAAAGTTCAAAAATATACTCTGGGATCACCTGGCCTTGGAATCACATGTCTTCAAAAATTGTTGTCTCAAAATAATTCTATATAAAAAAATTAAATGGAAATTCTGAGACATTACAATAAATGAGAGAACATTATTTGGAAATCACAATAATTTTTATGAAAATAATAATATATATAATTCAGGGAAAATATATACACCACAAAAAGAAAGAAGGTGATGAATTTTACCACACCTCAATGAAGGAATATTATGATGAAAAAATACATACAATGATGATATCTCTTAAATTTACATCCTATGAAAAGATAGAACTTGAGATTGATAAATAAATTCATTTAGTATAATAATTATTTTATAATAAAATCAACATCAATTTCCAAACACCACTCTATATAAATCATTTGTGGAATACAACATGTGTTTCAATAAAATAAATGTTAAACGAAAAACCTTTATAGATTTTGTGACATTTAGAAAAACCTCCTAGAAAGATAAAAAATAAAATGAAACACAAAATACAATTAAATAATACATAATAATGATATTATACATATATTAAGAATATTATAGACTAAATAAAAAAAAATCTAGTTGTATTATAAAAAACATGTCTCAATTAATGGAAGTTGAGATAAAACCCTTACTTTTACTCATTATTTCGATAAAAGTGTATTAAATTTTTGTATAAAAAATATATATATCATAATAAAATATTTCATAACCTTATTAATGTTTTTCCTTATATATTATTTAATTATTATAATTCATTGTACATTGAATGAAAAGTAGATTTTCATTTTCATAGTAGGATGCTAGCAATTTTGATTATTCTAAAAAAGTTTCCTAATGGTGATTTCAGACGACATTCATGGATAAAATTATATTATTTATATATTATTTATGATACCATGACATATTTTCTATTATTATCAATTTTGGTCAAAAATAATTCCAATAATGTTTTAGTAATGATTCATGAAGATGAAATTGATGGTGAGATTCTTTCTAGTAATTTACTAATATCAATTGATAAATGTATAATAATAAATATTTATTTTTTCATGTATAAAAAATATTTATAATGACATTTATTATTCATTAATATCATATATTTTAATCAATTTCATTCATCCATGTAATCCTATGATGATAAATTAATGATATCACGTCATGAATGTAGTAGTTTTCACATAATCACAGGTGGTATATTAAATTTTTAATGGATGGAATGAAATGAAGTTAAATAATAATTTAACATTATAGATTCCTATAAATGTTATAAATAATATATATATATATATATATATATATATAAAATCTCTAAACATGCATGAATGTTGTGTTTGAAATAAATCTCTTCGTGGAGGTGTTATTTTATGCACACCCATAAGAGAACATTTCATTTTATATTGAATGTAAAGGAAATATAATATGATGATATAATTTAAAATAATTATTAATAGTAGTAATATTTATTTAATTATGTTATTAATGTTATTTAAGAATTTTTGGATGAATAATTTTATTGAAACATGAAATAATTTAGTAAATACAATTACCTCTTATTTTGACAGCCTCAATTCAATTAAACTTATGGCATTTCTCAGAGATATTTATAGTCACCAAACAATCATGAGAAAATTTAAATGTAAGTGTGGAAGATAATTTGGGAATATTATTGAAAATAAATGAACTCGTATATGAATCTTCAATGGTGACTTTAGGTTCCCTTTTATTTGATATGATCCACGATATATTCCCAAATATTAAGTCCTTAAGTGTCTTGAAATTATTATTAAAAATGACTAGTAGATCATAAATAGAGCATGTATAGAATTTTAGACAATTTATCATCTCATCAATCATATAATATGAATTTATTTATTTTAAATAAAATAATAAAATATTTTTTAATATCAAATATCATTAATGTTATCTTTACAACTTTTTAAATAGTTTGTATCCTAAAATATCAATACAATAGTTAAGTTATAATATAAACACTTAAATCATCACTTATCAATTAAAATAATAAATAAAATTAAGGTTTCACCATAATTAATAAATACCATAATACTTTTAATGGGTTTTAAATTCAATTAACAGATTTTTTTATTGCATGAATAAGAATTATTTCAACTCTACATAAACATTTTATATAATTATACAACAATTTAAAATTTAAAAAAATTAACAACATTTATATAAATTTTTTAAAATTAAAATTAATATATTTATCTATTCATATATTATTTTATCCCTATAAATATATCAGAAAATTAAAAATTAGGTCAGACATACATTTTTTACATCATTTTATATAATACAAAAATAATGAAATAATCAAAAAAATATATCAGAAAATGAAAAATTATTCAATGATAGTATATTTTTGTGTTGAAATACACTTTTTCAACCAATATTATACATTTTTCATAGTTATTTTTGTCATTATACCTTAGTTTAAGCCCCTCATTATACATTTTATCCTTTACAAAAGTTAAAAGCATTTATGTTATTGAAGATTAATTTTGACCAAAAAAAATAAATGTGAATTATTAAAAAAAATTAATTTAGTATTTAAATATATATAATCTATTTATCCTAATTCAATTTCCATAAATGGTAAATATTACATATAAAAGGTTTTTCTAAAACAAAGTTAAAAAAAATATTTTTTTAAATGATTTTCACAAAACAAATTTGTATAATTTATCCCCATGTTATTTACCAATGTCTAACTATATAATGGAGTAAAATGTAAAATTAAAATAAATCAAAAAATATAACATACATATAAATAATTAATCAATTAAATTCATGTGGTAATTAAAAACATGATATTTTTCTATATTCACCTAAAATTCTACAATCATTAAACAGTCTTAAAAACCACTACAAGATATTTTAAACACAAATAGTTAAAAAAAGTATTTCATTTCATCAAATTCAAATTCCATAATTCAAAATTTTATGTTTTAGATGAAAATATTAAATAAAATGACAATTTTTTTTAGAAAATCCATATTTTAAAACATAATGCATTCATAGTCATATATCATATCAATTGATAATTAATTTATTATTTAGTTATTAGTTTATATATTTATGTATTTTAAAAATGGTCAATTTATTACAATACGCAACACTTGAAATGAAATTATTTAATAAATACTCTTTATAATATATATATCATTTTTAAATCATATTATATTAATTATTTATTTTCAAATCAATAAGTGTCCTCAATCCAACGAAATAATGAAATGTATATATCACACTTTATTACAATCCTTATATTCACTCAATATGTTTGGATTCATTTTTTTCCCTATGTTTCATGTAACATAAGCTATGAAAACTAGTATTATATGAAGGAGAATTACATATTGGAATTTAATGGCGTTATAGGTATGGAACATTAATGATTAAGTGTTATAATTCTATATTCACCTTGATTTTCCCACCTCTCAAAGAGATTACATTTGTTTTGTTCCCAAAATGTTATATGAGAGATATAAGTTATTATAAGATTACCAATCTAAAAAAAATATTATTAGATTCATTTTGAAGAGGGATTCAATGATGATCCCTATTGTTTTTATAGGTACTTAATTGTGTACATGGTAAAATATGATAACTTGTGTAAGAAACTAGTTCTTAGTTTTGAGGTACGAGCTTCTTCTTTTTCATTTACCTTAAGTGTTTTTAAGAAATATGGAAAATGGGGAAGACTCCTAAATTTTGGAACTACACACTGTGTACTTTTCCACATGCCGTGTACTTTTGGGTGTGTGGGGGATGAGTAAACGGGGCGTGTAGCCTTGTCGGCAACGAAGGGTGTAGGAACCAACTACACACCGTGTAGTGGTACATACATGCCGTGTAGTCAGTCGGTAGGCCAAAACAGTAAGGCGGTGGAGTAGCCGCCAGTTGGGCGACAGTACACACCATGTACTTAGAAGTACATGCCATGTACTCATGTCGACGGATGAACAGTGTGGCAGTGCCGCTAACGGAACAGTTAAATGAAAGAAGTACACTCCATGTACTCAGAAGTACACACCGTGTACTTTGTTTTTTCGGCTTAAAATAGGAAGTAGCCTCCTCATTTGGAAGAGGAGACATTTGATCCGATTTGGAGCCAAGGGAGGAGGTTGAACCTTTGAAGATCCACCAGGTGTTCGTCTGGAATCTGATTCCTTTTCAGACGAACTCGTTGGAACCGCACGGGTAATCCATCTCTTCTCCTGGAGTGTTTCTTACCAATTATTCTCCTAACGTAAGTTATTTATGATTGAATGGGTTTAGTTCTTCGTCAGATCTATGTCGTTCTTAGGCATTTTTTGAATCGTCATTCGGGTATAACGTTCATTGGTGTTTAAGGTGGGTGGCTTGGTGTTTAGTTTTCCAACTGCTGTATGTTTTGTGAATTTTAGTGGCAAGAACCAATGTTGGGGTGTCGTGTGGCTGAGGCCGTTGCTATATTAAACACCTATAATTGATTAGGTATTTAATTATGATATTAAAATGTTGGTTGGAATCATTGCTTGGATCCAGGACCATCCCGAGGGGTGCGTTCCTCTTTTTGGCTGATTGGCCAGGATACTCGAGGGTATGCCTTGTTTAAATTATTCATTAATTTTTCCTTGAGAGGAATTGTATTCAAATTGCATGTTTATATGTTGGCCGTGGCCCGGTTACTTATTCCTAAGAGAAGTGTTTTTCTTTAACCTGGGGGCGTGACAGTTTTATCCTGAGGGCAACGTTCTATTTCGCCTGTGGGCAACCTTTTTTTCCTGAGGGTTTGACGTCTATGCTTGAGGGCGACACTTCGTATGCCTGAGGGAGAGAATTCTATTACAATGCCTGAGGGCGAGATTTTGTATAGCCTAAGGGAGTGGTTCACTATATTAGCATGAGGGTGAGATTCTGGATGGCCTGAGGGCTCGGTGCTGTTGAGCATAGAACGATACTAAATTTAATAGATTAAATGAGTAATAAAATAGCAATTTAATTGTTAAATTAGTACTTTTCAGTACTGATTACTTTATTGCATTTTACTATGGCACACTGTTGTTGAATGCTTACATGCAGTTGGGAACATGCCTTTGGTGGGTGCACACTGGGAATTTATTTCTCACACCCTATTTGGGTTATGTTTTTGCCCCAAAAAAATTACGTTGCTGCAGGTGTAGATAGGGGAAAGAGTCCCTATACTCATACATGATTACTATTGATGAATGGGATGGCATGGGACCGAGCCTAGGCTCGCGATGCCACTGCCAGCTGTCTTGCCTTGTTTTGTTGTACTCTTCTTTTGGTTGTATCGTATTTATGTATAATATGTTCTGGCTGTTTTCATAGAACTCGAGACATGTAGCATCATCATTTATATACTGTTGTTTATATCCACTATTGTTTTTTATTTCACTTGTGTATGGTTTATTTCTTCCGCTATTTGTTGTATGTTTTATTTTGTATTCTGATGCGCTACACATTGACAAATGAGGGCATAGTTTCCCCACTATCAGACATGGGCCCTCGCTGCTGGTCGGTAGCCTCTCGCGTTTGGGGAAATGCGCTTGAGGTCACGTGGCAAACCGGATTCGGGGCACCCGTTGCATGGCACCCGGAACCGGGAAGTTACATATTGGTTTTTATATCCTTATAGTGACAAAATTGTAGAATATTTTGAATGTCAGAAAGTCCTGTGAAAGCCCAATGACATAGTTTAACATGTATATCCTCATATAAGTTTCAACAAGGTGATATTTAAGGATATAATATATAATAACATTTATTATGATATTATTTTTTATATTTTAAGGGTTTTTTAGGAATTTTATGGAGAAGTGATGGTATAAAGGAACGTTATAATTTCAACATTTAAGGGTGAATATAAATTTACATCTAATAAAAAATTCATTAATCATTATTTTGAGAACATACTTTTGTAAAAATTGAAAAATATAAAGAAAAAAGGATCTCAAAGATAATAATTCTCATTTATAGGTTTGGGAGTTTGATATCAAGGAAAATATATTTATTATATTTATTCTAATGATGTAATAAATTATAATGATTTAAATTCCCATAAATATAGTATTGGGTAGTGATTCCTATGAATAATTATTATTTTCATCTTATCATCGATCATGATACTATTAGTGTGGTGATTAAGACAAGATCTGATCATCATTTCAGAAAAAGTGTATTTCACCATGTGGAAATTTATTTTATAGAAGAACACTCAGTAGAAAATAAAAAATTTATTTATATAATTGTGGACTTGAATAATGATATTATAAAATGTAATAAAAATAAGGTCCAATAAAACCTACATAAAGAATATTCATATAAAGTGTGGAAAATATCCATGATGGAGAACCTAATGGTGAGAACTATCTCTATGATATTAAATTTTAATATAGGGTAAAATATAGGAATAAATGTAGCTCAAGGTTGAATTAAAAAGTTTTATATTTAAAGGAAATGTATTAAAAAGGATATCTAAGGTATTTCAAAAACCTATATTAACATGTATATTATTCCTCCTATGTAATAAGAATAATGTTCACAAAAAATTATTCAAATATAAAACAAGTTTAAATTAAACACACTTGATGTATTTATAAGGTATGACTCTCAGGATAGCATAGATAAAAAATGATAAAGTTATTGAATCATTGGATTCATCATAATTGTCTTTTTATAAGACTAATGTCTCAAATAATGCATAAAATTTTATTTAATGAAATCCCATGTGAGGAATAACTACATGATGTATTTTTTAACAGAATATTTTTTATTTTAAATTTTTTGAACATATGGTAGAAAACACTATCAATAGAGTAGGTGAAGTCACCAAAATAATATTCTCAATTCATATAGAAAATAGAAATATTTCTAGCAACAATAGAATATATTTCATGATTTCAAATAGGCATATCTTAGTACATGAAATCACAATAGAACTCATGAAATTTTTCAACAACTAAATATAATTTCATTCAGAGAGAATCCAAATCTAAAAGACTAAAAATAATTTTGTGGATAAATGGGACTTATATAGCTATGATAATGATGGATGAGCATGCGATTAATGATCCATAAAAGGTGAAAATGGTTAAGATGACTGTAATGGATATAAAATAGAAATAAAAAATAATGACTACAATTTTGTACATACTAGGGAAAATACATTCAATGATAGGATTCAAAGTAACCACCACTTTTCTCATGGATAAATATGAATCAATATGTGATATCATGAAATCAATATTAATATCAAATATAAATCTTTTCAATCCTTTATATATGATGTACTACAAATAGTATAAACCATGATTTAGTTTGAATATAGTACAACCTCATATAAATATTTTTTTAAATTCTTTATACCAATTTGAGAACTCATAAAATCATTTTTGGAATTTACCAAGTTGATCTACTCCTATATTAATATTTTTGGTAGTATTATGAAAGATAAACTATAATAATTAAGAGAGACTTGTTTTTTATGATATGAGAACGTGGTTTCATTTTGTTGTGTTTAGTGAATTCTTCTAAAATTAGAGAGTCATGACATTGAAATTGAATTCCTATGATATTTATTCTATACCTAGTTGTTTTTTCAAGTGATAATGAAATATATTGGTAGTTTTTAATGATTAATCAAAGGTGGTTTATCCATATTCTGGAAAGGATATACCTATTATGAATGGAATATTATAAATAACAAGTGTTTTGATACTCTTATCTTAATAAGTGATATAAATTGATTCATCTTGTTGAATATAACACTCACATGTAAGTTTTATTTTTTTCATTAATTGTTTTTTATATGTGTGTTTGAGATCATATGATTTTTTAAATAAAATAAAACCCTAAATATTTATTGTTTTGTGTATGTTAGTGGCATGGATTTATTTTAAATTATTGACATAAACTCTTGCTTCTTATAAATAGTTCTATCTTAGTAGATACACCATATTTTTATTCCATTATTATATTTTAAATATAGAATGTACAATATTTTAAAAATATTTAGAATAAATTATCTTTTCCCAAAAGGAAAAAATAAATAATTTTATTATTAAACAAGTGGTATCAAGGTTGAAGATAAACATATGGGGTTACACTAGTGGTAAATAGATCCCAATATTTCATAAAATTATCATTGAAAAAGGAATGTGTTTTGTATTAATCAAATGGTATAAAATTATGTTATAGGAATTTAGTATCAAAATGGGAAAATAATATGAATTTATATCTAAAAAAAGTGATTTTAATTTAAATTCACATAGATATATAATAAATAAATAAGGGGGATCATATTATCTCTAAATGTAGTTTAAAAGATTAATTATGCATGTGGAATTGAATGTGAAGTTGATACCAATATCAAATTTTTAGAAAAATATAAAGAAAAATAATGTATAAGAGTTGGAAAAAAATTAATATTATTATCAATAGGAGAGTAAATAAATATCATAAATTCAAACATATCCTTGAACCATTTTTGAGTGACACGTACGAGTTTTGATTATGGTGTAATTTAAAAAATTAATTAATGGAAGAAAATGTTTTATATAAAGGATGAGATTTTGATCTTTTTGTAACTAATGATGGAGATATTATAAATTTATGATGGTGATGTAAGGATTAGAATGCCATTATTATATAGATGACGTATATTATGGTTACCATTATACGGACATGACCTTAAACATTACATATATAAAGTATATATTTTAACTAGATTTCACTTCTTTACACTCCCAAATATCTTTTCGGTTTAGAGTTTTATAAAGGTAGGTCATTACTCAAAAATATCAACTTGAAATCATAAAAATTGGGAATCAATAAAACAATATCCATTTGGTCCAAAACATAAACTTTTTAACGCAAAATAACAACATGATTTCCTTGAAAAATATTCATACCATTTAACTTGAATACCTTGGTTCCCTTAAACATCATTATAACCTATGAAAAAATTTAAATACATGGGATGATCATAATAATAATTATGAGGGATATAAAAAAAGGAAATAAACCATTATTCTGTGACTAATTATAAATATATGAAATTATTTTCCAAAGACATACTTCTCACCCATATATAAATACTTTGTGAAACATAAGGTTTATATAAAACATTAAGAATCATATAAAAAAACTATAATGGTATCTTGGGGAATTAAATAATTTTATTTTAACCCTCATGGATAACTTATGATTTGTAACCCTCACGGTTACCTTACAATTTAACCCTAATGGAGACCTTATGGTGTAACCATCGTAGTTACACTTGGAGTAACCATACAACCAACATCCAAATTACACATAACCAATTCATTGAAGGGAGAATATATGTTCAATTCTTAATCATAAATAATTCTCACAAACCTAAACATAATCATTATATAATCATAATTTCATAAAAATAATGTTTTTGAATTTTGTAAAATATATTTTTAAAAGTGTATTTTTTAAGGAAAGTCCCTTAAAAATATCATAAAATTGATGTGATTAATTAATATAATGATTTTAATATGTGTATAAAATGTAAATAAATGTAATAAATAATAATATAAATAAAAATTCATCACAAAAATTATCATTATACCACATAATGAATAATGAATACTGTTAACTAAGGAATGAAAATTGGGTTAAGGATTCATTTACATTTGGTTCTTCATACTTAAAACTTATTTACAATTCTTGTATAATGGATAAAATAGTGTTATTAAAATTTTAATGAAAAATATTCTTGTCTATAAAACCTTATATTATCGTTCTTATCATCATTTAACAGATTTGATAATAATATTTTGTTATTTCCATTTTTTCGGGTGCGTGCTTTACCTGATTTCCATGGTTGGTTCATAAAGGAGCTTCTAGTCGAATGGAAGTGAAAATCCAGAAGTGGAATGAAATGGTTTCAGTATGTTTCTATAATATTAAATGACAACGCAAATAATTTTGGGTATATTTTATAAGGATGAATCATTATATAAATCATCAGTGATAAATGTTTAGATCATTTCGGTTTTTCTTCGATAATCACAAACATGTTTCATCATATTCCATTAAAATTATGAACATATGTTAATCCCAGAACATAATAGAGGTCATATAATAAACCTTAAAATCTATTTCAACCACTATAATGGGTTTACAACAAGATTTAAAGGAATTAAAGAAAATTTAAGTCACATCATCCATGATGTTGGTAAATCGACACATCACGAATGGTGTTTTTATATTTAGAATAAGAGGAAGAAGATAGGGAGAATAGAGATTAATTTTTCATAAAATTTTTTTTAAAAAAAATCATATAATAATATAAATTTAATTCTAATTGGATAAGGTGAGGATAAGAGAGTATATGAATAGAAAATAATTGGAAAGGAAACAGATGAAAATGAAAGAGGATCTTTACCTCTGGATATGTTGTTCTTGAGATCCTCCTTAAGACCTTTGGATTTGGGATTTTGGTGAGACCAATAGGTCTTGGATGTGGGGAAGATCCTAAGGAATGGGAATGGGAAGAATTTATATAATGATCAAATCTTGATATGTGTGAGAGGAAGAGGGGTGTGGGTGGTATTTATAGTGAAACTGAGGGGTTTTTTAATTAATTTCAAAGGACACCTCATTAGTGGTATTTTCAAGACCATGGGCATGTCCATGGTTCTACCCATGGTATTGGGAACTTGGGACACCTCATATAATATTCATATTCTCAATAGTTTACTAGAAATATTACATCATTATTACATTATTATGATGTCATTAGACACTCGAAAACATAAAACTGTATTTTTCCTACTCACTGAAAATACATCTATCTCAGAAAAATCCCAAATAATACTCAAACCCTTTTTTGACATGTATAAATCATTAATTAAGTCCATTTTTTGAATATATGTTTTTATATAGGATTAATTTAGTTTTTATATAAAATCATAATTTATTCGAAAAATAAAAAATTTTAAAACTATAACTCATTTTATATCACCTTGAAAAATTAATCATGATCTCATTGTATTACAACCTTGAGAAGATAAAATAATAATACAATTTACCATTTAAAAGGGTCATATTTCGATTCATATTAATATTAATAATGGTATGTTACTATTCATATAAAACAAGTTGGTTCTATCAGACTCCAAATAACTTACTGATCACAATGGTAGATGTCCATTTTTTAAAATTCAAATCATAGAAGCTAAAATTTTTTGTTTAAAGTGTGGTTTTTAACTATCTCCTTAAAAATGTATCATTATGTAGAGAATTAGTGTTTCATGCCTTTCAATTTAATTTTTTTTTCAAACCTTATGGTGTTACATTCTCCCCACATTCTGTAAATTACATCCTCACAATTTTATTTACATATTAAACAAGTGAGGTTTCCTTTACCTAGTCACATTTTCAAATTCCCGTGTCACTTATTCAACCATGTGGTTTCTCCCCAAAACCATTACATGAAGGATTTCCATATTATACATTACTTTTTCTCTTTGATCAATAATCGGTATATTTTTCTATTCATAAGAAATGTTTTCTTCCAACTGAACTACTTCTGGGATCAAAACATGAGATGAATTTTGCACATACTATCTCAATATAGAAACATGAAAAACATTGTGTGCCTAAGATAAACTCAAAGGATAAGCTACTCAGAAGGAAACTGGTCCAAATTTCTCAAAGATTTTATATGGCCCAATAAACCGTGGACATATCATTAATTTCTTACCAAAACTCATAACACTTTTCCAGGGTGAGATTTTAACAAAAACATGATCACCTACCTAAAATAAATACACATTCCTTTAATTATCTCTATAACTTTTCTTCCTACTCTATGATGCCCTCATGTGTTTCTAGATCATCATCACTTCTTTAGCCACTTCCTCTATAAATTGTTGACCCATCAACTTTCTTTCCCTAACTTTATCTCAAAAAGTTGGAGTTTGGCACCCCTTCACATATAATTCCCTAAAAAGTTCAATATATATAATGGAATGAAAAATGATATTATAAGAAAATTCAACTAAATAAATATGATGATCCAAAATTCCATAATAATTCATTGAACAAGCTTGAATCATATCCTCCAAATTATGAATCATCTATTTTGACTGCCCATCTGATTGAGGATGAAAAGATATACCCAAATTTAATTCCATTCCCAATGAATTATGAAGGCCTTTACAAAAGTTAGAAGTGAACCTAGGATAACGGTCAGTTACAATGTAAATAGAAACTTCATTTAACCTAACAATCTCTTTGAGGTATAGTCGATAAAGTTGACCCAAATACATAGTATCTCTAATAGAATGGATATTATAATATTTAGTCAATAAATAAACAATAACCCATATTTCATTGTTACCTAAAGACATCTTTGGTAGTACCGCAATGAATTCGGTGGATATATTTTCCCATTTCAACATTGGAACTGGTAAAAGATTAAGCATCCCCTTCAATAATTTCATCTCTGATTTAACTTTATGACATGTTAATTGTTTCATTGTAAAATATTCAACATCTTTTTTCATTCCATCACACTATTAATACTCCTAAAGGTCTCTATACATATTGTTAATGCCAAGATGAACTAAAAATAGATAAATATGAGTTCCACACAAGAACTCTTTCTTCATTTGAGAATCACAAGGCACAACCAATATTTTTCAAAATCTGAAAACACGATCATTATCAATATTGAATTCTATAAACATAACAATTTTAACCAATTAAACCTTTTTTAGTAACTCCATGTCTTCCTTATGTGCTTTTATTATTTTTTTTGACAAATATGACTTCACTAAAAACTGAAACAAAACGGATAAACTTCCTCCACCAACAACTTCCAATCCAAAATTCATTAAATCATTAATCAAAGGGTCTTGTTCTAAATGTTAAATCGTTAATGATACATGTTTTTTTTTCAGCTCAAGGCATCTACCACTTTGTTTTCTTTAGTATGAAGGTAATTGATAGCGTAATAATAATTGTTTATCAATTCAATCCATCCTCTTTACCTCATGTTTAATTTCTTTTGAGTGAATATATACTTAAAACATTTATGGACGTCATATATTTCACATTTTCCACTATATAAGTGACACATCCAATTTTTTTAAGAAAAAACTGCATCAGCTAATTCCAAATCAAGTGTGGGATAATTTAACTCATGATGTTTTAGTTTTATTCCAATATAAGAAATTACCTGATCATTCTGTATCATAAAACAACCGGGTCCTTTAATTAAGTATCACTATAGATGAAAAAATGTCGTTTCATTAAGGTATGTTCATAACTAGAGAATTCACCAACCTTCTTTTCAATTCATTATAACAGGCAATACATTCTTTTGTCCAGATGGATTTACCTTTTTTTAGTTAACTTAGATAGTGGAATCGATAATCATGTAAATTTTTTAACAAACCACTGATAATTGACTTCCAAACAAATAAAACTACTAATTTCAGTTATATTTGTGGGTCTTGTCCATTTTTCAACAACTTTAATTTTAGTACGATCAATAGTTATTCCATCCTAAAAAACAACATGACCTTGGAAAGAAATGTTCTATAACCAAATTTCACACTTAATGAATTAGGAATACAATTTCTTTTTTTAGGGTTTTCAAAACAACCCTTATATGTTTCTCATTCTTCTCTTTACTTCTATAATATATAAAAATTTCATCAATAAACACAACCAAAAACATATCATAGAACTCATTAAATATTCTATTTATAAGATCCATGAATACATGAGGTGCATTATTTAACCCAAACAACATTGCAAAAAATTTATATTGAATATATATAGTTTTAAAATCAATTTTTGGAATGTAATACTCCTTCACCTTGAAGTGATGGTACCTGGATCTCAAGTCAATCTTGGAAAATACTGCGCTCCCTAAGGATGATAAAACCAGTCATCGATGTGAGTCCAATGGTACTTATTCTTAATATTATTGTTAGTCAAGGCTCTATAATCAATGAAAAGTCTCGTGGAACCATATATATCTTAAAAAAATATGATCTCCCTATATTGAAGTTCTTAGACTAATGAAGCCTTTATTAAGAAACTGAAGCAACACATTTTTCAATTAAATAAGTTGCGTTTGAGAAATTAGATAAGGGCTATTTGAAATTGGATTAGAATTAGAAACTATGTCAATTGTGATTTCAACTCCCCAATCAGGAATAACACTAGGTAACTTAGCAAGAAATTCAAGGTATTTATTTACCACTAGAACATCATTAATATAAATAGATCCCTTATTTTAAAAAAAATATCAAGATAACTTTCATTTCTATATATCAACACTTTCTCAGCTTCCTTAAGGTTATGAATTGTATGAGTTTGTTATTGTATACAAACTGAAACTTTATTTGAAAGACAACTTATTTATCTCTACAATAAATCTTAGCATGATAAATAGGAAGCAAACCCATACCAAAAATTTCATCAAACTATACTAAGGTAAAAACACGGTTTTCGGATAATTTCTTTTCACAAACAATAATAAAAATATTCTTAAAATGATTTTTTTGTAACATTTCCCCCTAGTTTTTAACCATATATTAAGGTCTCGTTTATTGAGGTGATATTTACAAATTACCAGAGAATTTCTCAAAAATAAAGGAATGTGTTGACTCCCTATAAAATAAGACATTAGGAAAATCTGAGTAAATAAAAAAAGTACTTAATTCCACTTCATTCGATGGCCCTACATTTACTGATGTTGTTTCAAAAGATCTCACTAATACATTATACTTATACTCTTGCTACATTCCATCACTTGGATCATTCTTTGGGTAGAAATTTTCATAAAGTCCCATCTCACGACTTTTGAAACAGTTTATAGTTTTCGTACATGAATTGATCTTAAGATAATTTTCATTAAAATATTGGGCTATATGTCTAAACATACCACATTGAAAAAACTTCCTAGTTTTGGTAAGGCATTCCCCAGGGTTCTTTTTACTACCCCTTTAACAAATGGGAAACTAGAATCTCTTACCATAAGATTTCATTGATTTATTCTTACCTATAACTTTCCATATGGTCATCTTCTTATATTAGTCTTAAAACTACAAGTGATTATCATTAAACTACATTTCTACCCTCTCAGCACATCAAAAACGTTCTTCCTATTTTTTTAATTCTCGAGAGGCCAATTCCCTTCAGTATTGTGGCTTCAATCTTGAGTAAAAGTGATTGATTTTTCTATCAACATACTAAATAAAATTTGGAAAATACATTTCTAGTTGGGTGATGTTTTCATCATAAATGAACATTTAATCTTCTTATATTTCCTTCAATTCAAGGATTTACTTCTACATCATAAGTTTAACCACCTTAGGGAAATATATTTGAAGGAAAATACCATTAAATTAATCTCACTCTAAGGCATCAACATTCTATCTATACCAGATATTATTGACCATTGAACACCACTAATATGCTTCACCATAAAATTGATAAATGAAAATACAAAAATTTTCATTATCTGAACATCCTATAACATCAAATATCTTTTCAAGGGATTTTATCCATGTTTCAGCTGCTACTAGGTCTGAAAATCCACTAAAATATAGAGGGTATTGCCTCATAAAATCTTCAACAATCCTCATGTTCCATTGCGGTAGATCTATTTTTTCACATGAATGGATGAAACTTCCATTTATTCCTTATTTCATCTGATCCATTACTATCAAAAACTGCCCAGTTCCAATTCCCACCATTCCAGGTTATGTATTCAGAAATATATCAGTCTCTCAGTGCCTTCAAACTTCAAGTTCCTTATTTCTTCTATGGAAACCCATTCTGAACAGACATATATTAGATGAAGCAACATGGTAATATTTAAATACTATACCATTTAAACATAAACATAATGTAAATAATCATTTATGTAATTCTGTTAACATCTTACTAACTCCTAAAGTTATCTAAACCATGCTCTAATACCAACTATAATAACCCGTCCTTAAACATTACATAATCTATCTATTTCAACAAGATTTAACTTTTAACATTCTCAATGATCATTTCGGTTTAAAATTTTATAATGTTAGTAAATTACTCAAAAATATCATCCCAAAAGCATAAAAAGTTGGTATCATTAAGACAATATCCATTTCTTTCAAAATATTAAATTTTTAATACAAAATAACAAGATGATTTCTCTGATAAATATTCATAACATTTAACATGACATCCATATTTCTCTTACACATCCTTATAGCCTATGAAAAACATTTAAAAACATGGGATGAGCATAAAAATGCTATTAATTGATATAAAAATAAGGAATTAAACCAGTAGTCCTTGATTACTTATACGCAGATGAAATCATTTCACAAAGACATGCTTCCCACCCATATATAATTACATTGTGGAACATGAGATATGCCTAAAACATTAAGGATCAATTATATAAAACCATAAAGGTATATTTGGAAATTAATTACATATATTTCACCCTCATTTATACCTTATGATTTGTAACCGTGATGTGTAGCTTACAATGTAACCATCATGACTACCTTATGGTGTAAACATCGTTGTTACACTTTGAGTAATCATTCAAATTAACTACAAATTACATGTAACTAATTAATTTGAGAGATATATTGGTTCCAAACTTCATCATAAAAAATTATAAATAACCATAACATAATCATTAAACATTTATAATTTCATAAAAACACTGTTTTTGAATTTCGTAATATATAATTTTAAAAGAGGATTTTTAAAATATTATCCCATAAAAATATCATATAATTGATCTCGGAAATTAATAGAATGAAAGTAATATGTTTATAAACTATAAATACAAATAGTAAAACATAATTAAAAAAAATTCATCACAAAAATTATCTTAATATTGCATAATGAATAATGTACAAGGTTAACCCAAAGAATGTAAATTGGGTTAAGGATTCTGTTTCCTCGGGTTTTTCTTACTTAAAACATGTTTAAAACTCATTTATAATGGTTAAAAGAGTGTTATTGATATTTTAAATAAACATATTCATGATTATGAAACCTTATATGATCATTTTATAACATTATTTCACCCATTTATTAATAATATTTTGTTATTTCCATTGTTTCTGGTGTGTGCTTCACATGATTTCCAAAGTTAGTTCACAAAGGATTTTCTTTTTGAATGGAAGATAAACTCCAGAAGTGTAATGAAATGGTGTCATTATTTTTCTAGAATATTAAATTATTCCATAAATAATTTTGGTTATATGGTATGATGATGAATCATTAGATTAATCATTAGAGATATTTGTTTACATCATTTTGGTGGTTCTTCGATAATCAAGAACTTGTTTCGTCATATACTATTAATATTATGAATATAAGTAAATTAAAAATAATAATAGAGGTTATATAATACAATTTAATATATATTTCTACCATTAAATATTTTTACAACCATCTATGATGGAATTAATGGTAATGGAAGACACATCGTCCATGATGTTGGTAAATCAACCCATCACGGACAATGTTGTTATTTTTCGAATATGAGGAAGAGTAAAGGAATAATGATGATGAATTTCTCCATTAACATGATAAAAATACATAATATATATAATAATGGATATTTCATGGCTGTTGGATAAGGGGAGGTGAAGAGAGTATAAGAAAAGAAATGAGTTGACAAGAAAACACAAGAAAACGAAAGTGGATCTTTACCTCTTGATCACTTCTCCTAGAGATCCTCCTTAAGGTATTTGGTTTTGGATATTTAGTGAGACCATAAGGTGTCGAACGTGGGTAAGATCTTTGGGAAGGGTATTTGGTTAGATTTATACAATTCTCAAATATTGAGAGCTGTGATATGTAGATGAGGTTGAGGGTGGTATTTATAGTGGAAGTGAGAGGGTTTTTAATTAATTTCATAGGACACCTCATTAGAGGTATTTGAAAAACCATTGGATTTCCTAGGTCTTTCCTACAGTATTAGACACTTGGGACACCCCATATCATATTTTAATCCTTAATATTTAACCATAATGATTACATCATTATTATGTCATTATGATGTTCTTAAACATCTGAAAATATAAAACTGTATTTTTACTATTCATAAAAAATTCATCACTCAAAAAAATCCAAAAAAACACACTAAGAATTTTTTGACCTGTATAATTCAAAAATTAACTCAATTTTTTGAAAGTTGTTTTTTAAATATTATAAGTTAAATTTTTACGTAAAATCATAATTTATTCAAATAATACAATTTTCAAAACTATAACTAATTTTATATTACCTTAAAAAATTAATCAATATTTCATTATCTTATTACCCTAATAAAATTAAATAATAATAAAATTTAATATTCATAAGGGTTGTATTACTATTCATAAGGGTTTGTAACTATTCACCAAAATACAAGTTTGTTCTATCAGACTCCAAATAACTTACTGATCACAATCATATATGTCTATTTTTTGAAATTATAATCATAGATGTAGAAAAATTATGTTTAATGGAAATTTTATAACTATCTCTTTAAAAAAAATCATTATGTAGAGACTAGTATTTCATGAATTTCAATTTATTTTTTTTTCAAAACTGTGGGGTGTTACAACCATACAAATGGGAACTATATTTGGTTTTTTAATGATGCCTAAGAATATAATACATTTAATTGGAAGTTATGGGATGATCATATCATATCTGGTAAATAATTTATGGGTCCAATAAATTGGATAAATACATAATGTTTTTAAAAAATATAGAATCTACCATGATATATTTATATATAGAAAGGTTATTAATATAAGGGATCATTATTTAGAGTTTGATTATGAATTTGACATTTGATAAAGTTATGATATGTATCTCATTCTTAATTCATGTATACTACCTAACTGGTGGATTTATGATCATATATCACATATATTTCCAAATGATATAAGTTATTTGGTGAATAAACAAGTTCATTGAGAAAAAATCTTGACTACATAATATTCTTATTTTTTGTGATATTAGGAGAATATATATATATATATATATATGTATAATCAAATGTTATGATAATGATATAGTGGTTTTTCCTTGGGGTAGTATACAATGCTGAAAAATATTTTAGTTATAGAAAACCATAATTCTATATTAGATTAACTCAATATAATCATTGATATCTACACCAAAGGATAATAGTTATTTTTTAAATATATTCTTCACCATCCTTATCAAATGATTATGAAATTATTTTATTTCATAAATAAGGAATAAAACTTCAAGGGATCTAATGTATGAAAAATACAAAATTCTTGATACCCATGTGAGATTTAAAAAAAATGTTATTTTAGAATAATAAATATTATATATGATACTAGATTTTTATTCTTGATAAAAAAATTCACACAATGATGATATCCATAATATAATGAAATCTATAAATTAATAAAAATGATGAATTGGATACTATGGAATTATCCCACACCATAGTGTGAAGTAGAGAGAAGTAGGAAACAACCAAGAATTTGATAAATTTAGGGAATCATGTACGGAACATTAATCACACCACATCTTGTGTTGTTTTAAAAGTATATTACCATGATATAGTGGCTTCATTATAGAAGATATGATTATAGTATAAATCTGAATTGCATATGGATTGTAGTTTGAGGGAATAATACTATTAAGAAGAGTGTTCTGTTGCACTTTGTTTATGATCATAGGAGATTTTATAGAATTTCAGATAAATGTGATGGGATCCTCAAGGCAATTTAAATTTTATTTCTAGAGTATTTTCTATAAGTAGATATTCATAAGATATCATGGCATAGAGGAGGGATTCACATTACAAAAACGAAATATTTGATGTAGATCACATATAATAGAGAGTGTCACACCATGATCTGGTTTTTTCTAAAATGACTTTAAGATTCTTCTTAAATCTGGATAGGGGAAGATTATGATTTATATTTAGTGAATTTATATGACCTAATTAGATATATATAATAACTTTTATAAATAAAATACATTTGGAAAGATCTTGAAGTTATAAATGAATTATGGTTAAATCCCCACAATTTAATATAATGTTAAACACTTATATTGATTCCTTAAAATAGTTTATAATAGTTTTGGATAAGGGGAAGAATTCGTCCAAATGGAATATCTAGATTGATGATGTATGGAGGGATATTGATTATTGAGTTCTATTTATCATATTTTGTTAGGTAATGGATATTAGGATTGTATAAGAATAAGGATTGCCACTTATAGATAATGAAATTGTAAATAGATAATAATAAAATTAATCATTCTATGGAATTATTGTATAATTGTTGGAGTTTATTTATTTTGTGATCATTTCATTAAAAAAAATATTCCCTCCATCATAGAAGAGTTTATTACATATAGTAATGAAGGGTAAGTGTAAAGAGAATGAGGATACACTTCGAGCATCAAATCATTACATTATGGCCTAGCATAATAATTTTGAATTAAAAATAATTATGATATTTTCATGTCTAAAATAAGAAATTTTATTCATTTAAATAAATTCTGATTGTGGATTTTGATTCATTAACACCTCATTATATGTTTCTTGATAGATTAGCCATTAGTTTTCTATCATGTAAAATCCATGTATTATTGGGATTTTTGTTCCTGAATATGTGGTTCATATTTCAAGGGATTGGTGATGATGGAAATTGAGATTGATTGTTTTTATACATTTATGTGATGAAAATTTATATAGGAAATGGAATTCCAAGAGGGAATTTTTTAATTGGGTGTGCACAATGTTCTACCCTTATTAAGGTGTTAAAATTAATATTTCTAAAAAATAATATTTTATAGAAATTAATTATTTTGATGGATATTATTATGTATTCCATGAAAATTAATTATACAATATGTATGAAATTAAACTATGTAGTTTATTTATTACCACTTAACTATATAAAGAACAATAATATAGTACTTGTCACATGATGTTAAATGGGAAAACACATTGGTCATTACCAGATAACCATAAAAGGTATTAATATAATAATTCATGTAAGATATCAAACAAAATTTTATACTCACTTATATAGCCTAAATATTAACAACCATTATCAAGAATTGGTTTCATGTCAGGATTATTTGGATATAAATGGAATTTTATTCCATCTCTTTCAGCATTAATTTTTTCACATTTTTTCGAGAATCAGTGAAACACCATCACGTGTTTTTATAAATAATAACATTAAACCATGTATATTTTTAAAATTCCTAATATATATACGAATGATTCTATCTAGATGTTCTATCCCAATATTTTAACATCACCTAGTACTTTATTCCTCTTATGACATCATTAAATTCTATTTCACCATCCAATAATATAACATCACTAAATCTAAACTCCCGTATCTAGTTATAAAAAAAATAATCAGTAATTTTATTCCATCGATGCTGATAGAGAAGAACCAATTTCAACCATCTAAAAAATACTATAACATACAAAATATTATATAACTTATATACCCAAGTTTGTTTTATGGTTAGAGTTTTAGAAAATTTTGATGTACTCTTACATAAAATTATAATTATATTAAAATGAGTGTTTTTTACAATATACCCATCTTTTCTTATTAGAAAATAAGTCATCAAAATATACTAAAAATTTCTCCAAATATGAAAAACATTTCTTTTGACATCATTATTCATAAACTAAATAAAATAAAAGAACATAATAAGGGTGGGTGCAAACACTCAATAAGGGTAAGCATAATAATTAATAATTCAATTTCACCAGTGAGAATAACATGAGAATAAGGGTTTGATTATATAGTTAATTTGTATAATAATAACATAAGATAATTCATTCCAATAAGAACATGAATTATAATTCATGAAACAGGGAATATATATTCTATATAAAACAAGAGTCATATAATTAAACAATCATGATCTATGTGAAAAAAAATTATTCAAAAAAGGATATATTAGAACAAGATGTAAAAATTATGAAAACTTGTTGGTAACATAGAAAATAATTTTCATATTAATCTTAAAATCACTCTTATAAATTTAATAACATACCTAAAAAATTATAAAAATATCTTACAAGAAAAATATGATCGGTGAATTCTGCCCCTTTTCCCAATGATTTAACGATATATATTGGTCTCACCAGTAATTGGCTTATAATGGAACCACATATCTATGATTTATAATTTACTCAACCACAATCATAAAAAAATTAAAATATCCATAAAAATAAATAAGTAAATTGAGCTTTTATTTCATCATATAACTCTTTTAAACAACTTTTATTCCATTCACATCATTATTAACTAGTGCAAAAGGTATAGGTTCCATGAAAATATATTTGAAGAAATTATAATCCAAGTAAAAAAATATTTAGGATGGTATCATTAGATCATGTCCCTAGTTTATTTTAAATAATATCAAGGTTATTAAACTTTTGTGAATAGAAATACCATTAAAATATAATAAAATATCATTATAAAAAAGACACATTTCAATTTGAAAATCACGTAAATATTCTAAAAAATCAAAAAAATTCATGAAAATACTTGTCATTGTATTTGAAGTTGAAAAATTATAAATTATTATTCAATTAAAATAAAATTAATTATAGTGTTAAAATCCATTCATGATTTAAATACTAAAAATAAACATTCTATTAAAAAATTTATAAAGATAGTCAAAAGAGACTAATGTGGAACACATTAAGTAATATCATTTTCAAATATATAAAAATAATTTAAAATTTAATATAAAATAACATTAGTAAATTATTAATATTTGGGTAATAAAATTCTAAAAATCATTTTAGAATGCACGGTGAAAGACATGGATTCCAGATCAATAAGAAGATACTGGATTGGTTTACTTATAAATGGCATTTTGTTGATTATTTAATAAACATGGTAGGAAAATAAATTTAAAAATTACAAAAATAGTCATAAGAAGTCTAGGGGAAATAATATTTTGTTCAGGAAAATAATATCATATTATTTTCTCAAAGAAAACATAAATATAAAAAATCTATAAAAGAAATGAGATTGTAATATAAAACATTTACAGCTTTGGTAACATTAAAAATCAAAATTCATTGAATGAATGAATATTATATGGATATATAAATCCCATTAATATAATGAAGTAATATATCTAAATTCATTCATGATTTATTAATTAAACCATGTTAGGAAATCATGATGTGCGACATGAAATACGTCCCAGGAAAAGGAGATTGAGAAACGAGAATCCCTTACAAAGATCATAATATTTGTTGTGATAATTAATCTCTGAAGTGATTGTGTGAAAATAAAAAAAAATGCACGTAAAATACATAAAAGTACAAAATAAAATATTTTAGTGACCAATTTACCCATATTCAAGGCATAACAATTTCAATGATGTCTAATTATAAGACAATAAATAGAAATTGAGTTATAAAACACCGTACAACTTGGTAACATTGATTTCATAATTGTTTGGATGAAATAATTAAAATTGTAGCATAAATTATCATGAATTATGATGGATTAATTATATAAAATCTATAAATGGTTGTATATAAACCATATTAAATAAATTTTGTGCATAACATTAAAACATTCCTCAATAAATAGAAATTAAGATCAAATCCCATACATCGAGTCAATACTTTCCTTGTATGACCATTAACACTTATATAAAATATATATATAAATAAATTTAATTATTATAAAAATTTTCATGCATTAATCCATAATCCATAAATATTTTATTTTTTTATTTTAAAGACAAATTTAATTACTTAATTAGGTAAGTCCAAGTCCGGTACTTTGAATACATTCTGTTCATAATATGAAAATTAACTTGGTGTGTTGACCATGGAAAAATAGGTCATTATTTCATAATATATATAATAGTAACCATGAAATAATTATATTATTTATAAATTATTGATTAATTTAATTCCAACAATTGATTGTGGTTAGGAAAACTGAATTACATTGCAATCAGAGACACAAGAGGACATTTGTATGAATGTGTGGTGATTCAATTTTTTAAAAAACAAGAGAGAAATAAGGTAAGTATTATTTTATATTTATATAATTTTTATTATATCATATATATCATATTATTGTTTTCCAAACATTACATTTACTTTCCATGGGATGTGGTGATGAAAAAAACACATCGCTCTGTAGAAGTTTTAATCCATATGTATAGATGAATGATATGTTCATTTTCAAATGGATTGAATGGTATGAATATATATGAAATATAATATTTAAAAAAATTAAATATGTTAATAATATTATATATTTTCATAAATACATTATTATAACCATCCATGACATGTGAAGATTGAAAATGAATTACATCGGTTTACATGGTGGTATTCTACCATACACATGAATGATGGTTTCATTTACCATTTAATGCATGAATAAGAAGGGTTAAGGAAAATAAACTAACATAATAAAATATCATTATATGTTATATACAGATGGTATTATATCATAATGATTATAATAAATTTTAAGGTGTTATATGATGAAATGAAACAAAAACATTAGTTTCAAAACTGTACTTCTCCATCAGAAAACCTCCTCTTCATTACATGTTAAGCCACAAAATGTTTGTATCATACCACAAATATGAACTCTATAACATTTTTAGGTTTATTAGGAATTTATTTTGGTAGTTATTTTACAATATATATTGATATTAATGTGTGATGAATATAAGAGATTAGGTGGAAATTTATTAGTTATGGGAGAGGTAATTGGTTAATTTTATAAATTATTAAATTCATATAAATAAATATTCATAATATTGTGGCTCAAAATTGTTATAATCCAAATATATGATTTTTTTAGTCTAAATAATCTTTTTATATAATTTTAGGACATTTTTAGGTGATTTTTTATCCTTTATCTATTTATTTTAACCACTAGTGAACCCTTTCGAGGATTACCGCCATATCAATGTTTTTTACAATTTAGGTCTTAATATTTTTACTATTAAAGGAAAATTTTCCCCTAAATGTACTTTCTTTGATATCCAAAACCCTAAAACATTCACTTTTTTGAATATAGAATTTTTAGGAATTTTAAATCATTTGAATTGTTTTTTATTATATGTTATTCTTAATTTTTTTTGGAACTATTCATTTCATTTGAACATAAATACATCAATATAACAATGTAATATAAATATAAAATTAAATATATTCATAATATGTATTATTCATTTATAAAACTCATGTAACACTATTAGTCACCCACAAAAAAAATTATTGTTTTTAAAATCATTTTCTTCATTTTCAAATACTTTCACAAACTCTATGTTAGTGTTTTGTATGAACTTAGTGTAATTATTTCATCACTAAAAAACAAAATATGTAACTCCCCGACCCCAGTTACCCAGAGTCGGTGCATTATTTTAATACATTGTCATGATTATAAGGAATCAAGTCATGAAGGACCGATCAGTTTAGCAGTCTTGGAAAATAGATTACAAACATTAACATTACATTACAATTTCAATCATAAAAAATAGTATAAATAGTTCCTTGAGAACTCCATTATTATATTTAGCTTAACCTTTCATATCAATCATAATACACTTCTTTGAATCCTAGGAGAAATAAAACATAGAAAGGGCTGATCTCAAATGCTCAGTAAGGGTAAGAAATACAGCGGAAAATTACATAAATATTAAGCATGGTGAATAATTGAAACCACATGCCTTTAGTAATAATAAACATGAATACTTTTATGGAATTAATATGAGTTGAGTAAATAATTCCATAATAAAACATAATCATGGGTATTCTACTAGTCGAATGAACACATGAACCATCAATATTATTTCCATAATGAGGGACTGTATAATGCCATACATTTTAAAACATTTTGTCAAGGCCTCAACCAAGAATTATAAAATGATTAAGGCCTTGGCCAAAACAATAAATTAAATTGGGAAAAGGCCTCGGCCATTTCCATGTCTAGTTTTCTCATGAGACCTACCAATGCATCGAGGAGCTAGAGTGGGCTCCACCCGTCACTTACTATGTCCAATACATTCCTCATATGAAAAGGTCGAAATATAAGATAAACATTCATATAATAACTTGGATAGGAAATTTCAATACATTAACCATAAACCATGAATTGTATAAAAATAACACATCCTTAGTCAAACATATCACAAAACCTTCAATACAATATAGATGTTTTTTATCCTAATAAATCAACTTCAAAACAAGTTTAAAATCCATTAAAGGATTTGACCTAGATGGAAATGATTTGTAAAACTCTTTTATTGGAATATCCCTTTTCATGAAAACATTTAAAAGGCACACAATTTTGAAAGGAAGGCATTTAAAATCATTTTTGAATAAATGTATCCCATAACACTTTGAAACATTTTAAAGTAATTTACATTTTAAAACATTCATGTCCCTTTAAATAAATCCTTAAAACCATTTTTCAAACATCGAAATTAATGATAATGGTTTTGAAAAATAAATCTTTAAAACATTTATAATTATGATTACATAGATGAAATCAAAACTATTTGAGAGGAATATATCTTTTTTTGAAATCATTTAAGAGTCACATAATTATAAAAGAAAACATTTACTTTGAAAATATTCTTATAATATTGTAAGGGAATCTTTGAAAATTTTATAATGGTGGAAAATAGCCGCACCCGCCGTATAAGATAAAAAAAGACATTCTTACCTTAATTTTTTCGAAAATGTTAAAAAGGACCTTGTTTGGAAAATGACGAAAAGATTCATTTCAAACCATTTTAAAAAAAGTCAAAAAAGGGTATAAATTTCCTTAACCCATAGTCTTTAAAATAGAAAGAATTATTTGAAATACATTTTTAAGAATCATGGATGTGGGTGATAAAGACGTCCCAGTAGATAATTACATATAAACAACCTCATATAATGAAGAGATTGTGAAATAAACCCTTACCAATTTGGTAACATACAAAACATACACCCCATGAAAGAGATATCATACAATGAATATGTAAATACAAATAAATTAAAGTTTATTTTACAAAGAATACAATTATGGGCAGTACATACACCACACAAAAGGTAATATTGGAAATATGGCACGAATCTCACAGGAATATAGAGTGAGATGAAAACCCCTTACCTTGCACTTTTCTTTAGTCGAGGGTACTTTTAACGTCCTGTATGAAGTCTATAGTATGTTATTAAATTTTACCATAACAATATTAGTATTTATGATATCATAAATTATTCATTTATGAATTTATAATACCCATTTAATAATAATATCCATGTTATATTAATATCTCGGGTAATAATCGCATTCTTTATCATACGTGTTCTAACTTGTTACTCTTGATTGTATTACTTAGATTATGATTTAAATAATTCCAGAATATAAAACATGATTTATATATCATATATATTTAGAATATAAATATGTATAAAAGTCATATATATGAAATGGAAAATACCATTTATGGAGACGGTAGTCCGTACGTATGCATAAACGATGTTTCAGTTTTCATATAGTATTGAACAGGAGTAAGGTAATAAGATATATTTAAGTACATAAATACTTATATATATAAATATCTATATCTCCAGTAGCATTATTATTTAATATATTATATTCTTATTATTAATATGTATTTTTATAATCGTCGATGAATGGTGAACATAGAAATGAATCGCATCGCGTCGTGGAGACGGTATACCGTACGTACGCACGAGCAAAAATATCATTATTTCGATATTAAAATAATATATAATTGGACATTATGTCATATATACAAAATCATTATCATATTATATTTATTTTTTACATCAAATACAGATCATTATTATAACCATCCAAATAATAATGGATGGAATAACAATTACACCATGACGTGGAGACGGTATGTCGTATGTACGCACATATGGTGACATGTCATTCAAAGGATAGATAGAATACTGAATATGGTTGTACCATATTTATAATAACATCACAGTATATAGAAGATACTGAAGTTATTATTTTAGAATGTAAATAACAAAGAAAGAGGAAGTTGAAGAAGAAAGGAGCTTGAAAGGGGGTGGTGAAAACATTATCTCTTCTTCGGGTTCTTCCTTTTGATATGATCAAAAGGGATCCATATTTTGGTTTTATGACTAAAGGAATGCCTCAAGCATGAAGTGTGGGGATTTTAGAGGATAATTGGTTAGGTTTTGGCCGAACCAAAAGGCTTTTAAGGTATGAATAATTGGTTATAAGTGGTGTCCTTTTATAAGGGGGAATAGGGGCTCTTTAAGAAATACTTAGAGTATTAATTTATAATAAATTAATATTAGGTTTCTAATGTCTCCAAAGTGTATTATTTAAATTATAAGATGGTTATGGGTATAAATATTTTCATACAATAGATTTTATACAGTTTTGGGTCACTATTTTAACCTTATTGTTTAGTTTTAACTCTTAGTTAATTAGTTTGACACTTACCATGTCACTTTGTATTTTTTTATTATATAGTAAATTAACTTACTATAAACTTCAAGAGACACCCAAATTGTCCATTAATGATAAACCTATAATTATCTAATTCCTTTGGCCGAACCTTAGATTTTTAGGAATAGAATATCAATTAATTATATAAGATTTGAATTAAAATACTCATTTATGTCAATTTTGACAATACTTAATAATTGATTTTTGTTAAAGTATTAAAATAATTATTAATTCAAAAAAAATAATTTAAGAAATCCTAACATGTCATATTTACCAATAAAATTATTTTATGGCATCAAAACATTAATTTATATTTATTTTTACATTTATAATACTAATTATTTGATTCTTTCATTAATAAGGAAAATAATGCATCATTGTTGTGTCATAAATAAATTTAATTATTAAATGTATAAAAATTTTAAATAAAATAGTATTATGTAGGAAATATTTTTATCTTTCTAATGAATCTTTATAGTCGAAAATTTAACAAATATATGTAGAATTTTTGTTCACAAAAGATATATGTTTAAGGCATTTTTGTTGTTACTTTAACTTAATTAATACAAAGTGTCATTATCACTTACAAGTGGATCCATGGGGTCCCAAAATCGACCCAAAGATTCCCATGGTCGGATATGAATCAAAAGGTAGGGTTAGGACACGTTTTAGGGTAATTTATTACTATTATAATATTATTTGTTTACCCTTATTTAGCGGATTTACCCTTTAACCATGGTAAATAAAATATTTACCGAAGTAATTATTCAAAATGTCTAAACATAAAAGTTTAGTATTTACTAAATTTGTACCTCTTGATTCTAAATATTGAATCCATTTTTCTAAATTCATAACAAAGAAGTGGAAGAAATTAATTTAAAATTAATTACCGTTGTTAAAACAAAAAATTTGTTTTTAAGAGATAATAACTATCAAAGGATTGACACTTTCTTATGTCCAATTTAATTGTGAAATTAAATACAATGACCAAAATTCTATTAAATGGTAAAAATATAATCTAATTATACTCTAAAATCACTCAAAATCATAATTTATCACTATTAATTATTTCGATTAAAAAAGTTGTTTTTAATTAAAATTTAGTAATTTTCACTATTCTTCAAAATATGAAAGTTATCCAAAAAGTACCAAAAATTCACCCTAAAATAATTTTGAAATTTCAAATCCTAAAATTCAGCCCATTTTGAATGATAAAATGTATAAAATTTCAAAAAGTGGGTATTACTATTCATAACGGTTATTTTTATTGGATGTAGTGTGTGTTAGAACTCGAAGTTACGTACAACACACGCTACTGCATTATTCAAAGAGAAGTGTACCATGGAAGCTTGGGGTGTTAAATTCTACCCTCCTTTACTAAATTGATTCATCTCAATTTGAAATTAATTTTCCTAAATAAAAGGTTGAAAATAGAAAATACCTATGGTAAAACCCACATCGGAAATTAGGTTAATAAAATTTATTCTTAATAAGAAGAAAAGTGAAATAGAAGGGTCACCACAAAATTATGATCTCGATTAAGAGAATATTGGTGGTAATTAGAGAAATATAATTGGAGGGAAAACGTAAATATTTATAGGTAGTGATTAAGGTAATCATTCACAAGCAAGTGTAAAAATGAGGGCCATAAATTCATCAATCTATGATGATTTAAAATGACATCAGTTAGACAAAACATATAGTATTAGGATAACACATTTTTGGTTTTAATATCCCTTCACTAAACTATAAGAATTAATTTCTTCATAGAATAATAGAAGAAGAAAAATATATACTTGAAAAGTCGAGTCCCATATTTTAAGTAATTTCTACAACAAACTCATCATTCACTCTGAAAGATAATAGAACATAAAAATAATATTTTATTTATCCTATTTGTAGAGGGTTCAAAAAAATGAATTTATCATTCATCTACTAGATTTTTTTTAAAAAAAAGACTACATTATTCAATCCAGGACATTGCATGGGCCAGTGGTAGGTGATACACCCTTGTCACCCTTCGGTTGTGGTTTCAAGTCTCGTGGCCTTGCTGGACATGACAGGTTCCCGCTCAACCTCCGGGTTTTCCTTTTTATGGTAATAAAAAAATAATCTCAAACTAGAATTATCCAAAATACTTCTGTCCAAACTCACATTCCATGATTTATAAGGAAGGTAAACACAATGGAGATCCTTTCTTACACATAATAATATGTGAACACCTTCATCATGTATTATTTTAAAACACTGTAAGATCCTGAATTACTATAAAACTTTATCGATTACATTCATACTCCCTTATAATTTATAGAATAATGAATATACTCTTTCTATCCGAAAATGTTGTAAACCCCAACAATTACAAATCATTATTACATTTCAAGGTAGTCAAGAATATCCAATATAATTTATTCAAATCAACCATCTCTTATTCCAAAATCACTACCTCATTATCTAGACCATATTAAGGATTACCTTTCCATAAACCATGTATTTTACCAAAAGTGTAGCTTACTATTTAAGTCACTTTTCTTAGAACCATATAATCTCAAATCCTCAATAAAATAGTGCTACAGTACAATCCATAATTATCTCCAAAATTCATACAACCAGTATATTGTTGACACAACACTCAAATGAAATATTCATAAAATCACAACATAAGAAGACTAGTCATTCTTCTTTATCTGAGGTAGTATCATAACTTGATTATTATCCAATAGAATCATTTGGTGCACACTCTGATGGTTTTTACATTGGTTCGTGTAGTGTCCCAACTCTTTAGAGATGAAGCATTGTACATTTGAAACCTTTTTTTGACCCTTGTAGTCAAGTACTTGGTGTCCTTTTTCTCTACACTTATAAAAAACACCCATTCCCTTCAAAAACGTTCTAGGGTGTTTGTTACCACAGTTATCACATATGGGAAAATACTTCTCTACCTTCTTCCCTTTATCTATCCTTCTCTCTACCATTCTTTTCTTCTTTGGCATCCCTTAAAATCCATATGACTCTGATAATTCTTTACTTATCTTATCAACACATGATACTATTTCTTCATATGATAATAATACATGGGAGACTATTTCCCTTCTAAATTCTAGCTTAAGTCCATGAAATATACGATCCTTCTTACTCTTTGGATCATGCGTATTACTGGAGTTCTCATTCCTTCTACTGGGTGCCATTTCCAAACAATGGAATATACTATGTCAATTTATGAATTGAAATGAATAACTCCAAACTTGTAAAATACCTAACATAAATTGAACAGTTTATGGATATAATCCATAATCATAAAAAAATTTCTTTGGGGAAATATATACTCATAAACCCTTCATAATGGTTTGTAAAGAAAATGAGTATTGTCCTAAGAATATCCCATGGGAGTGTCGTAACCAAGAGTGCTGCAAGGAACATTGTCATGCACCAGTTCTCGTTCGAGTCTAGCTCAAAGCGGTGATTTCTGGTTTTACCCCTTGGTACAACTATGCCAGAGCCGCCTCTACCTACTCGTATCTAGACAGGGATGTACTACATGAAAACTCACAAAATCTCTACAATACCAAAATTCTAGAGAGTATGTCTATTATAATCCTCAATGTATATCATAGGGGTATATTCTCTAATCAAATTTTATCTGAATCTAGTTTCCAAGGTTATTTCTAAACTTCCTTTGATACCAACTGTAACGCCCCTACCCCAGTAACCCAGAGTCAGTGCATTAGTTTAATACATTGGAATGATTATAAGGAATCAAGTCCCAATGGACCGATCGGTTTAGTAGTCTTGGAAAATAGATTGCATAAATTAACATTACATTACAATTTCGAGAATAAAACACAGCATAAATAGTTCCTTGAGAACTCCATTATTCCCTTTAGCTTAAACCTTCATATTAATCATAATACACTTCTTGGAATCATGGGAAAAATAAAACATAGAAAGGGGTGATCTCAAATGCACAGTAAGGGTATGCAATACAGCGAAAAATGACATAAATATTAATCATGGTGAATAATTGAAACCACATGCCTTTACCAATAATAAACATGAATACTTTTATGGAAAGAATATGATTTGAGTAAATAATTCCATAATAAAACATAATCATGGGTATTCTAATAGTAGAATGACCACATGAACCATCAATATTATTTCCATAATGAGGGAATGTATAATGACAAATATTCTAAAACATTTTGTCAAGGCCTCGACCAATACATCTAAAATTATTAAGGCCTCGGCCAAAACCATAAATCAAATTGGAAAAAGGCCTCATCCAATTCCACATCTAGTTATCTCATGAGACCTACTGATGTATCAAGGAGCTATAGCAGGCTCCACTCATCACTTACTATGTCCAATACATTCCTCATATGAAAATGTTGAAACATAACATAAACATTTGTATAAGAACTAGGATAGGAAATGTCAATACTTTAACCATAAACAATGAATGTTATAAAAATAACACATCCATAGTCAAACATATCAAAAAACTTTAATACAATATGGAAGTTTTGTATCATAATAAATAAACTTATAAAAAAGTTTAAAATCCATTAAAGGGTTTTACATAGAAGGAAATTATTTGTAAAACTTTTTGATTGAAATATTCATTTTCATGAAAACATTTAAAAGTCACACAATTTATAAAGGAAGACATTTAAAGGCATTTTCGAATCAAAGTGTCTCATACCACTTTGAAACATTTTAAAGTAATTAACATTTTAAAACATTCATGTCCATTTAAATAAATCCTTAAAACCATTTTGAAAACATAGACATTAATGAGAATGTTTTAGAAGAATAAATCTTTAAAACATTTAAAATGATGTTAACATAGATGAAATCAAAACTATTTGAGAGAAATATCTCTTTTTTTAAAATCATTTAAGAGTCACATATTTATAAAAGAAGATGATTAATTTTAAAAAATTATTATAATCTTGTAAGGTATGTTTTGACAATTTTATAATGGAAGAAAATAGCCTCACCCACCGTATAAGTAAAAAAAGACATTCTTACCTTTATTTTTTCGAAAAGGTTAAAAAGGACCTTGTTTGGAAAACGACGGAAAGATTCCTTTCAAACCATTTTATAAAAAGTCAAAAAAATGTTATAAATGACCTTAACTTATAGTATGTAAAATATTAAGAATGATTTGAAATACATTTTTTAGAATCATGGATGTGCATGATAAAGAGATCCCAGTAGATAATTACATATAAACAACCTCAGATAATGAAGAGATTGTGAAATAAACCCTTACCAATTTGGTAACTTATGAAACATACACCCCACGAAAGGTCTATCATAAAATGAATATGTAAATACACATAAATTAAATTGTATTACACAAATAATACAATTATGATGAGTACATACACCACACAAAAGGTAATAGTGTCAATATGGCACGAATCTCGCAGGAATAAGGAGTGAGATGAAAACCCCTTACCTTGCACTTTCCTTTAGTCGAGGGTGTGTTTAACCTCATGTATAAAGACTATAGTATGTTATTAAATTATACCAGAACCATATTAATATTTATGATATCAAACATTATTCATTTATGACTTTATACTATCCATTTCATAATAATTTCCATGTTATATTAATATCTCAGGTAATAATCACTTTCTTTATCATACGTGTTTTAACTTGTTACTCTTGATTGTATTACTTAGATCATGATTTAAATACTTCCAGAATATAAAACATGATTTATAAATCTGATATATTTAGAATATAAATATGTATAATAGACATATATATGAAATGGGAAACACCATTTATGGAGATGATAGTCCGTATGTACGGATAAACACTATTTCCATTTTCATATAGTATTGAACGGAAGTAAGTGATTAAGATATATGTAAGTACATAAATACTTATATATATAAATATATATATCTCCAGTAAAATTATTATTTCATATATTACATACTTATTAGTAATATATATTTTTATGAACGTCGATGATTGGTGAACTTGGAAATGAATCTCATCGCGTCATGGAGATGGTAATCCGTACGTACATACGAGCAAAAATATCATTATTTTGCTTTTAAAATAATATATAATTGGATGGTATATAATATATACAAAATAATTATCATTTTATATTTAATATTTCCATCAAATAAGATTCATTAGTATACCGATCCAAATAATATTGTATTGAATAACAATTACACCATGACGTGGAGACGGTAAGCCGTACGTACACACGTATGGTGACATGTCATTCAAAGGGTGGATAGAATTCAGAATATGGGTTTACCAAATTATAATAACATCAAATTATATAGAAGATACTAAATTTATTATTTTAGAATGTAAATAACAAAGAAAGAAGTAGTTGAAGAAAAAACGAACTTGAAAGAGGGTAGTGAAAACATTACCCCTTCTTTGGGTTCATCCTTTTCATTTGATCAAAAGGGCTCCTTAGGTTGGCTTTCTGACTAAAATAAGGCCTCTAGGTTTAACGGAGGGAATTTGAGAGGATAATTGAATAGGGTTTTTCCAAACCAAAAAGTATCTGAAGGTATGAATAATTGGTTAAAAGTGGTTTCCTTTTATAAGGGGGAGGAGGGGATATTTAGGAAAAACTAAAAGTATTAATTTATAATAAATTCATATTTGGTTTCTAATGGCTCCAAAGTGGATTATTCAAATTATAAGGTAGGGATGGGTCTAAATATTTTCATCCAATAGATTTTAGATAGGTTTAGTTTACTATATTAACCTTATCTTTTAGTTTTAACTCTTAGTTAATTAGTTTGACACTTACCATGTCACTTTGTATTTTTATATTATATACTCAACAAACATAGTATAAACTTCCAAGAGACCCCCAAATGCTCCATTAACGATACATGTATCATGATATAAGACCTTTGGCCGATACTTAGATTTTTAGGAATAGAATATCAATTAATAATATTATATTTGTTTTAAAAAACTCATTCTTGTCAATTTTGACAATATTTAATAATTGATTTTCGTTAAAGTCTTAACAGCTTTATTAATTCAAAAAAATCATTTAAGAAATCCTAATATAACGACCCATACTTTACATACATTTTTAATACTTCAAAAATTGAAGCACACTTATTACAACATATGATAAAACTACAAAGGACCGTATAGGTATAGTGCCTTTAGAAACTGGGAAACATAAACAACTGGTTCATAAATCTTCTACAGTGTCTCCCAATTATTTCATCATATCTAGGGTCCCTTTTAGCATATTCTACTTAATATCCATCTTCCTGACCTGGGGAAAAGAAAACATAAAAGGGTGAGCTCAAATGCTCAGCAAGGCAAATAATGGAAATAAAAATCATATCATATCTTTTTGAAAATCATAACCTGCAAAAGAGATCATAATATCTTAACATGGAATAAATCATAGAAGTGAAAATGAGATCCCCAAAATCATAACATAAAACTTGAAACTTTGTGGCATGCACACATAATCATGGAAAATCATTTCTTGTTAGTCATGACTCATCGCCAAGACTATCTTAGTGGACAAAGTCCCTTTCTGAACCGAGTTCACTCCTCGTTTCAGTCCTGTATCACTGAACCGAAATAACCTTCCGTTCCAGCCATGTCTATCTCATGAGATATAAAATCTTTACCCAATGCATTGGAGGGAGATATAGGTCCCACCCATCTTATAATGAATCCTTTCTTATGTGTGCCACATAATCATAAAACATACATCATCGCATAACACATATAACAAAAATGGGATTCTTGAAACATCATGACATCATAAATCAATTCATATTTGATAAAGGAATTCATAAACATAATTCCATCACAACATAGTCAAACCAATGTAAAAATATGGATAGAAACAGAACCCTTTATTATCTTAGATGGAAAATAATTTTGATAAAACACTTGTATTGAATTCTTGAGGAAAATATCCTTTCTTCTTCAAAAACAATTTTCCTTTCATAACATGTCATACAACTTTAAAATAAAAGGAGTTGATTAAAAATAAACTTGAAAACTTGTAAAGGAAGCTTCTTGGAAATAATGTTTTAAAAATCCATTCATGCCGTATAAGTTAAAAAAAACATTCTTCGTACTTTTGTCGGAAAAGTCAAAAAGTACCTCGTACGGAAAAACGACAAAAGATTCCTTTCATATTCTTTACTAAAAACTCACCTAAGGGTAAAATTGGATTTAAACTATTGCAAGTGGATGGAAACAATATTTCATATTGAGGGAACATGGATGTGGACGATAAAATACACCCCAGTAAATACTTACGAATAAACAATCTCGGATAAAAATGAGATTGTGATATTTCCCTTACCTTAGGTCCAATTTGCTTTGTACGTGTCCGAAGCTCCTGTATAATGGTTTAAATAATGTTATTGACTTATTCCAGAATCATACATATTTATATGATATCATATATGGTCATATTATTAGCTTCTTGTTAGTAATATTTCATTGTTACTTGTTACTCGGGTCTTTATAACTTTTTGTTCTTATGCGTGTTTTGTCGAATAAATTCTTATTCTTATCTTTAGGTTATAGATAATTCATTTCCAGAATGTTATCAGTGTAGTATATACCATATTCATTCATTCAATTCATTTATATAATCATTATGAAATGAAGATCATGTAGAATGAGTCGCATCACATCGTGGAGACGGTATTCCGTACGTACGCACGAGTGATGATATCGTTCCTATGATCGTGGAATTGTATTGGAGTATATATATATATATATTATTTCAGTATCAATATTACTTAATAATAATCATATATAGTTACTCATTACACCATTATACCCATCCTTGTAAGGTGATGGTGGAAAATAGATTACACCACGGCGTGGAGACGGTATTCCGTACGTACGCACGCGCGGTGATTTCATTTTTCCGTAGGATGGATAGAAGGTGAATTAGGGTTGTTTCATATTTATAATAACATATCAGTATGTAAGTAATACTGATGTTATTACTTTATCATGAAACAACTAAAGAAGAAGAAGTTGAAGAAGAAAGAAATTGAAAAGATCGGTAATGGATATTACCTCTTCTTTGGAACGCCTCTTTGAATCCTCCACTTAAGGAACTAAGATTGGTCTTTGGAGAAGACCAGGACCTCTAGGATTATTCTAGGGAAGTGGAGAGGAGAAAATGGCAGGGGTTGGCCGAGCTTGAGTGCTCAATTTTGTGTGAGGAGGAGGGGGAGGAGGTGCTCTTTTATAAGGGAGGAGAGGGGCACCTTAGGAATATCTCAAAATATTATTTTATATTAAAGTCAAAATCGGTTTATAATAGTTCCAAAGGGTCTTATTTCGAAGATAAAGTGGGGAAGGGTCGAAATAATATCAACCAATAGGATTTAGACAAGTTTAGGGTATTATTTTAACCTTATCAATTAGATTTAACTCTAAGTTAATTAATTTAACTTTTACCGTGTCTTTTTGTTTTCTTTCACTATATGGTTAATACACTTACTATAACATGCCAAACGAACCCCAAATTGTTTATTATTAATATATATATCCTTATCTAAGTCATTTGGCCGAACCTTAGATTTTTAGGAATAAAATAACAATTAATAATATAATATTTGATTTAAAAACTATTTTGTGTCAATTTTGACACTATTTGATATATGATTTTTGTGAAAGTCATAACAGAATTATATGTTCGAACCAAGTTGATTAAATCAATAATAATATATCATAGTAACCTAGAAAATTAGTGGAATTCATAAAAAGTCTCAAATTACATTTATTTTGGTATTTATATTATCAATTTTTTCAATATTTCATTAATAAGATAATTACTGCATCATCTTTGTGTCATAATTAAATTAAATTATTTGATGTCTAAAAATTACAAATAAAATACCATCATGTAGGAAATCTTTTTAGCTTTCTAATTAATATTTACAATCGAATTTATCTTATGTATAACCCTATATTAAAAATGATTTACTTATTAAACTTTGATTTTAACTATTTTAACCCTTCTTTAAATAAATTAATAATAAATGTCCTAATCTAATCCAAGTGGGCCTAAATGGTCATATTTTATTCCTAAGTTTGTTTTTGGTCGAATTACACTTGTCCAATAGAATTAGGACATGTGTTAGGGTAATATTAATATCATATTTACCCTTATTTACCCTATTTACTATTAACCGCGGTAAAAATAGTAAAAAGTTACTATTCACCAAAAAATTATTTTCATCTCATTGAACCACATTTTAGTCCTTGATATTAACCGTGTCTCTCGGATTTTTGAAATTCCATTCACAGAAGCGGTAAAATTAAGTTTTATGCAAAATTCAGTTTTTAACCTACCACTTAGTGGTTTCACTATTCATCAAAAATTGAAAGTTTTCAGAAAAATACCAAAATTTCACCCTAGGCTAATTTCGATATTCTGAGTCCAAAAATGAAGTCCATTTTGAAAAATAAAATTTATAAAATTTCAAAAAGTGGTTATTACTATTCATAACGGCTAGTTTTAATAGCATATTGTTGTTTAGTGAAACTCGGTATTGCGTACGACGCAAGCTATCGAGGAAGGTCGCGATTGCGTGTAAAGCAAGCCAAGCAAGTGTTGTGTAGAAAAAGATTCCTTTGATGATTTATATAACATAAAAGTCTCGGGTGTTACATTCTACCCCCCTTAAAAAGAATTTCGCCCTCGAAATTCGTCACTTTGCAACAAACAGATGAGGATACTTCTCTCTCATCATATCCTCAAGCTCCCATGTAGCTTCTTCAAGTTGGTGGTTTCTCCATAAAACTTTCACCAAGCGAGTGGTCTTGTTTCGTAGGACTTTTTCGCTACGATCTAGAATCTCTATCGGCTGTTCTTCATAAGAAAGATCTTGCTCCAGCGGTACAACTTCTGAGCTGAGTACATGTGAAGGATCTGGTATGTACTTTCTCAGGAGAGATACATGGAACACATCGTGAACTTGAGAGAGATTCGGTGGAAGCGCCAATCGGTAAGCTACCTTCCCAACACGATCCAATATTTCGAAAGGACCGATATATCTAGGGCTCAACTTCCCCTTCTTTCCAAATCTCATAACCCTCTTCCTGGGAGATATTCGTAAGAACACTTTATCACCCACTTCAAACTCTAGGTCTTTTCTTCGGTTGTCGGCATAACTTTTCTGTCGACTCTGAGCTGCTCTTATGTGTTGTTGAATAGATCTGACCTTTTCTTCCATTTCATCAACGAGATCAGGTCCTAATAGCTTTCTTTCCCCAACTTCATCCCAGCAAGTTGGAGTCCTGCATTTCTTTCCATAGAGAGCTTCATAAGGAGCCATCTGAATACTGGAGTGAAAGCTATTATTATAAGAAAATTCCACCAAAGGTAGGTGTTGATCCCAACCTCCTTTGAAATCCATAGAGCAAGCTCTCAACATATCTTCTAGTGTTTGAATTGTTCTCTCAGACTGACCGTCTGTCTGGGGATGATAAGCAGTGCTGAAACTCAACTCTGTATCCAGAGTATGCTGAAGACTTCGCCAGAACTTCGAGGTAAATCTCGGATCTCGATCAGATATAATAGAAAGTGGTACTCCATGCAATCTTACCACTTCCTTTACATATATCCTGGCAAGCTGATCTAGAGAGAAATCCTCTCTAATAGCAATGAAGTGTGCAGACTTTGTAAGACGATCAACTATGACCCAGATAGCATTATTGCCTTTGGATGTTTTAGGAAGTCCTGTGACAAAGTCCATAGTGATGTTTTCCCATTTCCATTCGGGTATGGGTAATGGTTGTAACATCCCCTTAGACTTCTGTCTCTCAGCTTTAACTTGTTGACAAACCAAGCATCGAGATACATATTCAGCAACATCTCTTTTCATGCCATCCCACCAGAAGTACTCTTTCAGGTCCCTATACATCTTCGTGCTTCCAGGATGAATAGAGAATGAAGAACTATGAGCCTCATCCAGTAACTCTTTCTTTAATTCGGGGATGGGAGGAACACAAACCCGATTCCTGAACTTTATTATCCCATCACAATCAAGGTTGAATTCAGGAACATTTCTCACCTTCTTTTGTAACTCGACATCTTCTTTCTGTGCCTCTTTAATCTTCACTGGATATAGATGGTTGAACATTCATTTGAGAAAGATAAGATTTTTCCCCTTCCATTATAATTCCAAGATCCATCCTTTGTAAATCCATAAATATTGGATCTTTTGTGATCCTCATCATGGATAAACTAGCATGGTCTTGTCGACTTAATGCATCTGCCACCTTGTTTGCTTTCCCAGGGTGGTAATGGATTGAGCAGTCATAATCCTTAATCAGCTCCAACCATCTTCTTTGGCGCATATTCAGCTCCTTTTGTGTGAAAATATACTTTAAACTTTTATGATCAGTATAAATATCACACCTTTCACCATAAAGGTAATGCCTCCAAATCTTTAATGCAAAGATTACCGCAGCCAACTCCAAATCATGTGTTGGGTAATTTTGCTCATGGATTTTCAACTGTCGTGAGGCATAAGCTATCACCATATCATTTTGCATAAGAACACACCCCAATCCCTTCTTGGATGCATCACTATAGATCACAAACATTTCTCCACTACAAGGCAGTGTGAGCACAGGTGCACTGGATAACCTTCTTTTCAACTCCTTGAAATTCTCTTCACATTCCTCTGTCCAGACAAACTTAACTCCTTTCCGAGTCAACTTGGTGAGTGGATTAGATAATCGTGAAAAATCTTTTACAAAACGTCGATAATAACCAGCCAAACCAAGAAAAATTCGGATCTCAGTTACTGTTGTTGGTCTTGACCATCTTTCGATAACCTCTGTTTTTGCTGGATCCACAGATATCCCCTCTTTTGAGATTATATGACCCAAAAATGCAACTTTTTGAAGCCAAAATTCACACTTGGTAAATTTGGCATAAAGCTTCTCCTTTCTCAGGGTCTTCAATATAATTCTCAAGTGATCTTCATGCTCTTCCTTGCTCTTTGAATAGACAAGAATATCGTCTATAAAGACTACCACAAATTGATCAAGATAGTCTCTAAAGACTCTATTCATTAGATCCATGAAGATAGCAGGGGCATTAGTAAGACCAAATGGAATCACTATAAATTCATAGTGTCCATACCTTGTACGGAAAGCCGTCTTTGGTATATCCTCCCTTTTGACCCTTAATTGATGATACCCTGAACGAAGATCAATCTTGGAAAAGTATTGAGCTCCGCGTAGTTGGTCAAATAAGTCATCAATGCGTGGGAGAGGATATTTGTTCTTGATAGTGATCTTGTTAAGTTCTCGATAATCAATGCAGAGTCTCATTGATCCATCTTTCTTCTTAACAAATAGAACAGGTGCTCCCCAAGGTGACGCACTAGGGCGTATGAATCCCTTATCAAGATTCTCTTGGAGTTGCTTCTTCAATTCCTGCAACTCAATTGGGGCCATTCTATAAGGTGTCTTTGAAATAGGCAAAGCACCCGGTACGAGTTCTATTGAAAACTCAACTTCACGATTTGGTGGAAGACCCGGTAATTCCTCCGGAAAGACATCATCAAACTCCCGTACAATGGGCATATTCTTAATCGTGAGTTTCTCACCAACCATTTGAGATAAATAACCTTCATTTAGTGGAATCAATACCCATAAGATGGAAGAAATTTCCACTGGAAGGTTATGTTCATCCTTGCATTGATAGACGATCGTAGATTGATCTGGAATATGAAATGTGACTTCCCTTCTTTGGCAATCGATATGAGCTCTATGTAGAGAAAGCCAATCCATGCCAAGAATCACATCAAATTCCACTAAAGGAAGGATCACAAGATTTGCAGGAAGCACTTTCCCACAAACTTCGATCGGAGAAGAATTATAAACTTCTGATGCGATTGATGTGCCATTAGGTGTTGTCACAGCTAACTCAACATCTAATTGTTGAGGTAATACGGTGATACCCTTAGAAAATTTTTCAGAAATAAAAGAGTGGGTGGATCCAGAATCAAATAAAACAGTTGCTACTTTAGAGTGGATGGTAAGTGTACCTTTCACCACATCGTTATCGTACTCCACCTCGCTGATAGAAATTGCATGTGACTTTCCTTTGTCTTTAGCCTTAAGAGTTTGTTGACGTCGACCATCATCATCAACCCTTGGATTTGGGCATTGATTGGCATAATGCCCCATCTCCTTGCACTTGAAACATTGAAGTGTTGTAGGTTCATTCTGTGTATCCCTTCCTTTGTTTGCGTCATTAGACATCTTCTTCCCATTATCACGGCATTCAAATGCCCGATGACCTTCCTTTCCACATTTAAAACATTTACTTGTCCCTTTAAGACAACTCCCTCCATGTTTCTTTCCACACTTTGAGCATAATGGAAAGTTCATCTTCTTTTCAGTGTGTTCTTTAGAGTTTCCTTTGAATTCCATCTTCCTCTTCTTATCAAACCCATGTGACTGATGGGTTACTCCAATCTCCATCTCGACTTTGAGAGCACATCGAACGATTTCCTCGTAGCTATTGAAGTCCCTTATGGCTAACGCCCTTCGAAGACTTGGTTTTAAGCCACTAAAGAATCGATCGATCTTACTCTCAGGTTGGATAATAATACCAGAAGCGTACCTTGCAAGTCTTGTAAAATTTGCTTCATAGGTACTAACAGATTCATCATCCCTTTGCTTCAGTTCAAGGAACTCTTTCTCCATCTTTGTTCGGAGAATACGAGGGATGTACTTATTGAAAAATAAGTTCTTGAACTCGTCCCATTCCATAGACTCAATTTCATCCCTTTGCCTCGTATTCTTAACAAGATTCCACCATTGATCAGCATCTCCTTCCAAACGATACACTGCTAGGATGACTTTATCATGTTCAGAACATTGTAGAACTGAAAATATCTTTTCAGTAGTACTAATCCATTGTTCAGCAACTAATGGATCAGTAGACCCGCTGAAAGAAGGTGGACGCTGCCTCATGAAGGATTCAACAGAATGTTGCTCCCTCCTTTGCTCGTTTGGAAATCCTGCATGATTCATAGCTTGAGAAAGTTGTGTGAGCATGGCTACAAGATTTTTCATTCCAGCTCCCATATCGTTTGGTTGCTCAGGGGGACAATCATTGCATTGCCCATCGCATTCCGCATTAACACGGTTCCTTCGGCTTCCAGCCATTGACTAAAACCAAGAAGAATAGTGTGAGCAACACTAATTATAATAGGAAACCACATAATTCAAGAATAAAATTTTCATGCTTATGGTCTTATCCTAGGTTATTCAAGGCCATTTCTAAAACACTAAGATTGTGTACTATGCTTAGACTTATCCTTAGGGTTCTTACTAAGGCTTTCACATCCTAGTTTCCAAAGGTTGACTATACCTTTCCTCTGATACCAACTATAACGACCCATACTTTACATACATTTTTAATACTTCAAAAATTGAAGCACACTTATTACAACATATGATAAAACTACAAAGGACCGTATAGGTATAGTGCCTTTAGAAACTGGGAAACATAAACAACTGGTTCATAAATCTTCTACAGTGTCTCCCATATATTTCATCATATCTAGGGTCCCTTTTAGCATATTCTACTTAATATCCATCTTCCTGACCTGGGGAAAAGAAAACATAAAAGGGTGAGCTCAAATGCTCAGCAAGGCAAATAATGGAAATAAAAATCATATCATATCTTTTTGAAAATCATAACCTGCAAAAGAGATCATAATATCTTAACATGGAATAAATCATAGAAGTGAAAATGAGATCCCCAAAATCATAACATAAAACTTGAAACTTTGTGGCATGCACACATAATCATGGAAAATCATTTCTTGTTAGTCATGACTCATCGCCAAGACTATCTTAGTGGACAAAGTCCCTTTCTGAACCGAGTTCACTCCTCGTTTCAGTCCTGTATCACTGAACCGAAATAACCTTCCGTTCCAGCCATGTCTATCTCATGAGATATAAAATCTTTACCCAATGCATTGGAGGGAGATATAGGTCCCACCCATCTTATAATGAATCCTTTCTTATGTGTGCCACATAATCATAAAACATACATCATCGCATAACACATATAACAAAAATGGGATTCTTGAAACATCATGACATCATAAATCAATTCATATTTGATAAAGGAATTCATAAACATAATTCCATCACAACATAGTCAAACCAATGTAAAAATATGGATAGAAACAGAACCCTTTATTATCTTAGATGGAAAATAATTTTGATAAAACACTTGTATTGAATTCTTGAGGAAAATATCCTTTCTTCTTCAAAAACAATTTTCCTTTCATAACATGTCATACAACTTTAAAATAAAAGGAGTTGATTAAAAATAAACTTGAAAACTTGTAAAGGAATCTTCTTGGAAATAATGTTTTAAAAATCCATTCATGCCGTATAAGTTAAAAAAAACATTCTTCGTACTTTTGTCGGAAAAGTCAAAAAGTACCTCGTACGGAAAAACGACAAAAGATTCCTTTCATATTCTTTACTAAAAACTCACCTAAGGGTAAAATTGGATTTAAACTATTGAAAGTGGATGGAAACAATATTTCATATTGAGGGAACATGGATGTGGATGATAAAATACACCCCAGTAAATACTTACGAATAAACAATCTCGGATAAAAATGAGATTGTGATATTTCCCTTACCTTAGGTCCAATTTGCTTTGTACGTGTCCGAAGCTCCTGTATAATGGTTTAAATAATGTTATTGACTTATTCCAGAATCATACATATTTATATGATATCATATATGGTCATATTATTAGCTTCTTGTTAGTAATATTTCATTGTTACTTGTTACTCGGGTCTTTATAACTTTTTGTTCTTATGCGTGTTTTGTCGAATAAATTCTTATTCTTATCTTTAGGTTATAGATAATTCATTTCCAGAATGGTATCAGTGTAGTATATACCATATTCATTCATTCAATTCATTTATATAATCATTATGAAATGAAGATCATGTAGAATGAGTCGCATCACATCGTGGAGACGGTATTCCGTACGTACGCACGAGTGATGATATCGTTCCTATGATCGTGGAATTGTATTGGAGTATATATATATATATTATTTCAGTATCAATATTACTTATTAATAATCATATATAGTTACTCATTACACCATTATACCCATCCTTGTAAGGTGATGGTGGAAAATAGATTACACCACGGCGTGGAGACGGTATTCCGTACGTACGCACGCGCGGTGATTTCATTTTTCCGTAGGATGGATAGAAGGTGAATTAGGGTTGTTTCATATTTATAATAACATATCAGTATGTAAGTAATACTGATGTTATTACTTTATCATGAAACAACTAAAGAAGAAGAAGTTGAAGAAGAAAGAAATTGAAAAGATCGGTAATGGATATTACCTCTTCTTTGGAACGCCTCTTTGAATCCTCCACTTAAGGAACTAAGATTGGTCTTTGGAGAAGACCAGGACCTCTAGGATTATTCTAGGGAAGTGGAGAGGAGAAAATGGCAGGGGTTGGCCGAGCTTGAGTGCTCAATTTGGTGTGAGGAGGAGGGGGAGGAGGTGCCCTTTTATAAGGGAGGAGAGGGGCACCTTAGGAATATCTCAACATATTATTTTATATTAAAGTCAAAATCAGTTTATAATGGTTCCAAAGGGTCTTATTTCGAAGATAAAGTGGGGAAGGGTCGAAATAATATCAACCAATAGGATTTAGACAAGTTTAGGGTATTATTTTAACCTTATCAATTAGATTTAACTCTAAGTTAATTAATTTAACTTTTACCGTGTCTTTTTGTTTTCTTTCACTATATGGTTAATACACTTACTATAACATGCCAAACGAACCCCAAATTGTTTATTATTAATATATATATCCTTATCTAAGTCATTTGGCCGAACCTTAGATTTTTAGGAATAAAATAACAATTAATAATATAATATTTGATTTAAAAACTATTTTGTGTCAATTTTGACACTATTTGATATATGATTTTTGTGAAAGTCATAACAGAATTATATGTTCGAACCAAGTTGATTAAATCAATAATAATATATCATAGTAACCTACAAATTAGTGGAATTCATAAAAAGTCTCAAATTACATTTATTTTGGTATTTATATTATCAATTTTTTCAATATTTCATTAATAAGATAATTACTGCATCATCTTTGTGTCATAATTAAATTAAATTATTTGATGTCTAAAAATTACAAATAAAATACCATCATGTAGGAAATCTTTTTATCTTTCTAATGAATATTTACAATCGAATTTATCTTATGTATAACCCTATATTAAAAATGATTTACTTATTAAACTTTGATTTTAACTATTTTAACCCTTCTTTAAATAAATTAATAATAAATGTCCTAATCTAATCCAAGTGGGCCTAAATGGTCATATTTTATTCCTAAGTTTGTTTTTGGTCGAATTACACTTGTCCAATAGAATTAGGACATGTGTTAGGGTAATATTAATATCATATTTACCCTTATTTACCCTATTTACTATTAACCGCGGTAAAAATAGTAAAAAGTTACTATTCACCAAAAAATTATTTTCATCTCATTGAACCACATTTTAGTCCTTGATATTAACCGTGTCTCTCGGATTTTTGAAATTCCATTCACAGAAGCGGTAAAATTAAGTTTTATGCAAAATTCAGTTTTTAACCTACCACTTAGTGGTTTCACTATTCATCAAAAATTGAAAGTTTTCAGAAAAATACCAAAATTTCACCCTAGGCTAATTTCGATATTCTGAGTCCAAAAATGAAGTCCATTTTGAAAAATAAAATTTATAAAATTTCAAAAAGTGGTTATTACTATTCATAACGGCTAGTTTTAATAGCATATTGTTGTTTAGTGAAACTCGGTATTGCGTACGACGCAAGCTATCGAGGAAGGTCGCGATTGCGTGTAAAGCAAGCCAAGCAAGTGTTGTGTAGAAAAAGATTCCTTTGATGATTTATATAACATAAAAGTCTCGGGTGTTACACCTAACATGTCATATTTATCAATGAAATTTTTTTATGGCATAAAAACATTAAATTATATTTATTTTATCATTTATAATACTAATTATTTGATTCTTTCATTAATAAGTAAAATACTGCATCATTATTGTGTCATAAATAAATTTAATTATTCAATGTCTGAAAATTATTTATAAAATAATATTATGTAGGAAATATTTTTAGCTTGCTAATTAATATTTATAGTAGAAAACATAACATATATAATCCTATTTAAAAATTGGTTTTCTAAAAGATATATGCTTAAGTCATTTTTGTAGTTACTTTAACTTAATTAATTTAATGTATCATTATCAATTACAAGTTAATCCATGGGGTCCCAAAATCGACCCAAAGATTCCCATTTTTGGATATGTATAAAACAATAGGGTTAGTACACATTTTAGGGTAATTTATTACTATTATAATAATATTATTTTACCCTTATTTACCGGATTTACCCTTTAAGCATGGTAAATAGAATATTTACCGAACTAATTATTCAATATTTCTAAAAATAAAAGTTACCTATTTAAAGAAATTGTACTTCCTAATTATAAATATGGAATCTATTTTTCTAAATTCATAACACATAAGTGGAAGAAATTAATTAAAAATTAATTCCTGTTGTTAAAATAAAAGCGTGTTTTTAAGAGATAATAATTATCAAAAGATTGGCACTTGCTTATGTCCAGTTTAAATGTGAAATTACATCCAATGACCAGCATTGGATTAAATGGGAAAAACATAATCTAATTATACTTTAAAATCACTCAAATTCATAATTTATCACTATTAATTATTTCGATTAAAAAATTTGTTTTTAATTAAAATTTATTATTTTTCACTATTCATAAAAATATGAAAGTTATGTGAAAAGTACCAAAATTTCACCCTAAGATAATTTCGATATTTAAAATCCAAAAATGAAGACCATTTTGAAAGATAAAATGTATAAAATTTTAAAAATTGGGTATTATTATCCATAACGGCTAGTTTGATTTGTTTTGGTGTGTGTTAGAACTCGAAGTTCCGTACAACACACGCGACTGCATTATTCAAAGCGAAGCGTACCGTGGAAGCATGAGGTGTTACAAAATAACATCATAAATATAATTTTAATTTTTACAAAATATTCATTATGATTCATTCACATGTCATTTTAATCCCAATGTAAATAAATAAGATAAATTTAAAAGAATGATAGTTACATTTTGTATTTTAATTCGCTATTAATAATATATAATTAATATTCAATGAAAATTGGAAAATTATTTCAATAACATAAAATATTGAATGATAATGGTTGAAAACATATAATTTAAGTTTTTAAAATAATTTTTTGGGGTTATTTTTTTCTTATCATATTATTTTTAAACATCCGTACCCAATTTACATTTACTTAGGTCAAAAATATTTACTACAGTTACTATTTATAATAAAGAAAATAAAATGGAAATATTTACCAAATCTAAAATCATTATTAAATATATGGGATTCATTTTTTAGAACATTTTCTAATATTTTTTTGCAACAATTTTAAAATTTATCATGAATTTTTTTTTGAAAATATGTTTTTATAAAAATGTATTTTTCAAGTATAAGATGACTTTATATAACCTTTATAACTTGTAATCATCATTATAGGATTTGAAATTCATAAATATATATATTAAATATATAAAAATATTTTATTTAATTCATAATTATGTATTATTTCTGTTAATTAATATAGAAAAACCTTATGTACTAAAATAGCTTTCTAATGATTCCATTTTTTAAATTTTAAATAATCTTATAATAAGAAAAGTATTATTCAGATTGCTATGTATTTATTTATATTATATCTATTTAACTATTTCTAAAAATTAATTTATGATCATATTCAATTACAAATGAGGTTTGTAACATATCACCCCTCTTAATTGTCTTGATAAGTGATGGGTGTGCTTCTAGGGCTTAGGTGACATCCCCAAGGCACCAATGGCTAGCAATAAATTCCAAGGGCATCATAAGCAATTAGGGGATTATTTTCCATTTGAAAATAAAATAACCAAACCAAACCAACCATAATTAAAAAAAATCTTTTATATGATGTATGTGTACCTTATATCACTCAATGAAAACAAAACCAAACTGTATCAGAGTACAATGAGGAAATAAAGACAGAAAAACTCTAGGAAACAAAAGACATCAACTCAAGAAATCCCAAACTACTGTAACATATAACTCTAAAAACTATGCCCATTATATCATTATGAATCAATACTAAATTTGAGATACGTTACCTTAACTTATGATTTGATGTGCAACATCTATGAACACATTAATGTAACCAAGGAGAGGGTGAGTATTCAAATCAATTGGATATCCCTAATGAATTCATAACTAATGCCACTAGGATAGAACGTGTTATCAAATTTATATAAAATAGATTATAATAAATCACAAATTCCTACATAAAATCATAAATTTTTTTTCCAAACCAATCAATTTTCTATGGAATAAAACCAAAAAAGTCTTTAAATCATTCCAAATTTTCATTTGGAATACCCAATACAAAACTCCCCACATCAACACATTCACTCCTAGCTAACAGTTTCAAACTCATGAGTGGTCTTTGTTAACATACCAAGTTTTAATTGGGTAATTATTACGAGATTCCTAAATGGTGCACACCCCTCCCACATGGCCATGTCAATAAAAATGAACTCACACCAACCATGTATTCCTAATCCCATACCAAATCATTCTAACCCATTAAAAAAAATTAATTTGTTGAAAATAATTCCATAAAAATTTTCCATGTATAAAAACTAATTCATCATTTTAAAATCATGAAAAAAATTAATTTTCCATAAAATTAACCAATTTCTATAATTTCACAAAATAGTTAGTAAAGAGATTTTTTATCAAGAATCAAACATGAATTTCACAACCCAATTTAATAAATTTAATAATTTTTAAATAATTTTTTTTGTTCTAATCAATAGGAGTCAATATTGAATAATCCTAAATCTAAAACATAGGACCAAATGAGTAAAGACACAAAACATCAAAACTCATCTTGAACCACATTTAAATATCCTTAGATCATGTTACCTTCCATATAAACTATAATATATAATCATGATTTAATTAAAACACTGTATATTTATTTTTAAATGAATAAATACATGAATCCATGTAATTGTAGATAACGAAATATAAGGAAAACAATGAAGAATGATCACATTCCATAAAATTCATCCAACAATGCTCCTAGATTCACCTCGGAATCCTTCCCAAATTGAGTGGAATAGTCCCCAAATATATGTTAATAAGATTAATTCCTATTATTCCCTACATATAAAAAAATTATATTTAAAGGGTGTAAATCATATTTGATCCATAATATTCGGGTCTAGTGTTTCACAATGAATGGTTAGGGAACACTGTGAGGAAAACCATGGACTAAACTTGAAATACCTACATCCTCCAAACCCAATTTTAATGGTTGTCTAGGATGGGTTGAAAAAAAATTCTCTAAACATGATATACCCCATTCTCTACAATTTCATGGTTTATCGTAGGTAGTTTCATGGTTTCACCAAACAATGCGCCAAACCATGCACCTACCAGATGCCCATTATTTCATTTACACAGTTTTTTAAGAAGTGATTCACAGTTTCTATTAATCGTTATTAAAATGTTAAATTCAAATAAATCCTAAATTTAATGACAAATATCTTCTATACCTCTTAAAACATTACTCAATTCCATTATATAGTTAAAATAAATAAATAGAGTTCCATTTATCTAAAATTCAAGTTGCTATATTCTCCCCACGTTCCGTCATTCCATCCTTAAAGAGTATAAAACCATAATTTTCTATAAAATTTTTCATGCCATTAGTACAATATTTCTTTCTATGTCTCCCACAATTCTTCCTAAATTTTACCATGTTTCCATAAAACGCACACTAGACACATTCATTTAAATCAAAAAACTTTATCTTACCTATCCGGTATATGTACAGGCACATGAAACAATGTAGAATCTGACTCTAGGTCAACATGATCCCATCAAATCACATGTTTAGGATCCAGTTGAATATTATTCCATTGATATACAAGACACAAATTTGGAACTAAATATAAACTTGGTGGAAAATCAATCCAATATTCCATCTCAACAATGTGTTCAAGTATCCCGGAAAGGAATATATATCGAGGAGATACCATTCCCAACTTCCAAAAAATATGATTCCAAAAAATTTGAGACATTATATAGAACATATGATCCATCACCTTAAACATCTATAGCCATAGATGATGATCTGCATACAATTTCTAATGACTCCAATTCATATCCATTATCATTCTATTCAATTGAATCTTCTCTATAGTCTCTTGATCAAGGATTGGTCCATCCAATGAAGTCTTCCCAGTTTCCAACCAACAATGTGGACAACAACTAGGACACCCATTCAATGCTTCAAAAAGAACCATCTATATCGAGGCCTGATAACTGCTATTAAATGAAAACTCCACTACTGTTATGTTCTCCCACGATCCCCCAAAATACATTACACAGCCCCAAAGCATGTCAAAGAAATTTTGGAACATCCTCTCATATTTTCTATCCATTTAAAGATGATATGCCATTATCATAGTCAATTGATTTCCAAGGTATTTTTGTAAGTATTTTCTAGAATGAGATGTAAACCTCAGATCTTAGTCTAATACTATCAAAACTTGTATTCCATTATTTTTTACGACCTCTTGGATATAGGTTTTTTACATGTCAAAACCCATATTTGATTAACAAATAAGGATGGAATGTGTGGCCTTTGTGAGATAATCCACAATCACTCATACAAAAATGTGTTTCTAAGACATCGTTGCATGTAATGTAAAAAAATAAATACATATTTTCTAGAATTTCCACACATGAATCAATAAATACCACAAAAAACACACTATTCTATATTTATCTAGCTTAAACTATTGATAGGTAAGGCATCTCATAAATAATTCTTCCACTATTCTTATTATTCTAGCCCACCAAAATTGGGCTTTCAATGCCGTATACATCTAATGTATTCCAGGATGAACAACACATCTTGAATGCTGGTATGAATGTAGTATTTTCTCTTGAAAATACAAAGGTATAACCATCTGTCCTCAAAAACTGTAAAACCAATTTTTTTCAAGCTTCCATCCCTCAATTGTCTCCCCATCATTGAGTTCTGATCTTATAGCAACAAATTCAAAATCATATTTTTATGACTCATTAATGTTTCAGACCAAATTAGGAATAAAATAAACTCGAATTATAACTTTGACACAGACATGTTCTTCAATGTCCATGTACATGTCAGCTATCACAATCATTATCTAATATTTATGTGAAGCCTATTTTACCATCTCACTATATGAATTTTTTATTGTTGCATCTGCCACTAATTTCCCATTAGATGTTGTGTATATTAATTTAAATTTGAACATATTAAGATACTCCATCCATCTTCATTGTATAATACTTGAATATATTTATGACAAAATGTGTTTGACACTCTTATGATCTATAAAAATCATAAATTTCATACCAAGTAAATAATGATGTTACATCTTCAATGCATGGACCGCATCAGCTTATTATGAATTTGTTTTTGGGTAGTTATTTTAATGAAACCTGAAATATTTTTATCTATAAGTAATGACATAATCTCTCTTCATAATAACACACCCCAACCTCAACCCATAAGCATCCCAATACACAACATAACATTTTCATTAGTTTGGAAATATCAAGGTTGGTACTGATGTAAGGTGAACATTATTCTCGTGAAAAGAAATATAAATTTACTTTTTCCATTGCAATGGAAATTTTTTACTTTTTCAATATGTCATTGGTTATGCTAGTCATCAAAAGACATCAAAAAATGTCAATGAAAACCATCCTAGAAAAGGAAATTATATATCTCAAAGACATTTATTGGTAGTTTCCAACATCACAACCTCTATCATTTTCATATCAAAAGAATCACTTTATTCAGAGATAACATGTGAATTGATACATACCAATTATATAAAAAAACCAAACATTGAAATTTTATCATACAAATGATGATCTCATAAGATACCCAACACTATGACAATATATTTATCATTCTTATAATTGTTCCTAGAATACACTAGTATTTCATCCAGAAACACCACCAAAAATTAATCTAGATATCATTGAATTATCTGATTAGTCAATTCTATAAATATATATAGCATATTCATGACACAAAAAGTCATGGAAATATAATAATAATGACCATATTTTATTTTTAAATCTATCTTGTAAATACCCTCATTCTAAACCCATGGTTGGTTATACCTTGAATAAAATTAATTTTAGAGAAGCACTAGTCTCTCCAAAATTGATCAAATAGATCACCAATGTGTGTAAGATGATACTAATTTTTTATCATAACTTGGTTAATCTTACTATAACATAATAAAATCCTATGATTTTCAACTTCCTTTTTCACAAAAATAATTGGTGCTACCCATGGAGATGTACTAGACTAATTAAACCCCTTACTTTCTAAATATTCAAACTAGACTTTCAATTCCCATTATTATTATTTTTTCTATATGATAAGATATATGAAGATATAGTACTAGTCTCTAATAATATATCAATCATAATCCATAAATCTATTATGGGTAGATACTCATGGGGATTATTAGAAAAAAAATAAAAAAAATGATAAAAAGTATTCTTAAAACCACTCTTCTTGATCGCTTCCCTTTATTCCATGGTCAATGATACCAAATTTTATGACATATATTCATCCACTGGTTCCAAAAATCCGACTGCACATACCGTTACATTCTGATCTCCTCTAAATATTTTATTGACACTATTATTAGTTATTAAACTAAACACTATAGTTTGATAGTCGATATGAACACTAAACAATGTCAACCAATCCATAATCAGGATGAAGTCTTAAAAATCCATCTCAATCATAGAGAAATCCCAAATCAATCCATCCCAATTGATGGTTATAGAATATGATTTTGACATAAAAGGTCAAAATTATCTCTGTTTAAGAGGGTTATGATGATTCAAAATAAAATGCATCATATTAACATAGAGACCCTAATGATAAATAGAATGTGAAGGAATAACCTAATTTGTTGCACCCATATAAAAAAATATTACTTAAGGATAGAATTCAAAGGAATCATAACTCTCTCCATTGAAGGTCATGATTGATCATCCATGGTCACTTCCTGGGATCAATATAATTTCTTATCAACTAGATTTTTATCTTTATTACCATATTTATATTTCACTGGTTGAGGATTCATGTTATTTCTTTAATCAACATGGTTTCCTCGATTTTGTTGAGGAGATATATTCTTCTTTTCTCATGTCATAAGATCATATGATGCCTAAGAAGTATGAGTTGTGTCCCTAGAACCTGAAAGCATATTATTACAACAATAGTGCTAAATATTACCGACCAGGTTTCAATTGTGTCATGCTCCTGGAGGAGTTGTACAATACCACATCACATGATCAAAATAACCACACTGAAAACATATCATAGAACACTTTCATTTCCAAAGAAGATTCATCGAACCCAATGTCTTATTCCGAGTCATACCATAACCTTGGAAATATATTTCCCTCATTCTCTTATTCCCAGAATTATAGATCCCACAAGTTCCCATAGGTATCAACATGATTCATCCATCTTTGTTTTCCGATATGTCTCTTTCTACCACCATCACTCTATTGACCATATCTAAATAATCTTTTATAAAAATTATGATAGTCTTTAAGAAAATATAAGGCCTTAACCTTGATTAAAAAACATGGGCCTTCAAGGATTCACTTGCAGAAACATTTAGTAAAAATAAGGATAAATTCAGGAATTTAGTTACATATTCTCTTATCAAGATATTTTCCTACTTTATGTTGAAAAGGTCTTTTGTTATAGATATTATGAACATGTGATTCTAAAATTTTTTGTTGAAAATTTATTCAAAATACTCCAATAAAAGTCCTTAGTCAAATTTAGTTTTTTCTTTTAAATGCACCCATTGGCTTTCTAGATCCTCTAGAATATGAATTTACACCTTGAATTTCATCATAACTGGTTAGAATAAAAAATCAATGATTTAATTCATACTATTTAGCTACACTAATACTTTTTCTGATTTCGAACCACCCAGAAATATGGGATGAATCTAGTTTTTGAACTAAAATGAATGATCCACCTTTGTTGGTTCATCACTTATTTTCTATCTATCTATGGCCAAAAAATACTAGACAATACTATAAACCACCTATTGGTTCACCTATGGATTAGGTGAAACCACACACTTCGATGCATCCTATGGTTGGTTCATATAGTGTCTACCTAGTTCCATTCTCTATAACCAAGAGAAATAACCCTTTATTATAACTATCTAAAAATGAATGTCTTATAAATTTCAAATTTACCACATCACACATACCACAAAAATTCGTTCCAAAATTCAACCATTTCATCATTCAATCCATTTTTGAAAATTCTATCATGTTTTTTTGAAAAGAAAACCATTTTAAATTATTGATAAAAAATACCACTTTTCATGAACAGAGCAGTCATTTCTCAGAATGAAAAATAAAATAATAGAGGGATTTTATTTCTATTAATGCATGTTATGCTCTTCTCATTGCCTAACTCCAGGATTATGAGGTTACAACTCCCATAAGTTTCTCAAAACACTAATGTACCCAAACTAACTGGTATGTTAAGGTTCAATATAAATAGGTTAGATACAACCATTTTTTCTATAAATTTCATGTTCTAATGATCGCAATCCTTGCTATAATCCCCTGAGAAAGGTTGATACTTGTAATATATCCCAAACTAAACATCCTGGTAATATTTTTAACATCCTTCCCCTCCCCATTGGCTTGATAAGTGACGAGTGTTCTACTAGGCCATAGTCAACATCACCAAGACGTTAAAAGATGGAAATAATTTCCTTGTTAATTAAATTAAATTGAGGGACAATTTTAAATTTGAAAATAAAACAACTAAAATAAAAATAACCACAACAAAAAAATATTTTTATTACTCTTGAGTAGAAAATGAAACTCAAAGAAAACAATACTATACAAAACTGAATCAGAGTACAATATAGAAGAAAATACCAACAAAACTCAAATACATATAAGATATCAAATTAATTACTCTCAACCTACTCTAAGATCCAACACAACAAACCATTCATTAAGTATCATGACACATCACTATATAAATGATACACCTTACGTTTACATGTGTCTCAATATAAAACATTTGGAACCACACCAAATTCCCCCAAAAGGGGGTGAGTATAAAACTCAGTAGTATTTATAAAATGACATCCCATGTAATTACACTAGTTTAGAAAATGTGATCACATTTACATAAATAGTGTAAATATTTTAAAGAAGTTTATATCAAATCACGAAACAATTTTACAAACTATATATCTTTCCATAGAAAGAAACCAAATAATTCTCTAAAACATTTCACATTTTCATTTGGAATACCCAATACTAGACTCCACACATCCACACATGCATTCCTAGGTGATTATTAAGCACTCATAAGTAGTATCTTTTTTATCTATGAATCCATCACAATATAACCATTACCAGGTTCCCTAATGGTACATGCCTCTTCCACTAGGTCATGTCATTTCAAATGCACTCACACCAACCATGTATTCCAAAACCCATGCCAAATCACACTGAGTCGTTTAATGAAAAAAAATTTTTATTGAAAACAATTAGACAATCATTTCCAAAACATATATATTAAACCATAATTTTAAAAAATCATTTTAAAATCATGAACAAAATTAATTTTCCCTAAAACAAACCAATTTCACCAATTTTTAAAAACCAACACTACATTTTTTTCATCAAGAATCACATAACAATTTCAAAATTCAATTTAGTTAATTTAATAAGTTTGAAACCAAGACATTATGTTGAAATCATGATGAGTCAAGACTGAGTCCACCTACCTCTCAAACATATGAGAAAATGAAGAATGAAAAAAACATAAAAAACATGGATTGAAACTCCAAGAAACGCCCTTATATCTTTTTTCCTACCATCATAACAAAAATATGTCATCATTATTGACATTAGACAACGTGTATTTATCCCCAACACACTAAATAAACGATTTCATGGGGTGGGAAGAAGATGAAATATAAGGGAATGACAGAGAACGATCACTTACAAAGAAAATTTGGCCTACAACACACATATATTCTCCAAATAATCACCCTTGGATCAAGAGGAATGGTCTTTATAGCCTTAGGAGGAAGAGGAATTAAAGATATGTATTTTTTTGGGTAAAAATATGAGGCATAAATGGTAAATAATATTAGATCAATAATTATTCGATCTAATTTTTCATGGTTCACTTTTTGGGTGCATGGTTAAGCAAATCGTGTGCGAACCATGCACTATCCACTACCTCCAAACCCACCTCATATAGTTGGGTTTCATGATTTTAAAAACATTTCACAAACTATGATAAATTATATTGTCCAAATTTACATATTTTCTCATGGGTAACTCTATATTTTAGCCAAATCATGCTCCAACCTAATTCCCACTATTTAATTTTCATGGGTGGAGGTGTTTCATGGTTTCTACTAACCGTCCTCAAACATTTCACTTGAAAAAAAGAAAAAAATATTTTAAATACCCTCCCAAAATCTTATAGTTGAACCCAATTAAATTATATAGTTTAAATAAATAAATAATCAGTCATGTATCTAAAACTAAGGGGTGATACAAAGATTTTATATTAATATAAATGATAATGTAACAAAAAAATATTTTTTTCACTACTAACTATAAAATAAATAGTTTTGAAAAATCCTGAAATATCTCACAATGATATCATTCATACACTAATTTTAAAAAAATATCCTTTTAAAAAAATAAAATTTCTAAACATTCTAGAAATTTATTATAACCTTCCCATAAAAAATAAACAGAACCATTTTTGAAGAAAATGTAATTTTATTAATATTATGATTTCACAATAAATTTAATATTACTTTTAATATAATTAATATATATAATTTTATTTAATAGCACCATTATATATAGAAGAATTTGGTAATTCATATTCATACCACCCAATTCAATAACTATGTTATAATGATCATATTTAATAATAATATTTTTATGGTTTGTTTAAGTACAATGTTTTGTTCTATATATGATATTGACCATAATTTAATTAATTTATAATATCATGGTGTTATATTATCTCCACCACACCACCTTAAAATATATTCATCAAATTTTATTTTGACCATGTTAATAAAGGGTTTTACATTTTAAAATAATTTTATTGAAATCCCACGTCATAAAATGTGAAAAGAAAAATACCTTGAGAAAACTGGGGAATAAAAATATGAAGGTGATCTATAATAATTCCTAGCTAGGAATTGAAATGTGATAACATTAGTGTGATGTTGATTTATAGATATAGAGGAAAATTAAATGTCCAAATAATGATTGAATGTAACATTGAACATTGATCAGAAAAATGTGAATGATCATGATAATGTTAGTGACCACATAACTATAATCACAAGATAAGGGAAAAGTTCCATCAATTAGTCCAAATGAATGTAAAAATATAATTTTGTTATTTCAAGATCATTTTACTAGAGTTTAAGATTTCTTTTATCAAGAGAACATGGGAAAATAAACTTACTTTATTATATTATATTTCCTAATCTAAATTTCAATATTTTTCTTCAATTTGATTATTTAAATTATTGATCTCAATTCTAAATCTGTGAAATTAATATTAAAGATGAATTTTTTCAGACCTAAATCACTAAAATTAAATTTTTATTGATCACATGATCCACAAAACGATATAAATTTACTCCACACATATTTATACATTAATAAAATCCAAAATAATTTGCAAAAGTTAAGATAATATCCAAAATTATGGAATTCTACATAATTCTTGAAATCCTTAATTATAATACCTAATTTTAATATTATAAATCCCTTTAATAATTTACCATACATCCTCCTTAACCTTAATAACCTCAACATTATTTAATTTTGTAACATAAAATGTTGTATCATGAATTTCATAACATATCCCAAAAATGTAATATCATTATTCCTGAACAATTCTTTCATTATTATTCTAAGGGTTACATATACCTTACAATAATAAAATAAGTTTCAAATTATCCAGTCACCTTAAAATAATTTCACATAAAAAAGGGGTGGAAATACATTTTAACTTATGATCAAAGATAATCACATATGCCCATGATGATATCCATAAAACATAAGTAAAAATCCCACTCAAAAATCATAATCTCTATATTTATCTAATCCATACTATGCTATTAACTATAATATCACTGAATTTGTAGTCTTGGATCCAGTGAAAAAAATATTTACATATCTTTCTTTGATACTAATAAACATGAACAAATTTTAACCACTCATAACATAATATGTAAAAGGAAATATTGGATTAATTACAAAGCCATGGACATTATATGTTTAGAGTATTATAGAATTTGGAAAAACTACTATATAAATGTAATTATTCCTTTAAATGAGTATTTTCAGACTATAACCAATATTTCATATACTACATTAATTATTCAATTTCTAAGAGAATTTTCTTCGCACATAAACCACAAATAATTTAATTTAATAATTAAACTAGTTATATAATAATTAATTTTCATATTTAAAAGTATTCAAAAGAAAGATAGTTATTTTTATTATAAAAATATTATGAAAATTCTAAATAAAATATGAAATATTTTTATTTAACTCTTTTATTTTATGGTTTTATTTTAAAATATAATTTCAAAATTAAAATAAATTGAATCAATAAAAGTTAAATTATTTTTCAATTTTGCATTTGAAAATTATTTTAGGATAAAATTTTTCTCATTTTTATTAAAGTATTGATTTTGCAATGAATTTTGACAAATACAAATTTTTTTGAAAATTGTATTTTCTTTTCGATTATTTAAAAATTTAAAATCTATTCTGGTTCATTTATAAAATATTACTATTACCTTTTCATTTAATATATTCCTTTTTTTTTGAGTTTTAAATGAATTTTATACTTAAATTTTGTATAAAAAATTTTTATATATTAAAAAAATAATGTTATAAAAAGGTGTTCCTTCATGTTTTTATGTTTTAATTTTAAATTGCATTTTCCCACTTATATTTTTTAAAACATGATGAATGGATTCAATATTTTTCAAAATTAGAGGTGAAAAATTTCCAATTATGTCCAATATATTTTTAATCATTATTAATAGTAACCTTATTTTTTTAAACTAAGGTAAAGGGTTAATCGGGTTAGTATGGTAATAAATAAAATGATATGGTCCAAAAAATGACCCTAACAATTTCCGAAATTTTATTTGATGAGTACATCTCATTATTAATAATTTAAAAGATGAATATTTGGATTTTACTCTATTTTCTATGATTTTGACCTCTAAAATATTTAATAAAGAATTGTAAATTTTTTTTTCTAATTTTGTTATTTCTATATTTATGAAAAATTGGAAAACATATAATATTTTTAGTTATAAATATTAATTTGAAAGAAAAATTATTTTTTTATATAACAAGTGGGTCTATTATAGCCATGAATTCCATTTGGTAATGTTTCGTATCTCTTGATACTAATATAGTATATGGGTGGTGTAACATCCTATCATGACTCACTACAAACATTAACTTTTCTAGTGGTGCCATGTGGCCTTAGGCATGCCTCCACATACACAAAAAACATCCAAACCATATCAAAGATCTAATGTTATACTACATGGAGCCTATACCATTGATATAAAAATGATAAATTATAATATAATTAATAAATATAATGTACATCCAGAACATTAGTGTACACTAGATAATAAAATTAAAAACATATGAAAATGAAATTTAGTGGAATGATTCATATATATTATATAGAAAACAAATTTGGATGGTCGTATAGATATAATAAAAAGAAAATAAAATAGAAATGGGTAACCTGCTACATTATAAATGTATACCACATCCTATTCTCTAGTACCAATAAATATTATATACTCAATTATGAAAAACAGGGGCCCCATCACATCCTTTTTTGACTACCAAGTGTCAGTTTAATCAGGTACACCAGTTAATAGAGTCCCATGTTGGGTGTGAGTTCATAACTGATTAGGGTAACACTAGTTTTTTTCGCCCACATACTATAAATATAGTGATATATTCATGTTACCCTTTCTCGATAAAAAGATATGAACTGAAGATAAGGGGAATAAACCACCATAAATCCATAGGTTCATAACCACAATCGAATATACCAGACTTAATGAGTGCTAAAGTTCTTTTGATAATGTATTAATAATGATTCCAACATATAAATTGACATGGTTTACTTTCCCCATTTTATACATTGATAAAAACTGACATTCCTTTCACCACTGTATACAGTGTTAATTACCTTGGGGATACACTCACCTTGCTATATAGTATAACAAAAAATACAAATAATTCCCATCTTAGAAGATAATCTTGAGGAATGATCCATACTAATATATAATGATACTTTCAAAGTGATCCCCAACAAACCAAAATGCCTCTACCATGCCCACTAATGACCCCACAATCCCTCAACAACAAGCATGTGGTATGAGATCCATCTCCAAGAAGCCTCGACCATGCCCGCCAAAGACACCAAACCCCATGGTAGCTAGATCATGGAATGAACATCCTCCTTTTCAATGAACTATTAATAGGAGATCAATATACATGGAATACCCATCAATAATATCAGCACCCTCCTCAAAGGTATTTTTCATGAGCTTTACAAATTGAGTATTCATGACATGCACTAATGGAGTATTCAGAACCTCCCAGTATGTAGTACTAATGACCACACCATATGGACTATTCATGAAAACATTATAATTAATATCTTAGAACTCCTCATAGGGACTATTCATTATATCCCACAAGTTTGTTTCCCATTTTTCCACAAATTAAAAAGTGCATCAAGGATATTTTATTTATAACAATTTACATCCCCTGTGAGTGTGTATTCAATTTTAAAATGAAATTCCTTGAATATGAATTTTATGATTAATCACCCCAAAATTTATGGCCTTAAGAACATACCCTCTCCAAACATATACATATTTCCTAAAACATACAACCTATTCATTCATAACATCAAGTTATACCCACCCAGGTCAACATGTCTTACTAAGGAGGAACAACCCATAGTAAACTCACTTATCAAAAGGATTAAGAGAATTTCATAGGTCTTATGCAGCCAACCCATAAGATATTCATCATAATCCATAACTAACCCATACCTATATGTCTCTAAGGGATCCAAACACTAGGTTTAGTAAGTCACATTAACACCAATGGAACTCCTCCAATGGTTTGGTTGTCATATGTATCATAACAATAGTGACAGCCTTCACTATTGGTAGTCAATGAAATTAAGAATGATCTAAAGGGTATGTTATGCCCCATTGAACCATTCCTGATCCCAGGAACTATATTTTAATAAGAAAAAATCCTTAAATTTTTATATATTAATTTATTTATTTTAAATAGACAATACACCAAGTGGATAGACTACATAACACATACAACATAAATATGTTTATATAGAGAAGATGGAATGTATTCAGACAACCTACATCATATGAATCATTTAACTATGAATTATATATCTCAAAATTTCTGACCATTATTTTTATGCATCATCCAATATCTTCCATTATCCACTATCCATCATCACCTGACCAGGGCCCTAAATTAGTGAACATGACACAAATTAATTAATTGGATCATTTACAATTAATTTATCAATTGATTTCATGAGGGATATAATCTCCAAAAACTCACAGGATGTATGATTATTATTAATTGATCGGGAAATGGGGTTCCAACCATCCTCAGTACACCCCAAACCTACACCAATCCAAATAACCAACACACACCACCATGTATATTTATTATTAACTTAAATTTAAATAATATTATTTGAAAATCGAATCACATGGCATGCCTTACACAAAAACTACTATTCATCACATGTAAATGGGATTATGGGTCTCTAATATCCTAGGAATATATCAATCCCCATCATTCCCTTCATTTTCCATTATGATATAGATGAATCTTGAGTGAAACCATAAAAATAAAAATAAAAATAAAAAACAAGGAATGGGAGGGATGGAGTGAGGGAGAAAAAGAATATATGATCATCTAAAGTCTAATGAGTGGACCAAAATTCATCCCAACATCAATGAGTTATGATTAAAAAAGTGATAAGGATAGGGTATGGTTTTTACGTACATTACAAGAGGATAAAAGGTCATCCCTATTTAATTTTAATAGCCGGAAAAAATTTATTTTTTATCAAAATTATGAATGTTGCATGGGTTGCTTTCAAAATTACTAAATTATGTGCCAACTAGGAACTAGAAACTTCCCAACCAAATTCACCTCACATGGTTTGTCTACACGGTATAATAAGTATTCCCCCACCATGATTAAAGGATCTGGGACCCCTCTTCCACACCATGCACAGTTCATCTACAATTATGTGCATGTAGTTCTCCAAGACCCATGTCCAAAAAACTTGATGATATTTTCCCAATTATATCACATGTTTAACTATAACAAATGTGTGGATAATTAATCTCAACCATGTTCACTAGAAATAAAATCAGAAACCCCCTATCACTCAAGGTGTTGCATGGTTTCTACTGAACTGTTCACACCAAAAGGTTCACCCTTAAAAAAACCATCCTAAATATTTTGAAACATAACCAGATTCTTCTAAGATATAGACATGGATTGGACTTCATATTAATACTAAAATCATTTCTTATTACATAATAAAAGGATACCCAATCACAAAAATCATGGATCCAATTAAAAATTATCAAAAAAGAAAATCATAAAAATTTCTATTATTTGAAATTCATCATGAAATTATTGTCCTGTATGGATATAGAATATTATAAAATCCTTATAATAACTATTATCATCATTGAGAATCCCAAATAGATATACAATTAAACATAACGACTGTCGGTGATTGACAATTCATGTCTAAATCATCACATCAAGCTCTAATATTCTAAACAATCTCCCATGTCTCAATTCAATAACCATAAAGATCTATTTACTATAACACAAGACACAAATTTTATCCAATAATAAAAAATTAACACATTTCTATAACACACTCGTTTACCCAAATGAGGTATCGCAACATCTCTAGATCAATATTTTGACTTATGGCATTACCCACCATATAGTCTAACTCAATATGACTAAAATCGATCCACTATTGTACCCCCAGTAGATTTCTATACCAAATCATATTTTATGTAGCCTAATAACATTTGTTTCTTAGTTCCCAATATACTACACTTAAACTCACATGATAGTTCTATTAAAAAGATGATACTAACTCACATTTCCAATATTCAAGTTAAAATGGGAATGCCCCATCATCCAAACATAACATGAGAATACCAGTTTTTACAATCAAATCAGACTCTAATTACAAAAATACAACTTCAATATTTGGAATGACAAACCTAATGTGGATTTTATATCACAATTACAAATCACACACAAAATGACCAGCCTGATATCCTATATCATACCATTATTGAATGCAATCTGCTACCACCACTAATTTGTCACAGAACAGGGGTGATAATGATGCCTTAAAGACTGAATGCATTCCATTGTCATATATACATTCTCACTAAGGACCATTCTTGTCTCTTGGATAAATTAGTTAGTTGTAACACTAATCAAACAAAACTAATATCACACCCCCACTTGATAATCCACACACCTCATACCTAACCTTTCTTGAAGTAAATAAAATTAATCTACATCTTGACACCAGTGCTCACAATCCATCTGTTATCATAACTAAGATTATTCAAGAAGTTTTCCAAAAAAACTAAATAATTTCAGCTCCAATTTCACACTAGAATAAAAATTCCATAACATATAAATAACCACCAGTTTCATAGAACCCCTATCACTATTGTGGGAGGGTTTTAATAGCATGTTTGACCCATACACACAACCAAATTAAAGACATTGTCATATCAGCCCTAAATCAAAACCAAATATTCATTACCCAAGTTCAATATATCACCAAATATAATGGTTTCATGTCCCAAAATATCTTGTACTTGAGATCCACTCAAAATAGTATACATTTCATGTTACTCATCCATAGAAACATCAACCATGTCATTAAGTATGATTTATTCAAATTGGGGGGACATTATCTCAAATTCTCTATAGTCCAATTCACACCAAAAAAATTATAATACACCACACTTTAAGAATTACCATTAATTTTTACGTGTCTAGATCACATGTGTTGTTCCTTTAAATCCTTGTTGAACACATCCCCTTATAACTTATTGTCATTTTCTCACACATGGTTGTTGATAATTCAAATTTTAAGAGACCCCCAATAAAAAATGTATGTTTCCTTTCCCTAATTAGAGCCTAATTGTTATATTCTCCCTTATTATTAATCCAACCAACCCTGATAACATGGGGTCCCTTGGAACTCATCTTCATAATCAGAAAGTTTACATGTTCCAAGATCCATCACATAACCACCATCAATGAATTCAATTCATTATATAACTGCCTATAATTTCTATCACCATGTCACTAAGAGAGATCTATGTCAATCGGTCTAGGTATGAGAAAAATTGATCCCTTCATGGCTATTAATAGTACTATGTAACTTTACATGACACATATCCTACAGCTCTAGAACTCATTTTATTATTGTTATCATACTCTAAGGCATAACCATACATATACCTTAAACCTGTTATCACCTCATATGTACCATTTCATATCCCAAAGAACCTAGAAATGCATCCTATGCAAAAGACACTCACAATCTCAAGAAAACCCCACTGAGGTGTTTCCCTATAACGTTATAAGATACTGACTCACAATTTTCTTTAGTTACATATCATGGATAATAGTCTCTCTCACATATCCCATAAATTATGTCTCAAGAATGTTTATATAATAGAGGACATTATCCATGATCCCATATCAAACAAACTATAAAATCCAACATGCTAAAACCCCCAGTTTAGGGTCCTTAAAAATTATATATGGAATCTCATTCAAAGTAATACTCCTTCTAGGGTAGTTATATTATTGTTCACTAAGCCATGGGATTGATCGCATGAGAATCCCAAACATGTTGATCCACAATTCCATATCCAAGGATATCATCCAAGATAATTTATATCAAGATGAAAATATTCAAATAATTCAGTTATACATAATTCAATTCAAATATATTTAATAACATACCTAATATGAAGTTAAAAACACTTCAAATAACCATATCTAAATACTAATTACCCATAATTTGTTTACCATAAGGGTTCATAATTCTTGTGTTGACCTACTTGCCTCATTAAACCTATTTTATTCAATGAACTATAAAATAATTATCAATAAGCATATCTCTTTATATCCTTATGACCTTCCATCAGATGGAAATATAAAATTTTCATCCATGTTGAGAAGAAATTCATAAATAACATATATTGGTAAAACAAATCTTATTTTCCACTGTTAAAACATCATACTACTAAATCTCAATCATTCACGTAATTGCACTCTCAGAGTCCTACATGTCATGTGAATAAAAAAACATAATCATGATTCTTGAGATTCCTATTGCCTCTATGTGAAAATAGGTAAATCCCAATGAAATCATATAACTGACACCATATGTTTAATATAGTTCTAAAATCATTTAATTATAACATTAAAAAACCAGAAACCACAATATCAAGCTCTTGAAAACCTAGACTTCTTACTAAAATATGTGTTTATGAAGCAAGATCTCGATATCCATCTTAGGATCTGAAACATTTCAAAAACACCAAGATACCTTATCAAATTTAGTATGAAAAAATAAAAACAAAACATCAAATAAAACTTTTTAACATTCCAACCATACTCCCCGGGAATAGAAACTAGATTGGTGGTATGACATGACTTCCAACATTCCTCCTTATAAACCATAGGATTCCGAGTAAAGATAGGATACTTCGATTCTCTTATGGGGTCATTATACCCCCTGATTTAGAGTTCAAAATATTATTATAATTACCAAATATCATTCATATCTATAACATCATTGGAAAATGTATTATAAAATTGGAAAGAAGAGATAATAAAATAGAATAACTTCATGCATAAATTAATGATTGATCACCCACTTGGATGGTGATAAATATATAATAAAAACTAAAATAAATAAAAATGGGTATCTAATATATCACTAATCCATACTAAATCCAAATATCTAATTCCACATGATATTCTCTCTATGATCCAGAAAAACCGGTCCCATGGCAAACTTTTCTATACTACAATGTTAGATTCTATTAAGTTACTAAACTAAGATGGAAACCCAAGTAGTATGTGATTACAAAAATCATGTGGTAACCACCATAATGTCCACTTACATGCTGTAAATTTCATTATTAGTTTATGTTACATTAAATGAAGAAATAAATCAGAATTGAAAATAAAATTGATAAACCATCACATATCCTAAATCACGGGACCCCATCAACCAAAATTGCTTCGACCCACGCTAGAGTATCTCTGAGTAGGTTTTGATGACTATGCCAACCCATATAATGATCTATAAGTCATTGACCCTGGAATATAGTGATAATGATCTTCCATACACTCTCTCCCCAGTATACATTATAACAATTCAGGAAATACCAATACCTAAATAACAACCTTGGGAATAGTCTACATCAGTATACAATGGTTCAATGAAGATAATCCACGATAGCCCAAAAATCCTAAATAGTTCTCACATAAAACTCAACTATCACCTGACAGTTTTCACATGGTAGGGATTCCATACATCAAATTCATGACCATGACCATTGAAATACCCATAGGAACATGGAAGCTATTTCATTTTAGGGACACTTTCCTCAATACAAAACCAATAATCGTTGCTCCAAGTTCATATCAACCCCACTAGTAACATCACTAACCTTTTTTAAGGGATTTTTCCAGACCTCCCCATAGGGATTATTGAGGACCTCCAGCTAGGGTGTATTTCCAAACTCTCTAATGTATATATTCATAACCTCCCCACATGGTGTACTAAAATCCTCCTTGTAAGGATTGTTCAAGGACACACATAGGGGTTTTTTTCAATTATAATCAATATCACAACCTCCATGAATGAATTTTATTTATATCAAATCACAACCACTATAAAGGGGGTATTCTATTATTAAATGAATAACTTCCCACTTAATTTTTTATTTCATTAAAAAATTATATTCGCATTCCCATCCACTATCTAAACCACTATTGGTTGGGATGAACACACAACTTATCCATTTACTAATTCAAGGTCTCCCCACCTAGTTCAATATGTCCTAGGGGGATGAAGAATCTATAATCAACTCACATACCCACCGATGTATGGGGTTCTATTAGGTTTCATATAGCCAAATAATAATCCATTATTCATTAATCAATAGTAACCTCTTACTATAGTTTACTAAGGGTACCTGCCACTATGGTAACTAAGTCACAGAAAAACCAGTCACTCTCTTGAATGGGTACGGTTGTTATAGGGAATCCGATCAATTGTTTTGGCATTGACTATCAATAGATATAAATGTAGCCAAGAACTCAGGGACCTTATATAAACATTGGAACCTTTATCTCTCTAGGAAACCCCTTTTTATGTTAAAATATTAGTTACAATTTTAATTAAAAAATTAATTAAGTAATTTGGAAAAACAATTTAGTGGTGAGGCCTAATGCCACTTGCACCATATACAATAATTAAACACTAGAGAGAAATTATGTGGTCCACCTACATCAAACAAATACTTCACCTTTTAATTCCACATTATGGAAGTTATACCCATGATCTCTATGTGTAACTAAAGAATGTTCATGCCCCACCATACATGATCTCTTTACCAAGGCCCTAACTCATAAAATATGATACAAATAATTAATTAAAAAGTTTGGAATTAATTTATGAGTTTATTCATTAATAAATATAATCAATAAATCTAATTGGGTGCCTAAATTTTTTTATTCATCTTGAAATGTGATAGAACCCATTCTCAACACACTCAAAACCAATACTTATTCAAATCCCTAAAAAAATTCATTTACATCACTAAAATAATTTAATTTTATATGATGGACATTGATATTCAATGAATGATGTACTTTCACCAAAACAAAAAGAAAAATTTCTAGGAGGTGTTATGAGATTCACTCTTCTTAGAAAGTGAATAAACCCCATCATTCTTAATACATTCCACCATGTTTCAATATAATTTTAACAAAAACCCAATTCATAGGAATTGGAAAATGGAAACCTATGAAAGAAAATATTAGATTGTGGGGGAATAGAATGATATGAGCTTTTAAACATGAAAGAACACATGAAGATCAACCTAAAATATAGGATATTGAAATTGGAAAATGAAGTGGGAGATGATAGGGCCCATGTTTACATGAGGGGATGAGAATGAGGATTCCTATTTTAGTTTTAGAAGGAGAAATTTTAAAAAACTATCATTTAGAAAATTGTATTCTGCATTGCTGGCCCACATGGTAAACTAATCCATGAGAAAATTTGGTTCCAAACAGAACCAAAGAAAACCCACCTCACACTATTTTGCAACTCCATATAATAACATTTTTCTAACAATTAAAAAATGATCTTGAACCCTTATATTTCACGTTACATGGTTTTTACAGAACTAATAAAAAGCCTTGCAACAAGACCTAGGTCCATGCCACCTATCATAGTTTTCCCTAACATCCTACATGGTTAAACATAAAATTTTCACTACTTTTGAAATAGAAATATGTGATTTAGAAAAATAAATAGAGACCTACACTTACTAAGGATGTTTTTTATTTCTACAAAACTGGATGATCCAAACCCTGAACACATGCTAGAAACCCTCTACATACTTCATAAGCATAACCCCAATATCTAAATGATCATCTTATAACCAAATTAACCTATTTTATGTAATAACATATAAAAAACATCATACAAATATTTTTGAACTCTCGGTTTATAAATCTAAATCCATGTTTTCAAAATAGACCTTACACCAGATTTTTAAATATTAAATTCTTCCAAAAAGTGGTGAAGAATATTGAAAAAAGAACATATATGTGTCATCCCATTCATCATAGGAGATATTGTAGGATTTTCTAAGATCATTAGTGTTAATCGTTTCTTAGTGTAATCCTAAGAGTTTAGATTAGTTGCTAGCCCAAGCTCGGACTGTATATTTTGGATAACCCATGTATATTATTTGAGGAATATAATGGTGAGAAAACGCAGTATAGGATTTCTAGGATAAGTTTTATGACAAAAAATAGGATTAGTGCTTCTAATTTTATCTAATGGATAAGTATTTATATTTTATTATCCCCATCTCTTATAAAACATCTTTTAAAAAAAAGTGTAATGGAATGAATAATTTTTATGTTTTATGAATTGTTTGGAATGATCTAATAATATTTGATTATGTTACCAAAACCTTAACCTTATCTAATTAGAACATACCATCATAAATTTATATCTCCCATGTTTAACTTTACCAAACATCTGATACCACCCTCTAATATGTTTCCCTTTCTCAAAGATATAAATAATGGTATTAAGTATATTATTTCTAAGATGAGTACTAAATGAGAATAAATATATGGGATATATTGAATTAATATTATGAAATATTAAAATAAGGGTCGAATAAAAAATAAAAAATATATTAGATAAGAATGATATGGTTTTTTATATAATAGTATTTCCTACTTCACCCAAACTCCCAAAATTAAAGGTATTAGGTATATTAGGGAGACAATGTAGGTTATGGATGTGGTAATTATGGGTGGTTATTGTTTTATTTAAATATAAATTTTACAATATATAGACTGTGTTTTCAAAGTTATATAGATGTGTAAAGGTTTTGGGAGTTATATTACTTATAAATATCATTATTCATTATGGGAAGAAACATATTGATTATCACTTTCTCTTTTTAGTAATCTCACTGAATATGAAAAAAATAGAAGAAATTAAAGAATAAGAAAACAAGAATTGTTCTTGGTTTATTAATAATGGATAATCCATATATATTAAACATGATAATTGTTTAGTATACCATAATGTAATGTCAAATTCTATTTAGTGGGAACAATATTCTAGGTCATTATCACTCAGTGTAATGGTACTTTTCCCACACATTATTTAGAAAATAAAAGCAATTATTTAAAGTCCTAGTCCAAATTCAATGCCACTATAAACTATATTAATTAAGTAAAAATTATTTTATATATATGTGATGTTATATATATTATTATAATTGAGGATTAATCATCCATCATCATGAGGTATCAATTTTTTTACATTGTCAACATCCATGTTTTGTGTAAAATTGATCATAAAAAAGGTACGACTTAAACTCCATGACCATAATAGTATGTAATTATATTTAAATAAATGTTCATTATAATAATAAAATTCATTAAATGTATAACAATTATATATTTTAATTATTCTATTTTGGATACTTCTATATAAGATGGATATAGTGATATATCTCCATACACTTTGATCCTTCTTCTTGGCTCTGAAAGAGATATCAAAATAAATCTAAATGAGAGTTGAATAAATCAATTGTTACACTTAAATTATTTTATTATCATAGAATAATGTAATAATGAATTATTTTATGAACATTCTATTCGGTTATATGAAGGGTTATATACACAAAGAGGGTATGGGTGAATCAATGTGAATAGTAATTTCATATACCATAACCGTCATGACATTTCAGTGGACGCCTCTAATTTTAATCACTAGAGAAAGAAAATGGAATATAAAATTGTTTTTAAATGAGGCTTTCCTCATTTCTGATTACTACATTATTGGTTACACATGGTTATTATTCAAGTAGTATAGTCCCCCTTTTATTTTTAAAAAGATCATGGGAAGGGGTGTTGTCATGCAATCGTACTATTTATAGAAATATGTAATTTAAATCATTCTATATTTAGATAAATATTATTGTTATGAATAATAAACACATATAAGTATATAGATCTTCACATGATCTCCAAATTAATATCATCATCTTCCTTCACAATAAAAATCCTCATGAGGATTTTCTTAGTGCTTCTTTATATGTATAGATAAAACATTATATCTATTAATATATTTATAATTCCCTCTACTTCTATATTGTAATATATTTTTTTTTATTTACTAAAAAATTTCTGTAAAGTATTTCCATATTCAGTTGGGTAAATCCCCTAAAATTTTAGTGTCCTAGATAGAATCCTTAGAAAAGGAATCAATGATATTTTAACCATTCAAAATATTATTTAAATTTGGGTGATGATACATATTACTTCCTCTTTGAGATATTTTAATTATCATTATCTTACTCATCAACAAATTATTCAATGAAAAATTAACATTATTTTTTAAAAATATTTCCACATAGGGAGGGTGATAAAGAATCAAATTTTGTACAAATGAAACTCCACTAGATTATTCATAGTCAAGTTAATACATTTTTGTCATTTCTAGTAACAAAAACATTTATTTGATCATGATTTTTGATCTATGAATAAAATCACAGTATAATCATCTGAATTTATTGTCCTTTTAATTATAAAATTTATTTATAAGATTTATCATAAACTTTTGGTTCTCAAAAATTCAAAACGAATCTTTAATTACATCCATATTTAGTATTAATTTGTCCCATTTTACATGAATAAATGAAACATCATAAGAATATCTAATATATCCAATGAGATTCAAAAAATATTTTATAATTCATCAAAAGGGAATATGATAAGAAAACAATATATGATATTTACCATTTCAAAAACAATAAACTCAACTGTACTATATCCAGATCAAAAATATCATATGAGATCCTAAAATATATACATATATGAAATTTGAATATATTATTCTTTCCTAATTCAGCTTCATATATCATTTTTATTATGTTCACTCTCTATATGAAATTTTCCACTTCCAATTCTCAAATATCTAACCCAAACATATATATCAAATATGATATTCAATACATTCTTTAATCAATTTATATCTTTTTATATTATTTTTAAAGATTATTAAATATAAAAAATTCATCAAGAAAAACTTTATGTATTGGATCAACCTCCACCTTTAAAATGCACATAAATATACACTCAACTTTGTTGCATTGAGCATTATAAAAACTTTAGGATTGATAACATTGAAAAACACATAAAAATAATGATCATGAAAGAGAACAAGTTAGGATCAACCATATGATCAAACTATATCAACCATGAGGCACACTAGAACATAATTCTGGATTCTCAAATATTCATTTGAACATATTCTCTCTTGAAACAAATCCCAAAAACATCATTGCTAAAATTCTTTATCATAAATCTATTTTAGGGATATAAACATAATTACCTAACAAATTATTTCAAATATAATGAAAAATACAACATCTATAATTTATACACAGCACATCCACTTAATTATAACTTTCCATTTTCGTAGAGATTAGTTCATCAATCCCTAGATTTAAAAATGAATTTAAAATAAATACATCATCATCCTCTAGGTTAAAATAGTCTTACCTTTAAATTTATTGTCAATACCACATACTAGACTCTTAATTCATTATAATAAAATAAAATATATTGAATCTTTTTCAAAACATAGTCTCTTAAAGTTAAGTTTTTCATTAATCAACCATATATATGTCTATACGATGATTATTTTCATATAAAATAAGGGCGATTAAACTAATCATCACTATTTCCATTAAAATAACTCATCTTAGGTCATTCATAAAATTCAAGCATACACAATAATAAAAGGTAATAATATATTACTTAGATTCATACTTGAATAGTATAGTATACATATCAAAACAAATCACTGATATGGATTCAACATTATCTCTTGTAATCTATAGTGATAAATAATTTTTTAAATGAAATTTCCATTATGATTATATAGTTGTGTAATTTTTAAAAATGTATTATTAAATAATGCACATGTGTCATGTGATAGAAAAAACTATTATATTAATATTAACTTTTGATTAGTGTATATATATACCCTTTAAAATTATAAACATTATAATGGAATGAAAAATAAAAAATAATATAATTATAATATTAAAATGTGGATATGATTAATCCCCTAGAATGATCACACTCATGAAAAATAATTTAGAATAGAATATGACTCGTAGTTTTGAAATATTCATTTTAATAATGAAATTATTTATAACATTATTATAAAATATAATTTAAATAATAATGAATGAAATATGGGGTATATATATATTGTACCAAACCAATATAATCATTAAAAATATTATAAGTGGATTAGAAATATAAATAATTGAATAGTTATATAAGAATTAATAATAGTAACTGAAATATTTAAATAGTATCCTCAACTATGGATGTGTAAAATAATATTGAGGCATCTAATAAAATAAGCATATGGAATATATATAATGATACAAGCAAAAAAATTCGTAAAAATAATAAAATAATTATAATTATTTTAATTAAAAATATATGGTTTATATTCATTTTAAAAAATATATATAATTATCTGAAATAAAATCTATTAAAATAACTTTTTTATAAAGTAATATTCAGCTTCATCATAATGAACATGTAATTTTATGTGGCCATATGTAATTTTTAAAAGGGATAGAAAATTTATCATAGTATTAAAATTAATATTTTTTAGATAAATAATTATTTAATTTAAAAATTAAATTTATCATATATAGATATTTATTTTCATAAAATAGAATTAATTTTTTGAATCTATCCCTCCAAAATTTGATAGGTTTATTTTATTTTCAAAAAATAGTAAAATCTTTGTGAATAGTAAAATATAATAAAATACAACATTTAAAAATTTAAGACACAAATAAGAATTATTGTCTCATAACTGATATAATCTACAATTGGTTCTAACTCACAAACACTAATTATTATGTATATTCATAATATTCATCAGTACATATAGCCTTGATGCAAAATAATAAACTAATAAATAACATATTGAAAATCACACGTCTTTTCACCTTGTAAATACCACCTCATATCCTCACACTTTCTATACCATTGAGATTTCCCAAACTCTATCCATTTCTCATCACAACTCTCCTCCCCATGTCAATGGTGGTCTCTTATTACCAAATGATTGTTCCATGGATCTATAAGGGGTTTCCTAAAAAGAAACATTCAAAGGAAAGAGTAATACCCTCAACAAAGAATTTTGATTTTTCCTCCAATTCAACAATTGATGAAATTAAATAAAACATGACATAGTGACACGAGTGTCATAAATGAAGTAGAATTTTATTATAATAGTTAAATATCCATTATCTTTCATCTTTTCATTTAATTATAAAATAAAAACAATGATAATAATATAGTCAGTTCACCGCCTCCCAAAACAAAGTATATCACTTATATTTATCACAATAATGATTGTTTTTAATTCACTTTTTTGGTTTTAAAATGATATCAATTTTTAATAAATATTTTATTTCAAATATAGGGTTGGTTATAAATTTATAATATTAAAATAAATCTAATATGTTCATCATGGATATAAAACCTTCTAAAATGAATTAAATTCCAATAAAAACTATACACTATAAAACATGTGTATTTATGAATAAAATTTTATAATAAGAAACATTTTAACTTCTATAAACACATAAAAATCACTACATTACATTTATATAGTTATGGAACCATAACATAATAACCTTAAAAATTACCTAAAAATTAATCTAATCATGAATCTATGAAATGAACGACCATGGGAATATAGAAATATAAATGATATATCAATTAAATAAAACTAAAAAAAATAAATGATTGATAATAAATTAAATTATTTAGAATAAGGTTCCCACTTATTATTTTTATAAATATAATTTGATTATTTGGGAGGTTAAGTTTAACAGAAAATAGAAACAATAATTGAAGTACAGTGTCTCTTGGAACCACAGTATTTTCATTAGGTTTTTCATTATATCTAATTACATCACATTATTTATAAATTATTTTTATTTACTTATTTTATATTATTTATATACTTCCCACATATATATACATATTTTAATTCATCATTAATTTATTATTATATACATGTTTTAATGGTTCATTATCAGTTTCATTCATTATATGGAGCCAATTAAATGATAATTCTCCGATTTCTTACCCAATTTTATGTACCAATCAATGATTTTTTTAAACATACAAGGTCCTAAAAAAATTTATTGATTTTTTTCATTTATTAATTTACAAATGTTAATATTATTATTCTCCTTTACATAAATTTTTTAACCTTTTCTCTAATACAGTCTCCCAAGGTTTTCCAGAGTTGATGGGTAATTTATTATATAGAAAATAGAGTATATGATATTACATTCAAAAAATAATTATTTAGAAGAATTCCAGAAACTAGATAAGTTATATTAAAACTTTTCAACATAAAATTACAATTCTTTATTCCATAATAATAAACTTGTTCAATCACAGTATTCTAAATCATTGACTGGTGAAATGGGGAAACAAATTAATTTTGTTGACCTTAATTATTTTGTAAGGGAAAAATATACAATTATTTTCTAATAAAGGCTAAATATTTTATAGAAAACAACATGAAAATAATTAAATACATAACAATGAATAAATATGTGTAAATCCATATAATAAAGTGAAATTCATAGTTCCATTGATCACAATAATAATTTGAAAATTGAATTTCATAATTGTATACATCATAAACACATTTTTAGGGACTTGTGATAAGAAATTATAGAGTATGTGTATGGATTCTCCAAATGCCCTATCATAGTTATCCCATTAGACCTTCAAGCACAATAAATTTTTATAAAAATATGATCACAAAAAAATCAAATGAAATTTTAATTTTTTTCTCTCACTTACTATAATTAATAGAGGATATACATGGCATAATACTAAAGGATAAATATGTTAGAAATACATGTCACATTTTCTCAATGGAATGTATCTAAAATGATCTTTATGAATGTCATATTATATTATATATGTTATAAATAGACATCTCCAATCAATAAATTAATAATAATTTATATTTTAATTCCCACAACAAATATATTGAGTAATAAGGGAATCAGAATTTTCAAAAAAGTACCCACAATAAGTGATTTAAATTTAATTATATCTAAAATGAACTTATCCAGACAGGATTTTAAAAATATTTAGGTAATGTAAATGTAAATGGTAGGATACCATTGTACCAGTAATAATTTAAATCGTCGTATAAATGGTATGTTTTGGTTTATAAAGAGTAGTATTACTATACATATCTTATCCCATAGTAATATCAATGTAGTTTCACATTACTGGTCTATTCTCCAAGCATTAAGATGATGACCAAGATATACTTGACCAACTCTTTTCAAGGATATTACCCGTGAAGTACTTGAATAAAAACCATTTCCTCTTTTAGTATTCATATATGGATGTATTTTCTTGTAATTAACAGACATTTTACTTATCTATGGTATATGATCTCTATGTATATGAGGAGGTTTGGGTAGTATAACTGATTATGAATTTGGTATAATGTGAGTGAAGGTAATTCTTAGAAGGATGGTATATCATAATAAAGTAACATATAATGATATAATCTCAATAATGGGATAATAAATTTTTATACTAAAATGGATATTATATTAGTAATGTAAAAAAGGAATTGTAAATAAGGAAAACAACCCTTAAATCGGTATAGCGACGACTTAGGAAATTTTTTAATGCCATAATTATGGGAAATATACAATTAAAAATAGAATAAAGGGGAATTAAAAACAAGGATTCATAGAAATGAATCATAAAAAATGTATTTTTAAAATATATTACAAATAAGAAAATTTAAATAGGAAATGAAGGGAGTGAAATAGGAACCATTACCTATATCGTGATTCATATATTAGAACCCAATCATTCATCCAACCCACTCTTTCAGAATAATGGGATATCTATGGGAGAGACTCCTTAAGTGATTAATGAAGAGGTTTCGTTGAATTTGGAGAGAATAAATGATTAAAATGGCTTGGCTTTTAAAGGTGAGGTGTTTGGAATTTCATTGAATAATTTATTAATTATTTTATTATTCTATAGTTCTTTAGTGATCTACAATAACCATTATTGTCAACATCAACCCTTATGTCCAAAAAATATAGTTTAGTTCCAAAAACTGTGAAATAAAATATCTTTATCCAAATTATGTCACTCAAAAAAATGATTCCATATACACCATATGTACCATATTTTAGCATATTACACCATTTTCACCATTTTTTAATATTTTCATAGAATAGTACCAAATATATACTCAAGGGTTATTTTAAAATCCCATATCCAAATTTTTAATATATTTTATCAAATTAATAATCTAATTAACTACACTATACATTTTAATTTAGGTTCATACATTATTCATATATAAAGTATATGAGTGAACATTATTTCAATTATAGAAAGAGTTTACATTATAATACCACATAACTTCTAAATACATAACCTTTAACCACACTAGTATATATCCAACGGGTATGTATTTTTAGTGGTCATACTTTCATTGGGTGGTTCATACAACATTGATTAGGTGGTGATCTCTACTAACTTGAACTTCTGTTGTAGATGGTTCCACTCCAACATCACTTAGTGGAGATCTTCTTTGGATTAGTCAAGGAAACCCCCATTGGTGAAACCTCCTTCCCAAGATCTAAAAAATTAAAATCCTAAGGTATTTTCTAATTGGTAGAAGTTATATTTACTAACATTAGTGGTAATTAACATTCCCCATTACCCATTATATGTAATAATCCAAACAGTCTTTTGTTAATTACTACACCACCACTAGTTATATTGATCAATGGCCCTATTGACTAATAATCATAATCCCAATAGAATTTTTTACCAACATTCACAATAACCAATGGTAATACTAACCAATTTTCAAATTGATCATTACATATTCACAAACATCTTATCCACTTTATATGATTATTTATGTTTTTACACCTTGTAAATTAAATTTTTTACATTTTCTTCTTAATATAAATAAATATCAGGTACTTGTTATTATTTTTCACATATGATACACCAGATTACAATATTTTTTTTATTTTCACATATACTCTCATTCTTTTTGTTAATGGTTTTTTTAGGTATCTGTATAACAAATAATTGGCTCTAATACCAATTTTTAGATTGTAATGTATATGAAGATGGATAAATATAATAGTGTGAGAGAATTGTAATTTTAAAAACATTAATTTTTAATATTAAAAGGAACTTATTTGAACAAGGTTAAACAAATCATATTCACAAAACCACTTATGTTTTTAAGTGGTAATAGAACATGGACTTTGGGTCTGACAAACAAATTATGATAATCTGGTAGATTAGGACATGTATTCCATAGGTCGTGAAAAAAAATGATTTTACGTTAACAATGTATATATTTGTATTCAATAATAAGTTTTAATGTATTCAGTTTTTATCCATATTCAAATCAGTAATGATTTATTCTGAGTAAACTCTAAAATATTCATAATCACAATAGTTTCGATAAATCAGAGTACTAAAAAATTTGTGATTCTATATGAATGTGTATAGAATTATAATTGATGTAATAACATATTCAAAAAGTAATATAGGGTAGAACAGTTAAATTTTAATCAAATCTATTATAATAAATAAGATAAATATAGAAATATGAATATAAAAGGATTCCGTTTTTATTATAATCAAATCTAAAGTAAAAGACTTCTAATAGAACAATTAATACAAATTTATACTATTTTTTAACCTAGAGAGTAATCTATCCAATTACCTAGGATAAAGGTCTCTTATTTTATAATTCAAATAATTTTTATCTTTCCCTTACTAGTGAAATCCCTTGATATGATGATTAGTCTATCTCACTATCCGCATGATCCCTTAATTCGATGATTAGCTTCTCTATCTCACTATCCCTGGGATCCATCGATATGACGGTTGGCTTCTCTATATCTCTATCCACACGGGCCCTCAACCATATTAACATGATCGACATAATGATTAATAACTTGAAAAGATTACAGGTATTAAGAATATATAGTTCACTCTTTTAAGCCTTAGAGCACTCGCATACTATGATTTTTTAAAATGAAAATGATCAGCACTTCAATTCAATCTCTTTGAATGGTTAGGTATTTATAGGGAAGATTGTGATGGTTATCTTGATCCTCCAATAGTCATATTTTCACAGAGTTTTTCATTATGACATCGACACCTAAAACTTCTATGGCCATATTATAACAAAATTTGTGATGTCATTATGATATACACAATTTACAGTGTAAAAAATATTTAGAGATAATATTTTCTAGGCATGAAAAAGTCATTAAAATAAATTCATTGATTTTGAGAAAAATATTAATTGAAACCATTATCAATATGAATAATAATATTTTTTGGTGCGAAAGAATAATCATGGGATCATATATTCAATATAATAATGTTGAGCATAATAAATTTGTGTATGATTATTATCATATCTAGTCTCATTATGATAAACAAATCATATCCAATCTCATTATGATAATAATATCGTATCTAGTATCATTTAGATAAGAATAATGAAAAATTATATTTTTTGTAACTCATTAAATTTCATTCTATATAACATATAAAGATGATTTTTCTTATAAAAACATTATAAAATACTTTGGACATAAATGAGTTACTAATTTATTATTTTAAAAGAGTTATTGATTTCTAAAAGAAAATGAAGGGAAAAATAAAAAAGTGATTTTTAACTCAACAAATTCCACTTTTTTTTGAAATCATAAACCATAAGACATAAATAAGAAATTACTTTGAAAAACATAATTCCATTTAATTTTAAGAAAATTATATTCAGAATTAAACATTTATACTTATCTCCCCCATAGTTCATAACTCATCTAAATAAAATGATGAATACGACTAACTCCCTCTTAAAATGGGAACTTCCATAATAGATTGTATTATATTCTTTAGAATTATTTCTCCCCCTTAATTAAAACAACTCCCCCATTCTATATAATTCTCTCCCTTTTATATAAAATTCTCTCCCTTTTTGATTTTTATAATTGAATGGGGCTGTCTGCTGTAATACCTAAAATGGATTAGAGAAACAAGCATATTATATCATATAATGAAGTACTTGGTCATAAAAAGGAATGAATTAACATCCAACCAATATAAATTGGAAGTTATAATAACAATTCATAATGACATGAAAAAGTTATTCAAAGTTGAAAATGTTTAAAAAAAGAGTTTAGAGAAAAAATTTCAATATTTCTTTAGGATCAAATATATCACAAAAGTATTTAACTTTTTAAGTGCCTTTATATCTTTTTCCATATTTGGAATTGACTCTTCCTAAGACCAATTCTTATTTTAAAGATATTGTAACCTTTCTTCATGAATCCAAATATTTTAATATTGAATACTAATCTTTTCTTTTTGGTTTTGAACTTTTTGAGAAAACTCAATATTTAGAGTACTGATTTCTTCATTATGATTTATGAGTATCCTTATCTGATCCTAGAAATACCTCATCTTTCATTTCATCACATTTAATGTTTTAGTACTATGTTCAATTTGATCTTTGATATATTTAACAAATTTTACTCTTTCTACAATTTCATTTTCTAAGAAATGGAAATATTTTACCAAATACTTCATTTCCTTCCTTATCTCTTCAAAAATATAATCATGAATATGAAGATTTTCATTGAATTGTTATTTCTACTTAGTTATTTTACAACATGAATTTCTATGAATCTAATAAAAATATTGTCGGGATTTGAATTCATCTTTTATTTTGACAGTATTCTCTCTCATCATGTTTGTTAAATCCTATTTTTGTTAGAAATAATCCTGAAGCATCTAACCCTAAGACTCTACATTGAAAAATAAGGAATTCTCTCATCATGATTTTTCCATGTCTAAAAAATGAATTATACTCTTAGTGAGGTTATAGTTCTTATTAAATGTGATTCATTTAATTCATCAACCTATGGATGAATGATGTAGGTGGTTCTAATTTCTTCTTGAAATATTTCCCTTTTTCCATTATTTGACACTAGTTTCTCACTTTTTCTATAATCTATATTTCCTTTGTAAATCTAAAAAGCATATATATCAATCCTTTGACGAACTTCTTATTTTTCATATTTGATCTTGTTTATTATTCTTGGATGAGAATTTGGCTACTTTAATAAATTGTGACTATTGTTTCTCTTGACTAACATATTTCCCCTTTTCATTTCCCAATGAAGATTATTATTTTGAGGAAGGCTATGATGCCCTCAAGTAAATCTTATCAGAATAAATATCTTCTCTATCAGCAATTTGAATTTTAACCACATCCTAATTCTTTTCAATGTTATGAATTTCCATTAAAACATTTTCTTCTTCTTCTTCTTTTTATTTGTAAACATACACTTCTCTTTCTTTCTTTTCATTATATTATTTTAATACCTTCTGTAAGGAACCGGCCATAAACATTACAAAATCTTGAATTAAATGAATAATTCACTTTGAGGATATTTTCAGGTTTATAGTTTTAGAGAATTAAGCCATAACTATTACATAACAACTTGAAAATTACATGTAGACACTACTACTCAGTATCCATTTTCTTAAAATAAAAACTCTAAAAAAGAGACATGTCTAGTTCTATGTTTTAGACAACATGACTTTTCTTTGACCTCATCCTTGACCAAATTCATCTTTATGTCATGTGAAGAAAATTTTAAAACTTGGGATGATCATAAAAATCTTAGTAAGGGTTATAAAATAATGGAAATATATATTATCCCATCAATATATACCAATCTATGAAACCATACTTTTCAATCATAACATACCTTATGAAATCATAAGATTTACGAATAACATAATGAAATCATAAATAATAAAGTGAACTTATGGAATTCATAACATACTAACATTGTAGTTGTCACAGATATATAGGGGGTCAAATTTGGAATACCCATCATAGTATATTCTCTAAATCTCTTAGGAGAAACATTAACGTTTACCTCTATCACGTTACCCAATGCATTGGAGAGATATCTCAGGCTCACCCACCCTAGGCTTATCAAGGAACCACCCATATACGTAAACAATGTTCAATAACCATAACATATTCATAACACATAAACTAAGCATAAAGTAAAGAAAACATTTCCACATTGCAATCACAATATATCATTTCAAGATGTTGACATAATCAAGGATTTATCAAATCATTTTCAAAACCATTTAAAATATTTAATAAATAGATATTTGAATCAATGTGTCCAATACCACATTAAAGATTTTAATAATTTTAAAACATTAATGTCTATATAAACGAATATTCAAAACTATTTTTAAATGATTGATATTAAAGATAAATATTTAGAATAATAAATCTTTAAAATATTTAAAACAATATTTTATTTAAAGAGTTTTTATCAAAATGAGAGACTCTTGAATACAAATAATTGAGTAATAAAATTTAATCTGAAATTTATGATATCATGAGAATAAAGGGATTCATGATACAATATGTAAAAGTATATTATATAGAGCATATAAGAGTGAATTGGTTCATAACAACAATGAAGTCCCAATGGAAATGTAAATTGAGATGAAATCCCTTATAAAGATGGTATTATTAAATTAATGATAAGTCAATTACATAAGTATGTGTGAAAAATATAAATACACCCAATATAAGTGGATATTATGTGTACAAAAATCAATGGTCATTCACACAAATTCATTGGATGACATATTCAAGAAATACAAGTTTAACCCAAAGAATTGAAATTAGGTTAAGAAGTTCCCTTGCAAAAATTTGACAGCCTAAAGACATCACATTAAAATTCAGAAAATGAGTTGATGAGATAAAAAGGGTATCTCATCACATGGACATAAAATTTACATTAATAAGGATATATCAGAACATATCCCAACATAATAAGATGTAAATTAAAAGACATAACAAAAAGAAGTCTTTTAAAAAGAGGAGGGCGAAAGGTTCCCTTACAGATTGGGTAACACATGAAAGATACACCACATTAAAGAAGGATAATTAAATGAAGATGTAAATAACCACATATTATATTATATCACACAGTGAATACAATCATGGATGGTACATACACCACACAAAACTAAATAGTGGCCAATATAGCTTGAATCTCACAGGAATAAAAAGTGAGATAAAAAACCCTTTCTTTGTTGTAATCAATCGAGTCGTATAACCAAAAGTTAATAACCACCAAATTAACCACATAATAACATGAATATAAATATAATCATGATAATATATATCAAATAGCATTATACAATACACCAAATTCAATAAATAAGTGGCGAACAATGGAAATCTCACGAAATTGAATGTGAGATAAGAAATCCCTTACCTCGTGTCCAACTTGACTTGTTTGTTCCTCGTTATTCCTGAATAATAAACTTAATTTAATTTATAATTGATTAATAACCATTTTTAATGATAATTATTCCTTTTATATCAATTATTACCGTGTTATAAATAAAATTTAATCATTTAAGTTAATAATTGTCGTTTTGTCGATATTTGGTACTTGAGTAAAAATGAACACCTTATAATTACAGGTTGTCCATGTGGTCAAGATTCCCTTATCTAAAGAATTATATTTATGATTTATATATCATATATATCCATTATATATATTTATTTATAATAGTACATAACATTTGGTGATAAGAAGTGAAATTCACCCTTCATGTAGACGGTAAGTCGTATGTACGCATGAGCGCTACATTTATTTCTATTTTGTTTTTTAATTGAATGAAAACATAATGATACATAGTTATATTAAAATTCAAGTAAAATATAATTTATTATTTCAATAAATTCACCCTTTATATGTCCCATGTATGGTATGAACAATTCATATCACTTTGAGGGGCGGTAGTCCGCACTTCCTCAAATAAAATTATCACGTCTACTCATAATGGAAACCATAATGGTATCCTATAAATTAAAAATACAGAATAATAAAAGAAAACATAAGCAAAATATATATCATATATAAATACAGTGTCATCATAATGGATACCATGATAGAAAGTAGGAGATATTTGAACAATCATCGTTTCGTGAGGCAATAGTTTGCCGTCCACAGAAATATTATGCTTTTTTTACATTAGATGCAGGTGTGTGTAACTGTTGTTAGAATAATTATCATAAAAAATACTAGAATATTAAGGATAATTGTTTTTATAAAATAAAGGAATAAAAATATTTTAGGGGTTGTAAAAGTAAAATAAAACAAAATAAAACAAAATAATTTAAGAGAAATTGTTACCTTTAATTTGGGTAACTCCCTTTGGTATGAACCAAAGGGGTTTCATGAAGTGCCTTCTTCCTAAGGTAAGGATTATAGAAGGAGGATACGGATGTATAGAGATTAATTGGAATGTTTTTGGATGATCCAAAAGGCATTAGAGGTGTGAGGAATTGGTTTTAAGTGAGGGATGTTTATAAGGGGGGGGTCTCTTTAGGAAAGTGTGATAATATTATTTTATTAAATAATGATGTTCGCTATCTAAAGGTCCAAAACTCATTAAGCTAGAATATAAGATGACTCATGGGATAAATAAATTCATCCAATAAAAATTGGATAGGTTTTGGATGTTATTTTAATATTTATAATCTTATTTATTTAAATCATTTATTAATGAGGTAAACACTGCATCATTATTCTGTCATAAATAATTTACTTTATTCGATGTCTAAAAATTATAAAAAAATACCATGATTTAGGAAATATTTTTAGATTTCCAATTAATTTTTAGAGTAGAAAAGATAATTTATATAACCCCATGTAAATAATTAATTAACTAAAAGTTATTTGTTTATTTCATTTTGGTCTTTACATTAAATTAATTAAAATAAAGTGTCATTATCACTCTTTTGTGGCTCCATGCGGTCCCAAAATCGACCCAAATATGTCCATTGTCATACATGATTCATCCAATAATGTTAGGAAAACTTTTAACGTAATTTTTTATTATTAGTTTATTCTTTTTTACCTTGAATTTCACTTTTTATCTTTAACAGTGGTAAATAAAAGTCAAAAGTTACTATTTACCAAAAATTATTTTCATATTATTTAACCACATTTTACTTAATAATAACAACCATGAATGTTTGATTTTTGAAATTCAATTCATATAAGTGGTACAATTTCATTTAAATGAAAAATTTAGTTTTTTAACAACTACTAAGTGGTTTCACTATTCTTTCAAAAATCGAAATTTCTCAGAAAAATACCAAAAATTCAGCCTAAGCTATATTTGATATTCCAAATTAAAAAGTGATGTCTATTTTAAAAAATTAAAAAAAAGTTACATTAATCAATTTAAAATTAATTCCCATTTTCCTAAAAAATAGCGTGTTTTTAAGAAATAATATCTGTCAAAATATTGATACCTTTTTATATCCAATATCAAAGTGAAATTAATTTCAATGACCAGAATTGGATTAAATGGTAAAAATATAATCTAATCACACTTTAAAATAGTTTAAAAAGATAATATAACAATATAAATAAGTTATATTAAAAGGTAGTTTGGAATTAATATACAATATTTTTCACTATTCATAAAAAACTGAATTTTATCATAAAAATACCAAAATTTTACCCAAGGTAAATTTTAATGTCCCAATTCTAAATAAGAATTTTATTCCATAAAATAGAACATATAAAAATGAACAAAACTAGATTTATATAGGGTTCTCCATCAAAATGAGGTAAATCAACCTTTTAAAGAATATTAGAGTATTTATGCTTAAAATTAGATTCATTCACATTTTCAGCCTCGAAAATTTATTGGATAAATGTAATAACATTTAACAAACATGTGTATTCATATTGTTGTTATTTATTCTCATTCCTGCCAATACAATGGCTAGGCGTTAACTATCATTAAAAATAATAATACTTTATTATTAGTGTGCATCGTAAGATTTCAAAGAAACTCATTGTTACTTATCATGTACACCATCAAACATAGCATCTCCTTTAGAGTAAAATTAATACTTAATCCACAAATATTAATAAATATTAAAATGTCATGTTCATTATTTACCTGGGATGTTACACCTTCTATATATTTTTTAGGAATATATAATTATACATTACCTTCTTCCATTTCATTTAAAAATAATTCATGAAGTTATGACACTGATCTCAAGTCACATTTCAAAAATAGAAAAGATTCTTTGTCTAGAACAAGTGATTTTCCATTATATTTTATAGTGGGAACATCATCACGGAAAATAGTTGTTTCATGAGAAAAAATATGATATCCAAATTTAGTAAAACTACATTTTTAGAAATTGTCTCTACTCCTTTCATCAATTTATCACACAATTTGGATTCCAATAGTTTTTTCTTGCGTTTCTTTTCCTTTTCATGCTTCTATAGAACTTTATCACCATGAATCTTTAACACTAAGGATTATTCTAAGTTGAGTTCTAATTATGGATCTTTTTTTTCTTTTAGACATTTCCCTTCTCTATTAATCAATTACTTCTTCTTGGATATTTTTTTTGATTATTTTCTTTTGTTGGAGGAAGAGAGTCATCCTTTCCCTCTTGAATAACCTTTATTTATTTCTTTGATTTGGAAAAAGGTTTTTCTTCCAACAGAGAAACCTAAGTATTCTTAACAAACATCTCAAATTTGGAATCAATGAAATGAGTTATCCTTTTAATTGTGTCGTCACTTATAAACACAATCTTTTCTCTAATGGGATCAGACTACATCAAAATGATTAAATGTTTCATACTCAATTAAACCATCTTTATAATCCAAGTTGTAAAAATTATAATATACTAATTGATTTACATGGATTTCATTTTATTGATTTTCAATATAACCGAAAACTACCAAATTTATATTTCTCATGTTTACCAAGTAATCCTAAATAATGATATCAGGTACATTCATTATATCACTATATCCCTGTCTTGAAATTAGAAACCATTGCTTTCAAATGGATATGACTCTATGATTTGGGATTTGATGGGTGAATTTCCTTGGTTAATCATCTCATACATTCTAAATAATTATGATTCATCTCTTTATTTGATATATATTCTCATGGAATCTGGTAGTTTATGAGATGGATAAAAGCCATATCCTTCATCTGAAATTACTAGGATACCTGTAGTTTCCCTAGGTGTCATCTTTTAACACTTCTCATATATTTTCAAATAAAACATTTCTTTTACATAGGCTTCATAAAATGTTACAGAATCATAAAAATATTTACCAAAAATACAAGTAAAAAAAATTTTAATCAGAATATTATTATTCCGCACATAACGGTTTCCAACCTTGAAAATATATTATCCTTCAAAGATACGCATCTTACATTTTATAAATATTTCTTAGTACTAACCTTTCATTGGAAAAACCACTTGTTTTATTACTTTGAATCATCCATCGTATTTGTAATTGATACTAAAGATTTAGACATGATGAAAAGAATTCGAACTAGGTGACCTAAATGAGGAATCACTCTAAGGTATAAGTCTTGAGATAACCTATGTGGGACATGAGGGAGTCCCATTTATAATGTAAATTTTAAGTGATGGTTGATCTTCCAAAAATATCTAACAGTTAGTATTTGTTCCATCTAATCTAACGGTTAATAAGATATCCAAAGAAATATTTTTAAATAATTAAAATTTCTCAGGATTTATAATAGGTTTTTATAATATTGGGTGAAAAAAAAATTACAAAAAAATACGTAAATAAATAAATGATGATAAAACTAATCATAATGGCATAATGGTAAAGTATAAAAGAAAAAAAAACCTATCAGAGTGAAATCATCATTAATATAGTTTATTCTTCTTGTTTTTATAAAATAACATATTACGATAGTTGGTAAATAGATCCAAAGTTTTAATAAAAAATATAATTATGAAAAACATAAATTAAAACTCAAATATTATTAAATGAAATCTAAAATGGATAAAATTTTCAATTCTAATTTAAAACAAACTCGAATTGATAATTTCTTCTCATGTGATTAAAAACTAATTCAAATATGATAAATTTTCCAAATTTGATTTAAAAAAAATGAATATTATAAAATTTATATATTCCTTGAGTTTGAAAAACTCATTATGATTTAGTTTTTGAAAAGTTAATTTTTTTGGAAAACATAACATTTGTGGAAAACAGTTTTCTAAAAATTTGAATAAAATAATAATAACAATCATATGTACTCCCCCTTTGAAAATTTGTTAGCTAATGTAAGGATATGGGTAAACAAGAAGTATTAATGAATGACTACTTTTCATTAATCATTATCATCTTCTATTTAATGTATTAAAATATATTGGAAGGTAATGGTTTTGAAAAAAAATTATCTAGTTGTTCCTACATGCTGATTAATTGTAAAATAATATTTCCTATAAGTGTGTGATCTTTAAGAAAATGATGTTTAATATCTATTTGTTTTGCCTGAGAGTGATGTGAATATTTTTTATTTAAGGAAATGACTCTAGTGTTATCACATAGTATTTGAGTTTTAGTTAAACACATTCCATAATCGGTGAGTGTGTGTTGGATCCACAACACTTGGGTAGAACAACTTCAACCAGCTAAAATTTTGGATTTAGTAATGGAATGTGCTACTGGGTGTTGTTCCATACATGACAAAAAACTATTGAATATCCAATGAAATGATAAGTTCCAAAATTAATTTTCCTATCCAATCTAAAACCACCATATTCGGCATATGAAAAAAGTTTTAACTGAAAATAATTTCCAGAAGAATAAAAGAGTCTTAAATCTATAGTTAACATTAGATAATGAAAATTTTGTTTAAATTATTTAAAATGGGAATTCTTGTGATTAGTTTGATACATTTCAAATATTCGTATTGAAAACATTAATTCTTAACAACTAGCCATTAAGTATAGTAAACTCTTAATCATACCTCATAAAATTGTTTCATCAATCGGTTTCCTAGCTTCATCAATATCAAGTTTATTTGAGGTACCTATTGGAGTTCTAATACTTTTAGTATTTTTATATCTAAACATTTTAAGAAGATATTATATAAACTTATGTTGATATATATATGTACCTTGTGGTTATTGAGAAATTGGAAAACCAAGAAAAAATGTTAAATCTCCCATCATACTCATTTCAAACTCATATTTCATAAGATACGCAATGTAATCTATTAATGATTACAATTTTAATACAAATATAATGTCATCAACATATATTTTAACAATAATAATATCTTTATCAACATTATTTATAAAAATTGTTGGATCCATGGTTATTTTTACATAATTGTTCTATAACAAAAAACATGTTAATCTATGATACCAGGATCTAGGATCTTGTTTCAGTCCATATAAAGCCTTCATAAGATTAAAAATATAATTATTATTTTATGTATATTAAAAACCATGGGGTTTTCAACAAAAATTCCTCTTATACATATCCATTAAGGAAATCACACATCACATCCATTTGAAAAAGATATAAATTGAAAAACACTACAAAGGATAATAGTATAAAAAAGATTAGGGTCTAGCTACTAGTTCATAGGTTTCTTCATAGTTTATTCCTTCATTTTTATTTTAGCCTATATCAATAAGTATTTAATTTTTTCTTATGATTATTCAATTTTTATCACACTTGTTTGTAGATTCCCATTTTACTCTGATTAGTACTTTTTTATCAATCCTTTCTACTAAGGTATATAATTTTTTTATTTTGAATTCGTTTCGTTCATCCTTAATTTATTTTATCCAATCCTAATCACATAAAGCCTCATCATAATTTTTAGGTTCTAATTGGGAAATAAAATAAAGATTTTCGAGTTCATTTCATAAGGAACTTCAAATCATTTCTCGTTGATTCACATCACCAATGGTACTATCACTAGATTGATTCCTAAGAAAATACTAACATAGATTTTATAAAAACTATTCTTCAACATAATGTATAAAATATTCCTGACTAGATAATTCTGAAACTATTTCTTAAGTATATTCCTTCTTATATGAATCTTCTATCAAAGGTTGAAAATAATTTAGGAAAACACATATAAGGATTTTGGTTGGGTTTTTTAAAACAAAAATATTGGATTCATCAAATTTAACATGTATTATTTCCTCAACAGTTCATGAATATTTATAAAAAAATTATATATGGATTAGAACTATTTGAATAGCCTAATAATATACCTTTTCTAGATTTGAATGCGAATTTATATAAATTATCTTTTAGATTTAATATGAATAAGTTTCATCCAAATACACTAAAGTAAGAAACTTTAGGTATCTGGCATGTCCAAAATTAATATGGGGATTCATTAATAAAATTTTAGATTAAAACTCAATTTATATTATGAAAATACATATTAACTATTGAAGAATAAAAACGTTTAACAATTGAGATTTTACACAACATGGTTCTTTTTATTTCTTCAAGAGTAATATTTTTTCTTGAAAAAACACCATTTTTATGAGAAATTATAGGAGCTGAAAAGTTATGGGTAATTTATTTTTAACAACAAAAAGTCTCCCAATAAGATTTTAAAATATATCTACAATGATAATTTTTAATATTTTTCAAGGAAATATTTATCTCATTTTTTACTTTGGCTATAGAGTTTTTAGAATGAAAAAATACTTCATATTTCTTTTCTATGAAATAAACCCATGTGTATAGTGTATTTATTATCTAAAACAAATATATAGTACTTTCACCCAATATTTCTTGTTTTTTAGGACTAAAAATATTCATGTGACCTAACTATAAAAGATCAAAAGTTGGGACTTTGCTAATAGAATAATGCTTGACTTATGTTTCTTACTATATTGACCAGGGTCACAAACTTTTACAGAATCATATATATGTTCTTGTATATCCTTATAAATTCTTTTCTTAGTCAATTTATATAAGTTTATAAGGTTATAATGTTCTAACCTTCTATTCCCAAACACAGATTGATCTTTAATTTCACTAATTCAATGTTATTCTTGTCTTGTAAGGTCTTCTATGTTCAGTGTGTATACATTTTCATTATTATTAGCAAAAAGAACATATTCTTCTGTGGTATTGTGTGCTATAAATTTTTCATTACTAAAATTCACAAGGTAACATTCATCACATAATTGAATTATGCTTATGAGGTTGTTCTTATGTCCTTTAGCAAACAAAAAATTCAAATTAAAGCTTTTCCATGATGAACAATATTATATATATAGATAATATTCCCTTCAACATTATCTCCAAAGGTAATTTTCCACCTTTTAGCTTGATAATATTTTTCAAAGAAATCCTTGTGTCTAGTCAAATTTCTGGAACACACAAAATCCATGTACTATGTATTCTTGTTGTTGATATCACCTTTTTGCCTCAAAACAAAACAATTAGGCTTATATAACCCAAACCATCTTGGGCCTAGAAAAGTTAGAAAACAAAATTTTAGGAATCCATTTTTATTTTGAAAAATGAACTATGTGTAACCTTATGGATTGGATTTTATTGAAATAAAAAATATTTTCCCAATGACCTCTACTTTTTCATTTTTTGGAAAAGTGGGAATTTTTAGGATGAAATAAATTGTTACTAAAAATATATTTTTTATAATTATATCCTATTCTTGAACTAGTACCATGAAAAAGGAATTGGTTTTTCATTTTATCAATACCTTAATTAGAAAAAATAAATATATATATAAGAGTTACTTTAGTGAATAAATTTCAGATTTTAGTTTTACAAGTAAATTCTTGTCCACACCTATATTAGTTTTGGAATTGATATTCACAAAACTGGTTTTCAAACTATCCTTTTGAGAAATAAATTTTTCAAAATCTTTATAAATAGTATCTTTTTCATCACTAGATTTTTGAATATGTTTTGATAGATCTGATATTTAATTTTTTAAAATATTAAATCCTGATTAATCTTTTACATGTTTTGTATTATCGTTATCACATTTTTTATAAAGTTTACTATTTTTATTTTATAAGAGTATTAAAAAGTGGGAAACTTCTTTATAATAAGGTATGGTTTTATCATCACTATATAAATAAGATTCTTGATTTAAAGATATATAATTCCTATAACTAGAGTAATTTTAATTTTAAGACAAATTAGTTAAGGAATCAGTTGTGAGTACCTTTTTCATAAAACATTGATTTTCAATAGGTAATATAGCAAGAAGACCAATATTTCTATGATCTAGACTTCCATTATATGAGGAGTTGTATGAAGAATATCCTTCACTATAACTCTATGCTTTATCGTTTTTAATAACCTTGTTAATTTTTGAATAATACTATTTCTTTTAATTCTTATTAGAATGTCTATCCTTCATGTCATTATTTTTCAACAAGGGAAAATCTGGTTGAATATGCTCATCTCTTTTAAATTCATAGATTGTAGCTTTGGAATCATTCTTTTCATTCATTTCTTTATTAATTTTCTTATAAAGGTATTGGAAATCCTTTTTACCCATTGTATTGTTCATCTTTGAATAAATATTAACAAGTTCAGATTTAGAATTTTCAAAATCACTAGAATCATATTGAATTCAACTTAACAACATTATCAAGAGTTTGAGATTTAGTCAAATTAAAAGTGTAATAAAAAGAAACTCCTCCATTTTTCCTTTTTTTACTTTCTCAATATCTCTTTTTAATCTACCCTCATTTTGTAGAAATGTTCAGAATAAATCAAAAAGTGAGAGATTTTTTATCTACCTTCAATCATCAACATTTTTTCTCTTAGATTCACACTCATTGGAAATGATATCTATTATCTTTTAAACAATAATTTCATATTCTAATCCTTTATATCCCAAAGATTATAGACTATTTAATATTGTTATAAACCATTTTTGTACCTTTGTAATTGGTTCACCAAATGGGAATTTGAATTCTTAATAGTCAGCTCTAAAAATTTCTCTTCTAGTTTCAACAACCTTTAAAGTTGCAAAATGAGTAATCTCTAGATTCTTCCAAATACTGTTAGCATCTTTGTAATAAGAAATATTAATGTAAATAATCCTAATCATAGAACATAATAATGTGTGTCTAACTCTGTAATTCAATTGATACTATTTCATTTCTTGATTTGTAATTGTAGTCACCTCCTTGTCGGGGATCTTGTAATCTCTTGTTTACAAGATGAAATTTTCAACTCCCGCATATATAATTAATGTCTTCATTCTATCTCTCCAATACTCATAATCACCGCCATCAAAAATATGGTGTCTATTTGGATTGAGGTTATCTATTGAATCAACATTGAGTCTTTCCATCTTTAAAAAAATACCAAAATTATATTCCACAATGCATTTTAGTTTATTAGATATTTATAAACAAAATGTACAAAACAATTTGAAGAAAACTTGTAATAAAAATGAGAATATAAGGACATCAGTAAGAATTTGAGTATTGGAAACCTCCTCTAATACTAGATATTTGTATCCTTATAGTAGAGACTTGGGTTTGATTGAAATTTTTGGATTGTAATTTATATGAAGATGGATAAATATAAGAGGGGGAGAATTGTAAGTTTCAAAACATTCATTTTTAATATTAAAATGAACTTAGTTTAACAAGGTTACAGAAATTGTATACAAAGAATCTATTAAGTATTAAAATTGTAATCAAACATGGCCTTTAGTTATGATAAATAAATTATTATAATTAGGTAGATTCTGAAATGAATTCCATAGGTCATAGTAAGAAAATGATAATAATTTAACAACATATAAAAACATATTCATTAAGTAGTGGTAACATATTCCAAGATTAAAAATTTTCACATTAGAAATGATTTCATCTGAATGAACACAAAAATAATCATATTCATAATGGTTACCAAAAATCAAAGTATTAAAAAAAAGTATCGATTCTTTATTAAAATGTATAGAATCATAATCAGAGTAATAACATATTCATAGTGTAATACATGGTAGAAAACTCTAATTGTAATGAATATATTATGATAAATAATATAAAAATATAAATATGAATATAAAAGGTTTCACGTTAAATAAAAATTGGAGTAGAAATAAAATAATTGTAATAAAACAAGTAATATAAATGAATAAACTAATATTTACCCAAATATTTGGGTATTTAAAAACCTGGGATAAATGTCCCTTATTTTATACATACAACAAATTATGTTTTTCCTTTAGTAGGGAAATCCCTCAATATGATGATTGATCTGTCTCACTGTCCCTGTGAGCCCTCAATATGATGATCAGATTTTATGTATAATTATCCATGGGATCCCTCAATACGATGATCAGCTTCTCAATCTCTCAATCCCCACAATCCTTCAATTTTATTAATATGATCAGTCATTATGATTATAAACTCAAAAAATTTCTGAGTATGGGGAAAAATTGTTCACTATTGTAAGCTTCAAAGCCCTCAAACACTGATATTCTTGAAATTGAAAATAATCATCACATCACTTCAAACTATTTGAATGGTCATGTATTTATAGAGCAGCTTCCAATGGTAATCTTGATCCTCCAAGGGTCATATTTTATTCGAGTTTATCATGATGACATTCACACTTGGAATTTAAATGGTCATATTATAATAGAATTTCTAATGTCATTTCGATAAACACCATTTATAGTCTAAAACATTTTTAAAGATAATATTTTTTGGGTATGAAAAATTCATTAGGTTAAATTCATTGAGTCTGAGTACAATTTGAATTGAAACCATTATCACTTTGAATAATAACATTTTATCAATATAAAAGACACAACATGAGATCTTATATTTGATCTGATAATGCTAAGCACAATAAAGATGAGAATGATTATTATCATATCCAATATCTTTGTGATAAACATATCATATCCAATGTCATTATAATAAGCATATTGCATCCAATCTGATTATGATAAGCATAATGAATGAGTATATTTTCATAACTTTTTAAATCTTATTCTATGTAATATAAAATATGGTTTTTTCTATAAAATAATTAGTACATGAAAGGGTTAGTAATTAAGTATTTAATAAAGATTTTTTGATTTCCAAAACAAAAGGAATAGAAAAGTCAAAAAGAAATTTTTTATTCAATATTTTTAGCTTCTTTTATAAAATTATTTTTTACTGTTTTTGATGTATCAATATGTGTTTTAATATTATAATATAAGAATAAATTGTTAACTGTGAAACAATCTTGTGATTGATGGTATATTTTATTATATAAGAATCTTTGTTATTACTTTATGCCCCCAAAAAATATCATCCTCAAAATTATAAATCTATATGTAAACAAATTTCGATAATAAATTATCCTAGAATCCCTTATCCATAAATTTTTATCTTGTTGAATATGATTTTCCTAAAGAACCTTCATATTTAAGGTAATTATATTTCATTTAACTTGTTCCCTTATATCAGGAATTTATAAATGATATTCCTCACATAATAAGTCATTCTATAACTAAACATGATAAAATTTTTCAAAATGGGTAGGATCTAGTATATATTCCCTTATATGTGATATACGGAAGATATCATGAACATAGGATAGGTTTAGTGGCCTCGAAAAATGATATACCACTACTCATATCCACTCTAATATTTCAATTGGTCCAATATATCTTGGACTCAACTTCCCATTTTTTATAAATATCATAAACCCTTTCCATGGTGATATCATCATGAGAGAATAGTTTACCCCTTTTAATTCAAGATCATTTCACTGATTATCAAAATATAATTTTAATCTACATTGGGTTTCCTTGATATTTTTATGTATGGATAGAACGTTTTCAATTTTTCCCTGCACGGGTTCTAGACCTTGATGATTCCTTTCTCCAACATCATCCAAGCACCTCATACTTCAACATATCTTTCTATATAAGGTTTTATATGCTGTTATATTAATTTTAGTGTATTAACTTTTTTGTTAGGAAAACTATAAAAGATTTAAATAATTATCCCCAATTTCATTGTATTCATGGGAACATGGCCTCAGTATTTTCTCCATGGTCTAGATAGTTTATTCAGACTACAAATATGTTTAATGATGACATACCATGATAATATTATGAAATATATTTAATGAAATCAATAAAATCCTCTAAAAATTTTATCTGAACCATGTGTTGTGATTAGAGACAATCTATAGGAGTATTCAATATGTATGAAAACTTAATTTATATATAAATATACAAGACTATCCAGATAAAGAAATTCAATAATTGTATGGAAATGTGATTCATTTGTGAGATAGTCAACAATGGAACATATTTTATTATTTTCCTTAGTTATAATATTAAAATCATTGATTAAATCCAAATTAATATTATAACTATCTCATTCAAGCTTAGTAAGAGGCTGCATTACTCTTTTGGAATATTGTGTTTTATAATTAACATGTGGGAATAATAATCATCTTGTATTATAGTTTACAATTTCTCTCTTACTATTTTCCCACTAGATGTTATCTTGGATATCCCTATGAATCATGGTACTTCGAGAAAGTATATAAAATTTTTATCTACAGGCCTCATCAAACCCACACTTCTTCAAATGTGGTATAGATAGAATATATTATCTCCTTACAAACTATAAAACTCTTTCATGACCAATATTAGACTCTAGTAATCTCTCATTCATCACATATTCAATTCTATATTATGGGTATTTACCACCTAGTTAAAATTTCGTAATCTTATTCAACTTATACAGTTTAGTGATTACATGGAATAATAATGAAACATCACCTTCCATTATAATACCAAAGTTCATCCTTAATATGTTTTAATGATTTAGATCGTTCTTTACCCACACTATGGATAATAGAGAATGGTTTTTCTAATAAAAGAATATACAACCTAGTTATCTTTCTTTGGATGAAAATGGATAGAATAGTCATAATCCTTGCATATTTTTAACCATACTCTTTTATTATATTAATATCATTCTAAGATATGATATATTTCAAACTCTTCTGGTCTATTTATATATCACATCACTCTCTTTATTATTAATGCCTCCATATTTCCACTGAAAATTTTAATATCACAATTATAAATCATGTGTCATATAGTTAATATCCTAGGTATTACATGATATTTATACATAATCCAAAAAACTATAATTTTTCATTAGAAAAAATCCACAACCATTCCTTAATGAATCACGAAAAATAACCAATACTTTATTAAGACATATATGAGATAAAATATACACATTCACCAATAACATCTATAATTACTCAAAAATATCTTTTAATTCCTTTTTCCATGTGAAAATAACCACCTTTTGTTATATTAGTAAATTGATTATTCAAATGAGCATTGTTTCCAACAAAACATTGATATTACCTAGAATTCCCAAAAAAAATGTATTTCTACTATGATGGTGGGTCTTGACCATTCCATAATAGCCATATCTTTTGAATAGTTAATATATGTACCATTTTTGGACATAATATGACCTTGGAAAGAAACCTTTTAGATCCAAAATTCACATTTACTGAATTTCCCACATAACCCTTATATTCCAAACACCTTAATAAAAATTCATCAATATGTGTAGTGATCCTCATAAATCTAGAGTATATATGAATTTTGTTAATAAATACCACCAAACATGTATCATGGTAGTGTTTTATTACTATGTTATTCATATATATATATAAATATAGGTAGAACATGTAAAGAAATATGAAATTAATATGATCTCAAAATACTATACCTCAAATGAACAGATGTCTTTGGAATATCTTACTTAACTTTTAACTATTTGTGTTTGGAAAATCGAGTAAAATTCAAAAATAATTGATCCCATTGATTTTTATCAAAGGGTAAATTGGTAAATGTTAGTGGATTACCAACCATTATAGTAATTACATTGATTTACCTATAATCATTTCAGAAGTTTATTCTCCAATTCATCTTATTCACAAACAACATATGTTCTCACTATGGTAAAAAACTTGTACAAGTGATACCATTATCTCATAAATATTTTATTGTGTTCATCAACTCAAGAAACACTATTGGATACATACAAGAATGTGTCTTAGATAATATATTTTAATTGAGGATAAGAATGATAGAGAATTCAACTTCAAAATCATGGGGTAATCTAGGTAATTCATCAAAAAAATCAACATTTTATCACATAACTAGTAAATCTTCTATCATCTAAAAATACTTCCCTATTATTGATAAAATTTATCCATATCCACCCCCAAGAATATCATTATTTTTATCAATATGGGGAGGTCCAATACATGGTTTGGATATTTATATATCTACAATAATGATTATTAATTCCTTAATTTCCATTCCAATTCCCACTTCTTTCTCACTACAATAAATTTTACCATTTTATTCAAGATTCAATTGATCGACAACATTACATCAAAACACACCATGGGTATTATGATTATATTTGGAACAATCTAAAACCCATCCAAATTAATTTGAACTATTTTGTGTACCTTTGTTTTAATAAATGATCTAATCATAATTCTAATTGATAGATCATTTATTAATGTAGGAAGCAGATTAAATTTTTTTCAAAAAATTAATTATAAATGAATAAATATATCTTTAATTAAAATATATATTCTATAAATTTTAGTGTATCATCATAGTACATATAATAACATAATTTGGAGAATAATCCTTAGCTATTATTATTGAATATTATTGGCCTTGATCTAAAGGCATCTTTTATGGATGATTCCATTGGCGCTTAGGTAATTGGTGAGAGTAAAACCCAATTTCCATGTAGCTAAAAAATTATACACTATTTTCTTCCCTCATGAACTTCACTCAAGATTTTGATGTTATTTATCTCTAAATGTTTTTATCAAACTCCATTTCTTTTTATGAATGTCCAAATATATTTCTTCCCACAGTGAATCCATTCTATAAATTCTATTATTCCTTTATTATTACTTTTCAAATCTTGGTGTTTAGCCATCCTATTATACTATTTTTTCCCTTTTAAAGTAAATGATTTAAATAAATTTTCCCAATATTAATATCACTTGTTAATATATCTTAATATTTTGAGAAATTTTAAAATACCAAGGTATTTCAAATACCAAGAATTAAACCATCAATTAAGTGACCATTATTCCTTATAAGATTTTAAAGATGATAAAAAATATACATTGATATCTAAGTAAAATTGGATTTATATTAAAAATATGTATCTTCTTATTTGATTATAACATTCTATAATTTCGTTTCCATCAATTCACATTATTGTAGTGGAAAATATTTTCCCATGTTAATATCCCTGAAATATTTCTATTATATGCTTTAAATATTCTATACTTCTACAATATTTTGAATTATGGAACACCACTAGTCAGTATCACCTACTATAAACTATATATCCATAATGACCTTATCTCACTTAGATCATCTTAAAACCAAACATGTTTTCCATGGAGGCTTAATCCAATGTTCTTCCACTATGGGATTAGTGGTGACACAAAAATTTGTGGTTGTTTCTTTTAGAAAATATAATATATTGTATCTTAGTATAGGGGATAATTTTCATTCCATGAGGGAAAGGATATTTTTCATAAACTGAGTCAATAAACCTAGATAAGTCATAATGTTCTCTACCAAAATATTAACCCTATTTTACAGATTATTTTGAAACTTATTGCATTATGCATGGTTATTCTCCTAGTATTGGATTATTCATAAAGTTTTTATTATCTAACAATAATTTTATTTTTCATCTTGTTAATGTATAATATGAATTATATAGTATACAATGAAATAATTATTGAATAATAAATAGATTTTTCTCTTAGTGATAAAATCATTATAACTTTGTTATGTTTTCGTAATTCTAGTTCCATAGGTTTCTTCTAAAATATTCTCTAATAAAATCTATAAAACCATTAACACCAGTTTCCCATAGATGTTGGGTAATTTATTAGATGTAAAAAATGGTACATGATTTTAATTTTAGAGGATAAAGATTTAGTAGTCCCAAAGAATGTAGATAAATTACATTACAACATTACAACATTACAACATAATATTAAATTGCTTAATTCAATAATTATATACAAGTTCCATAATAGTATTCCACTTAATTACATTGGGAAATGGGGAAACAAATTAAATGTGGTGTTATTATTTTCTAAGAAAGATAAACATGTACATTAGAATCTAATAAAGGACCTATATTGTATATAAAACATCATGAGTATATTTGAAGCCCAAAAAATGATTACATAAATATAAATCCATGGAAGAAATATAAATTGACAATAATATGGTCACAAAAATTATAGGAGTGATAAAATAACATATTTATAAGCATCATTAACATATCATCAAGTCCTTGATCATTTATATTATAAATAAAGTGTATAGATGATTTCATTACCTTATATTATTTATCCCATGAAATTTACCAATAAAATAAGTGGATATATAGTTTCAAGACACACCAATAATATAAAATTACAATACATTCCATCACATAACCAAATTAATAGAGGCTATATAGGAAATAATATTCATGGTTAACCAACTTATAAATGTAGATAACATTTTCCTAAGGGAACTTATCTTACATGATCTTCCCATAAAGAAAAATATATTATATGGGTCATAAATACATTTATGCATTTAATGAATTAACAAGAATATCTAAGGAAATAATCTGAACATATATTATGAATAATAATGTATTTATAGTTATCAAAAAAGTAACCCCAAATTTTGAATTATACAAAATTAAATCTAATCGGTGCTAACCAATATTTTAGATTTTCAATGTCTTTTAAAAATTTTATTTCAAATTGTATGTAACCAAAGAAACAAATTCATTATTCATTACCATAAATATTATATGTTTGGGTTTATAAAGAGTTTGGTAATTATCCACACAAAATCCCCTAGGAAAATCAAACTTGGTGTGTAGTAAGGGTTCATAGACTATGCACCATGATTATGAATGAGTTATACCATAAAAATCATTTTAGAGTTATTACACCACGATAAATATATTCCAAAACCATGTCCATTTTTAGTCTATAAAAATTTAATAATTTTATTGAAAAATTAACTACTTTTTACATAAGTAAATTATTAGATTTATGTATCTAGATAAAGTTTTAGGTGTAGTAAGAGTTTATGAAATTGGAAAAATTGTGTGTGAATTGAATGATAAAAGTGGTGAAATTTATTAAGAGAATTACATAATATGGCATAAAAACCATAATGTGATAATAAATTGTAGATTAAAAGGGATAAAAATGGTAATAAAAATGGGAATTAAAATAAGTTTTAAAACCATCCCTTAGTTAGATAGAGAATCATCTTATAAAAATGGTATAATGTTTGGATTATGTTTTATGTAACATTGATAATAGAATAAATGGGACATAACTACATATATAAAGATAAATGAAACATATCAAATGGTTGCATAAAATGAATTTGAATAATGAAAATTGAAATAGGAAATGGAGATATATAAATAGGAACCCTTTCCTCTCTATATCTTCATAGATTGGAATAATACCTTAGATCCGACCAAACTCATCAAGAATGAAGATAGATATATGGGTGCGACTATTTGAGATGGAAATGTAGAGGTATAATCAAATTTTTATTGTCATAATGGGATGAGGTGGTAGGTTTTTTATAGGTGTGGTTAGCGGAATATCACGAAATAATTTATTATTTATTTTAATATTCCATTTTCCTTTACTGGTCCACTATTAAAATTTTCCTCCACCACTACCATTAATTCTCTAATATATTTTATAGTTATAAAAATATAGAAACAAAAATTAATTGTGGTTAAATTTTTCATGTTAACAAAATATTATGTTATATATATTTTATTTACTATATTTAATTTATTTTAACATATTTCAAAAAATTTACTGTATTTTACTATTTCAATAAAAAATCACCCAATTTAAAACACTGAATAATTATCAAATCCTAAATCAATATATGTAATTTATTTTATCAAACTCATTTTATATTTACCTTGATTATTCATTTTATGTTCCCATCGTAAATTTATTTAAAATAATGTATAAGACAAAACAACCTTTTAATTTCCTAGTGAATTTATATTATAATAAAACTCAGTAACAATATACAGAAACACTAATAATTAAAGAATAATACCTAAGGGTAATGTGTGAATTGGGGGTACAGTCTTGTGGTAGTTCAAAGAATATTGAGATGGTGGTGAACTCCCATTACTTGAACTTCTCCAGCAAACAATTCAACTCCACCTTCACTTGTAAAATTTCTGGTTGGTCATGGAAAAGGGTGAACCTAAATGATTCTATCTCCTTCCCAATCACTAATAAATGGACTTTATCAGGGTTTTTCAAACTTATTAAAGCTATACTTTCTCCTTTTTTTGATAAATAACCTTTATCCTTACACTTAATAAATATTATCTAGTATACAATGTTCTTAATCATTATTCTAGAAACAGTAATATTGAATAAGGATCATATTAATTGACTTTAACAACTCCTAATGTTAATATTCACCAAAAATTATAATTACCAATGGTAAAATTGACCATAAATCATAATTCTCAATGTTCGTACTGATCAACATACAAACACCAACATCTAAATTACTTTATAACATTTTCAATTTTAATAAACAATTTCAATAACATTTTTTCTTTTTAAATGGAATTTATCTCATTTACTTGTTTTTATTTGTCATTTATGATTAGATATAGTTCAATTTTATGGCGTTTCAACACATTAATAAATGTTTTACAGTAATGTTTTTATTATTTATTGTAAATATAATTGCTTATTTTTTCTTTTAATATGTTTTTTACTATTATAAGTTAATAATACTGTGTGAATTTTAAAAATAACTTATCAAAAAAAAAATATTTTACTATTACAGTATCTCAGGTATTACATTATTTGTTAAACCCCACTATAATGGTATATTTCAAAATTTACTACTCCACTGCTTCTTCATTTCTTCACAAATATTGAATAATATTTTCCATGTAATATTCTTATCTATTACAAATTAATTTCAAAAAAAATATCCATTATCATGTGGAATCAATTATAATATTTAATTTATTTAATCTATAAGATATAATTATATATCAAATTTCATTTCATGGTAAATTATTATGATTATTTCTTTTTTTATTTCTTTTAAATTCCACAAATGTGCTTGTATATATTTTGATTGGTGTTCCAAGATATGACTAGAATGTATTCAAAAATGTTAATATCCCATGAGATAATATATATATGATTAAAGAGTAAACCTAATACACAATGTGATAGTGTCCACTATGTTATCATTTTATGTAAGTTGCCATGAATTATTCCTATGTTAGGTTTTTTATTATTTCGATGTTCCTATGTTTCCATGATCTTATGATTTTTCTTATTTATATCATTTTATAACATGCTTATTCATGGGATGTTACTTTTATGCTTTCATATAATGAATTTTGACTCATGTGTTATAATTCATTATCATTATAATTTACTTACATATAATTATAACTCACCCCTTTTTTATGTATTCCCTAAGTTATCATGTGTAGTTTTAGATGAATAATTGGAATTTATGAGGAAATAATGGAGTATTAAATAATGATCACGCAGTTTATATTTTTTTGTTATATCATGTTTCTAATCATCCAAAGTCGCAAGACCTATAGATATTTGGGTTTAGTTTTCTGTATTTTTATGATTAAAATAATGTAAATATATGCATATTATATAAAACTATGTAATTTTATAATTTATTTACTTTGAGAAAAATGTATTCAGTACTATATGGTATATGAAATACCGAGCTAAAACGAACCACGATGTACTAAAAAAAAATTTTATTTAAATATGACCACTATAACCTAGCCATTGGTGTGGAAAGTATGAATAGAAATAATCATATTATAAAATATGTCAACAAAAATTTATATAATAAATTGAATAAACAAGATGACATTGAATATCAATTGGTTGGAAAATGATATAAAATCATTTGAATTTAAAAAATATATCTTCCATAAAAGATTTTTTTTCAAATGTATTTTTATCAGGGTAGATTGAATTAATAATTATTTATAAAGGAGTATAATAATTTGAGAATATCATATATTTAATTTAATATATTCGGATTCATTTTATTATTTTTATTAGTAAATTACAAATAATAATGAAATTTTATACTTCAAAATTTTAAGTTTATCAAAAAATGAATTTTATTTAATTTTTTTGTGATGATATTATACATAATTTCTATAAAAATTGAAAATAATAATTTTTAAAATGGAAATTATTTTTTAAATATTACTTTAATAATAAAAATGTGGTTAATATTTCGGATTTTCTTGTAAATAATTACTATTGAATGAAAATTGAAATTAATGATTGTTACAAAACTCGTATTTATTTTAATTAAATAGTGTTTATGAAAAATATCACATGATTTTTTATTTTGTTTTAAATTTAAATAAGATCCATTTGGTTAGAAATTGTATAAATAATTCTATATGATCCAGCAATATATTTTATGTCATTATACGTTCATTTTTATTCTACAAAATTCTATTTTCTAATGAAACTATTTTTCATTGAATTTTTTACAATTATATATTAATTTTAATATTTAAAATTATAGAAATTTAAAAAAAATGGAATCCATATTTTTAATCAATAGATTATTTTTTTGTAAAAATTTCCCCTTTATATTTGTTCTTTATTAATGGTTACTACGGTAAATATTTGGCACCTTTGTAAGGGTAAAATCAGCAAAATACTGATAAAACAATGTCACAGAACCTATAAATCTCTATAAAACATAAATGTACACATTTATTAGAATTTATTTCAGAATATTACACTCCAAATATAAAAATAAGAAAATTTATTTTCAGTTTAATTTGATTATAACATTTATATTATTTTAAGAAAATGATAAATTCAAAATGTCAATATCTTGATAATAATTTCTCTTATATAGTGTAATAGCGATATAAAGAAATGATGAATGAATATAAAATAATATTGTAAAAATAAATAAATTATTTTTATTATATTTTGTTATTAATAAATTCTAATGATGAAATAATTTCCGTAAAAACATTCCCAACAACGATAAAGTACGTGTGAAAAAACTAAAAACTCAACGTAAACGAATTAAATAATTAAATTCAATATTGTTTGGATAAAATTATGTATTTGATGAGTCAAATAGTTAATAAAAATAAATAAATAAATATTTTTAAATGTATTTTGATTTTAATTTCACTGCTATCATAATATAATTGAAGTCAAATTAAATATTTGTCCCAAAATTAACATTAATGATATTTCAAGCTAAATATTACATTAATAAATGTTTTTGAATTCTAAAAAAATATTTAAAGAGAACTTTTTTTGGATGTAATGGTATAAAATGTCATCCATTGACCATTTTTTAGCCAATTTTCACCTTATAATAAAATGTATAACCCTGAATTTCTACAGGATGTCTTACCATGGTTAAGGTTAAATATTATTAACGAGGGGGTTTAACTGAAAGATGAGGTGTAAAATGAAACATTTATATTGCTTAATTTTATTTATTTAAGGTATATATAAATTATGATATCTTAAATTAAAAATTAATTATTTTTTCATTATTTTATTATGTTATATATTATATTTAAATATTTTAAGTAATGCATAGTGTGCTTCTTCCCTTACTTATAAAAGGGGCACCTACTCTTCTCCTTTTGTTGAAAACAATGAAGAAACATTCCTAGAAAATAACTATCCTAATACATTTATAGATTATTTCCCTTATCCCTATATAATGGTTTCATCCCCTAAGACTAACCTATGAATTATTATGGTGTATTTCAAATGATGTCTCTCAAGGAAGAAGTATTCATATTACCTAAATTTGACAAAGTTATTTTCTTCTTATCCATCATATAAATCTATTATATGAATCTTAATATGATTAATATAGTATATTAAGTATGTGTAGATGTTATTATCATTATTTTACAATAATTTTTAACAACCTTTTGGTTAAATGTGAAATGAAATTATCACTCATCCATACTAGTGGATCGTAGCCTCTATGTTGCGTTTTGATTCATTTTCTGTTTTCACCATTCAAGGGGGGTTATAAGGTTGTATTCAAAATTTATATATATTATTTAGGATATAATTATTCTATTTTAATTATAATATATTATTTACCTTCTTAATTTTCCATAATTAATAAAATAATAATGTTTCACTTATGTACATGTAGACTACCACCTCCACAAAGTCACATATTTAATTTTACATTTCCTAATTCAGGGATAGAAATATGGTTGTATTTAATGAATATATATTATATTTCTTATATAATTTTGATTCTTTACTCATGAATTATTATTTATCATTTTTTGTTCCATCTATAAAAAGGTGTAAAAATTACTCATATGAATCTACGGATTACCATCTACAGGAAGTTATGTAATTCATTTTTCATCATAAAATTATATGAATAGTTATAGAAGTCTATATAATGTTTATATATTATTCATATAACAGGATTTATATTCTAGATATGATGTAATCCTAATCATATTACAAGTCCTTGCAGTTTTAAATTATAGAATCATGAAAAGAATAGTTACCACCCGATACAAGGATTAAAAAATGAATTATTAAGAAATGGGTGGTAATATATTATACATAAATCATATAAGTTATGATATATTGAATATGATTCTATAATAGGTTTATAATATGAAAAAAAATTAACACACCTTAATTCATGATTTATTATATAAAGTCATATATAATACAATCCTAGAAGATCTTAAGGCCAAGTGTTGTTGGGAAATTAGGTATATATCAAAATTACATGAAACCTGCGTACCAATAAATTATTTAAAATCTCAAAAAAAATTCAATAAAATTAAAAAAAATTCTAAATAAATCATGGGATAACCAATGGATGTACCTATGAAATTGGAGATTTATAATGATCAGTAAGGTAAATATAAAAGAATAGTATAAGGTAATGCAGTATATGTGAGTCAAGAGGCATATAATGGTAATATAAGAGGGGTGAGAATCATAAAAATGATCATATAATAATGATATAATATGAAAACAATATGAAATCATAAGGAATGTGAATTAAACATAAAAAATGGCATCATAAATGTATTTCAAGGATAACTACCTAGGTATCATAAAATACTGTTATGAGGATAACCTCGTATTCAACATACAAGTTATATGTTGGGTTTAAAATATTACCCAATTCATGGGAGGACTATATAATTTCAGGACCACTCAACGCCACCATATCACGTAGATGTCTAATAGTGCCACATAGATTATACAACATAAGGATGTCTTTAATCACTTTTAATCCCACTAATAAGTATTGTGGGATATATAAATGGAGGTACCCAATAAATGAATGTTTGGTGCATCTAGTTGAAAACCATTGTATAAAAATGGGGAGGGTCTTTATTAAACAAATTATTTCTATGGAAAATCACAAGATAATTTTAGAAGCATAACATTGGTGAATAATGATTCATGGAAGGGTTTATTGAGAGTTAAAATGGTTATCTGGTCACTTGGAAAACAAAATTACAGTAAGAGGGATGTGTAAAAACATCCCAAAATGAATAATTGGAAATAAAAAAAGCATAAAATAAATAATGTTCTTAAATAGAAAGGAAAATGAAAGGTTCTCTTACCTTTAGAGGGAAGTTATTAAAGATTTATTGGAGCTTCTAAAGGGAAAAATAATTACTTGGGAGGGATATGGGGAAATAAATGTTGAGAAACTTCATTATAAAATGGTTTAGCAAGAAGTTTATAGTGAGTTTGTGTGTGTTTTTATAGCCAACGATAGGGGTTATTATTTAATTTCTAAACATAGGTTTTGGACTCTATATAATCAAATAATCAAAACCATAAAATATACTATATTTTTCCCATGGTTTCTAAAAAGGAGGATTGGTCTTCAATATATTATATGTCTAGGAAAAAATAATTAAAATAATACTTTTTGTGATGTAGAATAAATTCATGTTCATAAATAATTAATTTTGAAACCATAAAATAGAGTATTGGTCTTAAAGGACTCATTTAGGTTTAAAAATAATAATAAAATAAAATCAACAAAATTTAATTTTAATGGGAAAGGTAATTTTGTTTATGGAATACATTTATAATATTTAGTAAATAACTTTTGGGATTTTATGATGTCATAATACGTAACCTATATTTTTAATGTATTTTTTTTACCCCAGAATTTTACTATTTTAAAAAATTATGAATAAAATTCCATTGGAACATTTTGATGAACCAAATTAAAAATAAAATTAATTTCATCATAAAAATTCTATAAAAATGAAATTTTAAAATTTTAAATAAAAATCATCTCATTAATTGATAAAAAATAGTTTTCTATCATGATAATTATTTTTATAATTATAAAAATTACATTTGACATCATAAAATTATATTTTTATTTATATTTTAATATATATTATTTAAAAATGGTATTTTTTAAAAATAAAATTTATTTAAAAAATTATTGATTTCAACTGAATGATTATATTGATTGAAGCTATATATTTCACAAAATATAATTTCAGTTTCATCATATCAAAATAAAATTTTAATCAGGACCATTATTTAATCCTTTATAATGTAATAATAAAAATGGAAAAATATAATCATTATTTTATTAAAAATAAAAATAAAAAAATCATGTTTTTTTGGTCTAGATATATAACTTATAATTACACCCGCATATTCCCTATGGGTAAGGTGTGTGATGGTGACGCTTTCATGGGGTGGTTTGGTGAACATGGATTAGGCTGTGATCTAGATAGGATTGAAATTTCTTTTAAATGGATTCATTCATGATTTTTTTGTTCAATTTCACATTGGTATTATTTAAGTGAAAGTCCTAGTGATTCAATCTCTATTGGATGATATGATATATGGGATTCATAGGTTACAATCCTACTTGTCAGGTACATCACTTCTTCCATCATAGTAAATTAGAACTTTTCCTAAACCTCAATATATACTTATATTATTGGTTATATACAATGACTATATTAGTAATGATTATGATGCTTCAAAGTATTTTAAATCTGATAGGCTATAGCATTTAATTTTCCAAAATAACTAAAATAATGTAGGAATTTTCTATAAATTCCTTAATTAAAAAACATTTACTCTTAAAATGGAATATCATTTTTAAGAAATTGGGTCATTACATTCTAACCCCTTCAAAAATTAAACCCTTGAATTTTTAGTTCATAAACTCAATTATATTTTGGTGCTTCTATTGCATTTCCACTTCTCGTTCAAATTTCACTTCCTAGAACATGTGGTTCAACCACCATACTATAATCAGGTGAGTTTCCAGGTTTCATAGATTATTGTCTTTATGATCTAAGATCTTTCACCAAATGCTCCTAAAATGAATGATCATTCTCCAAAGGTACCACTTCTAGATTTTGTAAATATGATAGTTATGTTATGTAATTCCACAATAGGGTTACACGGAACACATCATTTCATTGAGATATGTTAGGTGAGAGTGCTAGTTGATATCCTATAGATCCAATCATTTAACGATATCAAATTGGATGAAATATCTTTGACTAATCTATCCATTTTCCCCAAAACTTATGACATTATTTAAATTTATAATATTCTCCAAATTTAACTACCTCACTTAATGAATTTTTTTAGATTCTTCGATCCTCTCAAAAATGGATGATTAATCATTTATTTGAGAAAATAAAAATAAATATTGTTTATTTATTCCCATGAAAAATCCTTTTAAGTAAGAGAATATTGGATCCCTTGTAGGCATATTCATGGATTTTGTTATAGGATCCTTTAAACCAAGAGGATATTCCAGTTTGTTTTCATTCCCAGTATGGTAATGTATTAATCACCATAATCTTGGATTATCTCAAACCACCATTATTGGTACATTATTTACTCTTTTTTCTTATATTTATGTGGCTTTAATGATGTGTATATATTCCTTATTTCTCGACATAGAGATAAGGTCGCAAATTTTTCAATTTGATGATCACTGTAGAAAATTATAGATTATTAACTGGGTAGTCATTCTCATGGATCAATACTTTTTGGGAGGCATCAAAACCCAATAAATATTTTTATGTGTCTTGGAAGATCACAAATCCTTACCCACCAGTGGGTAAAGTGAGTACATGTGTAGTGATTAACCCTTTATATATCTCTTTAAATCCCACTTTATATTTACTAGTCCAGAATGATATGACTCTATTATGAGTTATCATGGTTAGTGGGATTGAAAATAAAGAGATGTTTCTCACAACTCAATGACAGAGAATAAGAAATACAAGAAATCTAAGGATTTCAATCCCAAATGATGGTATGCACTATCCTTGAATTTACACTATTTTTGAATGATCTATAGATTTCAACTTACTGGTGATAATATTCCCTAGTATGGTTTTTTGTTCTATCCAAAACATGTATTAACTATATATTTCATAAAACATTTCCTTTTGAAATGAATTAAATACATCATTCAAATGCTCCTCATATTCCATAATTTAAATTTTATAATTAATTATATAATTTTCATATATATCTTGTATATATATATTAAGACTCATCCATAAAATATAGACATAAAAAATGAAATACACCATTCATATAGATGTTATTCCATACGTATGAATTAACATTTCTTTTCACTTTACGATGAATGGAAATAAATAATAGTGAATAATAATTCACCTTAAAATAATAATTTTTATTTAAAATAAATCATATATAATCATTAGAAAATACTTATTACCAACCATTTAAATTATAAATTAAAAACAAATTTCATGACTTTCTGGAGGTGGTAGTCGACACGTATGCATGGGAAACACTATCATTTTCCAATGGTTGGGGATGTTAGAAGGTAGATATGATATTATAATTGAAGAATCATAATTATGTCACAAATAATGTATTTATATTTTAGTTCCATAAATATAACTAATCAAGTAATTTGGTGATGAAAATGAATTGCATTGCAACGTGGACATGGTAAGATGTACGTACACATGAGAGTTGTTTTTAATTTTCATAGGATGGAAAGGGGATGGATAATTATTTTAAAATAATTATATTAAAATTTTAGCAAATTTATGATACTATATTTATTTTTTTATAATGTGTACAACATATTTAGATGAATTATAAGAATAATTAAATTTTAAAGAGTCTGAAAATTGTTATCTATTCATTTGTCAACTTCCTTTAGATCTTATATTATGAAAACATGGATGGTATTTTACAAAGAATAGAAAATATAATTCATGTTTATGTAATTTTAGGAATGAAATTTTCTGATTTTTTTTCTAGAAATATGGGTCTATATCGTGTAAATAAAAGAGAGGGGGTTGTCCACTTATATGTGAAGTGAGGAACACTCTTGGAATTACTTAAAGTTTTATATTAAAATAAATAAACTTTAGCAATTAATTTATTCCAAAGGGAGATATATATAATATTTTATTGTGATATTTCTGGTTAATCTTATAAAAAAACCTTTAGTAATGTTTTTGTAATGTTATAACCCTTATCTCTTAGTTTTATGACACAATCATCTTTTCAGTTACTATAATTTAAATGTTTTCTAATATTTATAAGTTAGTAATGTTACCATAAAAGTAAAATTGAACCAAATATGTTCTATGGATGATATTTTAAACAATATCGCATTCAATGGTACTAAGTTAGGATATTTAGTAATTTTAAATCATTTATTAAATCATTGTTTATTATAAAATATCATTAATTTCATTTTTTAAAATACATGAAATATAGTAATATAATACGTGGTTAACTCATGAAAAATAGTTCTAGGTTAGAAATAATTAATTAATAGAAAATATATGGTCTTAATATAATCATAAAATATACTTTTATTAGTTTATATATCATGTTAAACCTTATATTTTTGTTTAATACATGGGTTAATCAATTTTATCCTTAACAATAATAATGAATATTTAAATATAAATGGTTTAGAGTTTTATTTGTAAGTTGAAAAATGGCTCATAAATGGAAATAATGAAGAAATTATAAGCCATTAATCATTATAATTATTCCCCTTCAATATTTATTATATTTTTAGATAATTTAATAAAATATATTTATCTTAAATTAACATTAGTGTCATTTTAAGATCTATTCATATAATTTGACATTAAAAATAAGATGTATTTAATTAAAACATATATAATTATTTAACATATCTATAATATTTTATATTTGTGTTCATGATTTATGTGACTCTTTAACTCACCGAGAAAATATTACATTATAGTTTCTAGAATCATTTTTTTATTTCTATTTTACCTGAATAAATACTTTGTCAATGTTCCATAATAATTTAAATTAATTATTCAGTAACTGAAAATCAAATATAAAATTCAATGATAAAAAAATAATATATATATATATAATATTATATTATAACTTAAACTATCTACATTATATCCATATGAAAAAATTAATTGATATTAAAGTCAAGAGAGATGCATTTTTTATTTATTTTTTCATATAATAAACTAAAAGTAATAATCAAAGAAAAATAGAACCAAAAGGGAATATATTAATGAATTAGAAGAGAATGGATAAAATAAAATCACAAATAATAATAAATTCACGTGTTATATAAATTTTAAATCCCTATTCCAAATTTTTAATCTTATTTTACCTATTTTACCCACATTGAGGTGACACATTTTCACTATAGTCAATATTAATAATAACCAAAAATAAAATGAGAATATTGAAATATTTTAATCCCCCTAATTCAAAGATGGAATCAATTTTTAAATATTCAATTCTATAAATTGATATAACTTTATTTTAAACTAATGCTGCAAAATGTGATGAAAATTTGTTTTCCAGGGAAAGAATTGATTTTTGATGTATAAAGGATTTTATATCAAAATCCAACATAAGATTAATTGCAATGAACATAAATAGATTCTTTAGAATATAAATGTAATAATTTTAATTTCAAACCCATTTCAAAAATGGATCTTTTCAATTGATTTATTCAAAAAATACTATTCATAATAAAAAATAATAATTTTCACTATTCATAGAAAAAAAATAATATTTTCTCATATTTATAAAAAAGGCCCTCTATGAAAATTATGAATTTTTTATCTAAAAAATTATATTTCTTCCAATAAAATTTATAAAATTATATTATTTAAATATAAAAAACAGTAAACCTCATTTTGAGGAAAAATATACTTTTAAAGCTTGTAATGACTTTACATAAAAATAGACTTGCTTCATCTAAAACCTTTATACATTACTATTAAAAAATTTATTCATATTTATTCCAAAAATTTAATTACAATGTTATTATGGTATACAATATTATGGTTTATTAAGACCTGGGGTTACATGTATCGCAAGCTATAAAAGAAATTATATTTATTTGAAAATAAATATATAATAACATCATGGGGAGTTACATAAATACAATAAAAATATTTCAGTAATTTTATACTTAATTTGAAAATTTATCATTTTCAATACATGGTAGTTGATTATAAAATCCTTCATAAGAAATTACACTATTCAAACATTCACATTTCATATAAAATTTATATAATTTAATTAATTTATTATAATAAAAATTAATAGAAATTATAATATCTTTAATTGAAGAAACATTAGAAAAAAATATTCAATATATATTACCTTCTCTTTAAAATTTCTTAAGAATAAAATATATCTTTTTTAACTATCTAAGGTAATTTATAATTTTTGATATGAAATATCCATTTAGTTCCCAAAATATGTTAATCTTTAATGTACTTGACCAAAATCCAGAAATTATTGATAGTTAATTTTTTAAGTTAAAATTTTATATGAATAATCCTATTTTAATATTTCATGGAATATTTAATTTTATTAGGTATAAAATAGAATCATAAGAAGAATTATAAAATGTTTACAATTGAATTCTTAGATAAAATTATGAATTATGAATTCCTAATTACATTTTCAAATGAATGATCATTATGATTTTTATTATTCTAGGATCATTTTGAGTGGGAATATTATCCCCCTCATCTGATAATTATTATCTTTATAAACATATTTAAAAAAGATAAAATCATTGAATTCTTCGTTAACATTCTATAAACATGCAATTTGTTTTGAATTTTTCTAATCTTGAATTACATCTAAAGATTATTCAATAGTTAGTTCTTTTATTATATAAACAGCAATATTTACTATTTTAAGAATATATTAAGAAACAATATACATTTATTTTTACATAAAATTTATTTAAATTATTAATGGTTTTTAAAACAAAAACATTTCCCACAAATAATCTAGAGTAAACAACATCAGATTTTATTCATTTTTTAAACTAATACGTAGTTTTTAATAATGTTATAATAAAACAACACAAAAAAGGTTTCATGATTTTTAGATTTATCTGAAAATAATTTAGATAAATCATATGCATTAACCATTGTCTTATCCATTTCTAATAGAGTTAAATTTTCCAAATCAATAACACCATATTTTTTGTCTTCTAGAAGAATATAGTTTTTGAAAATAAACATTATAATCATAAAAATTATTAAAATCCTTTTTAAAAATTTGACCTCATTTATAAAAATTAGTTGAAATTATTGTATGACCATTATTATTTTGGACCATTTTACAATAATTACTAATATCATTTAATTTTTTTCTTTTATGAGTTAAAAAATAATTCAATTTAATCCAAGTAAAATAATAATCATCAAAAAATATATTGTATACCTCCTAAACTAAACATTTTCAAAGGAAATAATAAATAAAGATGTAATAGTTCATGAAGTGTTACTGTATAAACATAATTAAAGGATTGAACACTTATTTATATTCCATAGCTTATAAATAATAATCAAAAACTGCGTCTATACATGATTTGAATTGAAATAATTCTAGAATAATTCAATTCTTGAATAATATTTTTAGAATATGAATTGTATAATGTATTGGCCTCATATTCCATAATAAATCATATATTTATATATAATTATAAAAGTTGTCATCCTAATTAGTATGCTCAAAATTTTAATTATATATATATGTTATGTTTTCTATTTACTTAAAACAAAACAAAAAAATTATTATCATCATACAAAAAATTTGTTCCCTATTTCCTTCATTGTGAAGTACATATTAAATTGTTCTTTAAATATAAAATATATAATACATTTGAAATTTTGAGAAAACCATAGTTAAACATTTTTCATTTAGTCCACTAATTATTCTATTTGATTTGTCACCAAATGTAGAAGAGCCTTTATCACAATGATTATATGTTGGGAAATTTAATGTATCACCCATAAAATATTCGGAGTAGTTGGTAACCATATACAATGTGTACTTGACACTCTCTAAAATGATTTCCTAAAAACTATTTTGCATAAAACATTGGTAAAAATGTTATCATCGGTCTAATATAACTATTATAGGAATTATAAAGTTCCAAAAAAATCATTTTTTATATTGTAGCATAGTATATAAATGCTTAAAAATAAATGTTTTAGTGTGACCTAATGTCTGAGTAAATCTTAATGGAAATTCATTAACATAATGTTATTTAATTTTAAACCAAGAACATGTAATAGTATATACAAATCATTTTATTATTTTTATAGTGAATTATTTATACAACCTAGGTATTTTATTATTATAAACAAAACCAGATCTATCATTATTAGAATTTGTTATTGGCATCATCATTTCAAAATTTTCAATTCCTCAAGAAATAATTTATTTATCTCTATTGAAGCTCACAATAGTGAATTAAATTTTTTTTCTAACAGTTAATCTATGTTTGATGAAGGAATGTGAGGTGATTTCAGTAGGATTATTATATATTCATGAGTAAGAATGGGATGTCATTCATGATAATAAAATAATTTCCATAAGTTGAGTAAGAGACATCCCAAATACCTGTTTCTGAATATTTTAGGCTACATATTTGATAACTCATGTGGGGGGTCAAGATAAAGTTGAAAAATCAAATGTGATGACAGATGTGTGGATCTTTAATGAAACTACATGAATAGTTTGTTGTATGTAGAGAGACAATATAAAACATCATGGAATAAATTAGAAGTTACCAATGTAATGATAAATTTGGGTTTAGGGTGGCCATTTTGAGTTTATTCAAGTCATGAATTTATAGATCAAGATAAACATGTGATAAAATAACTACCTCATTGTCTATTGAAAATGTTTGTGGGTTTTATATGCAGTTTAGCCAAATTATTTTTTGACTGATTCACATGGTTGATATCTAGGGTAAGGGTTTTCAACATATTATTGATACGTTTCATATGGTTTCTTTTTTGTCCCATGGTTGATCTACACTGACCCTTTAATTCCTCACGGATAATCATCAAATACATATTTTTTAATGGATTATTTTACAAGAAATCTATGTTTTTTGAATTTATATATTCTGAAAAATATAATGTAGGCAATGTTATTCTCTATTCCTCATTGTAAAATATTATGAATAATCTAATAGTGATAATTTAACCTACAAATTCAAGAGAAAACTTCTTGGAGGAAGTGCATGATACTAGGAAAATAACAATTCAAATGGTAGAGGTACCATTTCACAGACTTTTGAATTCAAATATACATGCACACATGGATAAAAATACCAAAATTATTAAATACGACGAGTTTTATGGGAATAATTAATATGCGTTATTCCAAATATCATGATGGATAATAGAATAATAATATTTTTGGAGGATTTTGAATGGATTAAATAATAAGAATATTTAGTGAAATTTTGTAGGATCCCAAACTTTTCTATAAATGTATTGAACTTTTTTACAGGTATTATTTTTCCTTATTGTAGGTAAATTTTGTTCGAGTTTTATCTTCGGTATGTTTTAGGAAAAATTTGATGTTCTTTAAAGGAAGAGGGGTTGTGCAAGGTTGGTACACTATTTTCGCAAAACTTGCACCCATCCCAACATACTCTGTGAACACAAATAGAGGGGATTCACAGGGATGGCATATGGTTTTTCAAACCATGCTACCTCTTAAGAGTAACTATGTCCCCCGTCCTAGAAGAGGTGCACGATTAAGAAACACAATTTTTCCAACCATGGGCCCCCACCCAAAAACATTGCTTGTTGGTTTAATTAATTTGAAAATTAGATTTAAACATTCCCAAAACCCCTTCTTATATACCTAACCCCCCTATCATAACACTAAAATGATTTCTATTTTTTGGTACCCATATGATTTCATGGATTTCCAATATAATTTCTTTTTGAATTAAAGATCTAGTATTGGATCTTCACCTCTCTGGGTATGTATAATCTTATGGATTATATTACACTCTCTCTCAATCCTATTTCATGATAGGGGATGAATGTTTTACTTAATGTTGGAAAGGATTTAGATCTAGGATAATGTATCTTTATTCTTATTATCTTCATCTTGGTTTCTAATCTAGATATTTTCCATTATCATTATCTTGACCATTCTTCCTAAATTGGGGATTTTTTTTGTGAGTGTTTGTCAATTATTTTGAGGTAGGTGAACTATTATTCAAATCCAAAAGTCATTATTTAAATTACATGTATGTAATTATAGAATTATTGTTTAGGGATTAGAAATTTAATTTATTAAATTTAATTAATTAATTTGGTTAATTAATTAATGGATTGTGGGACCGGTAAATTAATTTGGATTAATTAATTAGTGAATTAATTAATGGGATATTGGGATTTTGGAATTTGATTAATTAATTGGTGAATTTTTAATGTATTTGATTTTTCCGTATATTATTTCAGTATTATATGGGAATTATTTCGAGACTAGGCTTTGAGATGGTGTGTAGTTCTGAGGCCCGGTGAGCCTAGAACAAATGTTTGAATTTAATTAAATAATTAAATTACAAGCACGGGTGGTTTTACTAAAAAAATAGAGTAACTATTGAAAGGGTGCTCAGATTAGAAATATGAGGGCACTGTTGCATCCAAGGTAGTGATTTTACCTTAGGCGAGACCTAACATCGGCTAGAGTAGGTCGGTGGTGAAATCTAGTTTTTGGACGTAACCGTAATAAAATATTTAAAAAATATTTTTTTAAATCCATCTACAGTGAAATATTTTAAACCTTTAAATTAAATATTTCTCAGGGGATCAGGGTTAGAGATCTCATAACCCTGAATTTTTCCTGGAGGCGCTGGGAAGCTCTTGAGAAACCCTTCCAATGCTGCAACGACGTTCTTGACAAGTTTCACCAGTGATGACAACACGGCGACTGGATCTTTGCCAATGAACGCCACAGATCCAGGTAGGACATTTGATTTTGATTTCTTTTCCCATTCTTGAGAACCCACGACGGACGTGGGATAATCTACGAACCGATTAGCCCACGGATCGATCTTTTTGTGGGCAGATGTGATTTTATGTTTTTATAGGGAGATCCAATGTTTGTAATTATAATATGTTGATTATTTGGTTTTGATCTAATGGAGATGAACCTGGATCATCACGAACAATGACTGAGGTTCGTCCTTCTTGTTCGATTTTTCAATTCAATTCCTTGTTCTTTGTGGAGACTTCTTGCACTTTCTTGTGCTTGACGTTCCTGGAGTAAATCGATTGTTTCCCATACGTTTGTTGGTGCGACGATCTGATCTTGTAGATCCAACCTCGAGATGATGGTCCATAGCTGCCATGAAGATTTCGGAAAACGATTTGTAGTAGATCAAGAGATATGATTTTTTGGGCGTTTTTCCTTCGGATGGATCATTGGAGGTTTATGACTTTATCGAAGGACCAAAAACACCCGATTCGGTGTTCGAATGATGGGATGAACCAAGATCTGAATTATCGGGATGAACGGATGAGAGATCATGAATCCAAAAATCCGGATGAGGTGCGAGGAGGAAGACGCTAGTTCTGGAGAAATCCTAACTACACGGCGTATAGTGTGGGCTACACGGCGTGTGTTCATCGATGGACCACCTGGAGTGTACTCTGGGAGTAAATAGACACGTGTTGGGTACATGGACAAGGACATGGCGTGTATACCCTTCCCCATCCAGGCAAGGACAGATACACGGGATACCCCGTGTACTGGTACACGGGAAGGGCGACAAGGGTTGAGGCCGTGTCTGGGCACATGGCCATCGTAAACAGAGTGAACCTCGGACACTCGGACACGGCGTGTAATCCTCTTACATGTCGTGTAGTTACTATTTATATGACAAGCCTTAAGACATGGGCTATTTTACACAGGCAGTACCCAGATTCAAGGAACACGGCGTGTGACCCTACTACACGTCGTGTAACATGTTTATACATGGCATGAGCCAGTTTTTTTCCTGTGACTTGGACTAGCTTTCTTAGGGTTCGTAACCTTGGTCTTTCAATTGAAGGTTTCTGGTATCATTTCCTATATACAAAAGTATGATCCCTTCATCAGGACATCCTTGAATAGAGTTGTTGGAATCCCTTCTGAGAGAATTAGAGATAGATCCTATATTCCTTCCTGGTACCCTAGGTAGAGTTCTTGGTATCAAAGTGACCTACCTTACCCAGGCACTGATCCTCTGCTTAGTGGATTAGTTCAGACTGAGTTGTTCGAATCACCCTATAGCTATTGGTTGTGATCCTCATCTGAGCATCATATTCTTAGGTACTTGTAGAGTGAGTTCTCCGGAAACGAGTACATCGTATCTCTCTCTTCAGACCTAGAAGCATGTTCTCCCTATTATGTGCTTAGTGGAATCTTAAAGCTGGATCTTAGTGGTGGTTTCACGATAGTCGATCGCGTATGAGTATATATGGATATTCTTGTTATATGTTCTATAAACATATACTGTGTAGAGTTGAATGTATCATTCTTTTGTGGTGTTTCCTTTGTTGTATTACTTTATGGTTTTCGGGGTGTCCTACTGGGTATTGTTATACTAACCCCAGTATAGGATTTTCCCGCACATGTCGTGTCATGTGAAGATGAGAGAGCCTTCGACAGGATTCTAGGTGGACCAGGACCGGACGGTGCTATGTGAAATTAGGTAGGACAAGGTGTGTTCCTACGGCTACGGATTGTAGTCCCAATACCTTTCTTTATAGGATGGACTTTTTGTAGACTTTCTTTTGGTGGGATTGTACTTTTGGGATAGGTTTTTACATTACTTTCATGTCGTACTCTGTTGGTTGGGATTTTAGTGTATTCCTGCTTTTCCATTTTCAGTAGTTTTTACTTTTCAGCTTTGTGGGCTTGGAGATGTGTGCATGTGTGTGTGTATAGGTTTATAAGAAATGCCTCCCATGTTAGTGACATTCCTAATCGGTGCTGGTCACTAGCCCCTGGCCTATTGGAGGTGGGCTTGGGGAGTCATGGCACTGGCCCCACTGGAACGGGTCGTGACAGAGTGGTATCAGAGGTGATCGGTTCCACTTTTGGACCAAGAGTCTGTGAGTTGGTTTGGGGAAATAGTGTTAAGTGTTTTGAGTTCGACTTTCAGGCTAGGGACCCTAGTGTGGGTACGAGCAGCCGATGTATCTATACAGTAGGACTCTGATAACTTTCTTTTCAACTCAGAATATAAGAACACTAGTTTTAGGGGGAAATAATGGTACATGCGTCATATAGGAATGGGTTTTGGTTTCCATGTCCTTCTTGAGTCACCTCTCTGGATATGATCACTGGCTGTGATACATCTTACTTCTTTATAGGATGCCTCTGCGATGCACACCCACTAGGATCCAGCCTCTCAATCATGAGGATAACCCCTGAAGTGATGAATCTTCGATACATGGACAAGATCCCCCAGTTTTACCTTCGGGGGGTGTGTTAGTTATTCCACCACCTATGGAGTAGTGCTTCGTGCCTACTGTACCAGTAGAGGAGGAGCGTAGGATGAGCACACTCCATGAGTTTCAGAGATAGATACCCCTTAGGTTTCGAGGTGAGCCTGACCCTCAGGCAGTAGAGGACTGGCTTGAGGCAGTGGCCAGAGTCATCCGTTTGGTCAGAACACCAGCAGACCATATGGTAATCCTGGCAGCGAGCCTTCTCCATTGCTTGACAGGGCGATGGTGGAGTTTGGTCAACCAGACTCCCGATGAGGTGACTATTGCATGGTCAGATTTTGAGCATCTCTTCAGAGAGGAGTTTTCACCGGTTACCCTGAGAGCAGTACGTATACAGGAGCTTCTTCAACTTCAGTAGGGTACTATGACATTGGCTGACTATTCATTAACGTTTACCGACCTCTCACGGTACTTGATGGATATGGTCAGGGATCTGTACTTCAAAGCTCGGACCATTGAGTGGGGCTTTCACAGATACATCTGAGCTGTAATCATCCCTATGATCATTCCTACTTATGATGTGGTGCTCGAGTGGGATTTAGTGGTTGAGAGCTTCTTGGAAGAGCAGAGACAGCCAGCTGTTTTCAGTAGTGAGTGAGATGGGGCAGAGACCTCGGCAGTAGGGAGCCGACGTCAGGGACCCAGGTGTGGGAGACGTTTTAAGAGGAGATCCCAGGACAGAGGATCTTCCAGACAGTTTTTGTAGTGTGCATCCATCTATCCTCAAGAGAGGTGATGCCACTCATGTGATGGCAGGGGACATCTCGCTCGAGATTGTCTGACCCGCCATACTACCGACATGGGAGAAATGGATGGACCACCAAGGCAGAGGCAACATGTGGATAAGACATATCTACGGGGTGGAAGAAGTGGTAGAGGAGCTAGGAGAGCAGCTGGAGGTGGTCGGCATTTTGACCCTTTAGCACCACCACCCCCAGGAGGTCCACCCCAGGTTCAGGGAGCTAGGGAACAAAGGTAGAGATAACTGCAGGTAGCGGAGGCTTATGACCCAAGTAATATCGGAATGACTAGAGTTAAAATTTGTGTCTTTTCTACTTTGGTTTTCATACTGATAGACACAGGTGCTAGTCATTCTTTTCTTGCTTCTTATCTTGTTTGAGACCTTGATATTCCAATTAAGTTGTTGACTCGACCCTTACTCTTAGAATAACCGACTGGAGAAGATTCATAGATCACACACTTTTGTAGACAGTGTGACTTGACCCTTGGAGGCAAGAGTTTTGGTTGAACCTCTTGGTGGTAGCGTCGAGGCCTTAGGATGTCATTCTTGGTATGGATTGGCTATCTAGAGTTCATGCCCAGATTGACTATTTTAGGCGAAGGTTGTGATGTGTCTGCAATGATGGAACGAGGTTCTCCTTCATCAGTGAAAAGGATACCTAGGCAGCACAGGATGGACTCGTGCGTAGGAAGGTACATCCAATTTCACATTAGTCAACTAGCCTATCCCTTGGCACAGTAGTTGTTACGAGTTTCTAGTTTCCAGCAGTAGTGGCTGAGTACGAGGACGTCTTTCCAGAGGATGTCCCTGGACTACCTCCTCGTCGAGAAATAGATTTATGCATTGAGTTGCAACCCGAGATGACACAGATATCAGCATCAGCATATTGGATGGCTCCTGTAGAGCTTTGTGATCTGAGGGTGCATCAGGAAGAATTGAAAAGTAAGGGCTTCAGGAGACCTAGTGTTTCACCCTGGGCGGCCTGAGTGTTGTTTTCCAAGAAGGTAGACGGGAGCTTGAGGCTGTGTGTGGATTACCAGTTCTTGAATCTAGTGACTTTGAAGAACAGGTATCCACTGCTGAGGATTGATGGCCTCTTTGACTAGTTAAGAGGGGCACAATGGATCTCAAAGGTTGATCTACGATCAGGCTATCACCACTTGCGAGTACGGGATGAGGATATACCGAAGACGGATTTAAGATGTCACTACGGTCACTATGAGTACTTGGTGATTCCCTTCAGCGTGAAAAACGCCCCGGTGGTGTTTGTGGGTCTCATGAACTGAATCTTTCATCCCTATCTAGATCGGTTCATGGTGGTATTCATCGATGATATAATTGTGTACTCTGCGTATGAGGAGGAGCATGCGAGGCACCTATGGATGGTTCTAGGCACACTATGAGAGCTCCAGTTGTATGGGAAACTCTCGACGTGTCAATTTTGGATATAGGATGTCCACTTTTTTGGACATGTAATCTCATCAAATGGTGTAACAGTGGACCCAACCAAGGTAGAGGTAGTGTTAGTGTGGTAGCCACCCCAGAGAGTGACGGAGGTTCGGAGTTTCCTTGGGTCGGCAGGATACTATCGGAGATTCATTTCTAATTTCTCCAGGATTTCAGCACCCATGACAGCTTTGACCCGAAAGGGGCCGCCTTTCGTATGGACTGAGAGATGCCATCAGGCTTTTCAGCAGTTGAGAGAGAGTTTGACGAGCCCCCCGATCTTGAGACTACCAGAAGAGGGTGTTGAGAACGTAGTGTTCTACAACGCATCAGGAACCGGGATTGGTTATGTCCTGATGTAGAGGCAAGTATTGATTTCCTATTTCTCATGTCAGTTGAGGCCACACGAGTAGAACTACGCAACCCATGATCTTGAGTTGGCAGCGGTAGTCTTCGCATTGAAGATGTGTCGGCACTACCTGATGGGCAAGCGGTTCATCGTCTACTCTGATCACAAGAGTCTCAGATATATATTTTATCAGAAGGATATGAATTAGAGATAGAGGTGGTGGCTTGAGTTCCTCCAGGATTACAACTTTGAGATCATTTATACTCCTTGGAAGGGGAATGTTGTGGAAGATGCTTTCAGCAGGAAATCCCGTTTGCAGTTGCTGGATGAGGCGACGAGGCAGTTGGAGTCTTTACAGTTATCCTTCATTGATAGAGATGAGGGAACTTACCTTTCGTCGATGGTTGTTACCCCTCCACTCTTATAGCGGATTAGGGAGGCACAACTCGAGGATGCTAGCTGTGAGACTCTACGTGCTCAGATATCTAATGGTGATGCTGCTGATAGATATTTAAAAGGTGTGGATCACATTGTTCTTTTCAGAGGGCGCATAGTAATACCAGTGATGTTGGAGGAGGAGGTTCTGAGGGAGTTCCAAAAATCTCCTTTGGCGGTGCATCCAGGCATGGAAAAGATGTACCAGGACCTCCGACGTCAGTTCTAGTGGCCAGGAATGAAGAAGAGTGTGGTAGAGTTTGTTTCTAGGTGCCTTACTTGTCAGCATGTAAAGTCTGAGCACTAGGTTCCAGTGGGTTTGAATCATCCCTTTGAGGTGCCAGAGTGGAAGTGAGATGGGATATCCATGGACTTCGTCATTGGTTTACCACGTACGTATAGGGGAAAACATTCCATCTGGGTGATCATTGACAGACTCACCAAGTCGGCCCACTTCCTAGCCATACGGGAGTAGAGTTCAGTAGAGAGCATGGGACGCCTCTACGTGGAGGAGATAGTATGACTTCAGGGAGTGACATAAACAATCATCTCATATCGTGATACTCATTTCACATCCCGTTTGTGGAAGGTATTTCAAGATTCTTTTGGGACTCAGTTACGCTTGAGTACAGCGTTTCATTCTCAGACTGATGGTCAGACAGAGCAGACCATCCATGTTCTGAAAGATATGCTATGATCTTGCATACTTGACTTCGGTCGTATCATTTAGGATCACCTAAAACTGGGGAATTTGATTATAACAATATTTATCATTCCACTATTGGTATGGCACCATTCGAGGCTTTGTACGGGTGACCTTGCAGGTCACCACTTCTTGGGACTGACCTAGGAGAGTCAGTACTCATGGGCCCAGAGTATAGCGACCCTGCCTTTTCTTAAATTACTATTACATCATTTTAAAGATAAAGAACATAATAGTATTATAAATAAAGGATCCAAAGGTTTAGTGTATTGGTCAAACTAGGACCATACATAACAATTACAACATCAAGCATAAACATTTATTTAATTTCCTCTCCTCTAGATTCTTATTGGAACTTGTCCTCTCCTTAGTACTTGTAGACACCTGAGGATATACATAAAAATGGGTGAGCTAGAGTCCCAGTAAAATGATATATAAGAACAATATATAATGGGGTGATCATAATCATAACATAGGCAAAGGATCATGAATATGATAGGAGAATAAAAAAGACTTGAAATGTTGCAATGCATAAAAATGAAACACCATTTCCTAGTGGTTAACTACCACACATACTTGTGAACCAAGATATGAACTTTTTTAAAAATCATTTCACATTTAATCATGATATTCATCACTTTACCCTATGCATTGGAGCGCTGTATAATTCCAGTTGCGCCCATCACATTCAAACATTCATATTGCGCTATATAATTCCGGGCGCACCCGTCACATCATAACATTATCATTTATCATGCATGAAATAATAAACATATAACATAAATGAATATAATTAACCCATGAAAATTAATGTTTTTCATCTCATAAGAACACATTTATAAACATTGGGTTCCCAAAAGAATGAGGGAATAACATACATGTTACAAGAATCGTCGCTCTTGAATGAGAAGTAAAAGGTGTGTTCTTGAAAGAAGAGTTCATTCCGAAAACATTTTGTTTTTGATAAATACCAGTGAAAAAAATTTATATCCCAGAAAAAGAAATAAAATTTTGAAAAAAATATTTTTAAGGAGTAACCATAACAAAAAATAGTGAAAGAGGGGGAACCCGAAGGATGAAAGTAGGGTTTGAGAATTTCCCATTACCTTGTACCTGAATGATTCCTTCTTTTTAATGACCTATATAATGAAATTATATTCATTTATTAGAAATAAAGAACCTTTTTTACATTAATATGGGTCATTATGGTTTGATTAAGTAAATTTATGTGCCTTTGGATGAGTTATAGCGTTTAAAAACATTATTTGGGAATGTTTGTTTTTATGGTTTTCTTGAGTGGTTCACTTGTATTCTTAAGTAGATGTTTTGGTATAACATGGGTAAACATACAGAACTAATATTCCATGTTATTAATGATATTACAGGAGTTTGTAGGATCTTATAATGAATCAAATTAGATCCACGTGGATGAATCATTTGATAAGAATTAAATTATGATTATTTGGGTTAATTTGGGCGGTTTTTGGATCATAATGAACTTGTTTTATTTTATCACTTAGAAATATGATCATAAGTTAGTTCCAGATCTTTAAATTGGAGATAATACATATAACATGTTCTGGTTCAACCATAAAAATGGGTTCATGACCAGATCTGAAGGTAGAAATGGAAGAAGAAATCATGTCATTTTTGAAGGTGAAAAATTAACACCTCACAAACTACGTTCTCTTTAATAAAATAAAAATAATGGGGAAAGGGGTTTGGATGATATAATATCCCATTATCATAATAATAGTATATTATATTTATAATACTGGAGTTAAAATACAATTCAGATGAAGATAGGTGGGAAGAGATCAATAAATGAACTTGAACTTGAAGGGAAAATAAAGGAGAAGAGGGAGAGATATTACCTCTTGAATCCTTCTCTTGAGAACCATCTTAAGGAACTAGGAATGGTATTTTGATGAGACTAGAAGCTCTTGTAAGTGGAGGAGGGGATAAGGAAGGTGTTTGATAAGATTTTAGAGAAGTATTGGAGCTTGATAGGTGTGAGGAAATGAGGGTGTGAAGGGTGGCTTTTATAGTGGAGGGGAGAGGGGTTTCCTTAATATAAAATTCATTAGTTTATTAATTTCCCCTAAGACAAGGAATAGTGATTCTTGGATGAATAATAATAGTAATTATATCATGTGATACCGAACCAAGTGGGCTTACAATAGCATAGCATCATCGATGACTCAATTAATCCATTATTTAGCATTTATTGTAAATTATCGGATTCTACTATTCATCAAAAATTCATGTATCTCAGAAAAATCCCAAAAATTTACCACGACCATTTTTTAACGTGTAGAATCCAAAAATTAATTCCATTTTTTGGAAATAATTTTATAAATATTATTAATTTAATATTTAATTAAAATAATAATTTCCATAAAAACATTTTTTATGATTAAAACTGATTTTATAGTGCTTTCAAAAATTAAGTAGGGTCTTATAAAATTATCTAAAAACTATAACACATTAATTTGACAAATAATGAATACATTATAAGAAAATAAATTTTCTTTTAAATTATTTAATTAGTTATAATTATTATTTATGACTTAAAAAATTCCAAAACGTTTACTAAAGTCAAATTGTCACTTTATAAGATGTATAAATTTTGTTTAATTATTCATGGGTAAGGATACTCTAATGTTGGATGATTTACTATTTGTAAGGGTCATATTAATATTCATAAGGGTATGTTACTATTCCTAAGGGTACATTTCTATTCACCGAAAATTATTTTTGTTTCATTTGACTCCAAAAATCATCTTGAGCATAACTGTGTATGTCGGATTTTTAAAATTCCAAACACAAAAGTGAAAAACTTATGTTTAAAGGTAACTTATAACTTAGTAGTTCATTATGTTGTGTTTGAATGTTATTTTATGACAGAATTATATGAAAATAATTTCCATTGAAAAACATTGGGTCGTTACATTCTTCCCCCCTTAAGAAATTTCGCCCCCAAAATTTCACTTCACACAAACAGGTGAGGGTGTTTCTCCTTCATTGCCTCTTATAGTTCCCAAGTTGCTTCCTCAAACTTATGGTTCCTCCACAACACTTTTAAAAGATGGTTTTTCAAGTTGTGTAGAACCTTATCTATCCGATCAAGAATCTTTACTAGCTACTCCTCATAGGAGAGATCATCTTCCAATTGCACCACCTCTGAGTTTAGTACATGTGAGGGGTCTGGTATGTACTTCCTCAGTAGTGTTACATGTATCACATCATGAAATTGATCCATATTTGGTGGAAGTTCAAGATGATTGGTCATACCTAGTATAGGGTCAAGGATCTCAAAGGGGCCAATATACCTTGGGCTTAGCTTCCCGTTCTTCCCAAATCGCATGACTCTCCTCCATGGAGATATTCAAAGGAAGACTTTATCTCCAATGTCAAACTCCAAGTCCCTTAGATGGTTGTCTGCATAGCTCTTTTTCCGACTTTGAGCAGCTCTAATGTGTTTCTGGATGACTTGAACCTTCTCTGTCATATCTGGAACAAGATCGGGTCAAAGTAGATTTCTTTCTCCAACTTCGTCGCAACAGGTTGGAGTTATACACCGCTTTCCATACAACGCTTTATATAGAGACATATGAATACTTGAGTAAAAGCTATTGTTGTATGAGAACTCAACCAATGGGAGATGCTGATCCCAACCACCATTGAATTCAAGAGAGCAGGATCTTACCATATATTCAAGTGTCTGAATAGTTTTTTCAGACTGGCCATCAGTTTGGGGGTGATGGGTCATGCTGAAATTTAATTCAATACTCAAAGAATATTGGAGGCTCCTCCAGATTTTAGATGTGAACATTGGATCACGGTCAGAGACAATTAAAAGTGGAGCACCATGTAGTCTCACAACTTAATTCACATATATCTCTGTAAGTTCATCAAGCGAGAGGTCTTCCTAAATAGCAATAAAATGGGCAGTCTCAGTGAGTCTGTCAACCACAAACCATATCACATTATTTACCTTCGACGTCTTCGAGAGACCCATGACAAAGTCCATAGTAACATTTTCCCATTTCCACATGGGTATTGGCAATGGCTGCATCATACCTTTGGACTTTTGTCGCTCATCTTTAACTTGTTGACATACCAAGCACCATGATATATATTCCACAATCTCTTTCTTCATGTTATCCCACCAGAAGTGTTCTTAGAGATTGCGGTACATCTTGGTACTCCCATTATGGATAGAGAATGTTGATCTATGTGCATTGTCCAATAGCTACTTCTTTATCTCGGGTGATGAAGGCACACAAAGCCGCATTACAAATCGAATCACACCATCATCGTCGATATGGAACTCTTGCAGCTTTCCTTCCTTTACTGTATTCACCCTCTTTTGTATCTCCACATCATCACTTTGTGCTTCCTTAATCTTCTCCTGGATGGATGGTTGCACAATCATTTGGGCAAGGTAGGATGTATCCCTTACCTTTATGATTTCCAAATCCATCCTTTTCATATCTAAGAAGATAGGGTCTTTCTAAATCTGAACATGGATAGAGTCGCACGTTCTTTTCTCCTTAGAGAATCAGCTACCTTGTTCACCTTTCCAGGATGATTGTGAATAGAGAAATCATAATCCCTGATTAGCTCTAACCATCTCCTTTAATGCATGTTGATCTCCTTTTGTATGAATATATACTTTTGGCTCTTGTGGTCAGTGTATATGTCACACTTCTCTCCATAAAGGTAGTGCTGCCAGATTTTCAAGGCAAAAATCATGGCTGCCAGCTCTAGATCATGCGTCGGGTAGTTCTACTCATGGATCTTCAACTGTCGTGAGGCATAGGCTATCACATTTTCATTTTTCATGATTACACAACCCAATCCTTTCTTTTAAGCATCATTGTATATCAAAAAACTTTCTCCGTTTTTCGGTAGTGTGAGTACCGGTGCAGTAATCAGCCTTCTCTTTAGTTTCTTGATGCTTCTCTCACATTTTTTCATCCAGACATACTTTACCCATTTCCTTGTTAACTTAGTTAGCGGGATTGACAATCATGAAAATTTTCTCACAATACTTCGTTAGTACCCAGCTAATCCAGGAAAACTACAGATTTCTATGACATTAGAGGGCCTGGGCCATTCCTCGATCGCCTTAGTTTTTGAAGGATCCACATAAATTCCCTCACTTGCGATCACATGTCCCAAGAATGTGACTTGCTTCATCCAAAAGTCACACTTGCTATACATGGCGTACAAATTCTCCTTTCTTAATGTTGCCAACACAAGTCTTATATGTTCTTCATGTTCCTCCTTGATCTTGGAGTAGATGAGAATATCATCGATAAACACTACCACAAAATTGTCGAGGTAATGTCTAAAGACTCTATTCATCAAATCCATGAATATTTCAGGGGCAATAGTAAGTCCGAAGGGCATCACCAAAAACTCATAGTGCCCATACCATGTACGGAAGGCAGTCTTCTAAATATCTTCCTTCTTCACCTTTACCTGATGATATCCAGAATGAAGATCCACCTTTGAGAAGTATTGAGCTTCTCTTAACTGATCGAACAAGTCATCAATCCTTGGAAGATGATACTAGTTCTTTATGGTGATCTTATTGAGTTACCAATAATTGATACACAACCACATTGTTACATCCTTCTTCTTCACAAAGAGCATCGGTGCACCCCAAGGTGATTCACTAGGGAGTATGATCCCATTTTCTATATGCTCTTGCAGATGCTTCTTTAACTGCTCCAGTTCAATAGGATCCATCCTATAGGGAGACTTCGAGATAGGAGTAGCTCCGGTTATGAGTTTAATTGAGAACTCTACCTCACGGTCTGGGGGAATTCTAGGTAACTCTTTGGGAAATACATCACCATATTCCCTCACGGTGGGCATTTCTTTAAGTTGGAACTTTCCTTTGACTCAACCATTTGGGCGAGGTATGATTCTTCATAGGGAATCAACACCAACACCATTGAAGGATTTTTCAAAGGAGATTACTGATATTCCTTGAATTTATAGAAGATCCTGGGATGGTTCAGAATATGAAAAGATATTTCCTTTTCCCAACAGTTGATATGTACTCTATATAACGAGAGCCAATCCATTCCCATTATAGTGTCGAATTCCACCAAGGGTTGTATTAGAAGATTTTCCAGAAGAATCTTCCCACGTATGCCAATGGGATAAGAGTTAAACACTTGGGTTGCAATGATTGCACCACTTAGTATTTTTACAGAGATCTCTACTTAAAGGTATCGGGGATTCGATTCTATAGTTATACCAAACTTGCAAGATATAAAGGAATGCGTAGAACCAAAATAAAATAAGACTTTTTCCATTCTTGAGTAAATAGGAAGTGTACCTTGTACGGCTTCATTATCATACTCTACCTCCGTAGTAGTGATGGAATAAGTCTTCCCTTGTGCCTTTGGCTTTGGTGGCTGCTAACGCTGATTACCCTCGAGAGCTCGAGGTTTAGTGCATAGTGCCATAGCTCCTTATAGTTGTAGCATTGAACCATGAGTAGTCCTCTCCTTTCATCGGATAAATTTTCCTTCATTTTTGTGCCTTTTCGACACTCTTGAGAATGGTGTCCTTATTTCCCAGACTTGAATCATTTCACTATCCCTTTGAGGTAGTTCCCAAGGTGAAACTTCCCACATTTTTGGTATGTGGGTCATCGATTTTTCTTCCCAACTTTGTCATTAGATCCACCAGCTTGAACCTCCAACTTATTTTTCTTATCACTATAGCCATGGGACCACTCTCCAAACTCCATCTCCACTTTTAGAGAACACCGAACATCTTCTTCATAACTCCCAATGTCTCAAATTGCAAGAGCCTTTTGAAGGTGTGGTTTTAATCCACTAAAGAATCTATCAATTTTGATATCATTATTGATAACAAAACCCAAAGCGTACCTTGTGAGCCTTGTGAAATTTGATTCGTAGGTTGAAAAAGATTCTCCATATTTTTTCTTGAGCTCTATAAATTCTCTCTCTATTTTCGTATGAAGAGTTCGTGGGAAGTACTTATTAAGAAACATTATCTTAAAGTCTTCCAATTCCATCTCTTCAATTTCCTCCCTTGGATTGGTTTTCTTAATCAAATCCCACCATTGGTCGACTTCTCCATCTAGATAATAAATGGCTAGGGTTTCCTTCTCCATCTCAGAAAATTGAAGAACAAAAAAGATCTTCTCCATGGAGTTGACCCACTGTTCCGCAACTAGTGGATCAGAAGATCCACTAAACGTCGGTAGTCGTTGCTGCATAAAACATCCAGTTTCCAGTAGCTCCCTCTTTGGTGAAGAAGGACATTCCCCATTATTATGATTATTGTTCATAACCTAAGATAATTGGGTAATCATCGCCCTGAGGTTTTGAACTCCACCTCCCAAATCATTAGGAATGTCATTCGGGCAATCGTGGCATTGGCCCTCACAAGAGTTGTTGGCCTGATTTCTTCTAGTTCCCACCATTTTCTAAAATAAAAAATGTTAGAACAAAACATAAGTAAACAAGTCGTGAATACATAAACTATTAATTTGACCAATTTATACTAAAATCATAACATATGGGATCCCTATGTAAATACTCTTGTGTACATATTTGTACTCAATCTCATACTAGAGGTTATCTCTAGGGTTCACTAATGCTAATTCCCAAATTAACTAAACCTTGCCTCTGATACAAAGGTTTAGTTTCTTGGGAAAACTAAAGACCATACATAACAATTACAACATCAATCATAAACATTTATTTAATTTATTCTTCTATAGCTTCTTATTGGTACTTTTCCTCTCCATAGTAAATGTAGACACCTGAGGATATACATCAAAAGGGGTGATCTATAATCCCAGTAAAAGGATAGATAAGAACAATATATCATGGGGTGAGCATAATCATAACATAGGGAAAGGATCATGAACATGAGAGGAGCATAAATAAAAGACTTGAAATGTGGCAATGCATAAAAATGAAACATCATGTATTAGTGGTTAACTACCAAACATACTTGTGAAACAAGTTATCATCTTGTTCACACATCATTTCACATTTAATCATGATAATCATCACATTACCCAATGCATTGGAGCGCTGTATAATTTCGGGCGCACCAGTCACATTCAAACATTCATATTGCGCTATATAATTCCAAACTCACCTGTTACATCATAAAATTATCATTTATCATGCTTGACATAATGAAAATATAACATAAATGAACATAATTAACCCATGAAAAGAAATGGGTTTCATCTCATAAGAACACATTTATAAAAATTGGTTTCCCAAAAGAATTATGGAATAACAAACATGTTACAAGAATCATCACTCTTGAATGAGAAGTAAAAGGTGTGTTCATGAAATGAGATTTCCTTCAGAAAACATTTTGTTTTTCATAAATAACTATGAAAAAACTGTATATCCCATAAAAATAAATACAATGATGAACAAAAGATTTTAGTAACCATAACAAAAAGGAGTGAAAGAGGGAGAACCCGAAGGATGAAAGTAGGGTTCGAGAATTTCCCCTTACCTTGTACCCAAATGATTCCTTCTCATTAATGTCCTGTATATTGACATTATAATCATTAATTAGAAATCCATTACCTTTTGTAAATTAATATGGTTTATTATGGTTTTATTAAGTGAATTTATGTTCCTTTGTATGAGTTATAGCGTTTAAAAAACATTATTTTGGAATCTTTGTTTTTATGGTTTTCTTCAGTGGTTCACTTGTATTCTTAAATTAATGTTTGGGTAGAACATGGGTAAACATCCAGAACTGATATTAAATGTTATTAATGATATTACAGGAGTTTTTATGATCTTATAATGAATCAAATTAGATCCATCTGGATGAATAATTAGATAAGAATTAAATGATGATTATTTGGGTTAATTTGGGTGGTTTTTCGATCATAATGAACTTGTTTTATTTTATCACTAAGAAATATGATCATAAGTGATGTACAGATCATTAAATAGGAGATAATACATATAACATGTTCTGGTTCAACCATAAAAATGGTTTCATGACCAGATATGAAGGTAGAAATGGAAGAAGAAAGAATGTCGTTCTTGAAGGTGAAAAATTAACACCTCACGAACAACTTTCTCTTTAATAAAATAAAAGGAAGGGGGAAAGGGGGTTGGATGATATAATATCCCATTAGCATCATAAAATTCCACTATATGTATAATAATATAGTTACAATAATGTTCAGATTAAGATAGGTGGGGAGAGATCAAGAAATGAACTTGAACATGAAAGCAAATTAAAGGAGAAGAGGGAGAGAAATTACCTCATGAATCCTTCTCTTGAGAACCTCCTTAAGGGCCTTAGATTGGTATTTTGATGAGACCATCAGATCTTGGACGTGGGGGAGGGGCTAGGTAAGGTGTTTGGGAAGATATTAGAGAAGGATTGGTGCTTGGGAGGTGTCAGGAAATGAGGGTGTGAATGGTGGCTTTTATAGTGGAGGGGAGAGGGGTTTCCTTAATATTAAATTAATTAGTCTATTAATTTCCCCTAAGATAAGGAATAGTGAGTCCTGGATGACCAATAATACTAATTTTATCATGTGATCCCAAAACAAGTGGGCTTACATCAGCAGAGCATCATCGATGACTCAATTAATCCATTATTTAGCATTTATTGTAAATTATCAAATTCTACTATTCATAAAAAATTCAAGTATCTCGGAAAAATCACAAAAATTTACCCCAACAATTTTTTGATGTGTAGAATTTAAAAATGAATTCCATTTTTCAAAAATAATTTTCTAAATATGATTAATTTAATATTTAATTAAAATCATAATTTACTTATAAAACAGTTTTTAAGATTAAAACTGATTTGATAGTGCTTTCAAAAATTACCTATGGTCTTAAAAAATTATCTAAAAACTATAATAAATTGATTTTATAATTAAGTAATACGATCTATGAAAATAAATTTTCCTTTAAATTTATTAATTAGTTATAATTAATTATTTATGACATACAAAATTCCAAAACGTTTACTAAGGTCAAATTGTCACTTTCTAAGATGTATAAATTTTGTTTAATTATTCATAGTTAAGGTTACTCTTATGTTGGATGATTTACTATTCATAAGGTTTATATTACTATTCATAAGTGTATGTTACTATTCTTAAGGGTACGTTACTATTCATCGAAAATTATTTTTGTTTCATTAGATTCCAAAAATCATCTTAATCACAACCGTATATGTCAGATATTTAAAATTCCAAACACTAAAGTGAAAACTTATGTTTAAAGGTCACTTATCACTTATTAGTTCATTATGTTGTGTTTTCATGTGATTTTATGAAATAAATATAAGAAGGGGATTTCCATTGAAAACATTGGGTCGTTACACAGAGATGGTGCGAGCTACTACAGAGAAGGTGCAAGTCATCCCAGAGTGGATGAAGACTGCACAGAGTCGGAAAAAGTCTTATGCTAATAGGAGATAGAGGCCCTTAGAGTTTGAGGAGGGAGACCATGTGTTCCTTCGGGTCTCACCTTGACGGGGATTGCGAAGATTTGGCTGAGGCGACAAGCTATCTTGGAGGTTCATCGACCCTTTTCAGATTCTGAGTAGATTTGGCAAGGTGGCATTCCACTTGGATCTACCTCCTCAGATGGACCGAATAGACAACGTCTTCCATGTGTCGCAACTGTGGAGGTACGTTCATGATCCATCGCACGTTATCGACTGGGGCGAGCTAGACATCGATGATGGAGAAACCTTTGCTGAGTACCCAGTGGAGATCGAGAATCGGCAGAAAAGATCCTTTGTGGTCGAGTTATTCCCTTAGTGCATGTCTGGTGGCATCACGGGAATCTCCAGGAGAGCACGTGGGAGCATGAGGCTCAGATCCATGCGCATTACCGACATCTTTTTCAGTAGCCTTTGTTTTGGATTTTTGGGGATGTAAAGCCCTAAGGTGGGGAGGATGTAATGTCTCAGATTTTTTCGCATATTATTTCAGTATTATATGGAAATTATTTTGAGACGAGGCTTTGAGACGACATGTAGTTCCGAGGCCCAGGGAGCTTGGAACAAATGTTTGAATTTAATTAAATAATTAAATTACACGAGCATGTGGTTTTCCTGAAAAAGTTGAATAACTTCTGAATGGGTACTTGGATCAGAAATATGAGGGCACTGTTGCGTCCAGAGCAGTGATTTTACCTTAGGCGAGACCTAACATCGGCTAGTGCAGGTCGGTGGTGAAATATAGATTTTCGAAGTAACCGTAATAAAATATTTAATAAAAATATTTTATTAAATTCATCTATAGAGAAATATTTTAATCCTTTAAATTAAATATTTCACAGGGGATCCGGGCTAGAGATCTCATAACCCTGAATTTCCCCTGGAGGTGCTGGGAAGCTCTGAAGCAAACCACCCAACGTGGTGACAACGTTCTTGACGAGTTTCATCGGTGACGATGACGTGGCGACCAGATCTTCACCAACAAACTCTGCAAATCCAGGTAGGACATTTGATTTTGAATTCTTTTCCCATTCTTGAGAACACACGACGGACACAGACTAATCTACAAACCGATTGTCCCATGGATCTATCTTTTGGCGGTAGATGTGATTTGGGGTATTTATCGGTAGATCCAATGTTTGTAATTATAATCTGTTGATTATTCGATTTTGATCTATCAGTGACGAACTCGGATCATCATGAACAATGACTGAGGTTCAACCCTCTTGTTCGATTTTGTGATTCGACTCCTCGTTCTTCATGGAGACTTCCCGTTCTTTCTCATGCTTGATTTTCTTGGAGGAAATCGATCGTTTCACATTCGTTTGTTGGCGTGACGATCTAAGATTGTAGATCCAACCTTGGGATGATGTTCTGGAGCTGCGATGACGGTTTTGGCGGACAATTTCGAGCAGATCGAGAGATTTGATTTTTTGGGTGTTTTTCCTTCGGATGGATCGTTAGAGGTTTATGACCCGATCAAAGGACCAAAAACACTTGATTTGGTGTTCATATGTTGGGATGAACCAAGATCTGAACTATCGAGATGAATGAATGAGAGATCATGAATCTGGAAATCCAGCCGAGGCACGAGGAGGAAGGCAACAGTTTTGGAGAAATCCCAACTACACGGCATGTAGTATGGGCTACACAGCATGTGTTTGTCGGCAGACCACCTGGCATGTACTTCGGGAGTACACGGACACTGGTTGGGTACACTGACAAGGACACGACGTGTATACCCTTCCCCATCTAGGCCCGGCCAAATACATGGGATACCCTGTGTACTGGTACATGGGCAGGGTGATACGGGTTGAGGCCGTGTACGGGCACATGGCAAGCATACACAGAGCGAACCCCAGACACTCTGACATAGCGTGCAATCCTTCTACACTCCCTGTAGTTACTTTTTATACGAAAAGCCTTAAGACATGAGTCGTTTTACATGGGTAGTACCCCGAGTCAAGGAACACAGAATGTGACCCTACTACACGTCGTGTAACCTATTTACACATAGATTGAGCCATTTTTCATATGTGACTTGCACTAGCTTTCAAAGGGTTCTTACCCTTGGTCTTTCCCCTGAAGGTTTCTGGTATCATTTCCTACGTGCAAGAATATGCTCTCTTTTGCCGGACTTCCTTATTAGAGTTGTTGGAATCCCCTCTTAGAGACTTAGAGCTGGATCCTCTGTTCCTTCATGGTACCCTAGGTAGAGTTATATTTATCGACGTGACCTACCTTACCCAGGCGCCGATCCTCTGCTTAGCAGATTAGTTCAAACTGAGGTGTTGGAATCACCCCATAGCTATTGATTGTGATCCACATCAGAGCATCATATTATTAAGTACATGTGGAGTGAGTTCTCTCGGAACAAGTACTTAATATCTCTCTCTTCAGACCTAAGAGTGTGTTCTTCCTGTTACGTGCTTAGTGGAATCTTTGAGCTGTATCATAGTGGTGGTTTCGCAATAGTCGATCGCGTATGATTATATCTGGATATTCTTATTATATGTTCTGTAAACATATATCGTGTATTGTTTATTGTATCATTCCTTTGTGGTATTTCCTTTGTTGTATTACTTTTTTGTTTTCGGGGTGTCCTACTGGGTATTGTAATACTCACCCCTGCATAGGATTTTCCCATACATGTCGTTTCTTGTGCAGACGAGCGAGCCTTCGATAGGATTCTAGGTGGACCAAGACCGTATGGTGCTCAGTAAGATCAGGGAGGTCGAGGTGTGTTCCTACGGCTATGGATTATATTCCTAGTACCTTTATTTATGGGTTGGACTTTGTTGCAGACTTACTTTTGGTGGGCTTGTACTTTTGGCCTATGGTTTTACATTACTATACTTTACTTTCCTTTCATACTCTATTGGTTGGGATTTTAGTGTATTCATTCATTTCTAATTTCAGTAGTTTTTACTATTCAGCTTTGTGGGCTTGGGGATGTGTCTGTGTGTGTATAGGTTTATAGGCAATTCCTCCCATGTTAGTGACATGCCTACTCGGTGCTAGTCACCAACCCCTGGCCTATTAGAGGAGGGCTTGGGGAGTCGCGGCACATGCACCACTGGGATGGGTCATGACAGAATTAATTAATTGGATATTGGTATTGTGGAATTTTATTAATTAATTGGTAAATTAATTAATGGGATTTTAGGATTATGGAATTGGATTAATTAATATGTTAATTAATTAATGGATTATATGGTTAATGTTGAAAATCAGATTAATGGTGTTTGTTCATTTTAGTCCATGTGATTAATTTGAAGAAACATGTTTGTTTTGATAATTGTAATGTTATTCCATGATGTGAAATATTGATAAAATTGGTTAAATTTATTAACCTTGAAATATTTTATGTATGTGATATTTTTGTGATATATGTGATATTCAAGTGTGTGACATGGACTAATGCTTCAAAAATCCCTTAGTGGTAAATGACTGTGGGATATGGATTGATGCTCTAAATACTCATATGAGATGAAAAGGTGTGGTATGGGTACGGATCATCCAAATGACCATATGATATGAAAATTAGTTGAAAATCACTAAGGCTCCAAATACCCATATGATTAATGAGGCGTGGGATAGGGAGTGAGGCACCAAATACCCATGGCATGTTAGACACAAAGGTATATGCCCATGAGTTGGCATTGGACTGTGGTTCCAATTGGTTGGGATATGTTTGACATGAAACAATAAATTATAATCATGTTATTGTGATATGGTTTAGAATCCAGCATCAATCAATGTAGTTATTGACGGTTCACGTGTCCTTGGGAACCTCATGTGTTTATATGGTTAATTTAATGAATACTAAATGTGACAAATGTTTACATATAATATTTTTATTATTTATGATATTTAATACACTATTATTGACTAAATATTATTTTAGAAGCTCTTGGTAGTGGCCTACTGAGTTGTTCTCATAGCCTACTCAGGCATCCTGATTGGTACCCTAATATACTTCATGTTTGTTGGATAGGATAAGTTAATGTGTGTTACGCTAGATGTATGAGTTGGTATAGAGAATGAATGAGGAAACTAGACATGGTTTTGGGACCCTCTTAGGAGTGTTAGTGTGTCTTCCATTGGTTTCTCATTTTAACCTTTACACATATTTTGGCATGGCATATCAACTAGTTAGTTTTTGTTATTGTATTCCTACTATGGTAATTGTGTTATACTAGTATTGTTCTAGTTATGGTTATATATTTCAGTTATTCTTATTTAATTACATTGTTGTGGTACTTTTATTAAGAGGTTATTTTTCAGCATGATCAATATTAGAACCTCTCTGCTATTTGGAAACCTATGGCATATGGGTAGGCACACCTGAGGTCATGTTACTGACCAGATCAAGGCACCAGTGTGTAGCCCCTAGGTTGGGATGTTACAAAGTAGTATCAGTGGGGTTTTCCTTTATTTTTTCTTATTATTTGGGAAATGCAGATGAGAGAATAAGATTATTTTTTCCTTGGTTAAGAGATTGTTTATAGCAGTATCTAACCCATGTACATGGGTAAACTCTAAGTGCCCAGGGTGAGATTCTTGTTATTATTATGTGTCGTTACAGTTGGATATAATTTAAATATGAGTTGTTCATTTTTTGTGTTATGTTCTTATTATTATTGATATTTTATGAGATTTAAATTGTGGCCCAATATGGCATAAGATTCAAGTTTTCACACATCATTCTACACACTCAATATTTATTATGACATGCATAATTTTAGGCACACATGGGAAAAAGATTTTTTGACTAAGTTATTAGTTTTCAAACATTTTTTCTTTCTTGAGCATTTGAACTAAAAAAGGGTGCCTGATATGAATTGAAATCTTTTGAATGATGAAAAATGACAGTAAATTGGTTTCTAATGAGAATCTTGGATAATGAGAAGTATTTTACAGTTTTTTAACCATGACCTAGATGTGTGATGGTTAAGGGTAGTGATAACTCCTCAGTTTTGAATGTGTGGCATGGTATGGGGTATGAATCGTTATGGATTATTGTGAATCCATCTTATGAAAACATGTAAATGTTTTGTTACGTATCCTAAGGTGTGTATTTTCAATTGTAGGGATATTCCTTCTTGAGGATATGGAAAGATAAGATCCTAGAGTGGTGGAATGTGAGGCACTGATAATATCGGGTAAGGAATTCGAAGAACTATTTCAAGATATCGTTCCCCATTTTTTGTAGTTTATGGAAAGAGACCCATGGAGGGTTATAAAAAGTATGTATAACTTGACATGGAAATTTTAATTACGTCACCCTCCATGTTTACTAAAGAGGGTGGACCTAAGGTAGATATGTTTTGGATTGAATATATCCAAAATATACTTGACCACATAGAGACTCCAACTGAGGAGGGAGTCAAATTGGTTGATTACATCTTACATGGTCATGAAAAGTATTTTTGGGACATCTAAACTCATGGTGGATAAATAGAGACTATGGAGTGGAAGTAATTTTAGGAGAAGTTCTTAGAGCACTTATATCCTAAGATACTCAAGAAAGAGAGAGTAGATGAGTTTTTGAGTTTGAATCAGGGAAATATGTCCATGATGGACTATACTATACACTTTATCGATCTACATTTATTCTCTCTATCATTGGAAGGAAATGAGGATACTTCATAAAAATGGTTTTAGGATGGGATTAAATGTGAAATTAAGTCCAGGGTAAATATCGTCATGCTCAATAAGTTTTATGATGTGGTAAATCAGACTCTCATATATGAGGGGAACCTGAAGGAGGATTCTAGTAGAGGATAGGTGGTTTATTCTAGATGGTCAGTGGGTATATATTCAAAGGTAAATAAGCATCATTATGAGATTTTTGTCCAGAGTTTGGGAAAGAAGAGTGGTTAGGGGTAAGGATCAGTTACTCAGGATCTTGCCTAAGTTCATTCATACCAATGCAGAAAGTTGGGATACAATCATATATAGTTTCCCCGAATACTGTTAGAGTGATGATCCTATCAAAGGATGATACATATACAAAGATTCTTTAGGAACCTGTGACTGACGGGTAGTAATGGAGCAGCTAAGTAGGACCAGAGTGTGGGAAGGGGGTATTTTACACCGTATCATCCTTGCTATTGGATTTCTACTGGCCATGGCAGTATAGGTAGTGGATAGAGTTATTCTATCTAGATTACCCATATCATCAGTTTCATGCATCTTATGGGAATCAAAATACATCATAGGGAAGAGGGTCATGATAATTTCATGTAGTTCATCCTATATTTATGGATAGCGAGGTTGGACCATCAATAGTAAAATGAAATTTTCTTGTAGATTCTACACTAGATAGTGAATTATTTTATATTTTTTATTATAATTATTTTATATTTTACCAACTTTTGAATGGTTTCAGCCTAGTAGTAGATATTTTGAGCAGGGTTATGATGATATATAAACCTTTAGGTGTAAGGTCGAGAGACATCTGTGTGTGCAAAGAAGGTTCTCTTGAGGTTGGGGAGTATATTTTTATTTTGGATATCCACATTATTTATATTTATGGATTCAAAATGATTTTGGGAATGGACTGGTTAGTTTTTCCCCAATCCCAAATTTATTTTTACCAAATAAGGGTGAATTTCATCTCCATATGGTAACAATTATATTCATCATGAGGAGTGGTAAATCAAGGTGATCTGAGAAGGGATAGTTCACCAATAACTAGGGGATCTTACTTATGATGTTGCAAGTCGATTTCTTGATGACGAGGGTGTGAAGCATGATTTCCTTCCACCCATAGTGGATTGGTTTCAAGACATGTTTTCTAATGACTTAGAAGGGTTTCCACTTGATAGAGATGTGGAATTTATGATTGAGATTTTTCCAGGGGATGAGCCAGTCTCTATTACACCATACAAAATGGCAGAAATAGAGATTCAAGAGTTAAAGAATCAACTATAATAGTTAAAGGATATTTTTCTATCATAGAACATTTCATTGGGACTCTCTAATTGTTTTCTAAGAATGCTGATTGGATTTTACACTTTTGTGTGGATTACCTAAATTTTAACGGGATGACAATAAAAAATCAGTACCTTTACAACGTATCAACAGTATTTTTGATTGGTTTTGAGAGATTTTGTTTTCTCTAAGACTAATTTGAGATCAAGGTATCATCAGTTGAGAGTATGACCTTCAAATATATTGTGGACTACATTTAGAATATAGTATGGACTCTATGAGTTCTTTATGATTTCATTTGTGCTAATGAATTCCCCAATAATGTTTATATCCTTGATGAATAGAATATTCCAAAAATACCTAGATTTATTTGTGGTAGTGCATGTGGATGACATCTTGATGTGTTCCAATACTCAGTAAGATCATGACCAACATCTTCACATCATCTTGAGTACACTAAGAGAGAATCCGATATATGAAAAGTTATCTAAGTGCTAGTTTTGGATTGACCATGTACACTTCTTGGGTAACATCATCTCAGGGGAAGGTGTGTCATTATACCTAGATAAGGTTTAGGATGTCTTATCTTGGGTGAATCCCAATATAATTTTTATATATGTATTTTTTATAGGTTAACAAGATATTATCAAAGGTTTTTTCAGGACTTCTCCCATTTGGAAGAACCACTTTCATGATTGACCAACAAGGGGATAAAATTTGAATGTTCAGAAGATGGTGAGAATTATTTCTAAGATATGAAGAATAGTTTTATAATGACACCAATATGAATCCAACCTGATCCATTTGAGGAGTAAACGGTGTTTTGTGATGCTTCCATGGTTGTTATTGGATCATTATTGATGCAGGGAGATCGAGCTGTGGTGTATGGGTCTCGGTAGTTGAGGGAACATGAATGGAACTACCCTACGAATGTCCTTAGTTAAGATGCATTGGTTTAGAATTTGAGGTGTTAGTGTATTTACCTATTGGATAAAAAATTTACAATTTATTTGGATCACAAGAGCATGATGAAAATTTCTCTCAACCATATTTTAATCTTTGATAGTGGAGCTAGGTTGAGTATATGCATTCATTCTCTTTTTAGGTAGCATATATTCCTGGGATGGGAAATAAAAGTGATAACACTTTAAGAAGAAAAAAATAGAATCATGCAGTTTTGGAGTCTAGTGATGAGTGGAAGATAATGATTTTGCTAGCTAGGATGCATGTTGTGGTTCAAGAGAGTAAGGATCATATGACTATCATATCGATTTCAATGGATGATAAACTTTTAGTTTGTATTAGAGATAGGCAATATGGGGACTCAGAGTTTTGTCCTTGAGGGAAATTATTAAAGGTGGGGAGTTACCTTTATATTAGACTATAGATGTGGGTGAGATCGTCTATGTTAGGAATCAGGTTGTTGTTCCTATGACTATGTAGGTGGAGCTTGTGACATTCTATCCCTTGATCATGATATTGTCTTCTTTGGGACTTTCTTGCATGGTTTTTCATTCCTTGGGATATAACCCTTAGGCATCCCCCGGGAAAAGGCCTCATGATGGGAGAGGTATCCACACCACCATTAATAGGGGTTCTTCATGATCCTCCTCCTTCGATGTGGTATTTCCATAATCCACCCCCTAGAGAGTCCCAACATCCTCCCTGGCATAACAAATTAACACTAGCTCGGATACCATTTGTGACGGCCCCGCCAAGCCTATAATCACGATATTGTCTGATTTGGGCCTAGAACACATGTTTTTTCTTTCCCTGGGATCTCACCCTTGGGAATCCCCCAAAAAAGTCATCATGATGGTATAGGTATCCACACCACCTTATAGAAGTGTGTTTCATTCTCCTCTTCTTTTAATGTAGGATTTCCATAATCAAGATAATTGTAACGAACTGAACCAGGTTTCCATAAAACCCAACACCCAACCCGATTTTTCATATACCTAAAGGGCATTCCCAATCCCCACAGGTTGGAGAGAATAACTTGATCATCAAATGAAAAAAACTAAGGGAACGATTTCTCCCAACCTGAACAACAACATAAATTACATATCTATATATGAAGAATGAAATGGTGGAATAATAACAAATATATATTCCATAACTATGAGAAAAACAACATAACAAAAATAACTATAATAATAGATAAAACTCTAAAACATGAGTCCAACTAAAAAAGACTAGAAACAATATATTCTCTAAGAAATTACATGGAAAAACTCCCACTATCTCCCCACTATCTACCCAACTAGCTAACAGTAAAACTATCAACCTCAAAATAACGGCTGGACATTCCCTACACTGGAAGAAAAACAAAGGTCTACTCACCAGTGGAGAGGTGTGCATGGTGTGAGCTAATAGTCCTAGTAGGATCCCACCCTTGTGTTATATAACAATTATTTTTATAATAAATCATGTATGATTATTTTAAAATAAAATATGGAATGATAATCTATAAAAAAGTTTTACTGAAAACATGTTAAACATTTACATTTTTCATAGTTCTAATCGAAAACAAGTATATCAATTTCAAAGTACATTTTCCATATCATTTTCCAAAATCATAACCATGCATATCAAGGCTAACTCAGAAATCTAAGAAATATAAAATAGAATAATAGGTATCACAACACCAACGAATACTAAAGGTACAGTCTACGGACTTCTCATAGCACAATAATCAGGTGCACAATTCCAAGACTAGAATAATGGGCCAAGGAAGGAGAGTATTACCCCATGAGTAAATCCCCCAAAATGTCAATATCATCCCCTAGAACAATTGAACTAGGAAATAGAGTAAAGACACAAGACAAACCTCCTTGATAATCACTAAATAATGGACAGTTTCCCCAAGATAAACCTTCCACCTAAGTACCCAAGGAAACCCATATTCTATTTCTCAAAATTCATTTCAATGCTTGGAAAAACATTCCAAAACCATTCCAAAAATCAATTCAATGATTCAAAAATACCCATTTCGCATTCTATTTGTAAATAACTAGGGAAAACCCACATTTCATTAAAACCCCATTTTAACATATACAATAAAATCCTTCCAAATTCAATATAAAAAATAGTTTATAAAGAAAAACAAATTTTTTCATCAATTTAGGCTACAAACAGAACCACCCACGTCAAAACTTGGGTTTCACATGCCTGCAACAGAATCCATCAATAATGAAATCCAACCACACTAGTGCAGGACCTTGAATCAAACCCATAAATCATTGAATTTATTCAATTTAGAATACATTGGGTCAAAGGATTGAAAAAAATCCACGTACATTGAGAACATACATCATCCAAACCACAAGTAACCAAGGAACAACCTCTGGAACAAGATCTCACAATGGATATAGAAGAAGAAAACAAGGAAGATCAAATTTATGATAATGAATCTGGTACTTCAAATCTAGTATATTACCATGATCATTTGTAACAAAGGAGTATAAAGATAACATACCTAGAGAGAATCATCCCAACCGCAAAAGAGATCAGATGATAAGTGGATTGATCTTGGAGTAAAGACACCCCTGAAAATCACATCGGAAGAGTCTTTATTAGAGAGTGGAGGGGTGTGGAATGAAAGTACTGATAAAAACACTGAAACATGTGTTTTAAAATGGGATGTGGGATGAGTCACAATGTGTAACCCTTTATCACATTGTAATGTACATGCTAGATAAGTACACCAAAAAACCTATCACCTCAGCTAAAAAATGACCTTGACGCATGTCACGTCATGTAAGACTTGGTCACAATGTTTAAACCTTCATATTGTGATCTCCCCTTTCATGACTTGTACCCACAAACTATTACACACCATGTGGCATGGTTACATAGAATGTAAATGTTCTAGATCCATCAAAAAATCCAGAAAAAATTCAAAATACATTGAACCAAAAGAGAACATGGAGAGATGGAAAAACATACCTGATCAAGTTAACAAGGTGTTACAAACTCCCCAATATAAAAACTTTATGTCATGGAGAATTCATGTGGAAGATGTAAACCCTAAAAAAATATTAATTCCCTACTCTCAATAACTTACGTTACCATGTTTCATGATAATATGATCCTTATTTCCATAGGACTCTCACCAAAAAAATCTATTTCCCTCAAAATATATTCACTTGAGAGTTAATGATCTCAACTAGTTTCTCTAAAATAGAATCATATGGGTCTAAAAAAATTTCTTCCCAACTCAAAATGTGAGTGAGACTAGGGTGATACTTCATGAGATTAGATATGTGGGAAACATTATGAATACCTATCAACTAAATCATAAATGATAACTGATAAGCAAACTGTTTTAGTTCTCCAGTGATCTAAAGTGGTCAAAAATATCTTAGATCAAACAATCCATGTACTCCAAGTCAATGGTTAACCAAACGAGGAGAAACATTCAGGAATACCCAGTCACCTATGGAAAACTCCAAAGGATGATGTCACCAATTCCTATATGATTTCTATTGACTCTGGGATGTAACCAGATGTTGATGTACATCATGAATCTTCATGGGAATTTCATGAACCAAACTTGGTCTCAATAAAGATACTTCACCCACTTCTTCCCAACAAATAGGTGATCTATATAGGTTACCATAAAATGACACAAAGGGATCCATTATAATTAATGACTGATAAATGTTGTTGTAAATGAAATCAACCATTACCAGATGGTCATCCCATTACCCGCTAAAATACAAGATGCATGCGTAAAGAATATCCTCTAGGATCTGAATCACACACTTCCTCTGACCATGTGTCTTTGGATAGTATATTGTTCTCAATTTTATTTGAGTTTCCAATGCATCAAGAAGTCTCCTATAGAACCTTGATGTAAACCTAGGATTCTTATATGAAACAATGGAAGATGGAATCCCATGTAACATCATGATCTTATACACACACAACTTACCCAGATATTCAACCTTAGTGGGGTCTTTGATCAGAATGAAATGAGAAGACTTCATTAACTGATCCACTATCACCAAGATATCATTCTTTCCTCGGGGTTTCCATGGAAATATAACAAAAAAATCCATACATACCTCATCTCATTTCTCAACCAGCATCGAAAGAGGCTGAAGCAAACCAAATGGTATCATGTGCTTTGCCTTTATCCATAGGAAGGTGTAATAGCGAGACACAAACTCCACGATGTCACGCTTCTTACCCAACCACCAAAATCACGTCCTCATATCATAATACATCTTTGTAGTGCCTGAATTAATGGCCCACTATGATTTCTGATAATTAAACAAGTCTAAACTCCTCAAAAATACTAGGATGACAATTATTTTCCCACAGTGAAGTATACCATTTGAAGAGAGAGACCAACTAGAAGAAATCTCCCCTTAATAAAGGCTTTCTCAAACTTTACTAAATTCATCATTCTACTGATGACTCTACAAAATAGACTCCAAGAGAGATGATGATATCTGAACACTATTCAGAACTATACCTGAAACATCCTTATGATCATCCTAGTGAAACTGATTGAAATTCCCTTTAATATTCCACTCCTTCTTTGATTCCAAAATAGCCTATGTTGGTAAACTCATACATAGGGAATCTAAGAAAATGTTACCTTTCCGTGGGGTGTAGGTGATGTAGAAGTCAAACTTCAAATGTTATTCTACTGATCACCTATTTCTATTAAAATATATAGTTCAGACTCTTATGATCAGATAATATCGTGAACTCCCCCCCAAAGGGATAGCGTCACCAACACTTAAGCTCATACATGACTGATACATGATCTAAATCATGTGTGGGGTACTTATTCTCATGCACTTGGAGATAATGATATTCAAATGCTACCACATGGTTATCTTGTATAACAACACATCCCAAAACTTCACCAGATGCATCACAAAACACCAAGTACCTTTTATCAGGATCACGTAAGATCAGAATAGGTGTTGGTGTTAGAAGTCATTTTAGTTCAGTGATATAACACTGGCACTTTTTATCCCACATGAATTTTACCACTTTTCTGGTAATAGTAGTTAAAGGTGACACCAACTTAGAGAAGTCCTTGGAAAACATTCAGTAGTATCTATAATGACCAATGATGCTTTATAACTCAAAGACATTATGTGGTTCCTTCCATGAAAAAAAACTTACTATACCTTCTATGGATCAACTGATAAGCCTTTCTTAGAAATTTAGTGTCCCAAGAACTTCACGTCCTGAATCCAGAATCTACAGTTTGGAGGATTTCTATATAGATTGTGATTTCTCATAATTTTTAGAACCAAACTCAGATGGTGATCGTGTTCACACTTGGACTTTGAATAAACCAAAATTTCATTAACAAATAATACCATAAAAGTTTCATAATATTGATCAAATATATGATCAATGCCATAAAAACTATAGGATCATTTGTCACGCCAAAAGGCATCAAAAGATATTCATAATGGCCATACCTGATCCTGAAGGTTGTCTTTGGTATATCTGAATCCCAAACACTGAGTTAATGATATTTCGACCAAAGATCAATCTTTGAGAACCATTTCCCCCCTTCAACAACTCAAAAAAATAATCCACATGAGGAAAATGATATTTGTTCTTAACCATCACCTGGTTCAACTTTTGATAGTACAAAAATAAAATAAGTGAATTGTATATTGTATTAGAAAAGAGAACTAGGGATACCTTAGGCGAAACACTAGGGTGAGCGAAACCTTTTTTAACAGATCATCTAACTAAATCATGATCTCTTTCCACTCCACTGGTTCCATATGATAAAAAGGTATCAATATTGGCTTCATAACTAGAACCATATCAATCATAAACTCAACCCCTCTTTGATGGAAGACCATAGAAATCATCTAGAAAAATGATAGGAAAATCTTGAACAACAATGGAAAAATGGTTAATAGAAGAAATGTCATCAAGATCAAATGTAATAGAAATTAAAAAACTCCTAATATCTGGATGGAAAGGTCCTACATGAATAAAGCTTGGGTCCCACTCCACCAGAAACACATCAAAGATCATATTGGTAGTAAGAAATGAATTATGTCTATGATAACAATCGACCTCAGCTCGATGACTGACAATCCAATCCATACCGAGGATGATGCCAAACAAATCTAAATCAAGAATTAGAAAATCGTATACCAACTTTGTATCATCTATCATTAATAAACAAGACAGACACTAAAACCCTTGCTCTTTCCTCATCCAAATAGATGTCTCTATCTCTATTTTAAAGGACATAAGTTATATTGGAATTTTCATAACATCAAAAAAACATGAAGGTATAAATTAGTGGGAGGCACCAGCATAAAATAAATCAATTTCCACTGAAGATAAAAAAAGGATATTACCTCTCACTATTACCAAACCTACATCAAATTCTGCTAGAAAAATTTCCATTGTGTTAAAATACATCACTCCTTAGGCCTATTTCTAGATCCCTATAGTCTTTGAACCTTCTCACTGCACCACAGTAGCCTCTGGAGCTGACAAACCCTAACCATAATGATGCTTATTAATATCCTAACAGAAATGTTGTAGATGAACAAAATTCCCACCGCTATTGCCCATCTTCATAGGCATAGTAAAATAACTTCTCGTGTGTCCTCCATTTCTGCAATGATAGTAATTCATAGGCACACTACTAGATATAATGGATGGTGCAAAGGAGGATTTTTACTAAGACCCACCTTCATTGCTTTTGCGACTGTCCTACAACTTCCTCTACTTCTCATGCACGCCACTAAAGTTATCACCAGATTGAAACGAAGAGGTGGAACATCCAACCATTATATCCATATTCATCTCTTCTGTCATAGATTCTTCCACTATCTCTATATAGGTAGAAATTATCAGCATAAACACATATGATCTGATATCCAATTTCAGACCCTATAGGTACTTCTAGGATTTCATTTAGTAATTATTTATCATATTTGGAGAAAAAGGACAATCTTAGAAAACAAGTTGGTGTATGTGGACACTAAATGCTCTCCCTTATGTAATTAAAGTAACTCCAAAGAAATTTACAACATCAGAGGCTCTGGGAAAACTTCTGAAAGAATAGGGTTTTGAAAGCCTTCAAATCCAATCTCACGTGTCTGTCAACCTGGACCATAGAATCCTTCCAACTCTTGCCACATCCCTAGAGTCTGAATACTAGAAACTTCACCCTCATATTAATAGGTGTCTCCTATAAGTCAAATATTTGATTGATCCCATATATACAATACTCCACCTCTTGAGGTTCATGTGTTATTTTGAAAAACTGTGACTTCTCACACAAGATCTCTTTTAATCAATCTCTTTATCCTTCAGCTACGGGTTATACTTTAACAATAGCATTCTGAACTCGTGGTACATCCTGATAAATGTCATAGACTACCTATACAGTCGTCTCAATGAGGTTGTGATCTATAGGTTGGGTCCCTTGAAGATAATCAGTTGCATGCTCCCAAGGAACTCATGAAAGATGTCTCCGAGGCATATGTTGCATACTGAAACAAAAAAAATGATCATACAAGAGAAAAAATTGTGATTTTTAAAACAAAATCCAATAATAGTGACACAGATCGTAATATCCCATTGAAACTTGAGTCTTTTTATGATAATATATGGCCATGCACTCATCGCAGCACAATTCTCAAGTACTGACAATCCTATATCTTGTCTAATAAACATAAGAAGAAAAGGATTCTTGTAGACAAACCTATTTTGATACCAAAATATAATGAACTGACATAGTTTTCCCTTAGACCTGTCACCCGACCCAGTCTTTCACATACCCGAAGGGAATTCCTGATCTCCATGGGCTGGCGATAAGCACCCAAACATCGAACAAAAAATCCAAGGGAATGATTTCACCCAACCTGAACAACCACATGGAATACATATCTATAAATAAATAAAGAAATAGTATAATAATAAAAAATATATTTTCCATAAGTATGAGAAAAATATAATAACTAGAAAAACTATAACAATAGGTAAAACTCCAAAAGACAAGTCCAACTTCAAAGGACTACAACCAACAGATACTCCATGTAATGGCTAGGATAAACTCCCACCATCTCACCACCAGATACCCAACCAGATGACACAAACCTCAGGGCCTCACTGTAGTGCCTTTCCTTTCCCTGCACTGGAAGATAAAAAAAGGCCTACGCCTCACCGTAGAGGTGCACATGGTTTGAGATAACTGGCTCAGTAGGATCCCGCCTAGGTGTCCCATCACAAGTCTATTTGTAAAAAAGTAATTTATGCTTATTTTAAATTAAAACATGGCATGATAAGCAGTAAATATGTTTTATAGAAAACATGTTAAACATTACTATTTTTCATAGTTCTATAAAAAACCATGTATATTAATTTTAAAGCACATTTTCCATATCATTTTCCACAAGAATAAACATGCATAACAAGTCTAACTCATAAATACACGAAATATAAAAAGAATCACATGTATCACAACAATAAAAAATAATATAGATTTAGGCCATAGAATACTCATACAATAATAATCAAGTGAACAATTCCAATCCAAGAACAATGGGCCTATGAATTAGAGGAATACCCTTGATTAACCACCCCCCCCCCCCAATGTCAATATCGGTCCCCTAGAATAAATATCCTATAAAATAGAAGAAAGACCTAAGACAAACCTCCTTAATAATAAAAAAACAATAGATTATGTCCCCTATATAAGCCTTACACCTATATACCAATGGTAACCCATGTTCTCTATTTCAAAATTCATTTCAATGCTTCAAAAATACATTGTTCTCATTCCATTTTTGAATAATAAGGGACAACTAATTTTTTTTAAAAACCCTTTTCAACACAAAAAAAACACCTTGCCAAATTCAATATTCAAACTAGTTTATAAAGAAAAAAATCAGGTTCGTCAAATTAGGCTAGAGACAGAACCCCCCACCTCAGAACTCGGGTCGCACATGCCCGTAATGGAATCCAACAACAACGAAAACCAACCAAACCAGCATAGACCCTAGAATCAAACCCAAAAATATAACGATTAATTTAATTTAGAAAACAAGGGGTCAGTGGATAGAATAAAACCTATGTACCTTGAGAATAGATGTCCACCGCACCACAACCAACCAAGGAATGACCTCTGGAAAAAGATCTCACAACAGATCTTGAAAAAGACTACAAGAAACATTAAAATTTGATCAATAGATCTAGTACTACAAATATATGGCATTAACATGATCACTTGTAATGAAGGAGTAGAAATATCACATATCTGGAGAGATAGTGTAACTACAATGGAGATCGGACACCAAACAGATTGATCAAGGAGGAAAGGCGCCTCTGAAAATCACCTATGAAGAGACGTTGTTCGAGAGTGGAGGGATTTGTAAAGAAATGACCAAGAAAAACATTCAAAAATGTGTTTCAAGACTAGTCTTTGGAAAAGTCATGATGTGTAACACTCGGTCACATCCTAAAGTCCACACTGGATAAGAATTCTAAAAACCTGTCATCACAGCTCAAAAAACAGCCTTTTATCATGTCACATCATGTAATCCATGATCACAACGTGTAACAATTCACTTCTTCATCTCCCCTTTCACAACTTGTTCCCAGAAACCATTACAAAACACTTTGTATGGTTACATGGAATGTAACTATTTTTTATCTAGAAAAAAATAAAAAAAAAACTTCAAAAAGACTTTGAACTAAAAGGGATCTTGGAGATAGGGACAAATATACATGATCAAGGTAATGGGATGTTACAAATATAATGCATGAGTTTCATTCCTCAAAGTGGGAGGTGCTTCTATGTGTAACCAAATTTTACCGTAACCATTGAAAATAGTTTTGGTGGCCAAGAATGAAAATAGAGATAGAAGGGTTAATGAAATGATGTTACACCTTTTAGTGCATAAAGGAAGAGCATCAATGACCTGGTAGTTTACTACAACCGTTTCCATTTCTTGAATGGAAGTTGGATGGCATTACCATTAACGTTCTGGTGTGTCTCCCAAGTATGCCTCATAATAATGAATCTATTTTGGTTATTGTAGAATTATTGACTAAGGTATTGAATTTTGGTCCAATATGATAGTCTTTCTCAATGGAGTAGTTTAGACACTTATATGTATGGGAAATATTCTATCTACACGGGGTGCCACAGAGTATCATTTCAAACCATGACTCAAGATTTTCTTTGTTCTTCTGGGAGGGATTAGATAAGGTTCTTATTAAATAGGTTTTATTGAGTAATGGTTTCCACCCATAGATAGATGTGCAGTTAGAGAATACTATATAGGTTCTAGAGGATATGTTTTGGGCGTGTTTCCTAGAATTTGGTGTGTCTTGGGAGAAGCAATGAGATTTGGTGGAGTTATCCTACAATGATATTTATTAGAAAACTATTAACATGGAACCATATAAGGGTCCTTATGGTTGGCCATATAGATCAAATCAATTCTACCTGGACGCAAGTGAGTCAGTGTTGTTGGGACTAAGGCTCAGGCCTGAGATATTGGAGTATGACCAATTAATTTGAAATCATAGAGTTATAGATGAGAGTATAAAAATTTCATATGTTAATAGATATAAATGGACCCTATATTTTTCATATGTTGATCACGTTTTAATTTAGTTTTAACCTAGATTGGGTCACCATATGATTTAGTGGTAGGGAATGTTAGTGCCTAGGTTTGTGGGACCATTTATGGTTGTGGATTGAATTAGGCCGATGGTATATGTATTGACTCCTCCATAGAGATATAATTTTATGCATGATTTTTTTCATGTGTCTCAACTTTGGTGGTATCACCCCTTCCCTCATATTATGATTAATGTGGATGAATTTGATCTTGTGACTGATACATCCTTTAAGGATCATTATATATATGTGTTGGATCACAGTGAGAAAGTGCAGTGAGGAAAGACCATGTTGATAGTTCTTGTGTTGTCAAAACATGGATGTGTTTAAGAAGAAACATGGGAGATTGAGGGAGAAATAAGAGCTCAGTAGAACAATCTTTTTGACATGTAATATTAGAGATACTTGGGAATACAACTTGAGGATGAGATATTATAAGGTGAGGATATTGTAAAATCCTATAAATTTCTAGAAATCTATACAGCCCATTTATAGGTACTCCATTTCCATTTTTGAGTATATTTTTTATGGGTTTTATCATGGGAATTTTTGGGGGAAAATTTTGAAGTTTTTAATGAATAGGGGTATTTTATGGTTGGTGCATGGTTTTCCCAAATCATGATCCCAACCTAGAAAACGTTATGAACCTAAATATAGGGGATTCACACTACTGGTGCATGGTTTTTAAAATTGTGGCCCCTGTTATAAGTAACTATGATCCCCCATAAGATGAGCACACTTAAGTGGAATGGTTTGTAAAATTGTACCCCCATGCCTAGGAAACCATGTGTATGGGTTAAATTAATCCAAAAATAAGATTTAAAATTTCTCGAACACCCATCTTATATCTTTAAACCCCATAGCTCAACCCTAATTTTTTTTTCAATCATTTTTGGACATACTAGGATGAATTACCAGGCATTCCAATCTCTATTCTTAGTGAATTAAACATCCATTGAGGGATCTCCACCACTCTAGGTATGTAGTTTATTCCCCATTAGATGTATCTATATCTCCTGCTCCTCATTGTGAATAAATGAGGGTTGTTTATCCACTATGGGAAATGGTTTAGATATAGTTTTAATGCATATTGATTATTTTTATCATTGATTTAGGTTTTGGATATAGATATCATTCTTTATCGGGTTCATCATTATTCAACTTAACTTGAAGATTTCCCTTGGCGAACATTTGTTAGTGATTTTGAGGTAGGTAGTCTTATATTCAAATATCAAGGTATTTATTTCACTTACATGTATGTAATTATATAATTTCTATTTAACATTTATCAATTGAAATTCTTAAATTGAATTAATTAATTTGGTGAATTAATTAATTGATTGATTTTTGGGATTTATCAATTAATGTGCCTTAATCAATTGCCGAATTAATTAATGTGATATTGGGATTATGGAATTTGATTAATTAATTCATGAATTAATTAATGGGATATTGGGGTTGTGAAATTTGATTAATTATTTAGGTAATTAATTAATTGGATATTGGTATTGTGGAATTGGATTAATTAATCGGTGAATTAATTAATGGGTTATATGGTTAATGTAGAAAAATGGATTAATGGTGTTTGTTCATGTTATTCCATGAGATTATGTTGAATGACAATGTTTATTTTAAAAATTCTAATATATTCCATGATCTAAAATGTTGATAAAAAGGGGTTATTGTTAATTAACCTTGAATGATGTGATTTTTGTGATATATGTGTGATATATGTGATATTAGTGTGTGGGACATGGATTGAGACTTTATAAGACTATTGTGATAAATGAATGTGGGGAAGGGACTTATGATTCAAATACCAATATGAGATGATGAGGTGTGGGATAGGAAATGATGCTCCAAGAACCTATATGAGATGAAGATCATAGGACAGGGACTAAGGCTACAAATACCCATGTGATTAATTTGGTGTGGGATATGGACAACAGCTACAAATACCCATGGGGTGTTAGAAATGTGGTTATACACCCATTAGTTGGCATTGTACAACAGTACTAATTTTCCATGACATGTCTAAAATGAAATGATAAATGATGCTCATGTTATTTTGATATGGTTCAGACTTTGGCATTGGGAAAATTAGGTATTGAGGGTTTAGGTGTCCCTAATAACCCGAGGGTTTATGTGGATAATTTGAATAGTAATAAATGTGATAACTATTTACTTATGAATTATGTTTTATTATTTATAAAACTTTATACATTTTTATTGATTGGATATTTTTTTAAATGTCATTGGGGGTGGGATACTGAGTTTTACTCACACCCTACTTGGGATTCTTGATTGGTTCCAGAATAGACTTCATGTTTGGAGGATTGGATAAGGGAAAGAGTCCAATGTTAGATGGATGAGATATGATGGAAGATGGATGAGGGAACTAGACATGGTTTTGGGACCATATTGGGATTTTTAGTGTTTCTTTCTTTTATTTTTCATTTGACACTTGACGCGTAGTTTAGAATGTTATGTCTACTATTACGTTTTGGTTATTGTATTCCTTCTTTGGTCATCATGTTGGACTAGCATTATTCTTTTTGAGGTTTTATATTTTATTTATTATTATTTATTTATATTGTTCTACTACTCTGATAAAGAGGGCATTGTCTCCCCAATATCAACAGTAGACCCTTTCTTCTAGTCGGAAACCTTTGGAATATAGGTAGGCATTCTTGAAGTCATGTAAATAACCGAATTGAGGCGCCGGTGTGTAGAACATACATCGGGACATTACAAATTAAAATAACAAAATATCAGAGACTTTGATAAGATTTGACTATTTACTTCTTATGAGATTGTGTGGTTGAATTAAAACTGTACACACATTCCATATTAGAATGATATGTCTGTGCAAACTGAAGATTGTGAAATATTCTAATAATTAAACAAAATGTGGTATTATTAAAATTATTTCTTGTGTGTATATATTATTCATGTATAGAAGGAAGAAAATTTTATGGGGGACTTTGATATGCTTAAATATAACCATTTATTAGATAATAACACTTTATCAAAGAAGATTTATGAGTGTCTGATAAACACTTATACTATGGATGGAGAATATGAGTTTGAAACCCTAAGTCATTTGAGTAACAAAAATCCAATTCTACTTGAGTGTTAAAAAATTAAGGAATATCGAGACCACTAGAGATTACGAAAGTGTTACAAAACCGAAAAACCTATTCTTATAGTTGTTGAAAATCATATTGAACTACAAAAGAGTGCACCAGATACTGTACACTATTGGAAGAGATATCAGAAATCATCATGTTGTGAAGAAGATTCAAAAGTCAAATAGTGATCTATAAATAATTGGATCAAAATAAATGGTGTTTATAGATTTTTTATGTAACCAGTGACTTAATAGATTATCATTGGGGTGTACTTCCTATCACTATAGGTTTTCAATTATGGTGTATAACCAATTTCTAAAGGATTTGAAATTGTGGTGAATAACCGTTTTTAAAGAATTTAGTTAGTATATCTATCTAAATATATTTTTAACCACCTGTAGATTTAATTATTAATTCATGTTTGGATATTTAAACAACATGGACTTGAGTAATCTTTTTTGTCAAACCTTATTAATATTATTTGATTCTCTATCTTTCCTTTCAATTGTACATGACGTGTTCTATGAGATATTTTTGAGTAGATTGAGAACCTTAACTTGGCCGAGTTATAGAATTAGAAATAAAATTATTTAGTTAAATAAGGCCAAATATTCAACAGCTCCACTATCCATGGTCAATTCATCAAAATGTTCATCAAGTTGTATCAAAGAGAAGGTTCCCTATAATGATATAAGTTTATTAAATTTTTTATTTTATTTTATTGAATGAAATGGTGGTTTTAAGATGTTTTTTTATATTATTTAGAAAGATATATGGGAATATATATCTGTTGGTACAAACATGGTGATTTTGGAAATGTCACATACAATCCAGAGGAAAAAAGATGAAAAGAATATGATGTTGAATTCAAAATTAATGGGTGGACCACCGATTACTGATGGTAGTTAGAGTGGTAAATGTTTTAGTAATTACACTAATTATTATTTTTATATGAATATTATTTACGATATGAGGATGATGTATCAATTAGTGATCATAATTCATAGATTAATGTTCATCTAAATAATATTCCAAAAGAAGTGATGAATTTTATTTATGGTGACAGAAAGGGACTTCTTGATGATAAATTGAAATATTAAGAAGAAGTCAAAGATTCATAGAGTCTAATATATATGACCTTTCAATAGTTCATCACTCCCACAAACCATATGGAATTTAAATAGAAAAAAATATCATATTTATATAATATATTTCTCTAGGATAACGAATAATTATGAATATATGTTTATGATAATGTGTTTTCATAGATTATATTGGTTGGTATTTTCTATGGACAATAAAAATGTTACCATGTATCTATGAATGTAAAATATTCCCAATTAGTGGAAAAAGAAAAAGGAAAAATATTTTTTGATCATTCCTTAGAAGAGAAAATAAAATTAAATGAATAATACATCAAAATGATAAAAGTGGATTTGGATGTCAACCTTAGATCACTCAAGATTGAGAGAATATCCCTTAATCTAAACTATATTAATCATAATATATGGTTGAGAAATATGGAACCAAAATTGGTAGGATCCCCAAATGTATTGAGAGTATGATGATACCACGTATATTTGAATTTTTATCCATTTCTGCAGAATGAATCTTATCAGTTGAGATAAGAGTGTGAGACCGATATCTAATCCACTGGAAATATCTTTTAAGAAGGAGGTATCAAATTAGCTGAACAATATACTATGTACAAATTTTTTTTACTTGATATTACATGTATATACCTAAATTTAAAGAAAATATTGATGGTGAAAAACGTTAAATAATCTACCAATGTACTGGATAGTAATTTTAGAAGTTGTTAAAATAATTTTTACCATATATGTGTCTAAATATTTATACTCCCGCCAAAACAATAGAAAGAATAAATTGTAATTTATATATTTATATTACACTATAATTGGAGAGAAGATGTTTGATAGGTTATGTGGCTGTTTATGGATGTTCAAGATTTAGAAAATTTTGTTCTTATCTAGACTTATATAAATGAGATTTCCTTTTAGATGATTACAAGACATACAATGTAATGTACTTATATAAAACTAATTCACTATATTTAGTTATTATATTGGAATATTATAAAATATATCCATAATATAAATATTGGGTAGAAATACTATTAAAACCCATGAACATTGGTAAAATTTTCATTATTTATAAATAGTAAATATTAGTTTATATTAATGGTTATACTAAAATAAATTTGATTTAAAAGCACTAAGGATGATGTAATCAAGAAATATCACACATTTTGAGTCTCATTAATCATTAATTTTGAGGGAGATAGAATAACAGAGCTTAATCCTTGACAAAGTCCAAGATAGGATTCAATATATGTATCTTTAGTGGAACTGTTTAATGGAGATTTTAAATCTTAGAGAGATTTCCTCACAAACTATATTCCATGAACTACCCAAAGAAATTACTACCATCTCACACCAGCACCTTAGACATATAATAGTGTAATCATACATTATGTATATATAACACTGTAGTATTAATAATAAATTTTCACTTTATTAATAAGATAATTGTTTTATTGAACCCATATTAACTTTTATATTATATATGTATGAACCTGGTTCTTTTTTAGGTACTCGTCCATTAAATAATTGTCTCAATCTCTTTTTTTAATTTTTATTTAAGTTAAAAACAGTCGAAATTGAGGTTTTCAAGTGTTTTGGATAGGTTTTGGGGCCATAGTTCTTGTTTTTAAAGTGATAGGTGTGAGAAACCTGGTTAGTGCATAGATTGAAAAAAACCACACAATGAAATCATGTGACCCAGAAATGGTGGAGAATAGTTCTTTTACCATGAAATAGGGGCTACACAGCCGTGAAAAACCACAATTTATTCCAGGTTCACCACACAGGGTTTTTTCAGGGTTTTTTCTAACTATGCACCAAAACCATGCGTGGTAGTGGATCATGGAAAATGTGACATAGACAGTTAGTGAATGGTTTATCCAATCATGTTGTCCAATCTAGCGCCCCATTAAAATGCTAAAAATTTCTAATGATTCCCTATTTATCATATATTTTATTTTTCTTCTCTTCCACAATCCCCAAACAAAACCATGGGAGATCTCCCTTATTTCTCTTTATGTTTTTTATATCACCCTCATCCATACATAATTTCTATTTTCTTTCTATCGGGTTGGAACCCCTTAGTAAGTATAAAACTAAACTTTCTTCTTTCATTTAATTTTATTAACATCATTACTACAACCATCAAGTGAGATAATTTGATCTATTTTAAAGGATTCTTTCTGTTTTGATATTTTCTTTCATTCAATCCAAAATATGAGGTTGATAATGGATGATAAGTCTTATACATTGATAATTTAGGTGGTCTATTACTTTTAAGTCAAGGAATATCTATTTATATATTGTTACATTCTACCTGTTAGTATACATTCTGTGTATTGCCTATAAAAATTGTATTCCATTAATTAGGTTCCTATATCTTTTTTGTGCGTTGTTATAGGACACATGGATACCTATGGAGGTGGAAAACATTGACACAAACCACACCTTTGTGTGTGTTGAATAAAAGAAATTTTAATCTATTTATTAATTTTAATCTAAAAATCATCCCAGGTTTTGTTTGTGTTGGCCTAACTGAAACCTCTTCTTTGGGTATCCCAACGACTCCTTGGGTGTTTTAGTTTATCACATAATGAAACGGTTGGAAAAAATTAATTATTAAATAGATTGAACTCTATACTTATCCCTTGTAATTTCTCTATAACTTATTCTTTGGTTATTGGATACATGGATTTCTGACACTATTACTGGTGTGAAATTTCTTCAGTAAGCCTTGGATATCCAAGTCGAAATTTCTTAAGTGAACTCATAGGATACAATCTGATTAATTGATGAAAATTTTAGATGGTACACCAACATGGATTTATTCTTTTTATTAATTTATGAATTCCTCAAATTGACATTATAGGGTTCATCGTGATTATTAAAAAAATGTAGAATTATAGGGATGATATCCAATATTTTTTCCTATGTCTTCAGACATATAATGACTCAAGTCATTTCAAGGGATTATAATCAACACCTTCATGAATCACAAGGGTAAATCTTTTGGATAGAATATCTTAGAATTGAAATTCCAATGTTTCACACCTCATTTTACACTCAAACAAATAGCCAAAACTCACTACATGATCACCATGAGATTTCTTGACTCCCAAAGGCCAAGAATATCATGGTACATCATTGGATTCAAAACGTGTGAAAATTTTGGGAATTCATGTACCATTTTTGTTGATTATATGGATTTATTATTAGCTGGGATCATGGGATATATACCATGGGTCCCGTGTCTATTTTTTAGTTAAATGATTAAATACATATGGCTTAGGCCAAAGAAGGTATTGTTGGCTACGAATCACCAGATGTGTCTGGGCATGACATGGTTTCTATTTTATTGAACATTTAACTTTTAATCCAAATTTTACATCATCACAGTTTATAATCTAAATATAGATTTTTATTAGATACCATCAATGGTGGGATATTGAGTATTAAACACAACCTATTGATTCCATTGTTTCATACCCAGACATACTTTATTAATGTAGGAATTCAAAAATTGATAATCCTAGATTTGAAATCATTATTTTGTTCTATATTTGTAACATCCTAAGGTTTCGAAAATAAATATATAATGAAATTTTATAATCTATCCATTAAAGAAAACTTTTCCTCTTCTATGATTTGAATTTCAAGAAATGCTCATCTAGAGTTGTATCTAGTAAGTCATTTGGAGTCTGATAGAACAAACTTGATTTTTTGGTGAATAGTAACATACCCTTATGAGTAGTAATATGAATAGTAATATGACACTTTTGAATAGTAAATATTCTTATTATTATTTTTTCATAAGGCAATATGAAAATGATATCTTAATTAATTTTTGAATGTCACATAAAACTAATTGCACTTCAAGATTGTTATTTTTCGAATTAACTATGACCTTATTTAAAAATTAAATTAATAATATTTAGAAATTTATTTTTGAAAAATTTATTTCACTTTTGAATTCAACATATTGAAAAATGGTAGGGCTGAATTTTTTGGATTTTTCTAAAATACAAGAATTTTTCATGAATAGTAAATATACAGTTTTGAGTATTCAGTAGTTTAATGACGTCATAATGATGTAATAATTAAATATAAAAGTATGGTCGACTTTTTTATAGTAACTTATGACATGTGGTGTCCCAAGTGGCTAAAACCATGGGAAAATACCATGGGAAAGCCCATGGTTTGGCAAAAACCACTAATGAGGTGTCCCTTTGATATTATTAAAAATTACCTCTCTTTTTATATAAATACCCACTCATCCCTTCATTTTAGTTCATTAAAAATCCATCCTCCAAGAATATATGGTGGTTTTACCTCTCTAGGGGTCCTCCTAAGGTGTCCCTATTCCCCCAAGGTCCCATCCTTCAAGATCTAGGAGTTATTCTACAAGGTAAGGGAATCATTCATTCTCTTCTTTAAGTCGACACTTCTTTTATGTTATCTATTTGAAATTCCTTTCTAATATGTTGAGGTTTGATTTTATTCATTATTCTTACTGTACTTTTGATTTTAATATTATGAGATACCCTTTTGTACTCATATTTTTATTTTATGAAATTTTATGTGACGTCTTTAGGCTGCCGAATTTTCATAAGGGATCTCCTAATTTTTCTTTTATTTTCAACTTCATCCCTTTTATTTTTTTCTCCTCACCTCCCCTGTCCGAATGATCATTATAACTCCAGTAAAATATATATACTGGATTTATTTCATTTGAATTGAAGACCCATCATAAATATTCTTACTCCCTCCCTTTTATTTTTATAAATGAAATCAACGTCCATGAGGTTCCAATTTATAACCTTCATGGACGACGAAGTTTCGTTCTTCATTTACTTCTTCATTACTGATCTTGATACCATATTTATGGTTGAACCAGACTATAATATATGTATTATAACATAATTAATATTCAAGATTCATAATATGTACATATAATTAAGTTATATGAAAAAACTAGTTCATCATAATCCAAATACTGCCAAATAATCGAAGTGGTTCTCATCCAATGATTCATCCCTATTCCATATAACCAAATGATAGAAATGACCCTTGACAATTATTTATGTTCATAAATAATATATAATTCTAATCTTGGAGATTTATAACCATTCCACATGAACTCCATTACTTAAAAACAAGTGAACTGATTATGAAAATAAAGAAAATGAACACCCCTGAACAAAAAAATTCAATATAATAACTTAGCAATAAGGGTATCAATGAACTAAACAGAATTATGATAAAATAAATACAGGTCTAAAAGGTTTTTAAGTAATTTATTAATATGTATAATTTCATATTTCAAGTGCTTAAGTTTGAGAGAAGAACACGTTTGGAGTTAAGGTAAGGGTTTTTCCACCCGAACATCCAATTTTCATTCGAGATACTTTCATTGTCTAATTACCTCAATGGAATTCTTATGTATTGTTATGTACTCATCATATATTCTTTTTTAGTATCATATATATGTTTAAAAACGATAACCCTTATTTATTTTATGATAGTTACATGTTTTAAAAGGAACTTTTAAAATTGTTTCCAAAATAGAAGCCCGATTCAAGGGAATTTCTTCAATTCATATCTATTTACATGGGCACTCTATAATCTGTTTTTGGAAACCATTATGTTTATAAAAATACTTATTTTATTATGAAAATACTATCTTACTTCACTTCTGGTTTTATAAAAATATTTTCCAAAAAAACTCTTCTTTTTAAAATAAAAGTGTATTTATCTCAAAAATTTCATAATGATTTTATAAGAGTATTTTCATTCAATGATCTTATTGATTACATGGTATTATTGGGTTTAATCATTTATGAAGTCATATACCATATTTTATTTAATGGTTTATGACTAAATTTATTGTGTATGATCTATCCTAAAACCATTCATCATATTATTACGAATGGTTAGTGTTTATGTTCAATAATTGGTGGAAGTTAGGTATATTTTATATGATAGTTTAAATATGAATGTATATGTTGCTTATGATGATCCCTTCTCATATGAGGAATTAATTGGACTTATTATGTGATGGTTGGGGCCCACTATATCCCCTCGATGCATCGGTAGGTCTCATGAGACAACTAGATGCAGAATTGACCAAGGTCTTTCCCAATGTGATATGGATTTTGGTTGAGTCCTTAATCACTAGATGTCTTGGCCGAGGCCAGGACAAAATGATTCAGAATGCCTTGAATATGGACTTCCCTCATTATGAATCTATTAGTTGAAAGTTCATGTGGTTATTATACAAGTATAATACCCATGATTATGTATTATTATGGCATTATTTATTTAGCTAATATTTCTACCATAATGCGTTCAATATCATTATTAGAGGCATGTGTTTTCAATTATTCACCATGTCTAATGTTTGTATTAACATCCGTTGTATTGCTTACTCTTACTGATCATTTGAGCTCACCCCTTTATTATGTTTTATTTCTGTAGGCAAGAATAATTCTATTATGAATGATATGATGAAATAACCTAGGAGTTACGGAAGTTTCCTAAGGAGTTTCAATGTTGTTTTTCATTTCAAATTGTAATGATGAACTTATGTATGTATCTTGTTTCCAATAATACTAAACTACTCAGTTTTTTGGGATTTGTATTCCTTGTTTGTATTCCAATGTAATCAAATAAGGAACCAGCTCCGGGTAACTGGGGTCGGGTCCTTACAGTTGGTATCAGAGTAAGTTTAGTAGAATACATGGAAACTAGATTTAGAAAACGTAGAATTAGGGACAAGTACCTAAGTTAGTATTTGAGGATATACATACAATAATGTCTTGGTATTTTGGTAAGGAATAGATTATGTCGATAATTCAAGAAATACATCCCTATCTAGATACAAGAAGGTAGAGGTGGCTCTGGCACAGATGTATCTAGGGGTATACCCCGAAAACACCGCTTTGAGCTAGATTCGAATGAGAACTGGTGCACGAAAATGGGCCTTGCTTCACTCTTGGTTAAGACACTCCCGGGGTGATATTATTAGGATAATTCACATTCTCTTTACAAGCCATTATGAAGGATTGAAATGTTAAATATTCCTCAAAGAAACCATTTTCGTGAATATGGGATTAGCCATGCGTAGGATCTCAATTTTTCTGAGTATTTTTAAGTTAAGGTTATACATTATGATTCATAACCTAATCTAGTGTATGCCATTATCTAGAGATGGCGCCATGTGTAAGGAATGGAAATCGTATGAGTGCACGTGTTGTAGGGATTTTCCTCTGATGCAATATAATGATGTTGCCTCTGGTGTTGTGATTGGTGCTGAGCAACTCATAACTATACTGGGTCAACTTACTCAAGTTATGAATAATAACCTTACCTATATGGAGCATTCAGATCCACCACGTGGAGGAGCCATGCTAGATCACTTTATGCGACAACAGCCCCCATCATTCAACAGGGCTACAAACCCGTTTGTAGCAGAGCAGTGGATATGTTCCCTTGAGAAGATATTTCTCTCTTTAGGATGTAATGGAAGACAAAATGTTGTCATGGTAGTATATCTTCTATCTGGAGATGCGGATCAGTGGTGGTCATTAATCCAAAACACAAAAGAGGAGGAAGAGATAGAAGAGATGGAATGGAGGGATTTTAAGTAAATCTTTATAGAAAAATATTTCCCTCATGAGAAGCGAGCAGATATAGAGATATAATTTCTTGAATCTGAGGCAGAAGGAAGATGAGAATGTTGCAAGGTATTAATCTAACTTCACAAGATTATCAAGACATGTTGTAGACTACATACAAAATCCAAGGAGAAAAATTGATCGATTCTTTTATGGCCTAAAGAAATTCCTCTATAGGGCATTGGTATCCTAAAGTTTTTCATCATATGAGGATATAGTTTCATGTTCCATTACGACAGAAAAAGAATTCTCTAAGTCATATGACTTTACAAAAAATCATGAAAAGAAGAGGGATGCTGAAAACCCTGGGAAAGGAAATAAGGAAACGGGGAAGAAGGGAAGAGTCGAATTTCCACCATTTGAAAATTGTGGAAGGAAACACCCTGGTGCATGCTTAAAAGGAAAAGGAGTATGTTACAAATGTGGTCATAAAGGTAATATTTCAAGTGATTTCAAAGGGAAGAAGGAATCCAGTGATGTTCAATGTTATAGTTTTCGGGAGATGGCACACTATGCTAATGATTGTCCAAAATGTCAAAGAAATATGCAATAGAAAAGGCCAAGGGATCAGGGAAAACCTTATGCAATCACAACTGTAGAGGTTGAAGTTCTTAATAATGTAGTGTCGGGTACTTTAATTTTTTCCCCAAGTTAAGCCAATCGTTTATTTGATTCTAGATCATCACATTGTTTCATATCTTCCCAGTTTGCTAGGAAAATTAGATATTTCCAATTTTATTTAACAAGGGAGTTGTTAGTCAAAACTCCTAAGGGAAGTATCATTGCTAAAAATTTCTATGAATCAGTTCCCATTAGGGAATATAAACGTTCTTTATCTGCTGATCTCATCATCATACCCATGATTGAATTCGATATAATCCTCGGTATGGATTGGATTTCAGACCATGATGCAAAAATGTATTATAATAAAGAGGTTACAATTTTAGATGCTGATGATATCGAACACCTTATCATTCGAGCAGAATCATCACCACCTGATTCTTATCTAGATCCACCACTAGTAGCTCAACTAAATTTAACTATTGGGGAGGAAGATAATGAAATAACTATGGGTGAGTAAAGGAATGCTTAAATAGAGGATGTACCTATTGCGAGAGAATATGTTGATGTGCTTCTAGAATATTTACCTGGACATCCTCTAGAATGAAAAATTGAGTTTTGCATTTATTTAATTCCTAGTTCAAGGCCCATATCAAAGACCCCTTATAGAATTTCCACTATGGAATTAGTGTAACTAAAGAAACAACTAGAGGAATTGATTATTAGGGGATTTATTCTCCCTAGTGTTTCTCCATGGTGAGCCCCTGTCCTCTTTCTTAAGAAGAAAGATGGATCTATGAGGTTATGTATTGATTACAGGGATATTAATGCTATAACAATAAAGAACAAGTATCCTCTACCTTGAATTTATGATTTATTTGACCAAATGCATGAAGGTCAACACTTTTAAAAGATTGAAATTTGATTTGGATATCATCAGTTGAGTGTGAAGAAGGAAGACATTTCGAAAAAAGCGTTTTGAACCAGGTACGAGCATTAAGAGTTTACAGTAATTCCTTTTGGATTGACTAATGCACCCTCTGTCTTCATGGATCTAATGAAAATAGTTTTCAAGGAATACCTAGATGACTTTGTACTGGTATTTATTAATGATATCTTGGTATACTCCAAAATCTACGAAGATCAAGAAAATCACTTGCGCATTATCCTGAAGACTCTGAGAAGACATGAATTATATGGGATGTTTAGCAAGTGTGAATTCCGGTTTCAAGAGTTTCTTTTTCTTGGCCATATTGTCTCTAAGGATAGAATCCTAGTTGATCCTGAAAATACAAAGGCAATCCATGATTAGCCCATGCCAACAAACCTAACTGAGGTACGCAGTTTTATTGGCTTAGCAGGTTATTATCGGCGTTTCGTGCAGAATATTTCCTGACTGGTTAACCTGCTAACGAAGCTCACACATAAAGGGGTTAAATTTTTTTGGACAAAAGATTGTGAAGAATGTTTCAAAGAACTGAATATAAGATTATTCAATGCTCCTATATTGACTCTACCATAGGGGAATGACGGGTTTGTTATTTATAATGATTCTTCAAAGAATGGTCTTGGTTGTTCCCTTATGCAAAATGATATGGTTACTGCTTATGCATCATGACAGCTAAAAATTCCTGAGAAAAACTATACTACTCATGATTTTGAGTTAGCTACTATAATATTTTCTTTGAAGATATAGAGACATTATCTCTATGGTGAAAAATGTGAGATTTATACTGATCACAAGAGTTTGAAGTATATTTTATCACAGAAAGAACTCAACATGAGGAAAAGGAGATGGCTTGAACTACTCAAGGATTATGATTGCATGATACACTACCAACCAGGGAAGGAAAATAAGGTGGCAGATGCCTTGAGCAGAAAGGATCATGGATTTTTGAGCAAGATGATAGCTGAAAGGGATCATATTTTCATGGATCTAGTAAATATGGATATGGGAATAACCATGGAAGGTGAAACATCAATGATTTTTCAAATTGTTTTCAAACCATCATTACTAGAAAGGATAAACAATTCTCAGGCTGATGATGGGGAGTTTCAAAAGAAGATTAAAGGTATAAATGATGGGAGATTGAGTGACTTCGTATATGAAGATAGAATTTTTAAATTTGGAAAGAGACTTTGTGTTCCCGATATACCTAATCTAAAAAGGGAATTGTTGGATGATGCTCATATTTCCAATTTCTCTATACACCCTGTAAGCCCTATGATGTATAGAGATTTGAAGGAACATTTTTGGTGGGACAACATGAAGAGGGAGATTGCTGATTTTGTGTCAAGATGTATGGCCTGTCAACAAGTGATAGCTGGAAGGAAACATCCTAGAGGAGTATTGGAACCTCTTCCCATACCTGATTGGAAATGGGATAATATCACGATGGACTTTGTCATGGGACTACCAAAGACTCTTAGAAGGAACGATGAAATATGGGTCGTTGTTGATCGACTTACCAAGTCAGCACATTTTCTTTCTATAAGAGAAGATCTACCACTTTAATGTATAGAAAGACTATATATTAATGAAGTTGTGAGACTTCATGGAGTACCCCTATCGATTTTTTCTGATTGTGATCCACATTTTACATAAAGATTCTGGAAAATTATTCAGAAGGCCCAAGATACTGATCTTTGTTTGAGCACTGCCTACCACCCACAAATTGATGGACAATAAGAATAGACAATTCAAACATTGGAAGACATGCTGAGGTCTTGTTCACTTGATTTTAAAGGCATGTGGGATCAGTATTTATCCCTCGTATAATTTTCCAACAACAATATCTTCCATTCAAGTATACAGATGGCACCCTATGAAGCATTATATGGGAGGTGATGTCGTACACCAACTTGTTGGGATGATGTTGGTGAAAGAAATCTCATGGGACAAGAACTTGTTGAAAAACAATGGAGAAGGTTAGGATTATCTAGAACCATATCAAAATAGATCAAAGTAGGCAGAAGATCTATGATAACAACCGAAGGAAGGATTTGTAATTTCAGGTAAAAGATCGTGTTTTCTTGAAGGTTTCTGTAACACCCCGAGATTTTATGAAAAATATTCTTTTTAATTTCATTAATGTTGTGTGTTGAACTCTACACCAAAAGGAGCTTGCACAACACGCATCATTGACTTGCCTTTCATTACACGCAATCGCGACCTTCCTCGATAGCGTGTGTAGTACGCAATACCGAGTTTCACTAAACAACAATATGCTATTAAAATATTATTAAAACTAGAAGTTATGAATAGTAATAACCACTTTTTGAAATTTTGTAAATTTTATTTTTCAAAATGGACTTCATTTCTGGATTCGGAATATCGAAATTATCTTAGGGAGAAATTTTGGTACTTTTCGGATAACTTTCATTTTCTGATGAATAGTGAAAATTACTAAATTTTAATTAAAAACAACCTTTTTAATAGAAATAATTAATAGTGATAAATTATTAATTTTATTGGTTTTAAAGTATGTTTATAATATATTTTTAAAATTTAATACAATGTTGGTTATTGGATGTAATTTCACATTTAAACCAGACATAAACAACTGTCAATCTTTTGATAGTTATTATCTCTTAAGAACACGCTATTTGTTTTGATGAAGGGAATTATTTTTTCAATTAATTAATGCAACTGATATGTTTTGAATTTGGTAAAATAGACATCAATTTTGAATTCATAATATCAAATATAGCTTAGGCCTAATTTTTGGTATTTTTCTGGAAACTCTCATTTTTTGATGAATAGTGAAACCACTAAGTGGTAGTTAAGAAAAATGAATTTTTCATAAAACATAATTTTACCGCTTCTGTGAGTGGAATTTCAAAAATCTGAGAGACACGGTTGATGTCAGTAAGTAAAATGTGGTTCAATGAGATTAAAATAATTTTTGGTGAATAGTAACTTTTTACTTTTTTTTACCACGGTTAAAAGTAAATAGGGTAATTAAGGGTAAAAATGATATTATTATTACCCTGAAACATGTCCTAATTCTATTGGATAAGTGTAATTCGACCAAAAACAACCTTAGGAATAAAATATGACCATTTAGGCCCACTTGGATTAGACTAGGACATTTATTATTAATCTATTTAAAAAAGGGTTAAAATAGTTAAAATCAAAGTGTAATAAGTACATCATTTTTAATATGGGGTTATACATAAGATAAATTCGACTATAAATATTAATTAGAAATCTAAAAAGATTTTATACATAATGGTGTTTTATTTTTAATTTTTAGACATTAAATAATTTAATTTATTTATGACACAAAGATGATGCAGTAATTATCTTATTAATGAAAAATTGACATAATTGATGTTATAAACACAAAAATAAATGTAATTTGACACTTTTTATGAATTCCACTAATTTTCTAGATTAATATGACATGTTAGTATTGATTTAATTAATTTTTTTAACTAATCATTCTGTTATGATTTTCACAAAAATTAATTACTAAATAGTGTCAAAATTGACATAAAATAGTTTTTAAAACAAATATTATATTAGTAATTGTTATTTTATTTCAAAAAATCTAAGGTTCTTCCAAATGACTTAGATAAGGTTATATATTTTAATAATAACCAACTTGGGGTTCTTTTGGCTTCTTATAATAAGTTTATTAACCTTATAGTATAAGAACACAAGAAGACACGGTAAAAGTAAAATTATTTAACTTAATGTTAAATCTACATGATAAGGTTAAAATAGGAACCTAAACTTGTCTAAATTCTATTGGATGAGAGTATTTCGACCCATACCCACCTTATCCTCGAAATAAATCAATTTGGAGCTATTTAAAACCGAACTTGACTTTATAATAAAATAATATTTTTAGTTATTCCAAAGGTGCCCCTCTCCTCCCTTATAAAAGGGCACCTCCTCCCTCTCTTCGTCACACCACTTTGAGCCTTCAAGATCGGCCAAAACCTGAAATATTACCTTCTCCACATCCCTAGAAACATTCTATAGGTTCCGGTCTTCCTCAAAGACCAATTTTATTTCCCTAAAAGGAGATCCCAACGAGGCGCTTCAAAGAAGAGGTAATGTCCGTTACCGATTCTTTCATCTTTATTTCTTCTTCCAATTCTTCTTCTTAGGTTGTTTCATTATGAAGTAATAACATCAGTATCACATATATACTGATATGTTATTATAATTATGAAACAACCTTATTTCACCATTTATCCATCCTACGGAAAACGAAATCACCGCGCGTGCGTATGTACAGAATACCGTCTCCACGCCGTGGTGTAATCTATTTTCCACCACCAACTTACTTGGATGGGTATAATGGTGTACATAATAACTATATATGATTATTGTAAAGTGATATTTATTCAGAAATAGTATACATACACTCCAATACAATTCCACGATCATGAAAATGATATCATCGCTTGTGCTTACGTACGGAATACCGTCTCCACGACGCGATGAGATTCATTCTCCACGTTAACCATTCATGAATGATTATAAAGTATATATAATAATTAATAATGAAATATATGACATAATAATGATTCTATATTTATGTGTATATATATTTATGTCATCTACTTAATTCCATTCAACTCAATAAGGAAAAGAAAATAGCGTTCATGCGTACGTACGGTCTACCGTCTCCATGAACAGTGTATTTCTTTCCATTTAATGATCAATTATATATATATATATTATGAATATATATTATATATAAATCATGTTTTATATTCTGGAATTAAGTAATCATGATATAAGTAATCATATGAATATTTACAAGTCAAAACACGGACGACAAATGAAACGATTTTACCCAAAACGCTCTTTAACATGGAATTTACAAAAGAACGGTTAATATAAAGTCATAAGTGAACCATATATGATATCATAATAATGAGTATTATTATGGATTAATAAGTCAATGACATTATTTAAATCATTATACAGGAGGTTCGGACACTTACAAAGCAAATCGGACCTAAGGTATGGGAAATATCACAATCTCATTTTTATCCGAGATTGTTTATACTTTGGAATTTACTGGGGTGTATTTTATCATCCACATCCATGTTTCCTCAATATGTAATATTTATATCCTTATAAAATATTTTATATCCAATTTTACCCTTCGGTGAGTTTTTAGTAAAATATATGAAAGGAATCTTTTGTCATTTTTCGTACGAGGTACTTTTGGACTTTTCCAACAAAAGTACGAGAAGAATGTTTTCTTTTAACTTATACGGCATGAATGGACTTTTAAAACATTATTTCCAAGAATCATCCCTTACAAGTTTTCATGTTTAGTTTTAATCAACTTCTTTTAGTTAGAATTTTATAACATGTTAAGAAAGGAAAAGTGTTTTTGAAGTCGAAAGGATTCTTCAAGAATGGAGTTCAAGTGTTTTATCAAAATTATTTTCCATCTAAGATAATAAAGGGTTCTTTTTCAATCTCTATTATTACATGGATTTGATTATGTTGTAATGGAAATATTTTTATGAATTCCTTTATTTTATATGAATTGTTTTATGATGTCATGATGTTTAAGATTTCCATTTTTATTACATGGGTTATGCTATGATGTATGGTTTATGATTTTGTGGCTCACATAAGAATGGTATCATTATGAGATGGGTGGGACCTATATCTCCCTCCAATGCATAGGGTAAGGATTTTATATCTCATGAGATAGACATGGCTGGAACGGTAGGTTATACCGATTCAGTGAAACAGGACTGAAACGAGGAATGAACTCAGTTCAGAAATAGACTTTGTCCACTAAGAAAGTCTTGGAAATGAGTCTTGACTAACAAGAAATGATTCTCTATGATTATGTGTGTATTCCACAAAGTTTCATGTTTTATGTTATGATTATTGGGATTCCATTTCACTACTATGATTTATCCCATGTTATGAAATTATGATCTCTTTTGTAGGTGAATATTTCCAAAAGATATATTCTTATGAATATGACTTGATTGATATTTCTTTTGTTTACCCTTACTGAGCATTTTAGCTCACCATTTTATGTTTTCTTTTCCCTAGGACATAAAGAAAGGATTTAGGTTTAAAAAAAAGAAGATATTTATGGAAGATGTTGAAGATCTTTCACCACCATTAGATGATTATATTCCGAGTTTCCAAAGACACTAAACTATTACGGTCCTTGTGTGTGTGTTTTTGTTATGTACTAAGTATTCTGCAAAAGTAATGTAAAGTCTATGTATGTCAAGCTTCGGGTCTCTATAGTTGGTATTAGAGGAAAAGTTTAGTCAACCTTTGGAAACTAGGATGCGAAAACGTTAGTGAGATCCCTAGAGATATTTCTAAGGTATGTCTAGTGATGTCCCTAAGGATAAGTATACGTATAGGATATTGTCCTAGAACTATGGTATCATTATTAGATTAAACCAAAGATGTTAAATATTGAAGTTACTCCCCCTTTATTATGATTTTTTCCTCTCACACTATTCTTTTTTGGTTTTAGAAAATGGCTGGAAACAAGATGATTCACAATAATGGAGGATATGATGGACAATGGAATGATATTCTTCATGAGAAACCAAATGAAATGGGATTTTGAAGTCCAAATATCATTATTATGCCAAATCAGAAATCTCATAATATGATCAATAAAGTAAAATTTGGTAAGTTTCCTGACTTGTCTAATAAAAGAAAGATGGAGTTTCATGATGATCATAGAGGAAAGAAAGTTCAATTTACCCTATGTAAATCATGTGGGAAGAGGCATCAAGGAGAATGTTTTAAAGGAACTGGAAGATGATTTGGGTGTGGAAAAGAAGGACACAAATCCAGTAAGTGTAAAGGAAAAGGTTTAGTTAACACCAGGGATGAGGATAATGGTATTGCTACGACATCAACAATGTTTAAATGTTTTAAATGTGGAATGTACGGGCATTATGAAAACCAATTCCCTAAGGGAAAGTCTCATGAAGAGAATCAGTATGGTCATATGGGTAGTATTTATGTGGATGATGATGAAGAGACTACAAATGATATGTGAGATGAAATAATTTTTGAATCTCGGTCAATGGTTTAAGAATGTAGTGGAATGATTACATGCTTATCATGTGTAATGTTGTATAAGTAATCTCATGGTACTATGGAATAAAGAGACATCTAAGGATTGTTACACTGTTGTCTTTCCTTGAGTTTTGAAAGTGTTTGATTAATGTTACCAGTATCCATGAAAGGTTATTCAGATATTTTTGGAATATAGATGATATGCGCATAATGGAGGGATAAGGAGAAAGTTAAATGTTTGATAGTATTCATGATCTCATGATTGATATAAAGAGAAGGTTATACCATGGTTTGAGTATATAGAATTTTTGGATTTTGGTATGTGGAAAGAGTTAACTATTGACAGCATTCATGTTTTCACTAAGGTTTAATGGGTAATAATTTTTTCAAAAGAATACATCATTAAGGTATTCACTTGATTGGAATGTGACCAACAAGATATATGGGGGATAAATGATTGTATTCACAAGCTTGGTTGATGACATTTCAAGTAATCGTTCTCTTTATACTATGATCTTGGACCAAAGTATTTTAGATAAGCCTAAAGATTGGAATTGATTATGTTGGACATAAGTTAGTATTGTTTAAGGATACAACTTTTTTGATATTGTTGATGGGATGTTATAGTAATATAGCTTTAGAAAAGGGACAACCTGCAGGACGGGCGACAGCCCATCGCGACGGACAAGGCTGTGGGAATCGAACCCACAACCGAAGTGCGACTGGCCTTTATCGCCTACCACTGGCCTACAGGAAGTCCATGTTTAGTAGAAACTAGTTTTATTATATTAAGCAGTATGATATATGAAGTATAAGTCCATTTTAGGAACTATATATGATTAATCTCACTATAGATGGACTTATGTATTTTTTGATAACTTTTCTATCCTTTTGTTTGAGACAGATGGAATGACCCATCATTCTATCACATGATCTGCTAACACCTCACGAATGAAAAATTCAACTTAATTTTTTTAAGAGATGAAGTGGAAATTTTCCAAAGAATGACAAACGGTGAGACTATACCAAAATCACGAAAGTATTTCTTCTAATTCCAATTTCATCAACATTAGGGAAATGATCTTGAAAACCAAAAATGTTGTCCTAGTGCTCTTATATCTGATGAATCAGACGGTACCTTAGATCGTCACAAATTTATGGATTTGTGATTGCTGGATTTTCCATAGCCATTTTCTTTACCACTCTCCATCAAAACAAGATGGTTAGATTTCTCTTCCATATCCATATTTTCACCTATGTGGAAACCCAGTGATTAGTTTATTTGGGTAACCGTTACGTTTCATACTTTTGTTTTTAAATATTGGTTTTGGTATTCCATTTTACAATGTGGGTTTCTATTAAAGAAACTTTCGAATAGTAAACCATTTATAACCCCGATGAATTTCGAGGGCGAAATTCATTTTAAGGGGGGTATAATGTAACACCCCGAGATTTTATCAAAAAAAATCTTTTTAATTTCATTAATGTCTTGTGTTGAACGCTACACCAAAAGGAGCTTGCACAACATGCATCCTTAACTTTCCTTGCATTACACGCAATCACGACCTTCCTCGATAGCGTGTGTAGTACGCAATACCGAGTTTCACTAAACAACGATATGCTATTAAAATATTATTAAAACTAGAAGTTATGAATAGTAATAACCACTTTTTAAAATTTGGTAAATTTTATTTTTCAAAATGGACTTCATTTCTGGATTCGGAATATCAAAATTAGCTTAAGGTGAAATTTTGGTACTTTTCGGATAACTTTCATCTTCTGAGGAATAGTGAAAATTACTAAATTTTAATTAAAAACAACCTTTTTAATAAAAATAATTAATAGTGATAAATTATTAATTTGATTGGTTTTAAAGTATATTTATAATATATTTTTACAATTTAATACAATGTTGGTTATTGGATGTAATTTCACATTTAAACCAGACATAAACAACTGTCAATCTTTTGATAGTTATTATCTCTTAAGAACACTCTATTTGTTTTGATGACAGGAATTAATATTTAAATTAATTAATGCAACTAATATGTTTTTAATTTGTTAAAATAGACATCATTTTTGAATTCATAATATCAAATATAGCTTAGGCCTAATTTTTGGTATTTTTCTGGAAACTCTCATTTTTTGATGAATATTGAAACCACTAAGTGGTAGTTAAGAAAAATGAATTTTTCATAAAACTTAATTTTACCACTTCTGTGAGTGGAATTTCAAAAATTTGAGAGACACGGTTGATTTCAGTAAGTAAAATGTGGTTCAATGAGATGAAAATAATTTTTGGTGAATAGTAACTTTTTACTTTTTTTTACCACGGTTAAAAGTAAATAGGGTAATTAAGGGTAAAAATGATATTATTATTCCCCTAACACATGTACTAATTCTATTGGATAATTTTAATTCGACTAAAAACAAGCTTAGGAATAAAATATGACCATTTAGGCCCACTTGGATTAGATTAGGACATTTATTATTAATTTATTTAAAGAAGGGTTAAAATAGTTAAAATCAAAGTGTAATAAGTAAATCATTTTTAATATGGGGTTATAAATTAGATAAATTCTACTATAAATATTCATTAGAAATATAAAAGTATTTCCTACATAATGGAGTTTTATTTGTAATTTTTAGACATTAAATAATTTAATTTATTTATGACACAAAGATGATGCAGTAATTATCTTATTAATGGAATATTGACATAATTGATGTTATAAACACCACAATAAATGTAATTTGACACTTTTAATGAATTACACTAATTTTATAGATTAATATGACATGTTAATATTGATTTATTTAAATTTTTTCGAACTAATCATTCAGTTATTATTTTCACAAAAATTAATTACTAAATAGTGTCAAAATTGACATAAAATAGTTTTTAAAACAAATATTATATTAGTAATAGTTATTTTATTCCTAAAAATCTAAGGTTCTGCCAAATGACTTAGATAAGGTTATATATATTAATAATAAATAACTTGGGGTTCGTTTGGCTGCTTATAGTATGTTTATTAACCTTATAGTATAAGAACACAAGAAGACACGGTAAAAGTAAAATTATTTAACTTAATGTTAAATCTACATGATAAGGTTAGAATAGGAACCTAAACTTGTCTAAATTCTATTGGATGAGAGGATTTATACCCATACCCACCTTAGACTCGAAATAAATCAATTTGGAGCTATTTAAAACCGAACTTGACTTTATAATAAAATAATATTTTTAGTTATTCCAAAGGTGCCCCTCTCCTCCCTTATAAAAGGGCACCTCCTCCCTCTCTTCCTCACACCACATTGAGCATTCAAGCTCGGCCAACCCCTGCAAAATTCCCTTCTCCACTTCCCTAGAAACATCCTAGAGGTTCTGGTCTTCCTCAAAGACCAATTTTAGTGCCCAAAAAGGAGATCTCAAAGAGACGCTTCAAAGAAGAGGTAATGTCTGTTACCGATTCTTTCATCTTTATTTCTTCTTCCACTTCTTCTTCTTAGGTTGTTTCATTATGAAGTAATAACATCAGTATCACTTATATACGTATATGTCATTATAAATATTAAACAACCTTATTTCACCATTTATCCATCCTACGGAAAATGAAATCACCGCGCGTGCGTACGTACGGAATACCGTCTCCACGCCGTGGTGTAATCTATTTTCCACCACCACCTTACTTGGATGGGTATAATGGTGTAAATAATAACTATATATGATTATTGTAAAGTGATATTGATTCTGAAATAGTATACATACACTCCAATACAATTCCACGATCATTAGAATGATATCATCGCTCGTGCGTACGTACGGAATACCGTCTCCATGACGCGATGAGATTCTTTCTCCACGTTAACCATTCATAAATGATTATAAAGTATATATAATAATTAATAATGAAATATATGAAATAATAATGATTCTGGATTTATGTTTATATATATGTATGTCATCTACTTAATTCCATTCAACTCAATACAGAAAAGAAAATAGCGTTCATGCGTACGTACAGTCTACCATCTCCATGAACGGTGTATTTCTTTCCATTTACTGATCTATTATATATATATATATTCTGAATATATATTATATATAAATCATGTTTTATATTCTGGAATTAAGTAATCATGATATAAGTAATCATATGAATAATTACAAGTCAAAACACGGACGACAAATGAAACAATTTTACCCAAAACGCTCTTTAACATGGAATTTACAAAAGAAAGGTTAATATAAAGTCATAAGTGAACCATATATGATATCATAATAATTTGTATGATTCTGGAATAAGTCAATGACATTATTTTAATCATTATACAAGAGTTTCAGACACTTACAAAGCAAATCGGACCTAAGGTAAGGGAAATATCACAATCTCTTTTTTATCCGAGATTGTTTATACTTTGGAATTTACTGGGGTGTATTTTATCATCCACATCCATGTTTCCTCAATATGTAATATTTATATCCTTATAAAATATTTTATATCCAATTTTACCCTTAGGTGAGTTTTTAGTAAAAGATATGAAAGGAATCTTTTGTCATTTTTCGTACGAGGTACTTTTTGACTTTTCCGACAAAAGTATGAGAAGAATGTTTTCTTTTAACTTATATGGCATGAATCTATTTTTAAAACATTATTTCCAAGAATCTTCACTTAAAAGTTTTCATGTTTATTTTTAATCAACTTCTTTTAGTTAGAATTTTATAACATGTTAAGAAAGGAAAAGTGTTTTTGAAGTTGAAAGGATATTTTCCTCAAGAATGGAGTTCATGTGTTTTATCAAAATTATTTTCCATATAAGACAATAAAGGGTTTTGTTTCTATCCCTATTATTACATGGATTTGATTATTTTGTGATGGAAATATTTCTATGAATTCCTTTATTTTATATGAATTTTTTTATGATGCCATGATGTTTAAGATTCCCATTTTTATTACATGGGTTATGCTATGATGTATGGTTTATGATTTTGTGGCACACATAAGAATGGCATCATTATGAGATGGGTGGGAACTATATCTCTCTTCAATTAATTCGGTAAATATTTTATATCTCACGAGATAGACATGGATGGAATGGTAGGTTATACCGGTTCAGTGAAACAGGACTGAAACGAGGAATGAACTCGGTTCAGAAATGGACTTTGTCCTCTAAGATAGTCTTGGAAATGAGTCTTGACTAACATGATATGATTCTCTATGATTTTGTGTGTATGCCACAAAGTTTCATGTTTTATGTTATGATTATTGGGATTCCATTTCACTACTATGATTTATCCCATGTTATGAAATTATGATCTCTTTTGCAGGTGAAGATTTCAAAAAGATATGTTCTTATGAATATGACATGATTGATATTTATTTTGTTTACCCTTACTGAGCATTTGAGCTCACCCTTTTATGTTTTCTTTTCCCTAGGACGTAAAGAAAGGATTTAGGTTTTAAAAAAATAAGATCTTTATGGAAGATGTTGAAGATCTTTCACCACGATTAGAAGATTATATTCCGAGTTTCCAAAGACACTAAACTATTACGGTCCCTGTGTGTGTGTGTTTGTTATGTACTAAGTATTCTGCAAAAGTAATGTAATTTCTATGTACGTCAAGCTTCGGGTCTCTATAGTTTCTCCATGGAAGGGAGTTATATGTTTCGGTAATAAAGGTAAATTGAGTCCTAGGTACATAGGACCTTTTGAAATTTTGGACCTAATTGGATCCGTATCTTACCGTTTGGCAATGCCGCCAAGTCTTTCCAAGGTTCACAATGTGTACGACATGTCAATGTTAAGAAAGTACGTGCCAGACCCAACACATGTACTCACTTATGAATAAGTGGAACTTGAGCCTGATTTATCTTACTGTGAAGAGCCTATCAAGATTATTTATACTAGAGAACAAGTATTGAGAAATCAGACGACTCGTCTGGTGAAGGTCCTATGGAGGAACCATAAGATGGAGGAAGCAACATGGGAGCTTGAGGAGCTTATGTTAAAGACATACCCGAATCTATTTAGGTAATATTTTTTGAATTTCGAGGATGAAATTTTTGTAAGGAGGGGAGAATGTAACATCCCAAGGTTTTGAAAATAAATATATAATGCAATTTTATAATATATCCATTAAACACAACTTTGCTTCTTCTATGTTTTGAATTTTAAGAAATGGTCATATAGAGTTGTGTTAAGTAAGTCATTTGGAGTCTGAAATAACAAACATTATTTTTGGTGAATAGTATCATAAACTTATGAATAGTAATATGAATATTAATATGACCATTATGAATATTAAATAATATTATTATTTAATTTTCATAAGGCAATATAATAATGGGATCTTAATTAATTTTTCAATGTCACATAAAACTAATTGCACTTCAAAATTGTTATTTTTCAAATTAACTATGGCCTTATTAAAAATTTAAATTAATAATATTTAGAAAATTATTTTTGAAAAATGTATTTCACTTTTGAATTCTACACGTCGAAAAATGGTAGGGGTGAATTTTAAGGATTTTTCTAAAATACATGAATTTTTCATGAATAGTAAAAATACAGTTTTGAGTATTCAGAAGTTTAATGACATCATACTGACATAATAATTAAATATATAAGTATGTTCGACTTTTGTATAGTAACTTATGACATGAGGTGTCCCAAGTGACAAAAACCATGGGCAAGCCCATGGTTTGGCAAAAACCACTAATGAGGTTTCCCTTTGGAATTATTAAAAAATTACCTCTCTTTTTCTATAAATATCCACTCATCCATTTGTTTTAATTCATTCAAAATCCCTTATCCTAGAAGCTCTGGTGGTTTTACCTCTCTAGGGGTCATCTTAAGGTTTACCTAAGCCCCAAAGGTCCCATACTTCAATATCTTGGAGTTATTCTACAAGGTAAGGGAATCCTCCATTCTCTTCTTTAAGTCGACACTTCTTTTATGTTATCTATTTGAAATTCCTTTATCATATTTTGAGGTTTGATTTTATTCATTATTCATACTTTCCTTTTGATTTAAATATGATGAGATACCATTTTTTTCTCATAATTTTATTTTATTAAATTTTAAGTGTCGTTGTTAGGCTGCCGAATTTTCATAAGGGATCTCTTAACTTTTATTTTATTTTCAAGTTCTTCTATTTTATTTATCTTTACTCACCTCTTCTATCCAAATGATCATGATAACTCCAGTAACATATATATACTGGATTTTTTCATGTGAATGGAATAGCCATCATAAATATTCTTACTCCCTCCATTTTATTTTTATAAACGAAATCAACGTCCATGAGGTTCCAATTTATAGCATTCGTGGAAGACGAAGTTTCGTTCTTCAATTCCTTCTTCATTACTGGTCCTAAAACCATATTTATGGTTGAAACATACTATAATATATGTATTATAACATAATTAATTTTCAAGAACTAGAATATGTACATATAATTAAGTTATATGACAAAACCAGTTCATAATAATCCAAATACGGCCAAATAATTGAAGTGGTTCTCATCTAATTATTCATGCTCATTCTATATAACCAAATGATAGAAATGAGAATTACCAATTATTTATGTTCATAAATAATATATAATTCTAATCCTGGAGATTTATAACCATTCCAAATGAACTCCATTACTTAAAAACAAGTGAACCGATTATGAAAATAGAGAAAATGAACACCCCGGAACAACGAAATTCAATATAATAACTTCCAATATGAGTATAAATGAACTAAAAAGAATTATGATAAACTAAATACATGTCAAATAGGTTTTTAATTAAGTTATTAATAAGTATAATTTCATATTCTAGTATCTTAGGTTCGAGAGAAGAACACGTTTGGAGTTAAGGTAAGGGTTTTTTCCACCCGAACTTCCAATTTTCATTCGGGATACTTTCATTGTCTAATTACCTCAATGAAATTCTTATGTACTGATATGTACTCATCATATATTCTGTGTTAGTATCATATATATGTTTACAAACCAGAACCATTCATTAATTTATGATATTTACACATTTTAAAAGGAACTTTCAAAATTGTTTCCAAAATAGAAGCCTAATTCAAGGGAATTTCTCCAATTCATATCTATTTACATCGGCACCCTATAATCTGTTTTTGGAAAACATTATCTTTCTAAAAATACTCATTTTATTATAAAAATACTATCTTACATAACTTCTGGTTTTATACAATGATTTTCCAAAAGAACTCTTCTTTTTAAAATAAAAGAGTATTTATCTCAAAATTTATTAATGATTTTATAAGAGTATTTTCGTTCAATTCTCTTATTGATTACATTGTATTATTGTGTTTAATAATTTATGAAGTCATATACCATATTTTATTTAATGTTTTATGACTAAATTTATTATGGATGATCTATCCTAAAACCATTCATCATATTATTTCGAATGGATAGTGTTTATGTTCAATAATAGGTGAAAGTTAGTTATATTTCGTATGATAGTTTCAATATGAATGTATATGTTTTTTATGTTGATCCTCACTCATATGAGGAATGCATTGGACTTATTATGTGATGGGTGGGGCCCGCTATATCCCCTCGATGCATCGGTAGGTCTCATGAGACAACTAGATGTGGAATTGGGCGAGGCCTTTCCCAATGTGATATGGATTATGGCCGAGGACTTAATCACTAGATGACTTGGCCGAGGCCATGAAAAAAATGATTCAGAATGTCTGGAATATTCACATCCCTCATTATGAATCTATTAGTTGAATGTTCATGTGGTTATTCTACTATTAGAATACCCATGATTATGTATTATTATGTCATTATTTATACGTCATATTTCTGCCATAATGTGTTCAAGTTCATTATTAAAGGCATGTGTTTTTCATTATTCACCATGTCTAATGTTTATATTAACTTCTTTTGTATTTCATACTCTTACTGAGCATTTGAGCTCACCCCTTTATTATGTTTCATTTTCTCAGGGAAGAAGAATTCTATTATGAATGACATTTTGAAATAACCTAGGAATTATGGAAATTCCATAAGGAGTTTCGATGTTGTTTTTCATTTCAATTTGTAATGATGAACTTATGTATGTATTTTGTTTCCAATAATACTTAACTACTCGATTCTTTGGGATTCCTATTCCTTTTTTGTATGCCTATGTAATCAAATAGGGCACTGACTCCGGGTAACTGTGGTCGGGTCCTTACAAGATTGAGGTATTATGATAGAGGACTAATATAGTTTATTGGATTCTCATGGAAGTTAGATATTTTGATCTTATTATATTTTTTATGTTATACACTATTGTAAGCCTTATTTTATGCTTTTCCTACTCCTTATTTATTCATATATATGAAATCATTTTTACATGAAACTATATTCTTACTATTATATATTATTATTTCCATGATGTTTTACTTTAACTACAAAATTAATTATGATACATTATTTTTATTTACTAATATGATGATCTATAATAATAGGGTATAGTCTCCCCATCAAATTATCATATTCCCTCTCTATTAATCAGCAACATCCATAGAATGGGTTTGTGTACATGAGGAAGGCTGGGCCTCAAGTATGGTCACATATGAGTGAACCTAGTCCAGGACATTATAATGTGTCATTAAGGGATATTTATATTATTTTAACATACAAGATTAGGTTTGTTTACAGGGGACTAGTAAGTCTTGTAATGTTGTAATAAGCCATGAAGGGGATTAGTTAACACAATTCTGATGGAAAACCAAGTTTTCTAGGATGAGAATCATTAGTCTGCATTTCACCTTTAACCAATGTACTATTTTGACATTTGGGTGACACAAAAGTTTTAGTATCTTAGGTAATGGATTTTTAAATTTGGGATATTATGGAAAGGTATCATTGCCTCATGCCTAATAATGGTAATATAAGTATATATGTATGTCAGATATATGAGGTACCCCAGGACACCCTGAGAGGGGAGGGGTGAATCAGGGTGACAACTTTTTATTTTAATGTGATGGATCTTGTTCCCACGTTGGTAGGAATGTGTTGAACCAGTATGATGAATATGATCAGAAAGAAAACATTCACATGCACAGAGAAGGAACATCACTTTTTACTTGGTTCACCACTAAGGGATACATCCAAGGAGTATACGCCGACAAGTTGTCAGTCGTAACAAATTCCACTAATCTTCACTAGTTGTGGATTACAAAGGTTTGGGCACAGTCACTCTGTCCCAGGCTCACTGCCTTTACAAATGTTCGGGGATAGATCATTGCTTCCCTCAGGTCACTCTTGTTAACTCCCCCTGGCTCACTGCCCTTGGCGAAGTCACACTAAGTTTATAGATGTGAATATCTCTTCATAATTGCATAAGAATGCATCCTCTATTGTATGTAGATGCTCTGTTGAAGTCCAATTATCACTAGAAGACGAATCTCACTTTGCGCTGAGGGTACCGAGCAATCTTCCAGCTTTCGTGCAGTTTCGAAAGGACAGATGTACTTTAACTACCCTAGCGTGCTTCTCCAAGCCCGGCGTGCGAGTTTCAATCCCGGTGTGCAAGTCAATTGCGCAGTATAAATTAGGCGTGCAGATGACACCAACCCACTTACGCAAAACTGCCTCTTTCAACTCCAAACTTGCGCGATGTTGCACCTTTAACTCCCCAACCTCCTTGGCAGCACAACCAATAACCGGCGCGCAGCCTCTACTTGCGCAACCCAACAACCACTTGCGCGACTCGACCACCTGCGTGACGAGAGCTCAAAAAATATATAAGTCTTCAACTTCATTTCAAATGAGGAGGGGTGGTCCTCTATTTATAGACAAACTGGACCCCCTCTGCGGTGGCATGCAAGTCATCCCTCGGCGCACAGGTTCCGGTGCGCAGCTCATCCTCCCTAGCCTCTGTCGCGCTACTCACTTGTGCGACCACACCAATACATTCACAACCTTCTTTCCTTTACCATATTTTGAAGTTATGATCTTGAAAAACAATAGGATCGCAAGTTTCCAAACCTCCTAGGAATTGGCGCGCAAGTCTCTTCACGGCGTGTAGGTCACTTCCGCGACCAGCCCAAAACATGCACGGACCTTATCCCTTAGAAACTTTTCCATGTTCTGATCTTGAAAAACATATGGCGTGCAAGTTTCCTCTCCTTCAAGTACCTAACATGCAAGTCTCTTTTCCAAAAACACATTTCTCCATTTGTCGATTTTTAGGCCCAAAAATTTGGCAAACACTGGGAAATGGTGCCACCTTCAATATTGTTGTCTGCTTGAACTATATGATCTCTTTGCTGGTACACATTCTGAACATCCACTGAGGATTGACAACAAACACACACCATACTCCAAATCATTCATAAAAGTCCATGGTTCCAAAAATCTCCCCATTTGGGTTTTTTGGAAATCAAAAAATAAATTCAATAAATCTCCATCCATGTGCAAACCAAAAACACAAGAATCAACTCAGCAAACACTCTAAGTCTACGTGAGCAATGCTCAGTTTAGAAAACAAGAGAGGAAGCTAGAATTGGGTTCCCATGTTTTGGAATTCTCAATGACGCCCAAGAATCATTATATGACCAATGTATACCAATGTTTTCCTTCTCATTCTTCTCATCATAGAAGCATTACTTTCCTGAATTTATTCCTTTCTCACCCATTGACAATAAATCCAAAGACCGGTAAATTTTTCAACATTCAGCTCAAACCATATTCCCCTTAGAGAGTATCTCCCCCATAAACCTGCATCACATCCATATACAGATAAAAATAGTTATCACAAACGGGGAGGGGGGAATTGCATAACCTCCTTATGCACGGGGAGGTGGATGAACATCGAGGTTTAACCAATGCTTCTCAAACACAGCCACTGACAGTGGCTTGGTCACGATATCATCCACTTGCTCATCAGTTCCCACATGATCCATTCTAATCACCCCTTGTTCAACTTTTTCTTTGATAAAGTGATACCTGATTTCAATATGTTTCGTACAGGAATGATGAATATGATTCTTTGTAAGATCAATCGTGCTCCTGTTATCATAGTAAATCACCATTGGTTGCTTTACCTCATCACCAATATCTATTAATTGTTTCTTTTTCCATAGCAGTTGAGTGCATGCCTTTCTGGCATAGATATACTCAGCTTCAGTAGTACTAAGAGAAGTACTTTCTTGTTTCTTGTCAACCAACCATCACATTTCTGCCCAATATAGAAGGCTCCACCACTAGTGGAATTTCTATCTACTACATCACCAGCCCAGTTAGCATCAGAAAATGCTGATAATTTATTGTCCCTGCCTGCAGAAAAAAATAACCTGAAGTTATGTGTACCATGAATGTACCTCATGATTCTTTTTACTGCGCCCATATGTTCCTCCTTTGGATTACTCTTAAAGCGGGCTGCAAGGCATGTGGAAAAGACAATATCTAGTCTTGTCGCTATCAAGTACAGTAGGCTCCCAATGATCCTACTATACATGGTGGGATCAATAGAGGCCACATCCTCATGCTTTCCAGGTTTAGTTCCAACTGCAATCGGAGTTGACATTGGTTTGGAGTCTTGCATATTAAACTTCTTCAGCAGCTCTCTTGCATACTTTTCCTGATAAATGAAAGTGTATTCCTTCTTTTGAATCACCTGCAGCCCCAAGAAATATGTGAGCTCCCCAATCATAGGCATTTCAAATTCTGATTTCACGTGGTTGGAAAATTCATCCACTGATTTCTGCCTACTACCACCAAATATGATATCATCAATGAAGACTAGAACCATTAATTGATCTTTTAGAAAATTATTCACATAGAGATTGTGATCTACTCATCTTCTTTTGAATTCTAGCTTCTTGAGATATGAATCCAACCGCGAGTACCACACCCGTGGTTCCTACTTCAAACCATATAGAGATTTATTCAGTTTGCAGACCTTTGTTTCATCAGTACCTAAAACAAAGCCCACCAGTTGTTCAATGTAGACTTCTTCTTCGAGTAAACCATTCAAGAATGCATTCTTGACATCCATTTGATATACTTTATATCCTCTTTGGAGTGCCATGGAAAGGAAAATCCTGATTGACTGCAATCGAGCCACTGGTGCAAAGGTTTCTTCGACATCAATGCCTTCAATCTAGGAGTATCCTTTACATACCAGTCGTGCCTTGTTTCTGATGACACTTCCATGCTCATCAAACTTATTTTTGAAGATACATTTGGTACCAATCACATTGTGACCTTCGGCACTCTGTACAAGATCCCATGTCTAATTATTTTCAATCTGATATAATTCATCATTCATGGCTTTCACCCAAGATTCATCATTTGCAGCTTCTTCGAATGAGGATGGCTCTACAACTGATAGGAATGCAGATTGCGTTTTATTCCTCATCCTTCTTGTTTGATTGGGTTCACTCTTGTCCCCAATTATCTTAGATGGATAAATCTCAGCTCTTCGATTTCTCCTCTGAGGTTCAGTTGCATTCTCTTCAGCCACAGTTTCTTCTTCAGATTCTTCTTCTGAGTCAACATCATGATGTGACTGCTGAGTGTTTTTTACAACTTCCTCTATTTTGGCATTTTTATTTTCTTCACGTTCACTTTCTTCTTGAATTTCTATCACATCAGCATATGATGTCCTAGAAGCATTTGTGATTTTTTCTTCAATTATCTTAACATCAATGCTATCCACAATCCTTCCTAAACACTTTTTGAAACATTTATAGACTTTTCTGTTCATTGAGTAACCGAGGAAAATTCATTCATCTGCATTTTCACCATACATACCTTGATTTCCTTATTTGTTCCTGATAAAGCATTTACTTCCAAAGACACGAATGTATTTTAAAGATGGCTTCCTTCCATGCCATAATTCATATGGTGTCTTCGTCTCACCCATATAATGTCCTGTTCGATTCTGAATGTACACTACAGCTTGAACAACCTATTTCCAGTAATGTTGTGGAATATGACTCTCAATTAGCATAGTTCATGCCATGTTGTTCACCTATTGATTCCTATGTTCAACAACTCCATTTTATTGTGGTGTTCTCACATCATCTACCTAATGTTGTATCCCATGCTTCTCCAGATAATTTTCAAATTCAATGGACGTGTATTCTCCTCTATTGTCAGATCGCAACACTTTGATTGTTCGTCCAGTATCATTCTCGGCGATTCGCCGATATGTTTTCATTCAGTCAAGGACTTTTGGTTTCCTGTGGATGATCATCACACATGCCATTCTACATTAATCATCTATGAAAAGGACAAAGTACCTTTCTCCATGAGTTCCAGCAACATTTATCGGCCCACATATATCTGTATGAATCAGATCAAGAAGGTGAGATTCCCTCTTCTTCTTTGGCTGATATGAACTGCAGACCAGCTTCCCACTAATGCAAGCATCACAAGATTTTTCACGCTCACGCTTCAGGTTGGGAATGTCCATTACAATTCTGAATTTTGATATCTTTTCCATGTCATGTTGATTGACGTGTCCCATTCTCTGATGCCACAAATTGTTTTCTTCTTCAATAGTCATGTAACAGACATTTTCATCACTATCTACCTGATACAAGTTTCCCTCCATTATGCATCCCTTCATAGGTGAATTGCATGTATTTCCTTTGATAGTGCAGCCTTTCTGATTAAAATTAACTATAAGTCTCGAGTCACAGAGTTGACTCATTCTGAGGAGATTATGACGTAGGCCATCTACATAAATGACTCTAGACTTCTTTAGTTCTCCATTATCTAATTCGGTACTTCCACTCCCTTTGATTTTCATAGTTCCATCATTACCAAATCGTACTATACCATCGACCTTCCTTTTGATATCCGTTAATAGGCCGACATTACCTGTCATATGAGATGAACAACTGCTATCCAGAATCCAAGTACTGTTATTCTTTGTAGCTTTGAGGGCCACCTCTACAAAGTTGTATTTCTCAATATTTGTCCTTTCCTTCCACGAGACATTGGATTGAATATATAGTACTGATGGCCTTTCAATTATCTCTTTCGTATACCTAGGTTCTTCAAAGTCAAAATCTTCTTTGAGAGGAGAGAACCTGTTTGAGAGAGAAACATTGTCTTGCTGTCGAGACTTGAATTGTCTTGAACTTCGGTATGAGGTGTCCATGTCCCTTCTGTGTCTTCAATTAACAGCCTTATGACCAATTTTAGAACAACGATAACAATATCCATAGAAATTTTTTCTTCTATAATAATTATGATATGAATTTTTTCTCCTTTGTTGAACTTCTATATATTCTCTATTCAGATAGCTTCTTTCCTCTTCACAATAAGACAAGGTATGGCCTAGATAGCCACAGAACTGACACTTCATGAGGGGAAATTTCTTCTCACTTGAATTTATCCTCATACCTTCTTCCTTGGGAGAATATTTAGATTGTCTATCATTTCTGAATGTTGGAGGATAATTTTCAGTTATCCTTTTAGTTGGGATTGAGGGTTTCTTTTTCAGCACTTTAGGAAACGTTTCCACAAGTTATAATTTCATCTTATCTTTATTTTGGATCTTTTCACTTCTAGAAGTTGATATCTTAGCTTCACAGCCAATTCCACTCTTTCCCATGCAAGTGGTTCTTTGATCACTCTTGATTTTTTCAACCCCATCTGAACCACACTTGGCTCTTTCCAGTAATTCTGCATCTGAGAATCTTCCAAACTATTTTCTCTTCCTCTATTCTTTTTGAATTGATTCAGTCTCATGTTTACTCCTTAGAGTAACAACATCCTCCTCAAGACCCTCAACAGTCTTGGATTTTTCACCTAGTCTAGAGGTGAGGTCATTGATGACCTTTGCCTGCTCTTCAATTCTCAGCTTCAGATCCACTACATCATCATTGCTTTCAATTATTTTAGACTGTACCTTCACAAATTTTTCCAGTTGTTCAATTTCATCTTCAATTTGATCAACATATTCAGTTGATTCTTCTACAATTTACTTACACTTGTTTCGACTCTTACATGTAGTCTTAAGCTTACTAACTGCATCCTTAAGTTTCATTTTGGGATCTACAGAAGTTCTCAGTTGTTTTTCTCCACCAGTATCTTCTAACTTTTCAATAGTGTCCATCATGGAAGCAAGGTTCCCAGTTTTGATTTCTGGTTCTTCTTCATCACAGAATTCATATCATCTTCTTCCTATTCACAGACAAAACTCTTCCTTTGCATTTTCTTTCCAGATTTTAAGTATCCCTTTTGAAGAACCTTCTCTAAGGCTTCTCGAAGCTTTCATCTTCACTATCTTCATCATTGATATTTCTTAAGAACTGATAGGCAATGTGCCCAAATTTTCCACAACAATAACATGTGAGAGGTAACTTCCCTTTGAATTTCCCTTTTACCTTCTAGAACTTCTTTGCAATGAGAGAAAGAATTTCTTTTTCTTCGTCATCTTCACCGCTACTATCTTTTGAGATTTTCAGTTTATACATGGCCATGAATTCCATTTCCTTTCTCACACGAGTCGTAGCATCTTCTGGTTTGACTCTCATTTCATATGCTACCAAGCTGCTCAGTAGATCATCTGAAAGAAGTTTGGAAATATTTCTTTCTTCAAGAGCTGACAACTTTGCATTGTACAGAGGTGTAAGTCTTTTTAATATTTTCTTTACAATATCAATGTCTTTTATTTATTTTCCTAGATCTCGAATTTCTCCAACCACTTAAGTAATTCGATTGAAGAATGAGTCTTCATTCTCGTCTGGATGCATCTTCGTATCATCAAACCGATTGTGCAGCACTTGTAGTTTCGCCTCTTTAACTTTGCTATCTTCTTCATAAATATTCTCGAGTTTCTTCCACATGGATTTTTCTGAGGTTTAATTCATCACCTTTAGGTAGATATGATCAGAAAGGGCTGTAGTGAGTGCATTTTGTGCTTTAGAATCTGCATCAAGAATTTTCCTGTCTGTTTCAGTCATAGCCAGCCCTGTTTGATCAGTGACTTTTATTCCTTGCACATTAGAAAAAATAACTTCAATTCCAAGAGATCTTAGATCGGATCTCATTCTGTTCTTCCAGATCTGGAAATTACTTCCATCGAAGTGAGGGACTCCCCTGACATTGACTGCATTCTCCATGACGATAAAGGACATATTCAACACCAGTAACCTTTACCCTCTGATACCACTTGAAAGACCTCGGGACACCCTGAGAGGGGAGGGGTGAATCAGGGTGACAACTGTTTCTTTTAAGGTGATGGATCTTTTTCCCACGTTGGTAGGAAATTGTTGAAATTCTATGATGAATTTGATCAGAAAGAAAACATTCACATGCACAGAGAAGACACAACACTTTTTACTTGGTTCACCACTAAGGGCTATGTCCAAGGAGCATACGCCGACAAGTTTTTAGTCGTAACAAATTCCACTAATCTTCACTTGTTGTGGATTATAAAGGTTTGGGCAGAGTAACTCTATCCCAGGCTCACTGCCTTTAAAAAGGTTCAGGGATATCTCACTGCTTCCCTCGGGGCACTCCCATTGACTCTCCCTGGCTCACTGCCCTTGGTGAAGTCACACTCAGTTTATAGACGTGAAGGTATGTTAATCATTGCATAAGAATGCATCCTCTTTTGTATGTAGATGTTCTATTGAAGTCCAATTCTCCCCAGATGACGAATCTCACTTTGCGCTGAGGGTACCGGGCGATCTTCCAGCTTTCGTGCAGTTTCAAAAGGACAGATGTACTTTAACAACCCTGAAGCGCTTCTCCAAGCCTGGTGTGCAAGTTTCAATCCCGGCACGCAATTCTCATGTGCGTTACAAATTCGATGCCCAGGTGACACCAACCCACTTGCGTGACACTGCCTCCTTCAACTCTGAACTTGCGCGACGTTGCGCCTTTAACTCCCCAACAACCTTTTTCGTGCAGCCAACAACTGGCGTGCAACCTCTATTTGCATGAACCAACAACCACTTGCGCGACTCAACCACCTACGTGAAGAGAGATCGAAAAATATATATTTCTTGAACTTCATTTCTAATGAGGAGGGGTGGTCCTCTATTTATAGACAAACTGGACCCCCTCCGCGGTGGTGCGCAAGTCTTCCCTTGGCGCAGAGGTTCCAGTGCGCAGCTCATCCTCCCTAGCCTCTGTCACGCTACTCACTTGCTCGACCACACCAATACTTGCGTGACCTTCTTTCCATTTCCATATTTTGATGTTATGATATTGAAAAACAATAGGTGCGCAAGTTTCCAAACCTCCTAGGCATCGACGCGCAAGTCTCTTCACGGCGCACAGGTTACTTGCGCGACCATCCCAAAACATGTGCGGCCCTTATCCCTTTGACATTTTTCTATGTTTTGATATTGAAAAACATATGGCGTGCAAGTTTCCTCTCCTTCAAGTACACGTCACACAATTCTCTTTTCCAAAAACACTTTTCTCCATTTGTCGAATTTTAGGCCCAAAAATTTGGAAAACACTGGGAAACAGCACCACCTTCAATATTGTTGTCTGCTTGAACTGTATGATCTCTTTACGTGTAGACATTCTGAACTTCCACTGAGGATTGACATCAAACACAAACCATACTCCAAATCATTCAAAAAAGACCATGGTTGCAACAGTATATTCAATTCCATGTTTATTTAATTTCAAGTTTCTTATCATATATTAATTGATTTCTAAACCCAAAAATTTTATAATTCTTCTTTTAGGAAGGGATAAATGTAATTTTTTCCCTAAAGTTTCTATATCAACCTAAATATTATTTCTAAGAGTTTTTTGTTGGTGGAACCTTAACTAACCAATTATGAATTAGTTAATCAATGGAACCTTGGTCACATGAGCTAAAACTTTTAGTTGGTTGTGACTAAATAGATTCCATTTTTAATTTATAAATTTTTTCTAATATTAGTTGGGAATGTGGATATATATAATGGACCCATTATAAATTGACATGTTACATTTTATGTCCAGATGTAAAATTCTAGTTTTGGTTACATGAAATTACAATTATATCTTTTAAACCGTAGGACTTTATAACTTCCAAATGAAAAATTCATTAAACTGAACCATTTAATATATATATATATATTTTTAAATTCTAACATTCACATGAACTTTTTTTCATTAAATTGAGATTTTAATTAAAACATTTGGATTTTTCCTCTAAAACATGGAACTGAGACCTCATATAACCAAAACTATATTATTATTAAAACATATAATTTTTTCATATGACTTGACCTTTGAAAAGAGTAGTTAAAAGAATATTTATACTTTTAAATAATTGATAATACCCTTGTTTTCCTAATTTTAATCATTTTCACCGTGTATGTTTTCTATGGAATGAGCTTGGTATTATAGATAAGTGACTCTAAGATAATATTATGTCAAGTTCCAGGAAGTTAGAGACAACCATGGTCCGGAGTTGGTTGGACCTAATCAACTAGTAGTAACACAAATAATACCACTATATAAAACAATTGACGTACCACATATAATTCCTTGATTAGTAACAAATTCACAACTTCAGGATTATGTCCCACACTTAATAAAATCAATTAATTGAGTTCCACATGATGCAATAACCATGTATACATTTATTATAATGTTCCAACATCAATAAAAAACCATTTTATAAGTGGAAGGATGTCTCTAGGTGGTTAAAATGTAGATTGAGACCATTAATAACATATTTGGTCACCTAAATAGTCCTCTCTAGAAGAGGTGGGACTTAGAAGCCTAGATGCTTTGTGGATCATTCAATACATGGTGTGATATTCAAATAAGAGAAGATCAAAAAAAGGGAATTGTATTAAGAAATTTATAAACTTGTTTCTATAAATAATGTTTCCAATATATGATAAGCGTTTATTGATCTTTATAGGAAATGAATATGGATAAGTTTAATATGTCTATTATGAACTACCCATCTCATTTCAGGGAGCTATATCACTTTTCACCCATTATTTATGGTGATTAGCTATCCAAGGAGAGATTATTTTAGGATTATTTCAGATATACCATCTGATATCAGGTGAACATATTCTATGTTTTTAACACATCTAAAATTTTAATTGCAGACATCCTCGGTAATCATGATATAAGGGAAGCTAAAGTTGTGGGGAAAAATTGGTTTTTAGCTAGGTGGGGATATGGTTAATCCAGTGGAAAGAAACATTTATTGAAGTATTCACATTATGAAAAAGGACGTTGAGGTATATGTAATGGTAATTACATGTTTTATAATCATTTTGGAAGGAATGGTGACATGAAGAATCTGAATAATAGGGACATAGTTTATTTCCATGTTCTGGAATAATGGGATAACATTAGAGATTCCAAAAGACATTTTCACTAATGACTATTGATACATGATATATATTAGCTTTATTTTCTTGGTGTGGGGTTAGTATAACTACACCAGTTAGGAAATTGGAGTACCACTTTTTGATTAGTAAAAGGTAGTTGTCCTGTTCTAGGTGGTGAGAATTTTAATATGGATCCCCTATAGAGCAGACCTACTAGGGGTGGTTAGATGTTTCCTCCAAGTTGTGGATCGGGACTATTACATACTATAAACCCTATTATTGAGGATCATAGTGATATTCTATGAATAATATGAGGGAAAGTCTTAGTATCCTTGAAATTAGTATCTACATTATTTGTTATACGTTCTTCACACTCATTATTTTTTGAAGCATTAATATAGGGTCTTGGAATCATGATTGAGTACTATTATGGGGTAATTTCTATTGATACTCAATTGGGTGTATGGAAATAAAGAGTTCACCAATTCAAGGAGTTTCCCCTCAATAAAAAAAAATTACCATTTTTTATGAAACGATTTCATCATCTAGATGAAAAAAAATTACATAATTTTCAATATTGAACTATTAGTGACTTCTGAAGACTGTATAAATTGTTATAACTGGGGGGGGGGGGGGTATATTTTAAATCATAATATGGTGGTAGTTAAAAAAATAAAAAATGAAAATTGGTTAATAGGGTGGTATATATTTTTAAATATGAGAATGAGATTTCATGTAAATTATAGAAGTACTTGACTGTCATGTTTTAGGAAGAATTTTGGAAGAGATTTTATGTTTTTTTGAAGGATGAGGGGTATGAATGACTATTTTTCTTCTAATGGGGGAGCAATTCAAAGATGTTTTCCCTAATTAATTTTCTTGTATACCTCTTGAGATAATTGTTTTTTTCACCATATATCTTATTCTTGGAGTAGAAACAATGTCTATAAATCAATATAGGATATCTACAAGGAGCCATCCTTATAACTTTACAAAATCTTGAATTTTAGTCCAGAACTCACTTCCTTTAACATTGAGGATATTTTTATGTTTATATATTTAGATATTTGGGAATAATACATGCATATAATTCCACAATAATAGATATTGGATGCCACAAAAATAGTATCAATTTCTCCTGAAATATAAAATTTTCAAATAGAACATGATTTCTTTGAAAAATATCCCTAACATTAAACATGAATTCATTATTTGTATTACATATAATTACAACATGTGAAAACATTTAAATACTTGGTATGTGCACAAAAATCTTAGTATGGTATATAAGAATAAGTAACGAAAACATTAGTCCATGAATACATGTAAACATATAAAATCATTTTAACAAAGACATACTTCTCACCCATATATACATACATTATGAAACATGATATTTACAAGATATTTACACAAAATATAGAGCACACTAATAGATCCATAAATGTCTCATTGGGGTAGTGCATACTTACAATTGTAACCCTAATGGCTACCATATGATTTGTAACCCTCACAGCTACCTTATGGTGTAACCATCACAGTTACACTTGGTCTAACCATATGGATGACCTCCAACATAAACATACCCAATTAATTTGAGGGAGATATAGGTCCCACCCATCATAAAAACAATTAGCATGAACTATAAAATAATCACCAAAGAAGAATAATTTAATAAAAATAATCCTATTGAATTTTGTAAAACTGAAAATTTAAAAGAGGATTCTATAAGAAAAAACCATTACAAATATCATATAATTATTTTGAGAATTAATATAATAAAAGGAATTTTTTTATACACTATAAATAAACATAATAAAAAAATATATAAACAAAAATCATTACACAAATATTATTACCACAATATAATCATTGAAGTAGAAGGTTAACACAAAGAATGGAAATTGGGTTACAAATTCCCTAACCTTGAGTTCATATTACTTCAAATAGTTTAAACCTTCTATATAATGGTTTAAATAGTGTTATTAATATCTTATAGAGACATATTAATGTTTATAATACCTTATATGATCATTTTATTACATCATTCCACTTATTAATTAATAATATTTTGTTATTTCCATTGTTTCGGGTGCATACTTTACATGATTTTCATGGTCGGTTCGTTTTTGATTTTCTTGACATATGGATATTAAATTCAAGAAGTTGAATGAATTGGTATTTATATGTTTCCATAATATTATATTATTCTATAAATTATTTTTTTATATTTTATTAGGATGAATCATTAGATAAATCTTTAGTGATATCAGTTGGATCATTTTGGTGGTTCTTCGATAATCATGAACTTGTTTCGTTATATAATTTAATGTCATGAATGTAATATAATTTCAAGACATAAATAAGGTTACATAATACACATTAAAATATGTTTAAACAATTAAAATGGTTTTACAAATAGTGTTTATGGATGCAAATGAAATTAAAAACACATCATCCATGATTTTGGTAAAACAACACATCCTGAATAGTGTTTTTATAAGAGAGGCATGAGATGAAGTAAGTTGAGTAATTTTTTCATAAACATGATAAAATTCAGAATATATTATATTATGGATCTTTAATTCCTCTTGGATAATTAGAGGGGAAGATATTATATGAAAATAAAAGGAATTAAAAAGAAAACATAGGAAAATTAAAGGATATTTTTACCTCTTTATCTCTTCTCATTGAGATCCTCTTTTAAGACCTTTGGGATTGGAATTTTGGTGATACCAGAAGCTCTTGGATGTGGGGAAGAACCATGGAAAGGGTATTTGGAATAATTAATATAGTTCTAAAATCTTGAGAGGTGTGAGAGGAAGAGGGGAGTGATAGTGGTATTTGTATTGGAGGAGAGGATGGGTTTACCATTATTTTAATAATTAATTTAATATTTTTCATCAAAACTATGAATAGTCATGATTCTTGTGACAAAATAATATTAATAAGTGCATTTGAGTTAGAACCAATGTCCATTTACACCATACATGCCTCAAACATGATGTAGAAATTCATTTGTTTTGCATTTTTCATAAAATATCAAATTTAATTATTCACTAAAATTCAATAATTTCAAAAAATCCAAAAAATTCACTCCAACCATTATTCAATGTGTATAATTCAAAAATAAACTCCATTTTTAGATATAATTTTCTAAATATGTGAAATTAAATTTTTATATAAAATAATAATTTATTTGAAAAATGAAAATTTTAAAACAATAACTTTTTTTATAATACGATGAAAAATTAATAAAGGTATCATAAATTTTTACAAATAAATTCATTGGTTAGGTCAATATTCATTTAGTCATATTACTATTCATAAGGGAAGGTTACTATGTATAAGGGTGGATTACTATTGATAAGTGTATGTTACTATTCATAAGGGTAGGTTACTATTCACCAAAAATTAAGTTTGGCCTATCAGACTCAAAATAACCTACTTATCAGCACTGTGTATCTCCATTTTTTTTAATTCAAATCAAATAAGAGAAAAAATTTTGTTCAACGTCTAGTTTATAATTATCTCCTTAAAACAAAGTTTCATTATGTAGAGATTTTGTGTTTCATTCATTTCAATTTATTTTTAAAACCTTGGGATGTTACATTCCCCCTCACCCTTTTGGAAATTTCATCCTCACAATTTTATTTACTTATTAAACATGTGTGGGTACCTTTCCCTAATATAATTTTTAGATTACCATGTTGATATCATCCATGTGGTTTCTCCACAAAATCATTACCTAGTGGATTACCTTATTCTGTAATATTTGTTCTCTATCATCAAGAATCTGAATAGGTTTCTAGTCAAAGGAAAGGTTCTCTTATAGCTAAACTTCTTCTGGGATCAAGACATAAGATGAATCTAGTACATATTTTCTCTAGATCGATACATGAAAAACATTTTGTACCTAAGATAAACATAGAGGCAAAGCTACTCGATATGTGAGTAGTTCAGCTATATACAGGATTTCATAAGGCCCAATTAACAGTGGACATAGCCTTCCTTTCTTACCAAAATGCATAACACTCTTCTATTGTGAGATTCTAAGAAAGACATGATCACCTACCTTGAACGAAAGGACATTCCTCTTATTGTTTACAAAATGTTTCTTCCTATTATGATGTTTTCTCATGTGTTCATAGATCGTCTTCACTTTCTCAACCACTTCCTCTACTAATTATATACCCATCAACTTCATTTCCCTGACTACATCCCAAAAATCTAGAGTTCAACATTGCTTCCATACAATTACTCAAATGGTTTCATGTATATATTCAAATAAAAACTATTATTATAAGAAAACTCAACTAATGAAAGATGATGATCCCAACATCCCTGGTAATCCATTGAACAAGCTCAAATAATATCCTCAAATGTCTGAATCGTCTGTTCTGACTGCCCATATTATTGTGGATGAAAAGATCTATAGAAAATTAATTCTATGCCCATTGAATTCTGATGGCCCTTCAAAAAATTAGAAGTAAACCTGGGATCACAGTCATATACAATGGAAATATGAACTCCATGTTACCTGATAATCTATTTTAGGTATAATCGAGAAATATTATCCAAATAAATTGTATCTCAAATATGAAAGAAATGTGCATATTTAGTCAGTCATTCAATAATCACCCAAGTGGCATTGTTACCTCTAGAATCCTTTTGTAGTCCCACCACGATGTCTTGGGATACATTTTCTTATTTCAACTCTAGCACTAGAAGGGCCTGAAGCATCCCTTGTAGTGAATTCCACTCTTCTTTAACTTATTGACAAGTCAAACATTTCACAGTATAATCTACAATATCTATTTTCATTCTATACTACCAGTAATACTCTTAGAGATCTATGTACATCTTAGTACTTCTAGGATAAACTGAAAATGGAGAACTATGAGATTTACACTAGAAATCCTTCTTCTACTGTGAATCTCAAGGCACACACAATCTCTTTCCAAATATTATAAGACAATCTTTATCAATGTTAAATTCTGGAAACATACCCATTTTATCCAGTTCTACATTTTTTTATAACTCCTCATCTTCCTTCTGCGCTTGCTTAATTCTGTCTGACAAATATTACTTCACTGAAACTTGAAACAAAATAGAGGTATTTCCTACACTAAAAAATTTTATGCCAAAATTCATCAAATCATTAATCAATTGATCATGTTCCAAAAATAACATTGTTAACGATGCACGATGTATTTTTCTCAAGGCAGCTTCCACATTGTTTTATTTTCTAAGATGGTAATTGATTGTGAAACCATAATCCATTATCAGTTTAATCGATCTTCTATGCCTCATTTTTAATTTTTTTAAAGTGAATATATACTTCAAACATTATGTCCAATATATATTTGATATTTTGATTTACATAAATTATGCCTCCAAATTTTTAAAGAAAAAAACCACAACTGCTAATTCCAAATCATGTGTGGGATAATTTACCTCATGAGGTTTTAGTTTTCTTAACGAATAAGAAATTACTTGATCATTATGAATTAGAACTCAAACAAGTCCCTTCTATGAAACATCACTATAGATGACAAAATCAATATTTCTTGAAGGTATATCCAAAATTGGATCACTCGCCAATATCTTCTTTAGTTCCTAAAAAAATAATATTCCTCTGTCGAAATAAATTTAACCCCTTTTCATGTTACTTAGTTAGCGATCTAGATAATCTTGAGAAGATTCTTATAAACTATTAATAATAACCCACTAATACTATAGAACTATGAATTTATGTAACATTTTTTTGTCATATCCATTAATCAACCACTTTTGGTTTGGAATGTTCAACTATTTTTCCATCCATATTTACAGTGTTTCCAAGAAAATAAATCTATTGCAACCAAAAATCACACTTGATTAATTTTCCATAAAGTGTATTTTCCTTTAAGGTTTTCAAAACAACCATGATATGTTTCTGATGATCCTCATTACATTTAGAAAATACCGGAATTTCATTAATAAATAAAGCTACAAATATATACAAGAACTCATGAAATATTCTATTAATAAGATCCATGAATACATCAGGTGAAATAGTTAACCAAAATGGAATAACAACAAACTCATAATGCCCATATCTAGTAAAAAAAATCTATTTTCGAGATTTCTACATCCTTTACTTTCAACTTATTGCATACCGACATTCTATCGACCTTCGAAAAATAATGTTCTCCCTAGAGCTGATCAAAAAATTCATCAATGTGAGGAAAAAGATATACGTTCTTAATTGTGTTTTTATTCAAGGATCTATGATCAATAAAAAAGTCTCATGGAACCACCTATCATTTTATCAAACAAAACAGGATCCCTCAATAGTGAAGTTCTAGGATGAATGAATCCATTATCAAGAAACTCTTGAAACTGATTTTTCAATTCAATAGGTTCCATTTGAGGCATTCGATAAGGTGGTTTTGAAATTGGATTATCATCAATAACTATGTCAATTGCGAATTCAAATTCCCAATCTAGTATAATATAGGGTAACTTATCAGAAAAAACCCCATGGTATTCATTTACCACTGGAACATCATTAAACTGAACAGTTCCCTTCTTTTCAAAAATATAATAATGATAACATTCACTTACATATTTCAATAGTTTATATGATTCCTAATATGTTATTGGTTTTATTGGTTCATTCTTATATAGGGTCATAAAATATTTCTAAAAAATTTCTTGATCACTATAATCAATCTTAATGTGACAAACAGAAATCCAATCCATTCCCAGAATGACATCAAAATCTACTAAGGGAAAATAATAAGGTTTTCAGGTAATTTTTTTCCATAGATTACAATATAATTATTATTAAAATATCTTTTTGTTGTAAAATTTCTCCTTTGGTTTTAGCAATAAATACTTGTCTCATTTTTTGAGGTGATATTTCCAATTTATCAGAAAATTCATCAGAAATAAAGGAATCTGTAGACCCTATATCAAAAAAGATATTGGAAAATCTGAGTAAAAAAACAAATTACATGATACCACTTCATTGGATGGAAAGACATCTACTAACGTAGTTTCTAAGGATTTCACTATACCTTTCTTCATATATTTTAGCTTCTTTGCATCATTTGGATCTTTCTATGGGTAGTTATTTACATAATGAAACATCTCACCACATTTAAAACATGTTATAGTTTTCTTGTTAGGATTAGCCTTTGGATCATTTTTATTACAACCTTGGGACATATGTTCGAACTTACCCCATCGAAAAAACTTTCCAGTTTAAGTAATGAATTCCCCAAGGTGCATCTTACCACAGTTTTCACAGACTAGAAACTAAACTTTCTTACCTTCTGATTTATTTGATTGATTCCTACCCATATCTTCACATTTGTACCTATTCTTCTCATTGTTGTCAAAGTTCCCATTCTAATAAAAAAATGACATTCTTACATTATCAGCACATCAGAAAAGTTTCTCATAACTCTTGAACTCACGTGATGCCAACTCCCTTTCATATCAAGGCTTCAATTCTGATTTAAAATTGTTTATTTTTCTATGATGATCTAAAATAAGATTTGCAGCGTACCTCACCAGTTGGGTGAAGTTTTCTTCCTAGAAATACACTGAATCATCATCCTTTTGCTTCAATTCAATGACTTTTTTCTCTATACTAATTCGAACAACCATAGGAAAATATTTTTCAATGAAAAAACATATAAATTTATCACACTCTATGGCTTCAATATCCTCTCTATACTTGATATTCTTGACCATTAAAAACCACTATTCAGGTTATCCTTCAAAATAATAAATGGAAAGATTTTCCATTCTTTTAACTGAATATCCCATAACATCAAATATATTTTCAGTGGGTTTAATTCATCCTTCAGCCATTATTGGTTCATAAGATCCACTAAGAGTAGAAGGGTGTTTCCTCATAAAATTTTCCACTATCATTATGTTATTTTGTAGTAGATATGGTTGTTCTATTCCATGGTTCACACCACCAGTTATTCCCCACATTAGCATATCCATTACTACCAAAAAAAATTCAGTTCCAATCCCTACTATTATAGGCTACAAATTCTAAAGGATGTCATTCAATGAGTTCCTTTCCACTTAATCTTCCATGTTTCTTATATAGAAAACAATTTAGAACATACATTTATGAGTCAAATAACCATGGTAATCAATAAATAATATATCATTTAAAATTAACTATAGAGTAAAAATCATTTATGATATTCTTTGAACATCATCAAAACCCCTAATGCTATCTAAACCGCCCTCTGATTTCAATTAGAAGGACTCGTCCTTATAACATTACATAATCATGAATTTTAGTCAATAAATCTCTTCCTTTAACATTGAAGATCAATTAAAGTTTATAGTTTTAGAGATTTGGAAAATAATACATATATAACATTCTATGTTATTACAATGTGGATACCATAAAAATAGTATCCATTTCAAACCAAAATTTTATAATTTTCAAATAGAACATGATTTCTTCGACAAATCTTCTTAACATTTAACTTGAATTCATTATTTTTTTTTAAAACTCCTTACAAATTGTGAAAACATTTAAATACATGGTATGAGAACAAAAATCTCTGTAAGAGTTATAGAAATAATGACAGAAAATAGTAGTCCATGAATACATGTAAATGTATTAAATCATTTTCACAATCACATACTTCTCACCCATATATACTTTGTGAAACATGATATTTATAACATATATCCACAAAAAATAAACAACATGAATTTAACCATAAATTTATATTGGGTAATTACTTACTTATAATTGTAACCTTCAAGGCTACCATCTTATTTTTAACCCTCACGGCTACCTTACAATGTTACCCTCACAGCTACCTTATGATGTAATCATTGCAGTTACACTTGGTGTAGCCATACAAAAAACCTCGAACATAAACATACCCAATGTATTGGAAGGAGATATATGTCCCAAAATTCATCATAAATAATTCCCATGAACTATAATTTAATCATAAAATATAATACTTGAATAAAAACAATAATTTTGAATTTTGTAAAACAAGAAGATTAAAAGATAATTTTATAAGAAAAATCCCGTAAAAATATCATGTAATTAATATGAGAATTAATATAATGAAAGGAATGTGTGTATACAATAGAAATCCAAATAATATTGCATAATATAAAAGAATTAATTACACAAATATTCTTGAAAACATATAATCAATGAAGTATAAGGTTAACCCAACGAATGGAAATTGGGTTAAGAATTCCCTTACCTCAGGTTCAACATGTGTAAAACATGATTAATACTCTTGTATAATGTTTAAAATAGTGTTATTAATATTATACAGAAACGTATTCTTGTTTATGACACCTTATATGATCATTTTATAACATCATTCCATTTATTTATTTATAATATTTTATTATTTTCATTGTTTTGGGAGCGTAATTTACATGGTTTTCATGATCGGTTCTTATTTGATTTTCCAATAGTATGGAAATGAAATACCATAAGTGTAATTAAATGGTATACATATTTTTCTAGAATATTAAATTAATCCATAAATCATTAGAATATTGTTTAGTGATATTCGTTTAGATCATTTTGGTGGTTCTTCGATAATCATGAACTTGTTTCATTATATAATCTAATTTCATGCATATAATTTCATTCTAGAACATAAAATAGGTTATATAATACACATTAAAATATTTTTCAACCATTAAAATGGTTTTACAAATATTTTTGAAGGAATAAATGGAAATTGTAAACACATCATCCACGATTTTGGTAAAATGATACATCACGAACGATGTTTTTATAAGAGGGGAGGAGATCAAGTATGTTGAGGGATTTTTCCATAAACATGATAAAATCCATAATATATAAGATTAATGAGCTTTCATCCCTCTTGGATAAGGTTAGAGGATGATATTATAAGAAAACAAAAATAATTGAAAAGAAAACACAAGAAAATGAAAGTGGATTTTTACCTCTTGATATCTTCTCCTTGAGATCCTTCATAAGGCCTTTAGTTTTGAACTTTTTGTGAGACTAACTAGTCATGGATGTGGTTAGGATACTTTTAAATGTTATTTTGTAGAATTTAGACAATTATCAATGCTTGAGAGGTGTGAGAGGAAGAGGTGGTTGAGGGTGGTATTTATAGTGGAGGAGAGGAGGGGTTTACCATTATTTCAATCATTAATTTAATATTTTTCCTCGAGACTATGAATTTAATTTATTCCTGTAATGAAATAGTAATAATTGCATGTCAGTTTGAACTAATGGTCATTTACATCATCCATGACCCATTCATGTTGAATAAATTCATTTATTTATTATTTTTCATAAATTATCGAATTTAACTATTCACCAAATATTCAATTATTTAAGAAAAATCTCAAAAATACACCCTTGCCATTTTTAAATCTATTTAATTCAAAAATTACCTCTGTTTTATAAAAATTATAAAAATTATAAATATAATTTTTAAATGAAAAAAATAATTTATTCAAAAAATAATTTATTCAAAAAATAATTTATTCAAAAAATAACAATTTTAAAACTATAAATCATTTTATAACAGTTTGAAAAATTTATCATGGTTTCATAAATTATTAGAAATAAATTAATTTGTGATATCATTATTCATTTGTTCATATTAATATTCATAAGGGTGGGTTTTTATTCATAATGGTTGGTTACTATTCACAAAAAAATTAAGTTTGTTCAATTATACTCCAAATAACTTACCGATCGCAATTGTGTATGTCTGTTTTTTGAAATTCAAATCATCGAAGTGGAAAAAGTATGTTCAATGTCTTGTTTATAATTATCTCATTAAAAATATGTTTCTTCATGTAGAGATTTAGTGTTTCATTCATTTAAATTTATTTTTAAAATCTTGGGTGTTATATTATCTCATACCAAGCCTTAGGAACTCAATAGGTAGTTTGAGGACTTAGAAGAGAAAGGGTTTATATGACACAAGACATCTCATTAGGGTTTACGTATACTTTTCTCAGATAATTAAGATTTCGAATAAACATAGTGTGTGGATTATTTAATTTTTAGTCACCTTATTGTTAAGTACAAGTACCCACTTCCATATATAGACGATTTCTTTGACTAGCTATGGGGTTCCATTGTATTCTAGAAAATAGATTTGAGATTGGGATATCAAAAAATTATATTTAAATCATAGGAAGTGAAATATATAGAATTTCGAATTTTTTATGGACTTTAAAAATATTTTGTGGTACCATTCGGTCTAACGAACATGCCTTCTATATTTACGGTCTTGATTAATCAGTTTTTCCTCTCACATATATATACATTTGTTTATTTTTTTCATTAATAATATCTTGGGGTCTTCTAAAATAAAAAATGATCATTCCAAACACCTTTAAATTCTACTTAGTACTCCAATATATCATAGGTTCAATTAAAATACCACAAAATTCCAATTTTGTATTGAAAATGTTCACTTCCTTAGCCACATTATATTAAAAGTGGGAGTATCTGTGGATCTAGATAAGACGATAGAAATTTTTTCCTAGGTGTTTCTTAGGAACATATTTTATATATAGAATCTTTTTGTAGCATGCATTTACTATCAAGATTTTATTAATAAAAACTCACACCTTGTCACATGCCATACATTACTAGCCAAGAAAAATATAAATTATATATTTTCTAATGCTTGGGAGAACACCTTTTGAGGAGTCCATAGTAATGTTAACCATAGAATTGATCCTAATTTTAACTAACATTGGAAGATGATACGTAGATTAATATGATTCATTATGTATAATTCTAGTTGTCTTTTCGATGAAAGGTGAATAAATCATAACATACAGGTCTCACCAGTTTAGGCCACCTAAGGGTAACTTCCCAAAGAACAACCTTGATTTTTTAGAAGGGGTTCATGAATTGCATAACATGGGGTATTACATTCATGGGGAATGGATCATGGTATAAAAATTATGTAGATGAATCAAATACTTATTCAATTAGCATGAATTTAACAAAGAATATTGAAAATATTTTGAAAATCATCATTATTTTGACATTGATTTTGCTTATAATCCTAGGAATGGAAGTTTATTTATTGATGATCTAAGATTAAGGACTCAAAGAATAAAAACCATTCTCTTTATTACACACATATACATGATATATTACATAAACATGCACTTAATATAACTTTTATAATTGAGAGTTATAGTTTCTGGGTATGTTAGGAACATTACATAAAAACTTAGAATATAAAACACAACAACTTTATTTAAAACTTCTTTTACATGACCACAACATTCCTTTGTACTTAGCATTGCCTGGGATAACCTGAGGACATTCATATGTAAAGGGTGAGCTAAAAAGCATAGTAAGGGAGTAAAAAAGGTATAACATGAAGAATATAGTACAGGTTAGGAAATATTCATATCAATGGAGCACAAGATAAATATGAACATAAATGCATGATATCGTAATATTATCATAACATGGAAATGTGGAAACAACATTTACCATGATATTAGCATGAGGTGAGGCTCATTGCATATGGATCATGAGTAAACCATAATTTCACATGAATTTTCATGATTAAACCATCATTTAACTTTAATTAGTATGAGTAAATCCTCATTTCACATGGTATATCATGATACCGTTCTTTACCCAATGCATTATAGTGCTATCAGGGAACACCTTTCTTAATCATTTCATTTAATGCATAAGTGTGCAACATGGATCATACATCATAGAATAGTCAACACAATAATTTATTCAATGATAAAGTTATGTGGAATACATACATAAAACTCTATAATAAATAAGTAAATGGGTATAAAGTTGAATATACTCGATAGAGAAATGGTCATGGTATTACTGCACAATGACTTTGTCTTGGAAAATTGTGGTGCAATTTTGGCAGCATAACGGTGTGACATAAGAATTCATAAAAAATGGTTGATGAGAGAGAAATGGGTATCTCATCTTATGTACATTATATTTTTGGTAAAAGGTTCAAATAGATAGATGTTCCAACATATGTAATAGAATTTAGATGCATAATATAAAATAAATTCTTGAATGTAAATGAGGAGAGATAAATCCCTTACCAAATTTTGACATGGTAACGGGTGCACATGGGAGGAATTACTGAGATAGAAAGGGGTATATCATCATTAAAACATATGGAGGGAAGTATAGGGGATTTGATAAAATATACCCCAACTTGTTTAATTGAAAATAAAAAGATATAACCTTTTAAGGAAACGTGGAAATAAATAAGGAAGGAAGGAAAGTGAGGATCCCTTACTTGGAAGTGTGATCCCAAAGGCTTGGTAATGGTTTGAGAGAGGCTTATTTAGAGCTTGAGGAACCTTTGCAGGGTTCTAAAGAGATAAGGGAGTAGTTTGGTCGAGATCCAAAGGTTTTGAATGAAGAATAATGGGAGATTAAGTGGGTTTATATAGGAAATGAGAGATAATTTTTTATTATTTAGGTTTTGGACATGACACATCAAACTAATCAAAAACACAAACCATCCCATGGATTTTACCATTTTTTTTTCAAATGGGATCATAAAACATTATTTCTTAAGGAAAGTGTACTAACTTATTAAAATATTAGTCCTGCTTATGTAGAGGTGAGTTGCACTCTCAAGGAAATCATTTTAAAAATATAAAATATTTTATAAGTCTTAGAGGGTCCACTAAGGAACCGTAAATTTAATCAAAAAAATTTAAAATTATATTATTTTAATGTTAAAACAATTATTGTGCAAAAAAACTTTATATATTATTTTATTACATCGCTATTGGGTCATTATGATGTCATAAAACACATTATATATTTAAACTGTATATAATTTATACCCAAAAATTTGAGTGTCCCACAAAATTATGAAAAAAATCACCATTAGATAATTGAGAAATCCTGATTCGAAAAATAATATTCATTTTATCTAAATAATTTCTTAAATATGTGCATTTTAGATTTTAAAATAAAAATAGACATTTATTGAAAATTCATGGGTTTTGACAAAAACAGTTTTCAAACCATAATAAAAATTACTATTGTTTTCATAAAAATTATATGATAATTTATATTTAATAAAAATTAATTTATTAATAATATTTATTTAAATTTTATTTAATTAAAAATTCTATTAATTCATCAAAATATATTTCTCAATTGAATTTGAATATTAACTAAAACTAATATTTGTGATTTTAAAACTATTTATAAAGTTACAATAATAAAATGAATGTATATTGTTTATAAAAAACTAATTCACATAATAATGGTGATAGGGTATGGTTAAATAACTCTCTATAACACCTACATTAGACCTAAGGGTATGGTGTGCAATGGTGATAGACTTTTGAGACGGCTGTGATAACATCTCTCGGGTGGTAATCTCTATTAACTTCCACTTCTTTCGTAGGCGGTTACGTTATAGCTTAATGTGTTGAAGAATGTCTTGGGATTGATCAAGAGAGAATCCTAGTTACACATCCTCCTTTACGAGCTCTAACAAATGGGCTTTGTATGGAGTAATTTTACTAGATGAGGTCATCTCTTTCTTTGTCTGAGTAAATTGGATTTGTTAAAGCCTTATATTTATACTAATCATGTGATCATTGTTCAATGACTATATTTTCTATGGTAACAAATCATAATGGTATTTTAAATTACAAAAAACATAAAAAATGAAGTACATAAGTTTTATATAACAAATTTACATAATAAGAAATTTAATTAGATCAAGTTGAATTTTTATTAATAAATGTTTGGGTCATTACACAGAGTCCAGTTGTCTAGGAACAATTTAGAAAATCACTATTGATCAATATTATTTTCTAAATTCATCTGGATGTTGAGGAATGTAATGTGTATTATTTTCCCATGTATTTAGTAGTATGCATATCACCTATAAATTGAGGGAAGAGGAGAAAATTTTATGATTCTATAGGCAATTTCATGAAGAGAATTTTTTTTCTATGGAGACACACTACCTTGTTGGGTTTTTTATGAGAGTGAAGTATTTCATATCTTTAGGCATGTCAGGGCACCTGCATGTATGAATTGTGATATTATGTGTGAATCTCATTATTCCACATGGGTAATAAATGTAGCACCCCAAGGATTTCAAAATAAATTGAAATTCATAAAACACTGAGTCTCTACATAATGACACTTTTTTAAAGAGGTAGTTCTAAACTAGATGTTAATTATAATTTTTTCACTTCTATGATTTTAATTTCAAAAAATAGACATACACTATTGCGATTAATATGTTTTTTGGAGTCTAATAGGATATATTTAATTTTTGTTGAATATTAACAAACCCTTATGAAATTTAAAATTAATTGTAATATGATCATTATAAATAGTAAATCATATTATTATTTTATTTTCTTGAGGTTATATGATAATCAGATCTTGATTAATTTTTCAAGGTGATATAAAATGAGTTATACTTTTAAAATTGTTATTTTTCAAATAATATATGATTTTATTTAAAAATTAAATTAATCATATTTAAAAACATATTTTCAAAAAATGGAATTAATTTTTAAATTCTACATGGGAGAAAATTGTTAGGGTCTTTTTTTGGTATTTTTCTAAGATAGATGCATTTTTTGTGAAATGTAAAAGTGAAATTTTAAGTTTTCTGGTGTTTTATGATATCATAATGATGTAATAATGATGAAATATTTATGGTAGACTCTTTAGGATTAAAATATTATTGGAGGTGTCCTAAGGGGCCAATAAAATTGGAAAAAACCTTAGTAAAGCCCATGGTTTTGTAAATACCACTAATGAGGTGTCCTTTGAAAATAATTAAACACTCATACTTTCAATATAAATACCACCCTCACCCCCCTTCCTATCACACCTCTAAAGCTTTTATAATTTTCTAATTTCATATCAATACCCTTGCTAAGGATCTTCCCCACGTCCAAGATCTTATGGTCTCTCAAAAATCCCAAAACCAAAGACCTTAAAGAGGATCTGAATGAGAACAAATCAATAGTTAAAAATACTCTTTCATTTTCTTGTGTTTTCTTTTCAATTATTTTCTTTTCTTATACTCTATTCACCCCCAAAATCTATCAAATAGTAATTGAATATATTATATTATATATATTATAGATTTTTATCATGTTTATGTAAAAATATATCAACTTACTTCTTCTCCTCTCCTTCTTATTCTAAAAATAAAAACATTGTTTATGATGTCTCGATTTAAAAAAATTATGGACAATTTTTTTTCAACATTATTCACCTCCTTAAAATGTTTTTTTAAAACAATGTTAATGGTTTAAAAATATTTTATGTTGTATTATAAAACCACTTCCATGTTCTATAGTTGAAATATATACATAATATTATTTTTTATAATGAAACTTGTTTTTAATTATCAAAGAACTGACAAAATGATCTAAATGGATAGCACTAATGATTTATCTAATGATTAATCCTCATAACATATAACCAAAATAATTTATGGAATCATTAATATTATGGGAAAATATGAATACCACTTTATTCCACTTCTATATTTTCACTTCCATCCATCAAAGAAATCATTTACGAACCGATCATGGAAATCCTGTAAAGAATATACCCCAAACAAGGGAAAGAACAAAATATTATTAATTAATGGGTGAAATGATGTTATATAATGTTAATATAAGGTTTTATAAACATCAATCTGTTTTTTAAAATATTAATAACACAATTTTAACCATTATATTGGAGTTCTAAACAAGTTTTATGTTATAAGAACCTGAGGTAAGTGAATTCTTAACCCAATAACCATTTATTGGGTCAACCTTCATCTTCATTGATTACGTTCTACTGATACTATTTGTATAATTAGTTTCGTTTATATTATGATTTATAATGTTTATATACATTGTATACACATAATCCTTTCATTTTATTAATTCTCACTTCAATTATATGATATTTGTTAGGGATTTTCTTTTAAAAATACTCTTCTAAAATTCTATTTTACGATATTCAAAAGAAATATTTTTTATGAATTTATTCATGTTTTATGATTATGTTATGGTTCATTGTCATTGTTTATGATTAATTTTGGGACATATATCTCCCTCAAATTCATTTGGTATGTGTAAGTTGAAGGCTGGTCATATGGTTACTCAAAGTGTAACTGTAATGGTTACACAAAAACGTAGTTGTGAGGGTTACATTGTAAGGTAGCCATGAGGGTTACAAATACTAAGGTGGCCAAGAGGGTTAAAATATAATTATTTAATTAACTATGATACCATTATGGTTTTATATATGTTCTTTAATGTTTTATGGAAATATCATGTTTCACAAAGTAAGTATATATGGGTGAGAAGTATGCCTTTGTGAAATGATTTCATATGTTTTTAAGTATCCATGGACTAATGGTTTTTTCCATATTTTTATATACCTTACTATGATTTTTATTCTTATCCCATTTTTTAAATGTTTTTCAAAGTTTATAAGGGAGTGTAAGATAAATAAGTAAGTCACGTTAAATGTTATGAATATTTTAAAAAGAAAAAATTCTATGTTTTGGAAGAAATGGATTCTATTTTAACAGTACCCACATTGTATTATTATGGGATGATATGTATGAGTTATGTAAAAAATTTATAAAAATCTAAACCAAAAGGTATTTGGTAATGTAAGTAAGTGAAATATACTTGAAAAAGAAATATTAAGTAATGCTCATGGAAAGGTTCTTATAATTGGTATCAGAGCTAGGTTTATTTAAAATTAAGGGTTATATTGATGTTAATAAAATATCATCAATGATTATTACCTTATTTTTGTGCTGAAATTATATAGAATTTAAAATTCACCAAGTTTCTTCATTTTTGATATGTCTTTTCATAATGGATTTCTATAGAAAAAATAGAGAACATGAATTTGGAAGGAACAAAAAGGCTGATATCCTTCCAAATCTGCAACCATGAATGGTGGGAATTGGAACTGAGTAGTTTGTTACAATAATGGCTTAAATGAATCATGAAATAAATGGTGGTGGAATCCCTAAAAGATAAAAAACAGAGCTACCACAATTGAACATGACGTTAGGGGAACATTTTTTGATTCAACACCCTCCTTCTTTCATTGGATCTTCAGATACAGTAGTAGTTGAAAGATGGATTGATGTCATTGAAAAGATATTTGATGTTATAGGATGTTCATTTAATAAAAATTCTAGTCCTTTAATTTATCATTTTGAATGTGAAGCAGATTATTGGTGTTCAATGGTCAATAATATCATGGGTAGAGATGATAATTATGCCATAGAGTGGGAATAAATTATTGGTCTTTTTCATTGAATTTTTTTTCCTAAGCTGGTTCGAATTAGGATCAATAAGAAATTATTTGAATTGAAGTAAAATGAGGAATATTCAGTGTCCATATATAAAGAAACATCACCTGACTGGCAAGGTATGCTCCAAATATTATTCAAGATCTTGATAGAAAAATAAATTGATTTTACCCTTGATTAAATCCACGATACCAAATGGCATTGACCTTATAAGAATTAAAAGTTATGAAAAAAAAATTCTTATGTGATGAGAGGGTATAAATGGAGTTTTTTTATGATCATTTTTACTTTTATGATAAATAGAATAAGAGGAACATATGAAAAGTTATGGGTAATAATCAATCAAACAAATCTGATGGTAAGAAAGTCCAGTTTCTAGTTTGTGAAAATTGTGGTAAAATGCACATTGTAGAATGTTTTCACAAAAATGGGAAGTGTTTTTGATGTGATAAGTTTGGAAATATGGCTCAATATTGTAATTAAAATTATCCTAATATTGATCTTGATAATAAAAATATAAAGTGTTTTAAATGTGGTGAGATGATTCATTATAAAAATACTTGGCCAACCAAATTTCTGAGTGTTGGAAAGCAGCCATACTAGAAGAATAAAGGTATTTTGAGATCCTTTGCAACTACTACATCAGATGTCAGACCATCCAATAATGTCGTATCAGGTACATTGTTTATTTTCTCATATTTTTATAAAGTATTATTTGATACGTTGTATACACATTCCATTATTTTTTGAGAAATTTTCTAGTAATTTTGAAATATCACCTCAACAAATTAGACCATAACTTATTGTTAAAACACTATAGGGAAATGTTATAGAAAAAATAAATTTAAGAATCTTTATATTATTATCTATGGAAATACACTACCTAAAAACCTTGTTGTTTTCCCCTTAGTATAGTTTTATGTCATTTTAGGTATGGATTGGATTTATATTTATCATGATAGGATTGATTGTAGAGCTAAAGAAGTTTGTTTTAAAAAATTGTTTCATTTTTTAACAAAAACGAACCCATACACTTGATAACATATCAGGAAGATGATCAAGTATCGAAATTTGAAAATTAAAGTTATCTTTCTAATATTGTTGAGAATGAGGTAAATATTCAGATTAATGATATGGTAGTGGGGAATGAATACCTTGATTTTTTATTACTGAGTTACCATGTGTTATACATGATTGGGATGTTGAATTCTCAATTGAGTTAGTTCCTAATGCTAAACCAATTTCAAATCCCCCTTATCTAATGAGTCAATTGTAACTTTTTGAATTGTTAAATCAGTTGCAAGGGTTTCTTGATAAAGGCTTAATTCATCCTAGTACTTCACCATGGGGAGATCATGGTTTGTTCTTTAAAAAGAAAGATGGTTCCATGAGACTTTTCCTTGATTATAGATCCTTAAATAACATTAATATTAAAAATAAGTGTCATTTTCCTCATATCAATGATTTGTTCGATTATCTCTAGGGAGCTCAGTATTTTTCCAAGATTAACTTGAGATATGGGTCCCATCAGCATAAGGTGAAGGAGGATTACATTCCAAAAACATATTTTCAAACTAGATATGGTCATTATAAATTTTTTGTTTTGTATTTTGGGTTAACAAATACATCCATTGTACTAATATATCTTATGAATATAATATTTCATGAGTTCTTGGATAAGTTTTTAGTTGTGTTTATTGATGAAATTATTTTATATTATAGAAGTAAAGAGGATCATGAAAAAAATAAGGGTTGTTTTGCAAACCTTAAAAGAAAAAACTGTATGGAAAATTCAACAAGTGGGAATTTTTGTTGTAATAATTTTATTCTCATGGTATCATTGTTTCTAAAGATGGAATAACTATTGATACTTATAAAATGAAAGGTTTTAAAGAAGGGACAATACCCACAAATATAACTGAGATTCTTAGTTTTCTTCATTTAGTAGGTTATTACTAAAGGATTGTTGAATCATTTTCATGTTTATCTACTATACTGACCAAGTTAAGACAAAAAGGAGTTATATTCATCTAGATAATGGAATGTAAAGATTGTTTTTGGGAATTTCTAAGATGATTGGGGAATGCTCCAGTTCTGACCCTACCTTTAGAAAATGGATACTTTTTCATCTACAAAGATGCTTCATTAAAGGGAATTATTGTCTTAAAATGCATAATGATCAGGAAATTGATTATGCTTTAATAAAACATAAACGACATGTATTAAATTATCGGACACATGATTTAGAATTAGAAACTGTGGGTTTTTCTTAAAAAATTTGGAGGAATCATTTATATAGAGCTAAATATAAAATAAATAGTGACCAAAAAAGAATAAAGTATATATTCACTCAAAAGGTATTAAACATGAGGTAGAGAAGATGGATTGAATTGAAAAAAATTTATTATTCCATGATCAAATACCATTAAGGGAAAGTAAATAAAGTGGAAGATTCCTTGAGTCAAAAACATCATACATCATTAATTAAGTTATAGATAGGACAAGACCCTATGATTAATGATTTGATGAATTTTGGCCTGGATGTTATTGGTGTAAGAAATATACTTATTTTTTTTAGGTTTTAGTGTATTCATCTTTGTCAGACAGAATTAAGCAAGCATAGATGTAAAAATTGGAGTTACTGAAAAGGTATAATTGGTTGAAATGGAATATTTTATAGAATTTATAATTGATAAAAATTGTGTTAAAAGATTTTTAAATAGATTATGTGGGCCTTGTGATTCTCATCTGAATAAATAATTATCATGTGAATCTCATAGTTCTTCATTTGTAGTTCATTCTGGCAGCAATAAGATGTAAAGAGACCTTCAGAAGTGTTACTAGTGGGATGGAATGAAAAGAGATTTTACATATTTTACAATGAAATTTTTGACAATTCAACGAGTTAAAGAAAAGAAAAAGTTACCCGAGGGGATGATTCAGCCTTTACCAACGCCAGATTGGAAATAGAAAATATATTTATGTAATTTTTTGTGGGACTACCGAAGACTTATTGAGGTAACAATGCAATTTGGGTTATTTTTGACGACTTGTTGAATCTTCTCATTTCCTTCCTATTCATGATATTATGCATCTGGAAAAGCTTTCTCATCTCTACATTAAAGATATTTTCTAGTTACATGGAGTTTCTCTTTCCATTGTATCTAACTTTGATCTCAGGTTAACTTCTAACTTTAGAAAAGTCCTTCATAATCCATTGGGAAAAGAATTAAATTTCAGAACATCTTTTCATCCTCAATTAGATGGGCAGTCAGAATGGATGATTCATACTTTGGAGGATATGATTCAAGCTTGTTTAGTGGATTACCAGAGATGTTGGGATCATCATATTTCCTTAGTTGAATTTTCTTATAATAACAATTTTCATTCTAGTATACAGATGAAACAGTTTGAGGCATTATATGGGAATTAGCTTCGAACTCTAGATTTGTGGGATAATGTTGGGTAAAGGAAGTTAATGGGACAAGAATTAGTAGAGGAAGTCGCTGAGCTAGTGAAGATTATCCTGAAAAACAATGGGATAACTCAGAGTAGGTAGAAAAGTATTCCAGATAACAGGAGGAAAGAATTTTCTTTCGAGATAGGTGATCATGTTTTTATTAGAATCTCACCATGGAAAAGTGTTATACATTTTGGTATGAAAGGAAAGTGAAGTCCACATTTCATTATACCTTATTAAATCTTGTAGATGGTTGGACTAGTTTCCCACCGAGTAGATTTTCCTTAAATTTTATCTTAGGTACACAATTAATTTCATGTTTTAATGTTGAGAAATTATTTTCTAGATTCATCTCTTGTTTTGAGCCCAGAAGCAGTTCATCTAGAAGAGAGCCTTTATTATGAAGAGAAACCTATTCAGATTCTTGATTGAAGAGAAAAAGTATTGTGGAATTAGGTAATACACTAGTTAAATGTTTTTTTTGAGAAACCTCATGTTTGAATAAGTGACATGGTAATTTGAAAATGCTATAAGGGAAAGGTACCCTCACAAGTTTAATAAGTAAATAAAATAGCGAGAACGCAATTTCTAGAAGGTGGGGAATATGTAACACCCCAAGGTTTTAAAAATAAATTAAATTGCATGAAACACTAAGTCTCTACATAATGACGCTTTTTAAGGAGATAGTTGTTAACTAGACTTTAAATATTATTTTTTCATATATTAATTTGAATTTTGAAAAACTAACCTACACGGTTGCAATCAGAATGTTTTTTGGAGTCTGATAGAATAAAATTAATTTGTTGTGTATAGTAACATACACATTGGAATAGTAAAGTGAATATTAATATGACCATTTTAAATATTAAATCGTATTTTTTTAAGATTATAATTTAATGAGATATTGATTACTTTTTCAAGGTTATATAAATTGATTTATAGTTTTAAAAATGTAATTTTTTGAAAAAAAATATAACTTTTATTTAAAAATTAAGTTATTTATATTTATAAACTTACTTTCTGAAAAAATGGGTTTCATTTTTGAATTCCATGTGTCAAAAAACGGTTAGAGTACTTTTTTTGGATTTTTATAAGATAGTTGAATTTTCAGTGAATATTAAAAATACAGTTTTAAGTTCTCAGGTGTTTAATGACATCATAATGATGTAATAATGATGTAATATTTTTTATATAATCATGGGGAATAAAATTTATATGAGGTGTCCTAATTATCCAATACAATGGGAAAAATTGTGGTCAATCTCATGGTTTTATAAATACTACTAATGAGGTGTCATTTTAAATTAATTAAAAACTAACTTACTTTCACTACAAATACCACCCCCATCCCCCACTTCCACTCACACATCTCAAGCTTTCAGAATTGTATAAATTCTACCCAATACCCTTATAATTTCCCTTCCCCACATCCAATACCTTCTGATCTCACTAAAAGGCCAAAACCAATGGCCTTAAAGAGGATCTCACGGGAAAGAGATCAAGAGGTAAAAATCTTCTTTCTTTTTCTTATATTTTATTTTCAATTCATTTCTTTTCTTTTACTCTCTTCACCCCCTTACCCAAGAAGAATGAAATCTATATTATTATAAATATTATTTATTTTTATCATTTTTATTGAATGAATCATCATCTTACTTCTTCTTCTCTCCCTCTTACTCTAAAAATAAAAATATCGTTTGTGATGTGTCGATTTATCAACATCATGGGTGATGTTTTTTCAACTTCATTTACTTCTTTCAAGGATGGTTGAAAAATCATTTTAATGGTTGAAATAGATTTTAATGTTTATGATATATCCTCTTTCATGTTATGAAGTTAACATATATATATAATATTATGTTATATAGTGGAACTAGTTTGTGATTATCAAATAACCGCCAAAATGATCTAAACGGATATCACTAATGATTTATCCGGTGATTCATCCCCATACCATATAAACAAAATGATATATGGAATAATTTAATATTCTGGAAACATATTAATACCACTTAATTCCACTTATTTATTTTTTCTTCCATTTAAGAAGGAAATCCTTTACGAACTAATCTTGGAAATCATGTAAAGAATACAACCCAAACAATGGAAATAACAAAATATTATTAATTAATTGGTGGAATGATGTTATTAGATGATAATATAAGGTTTTATAACCATAAATATGTTTTAGTAATATATTAATAACAAACTTTTAACCATAATAAAGGATTTTTAAACATGTTTTCTGTAAGAAGAACCTGAGCTATGTGAATTCTTAACCCAATTTGCATTCTTTTGGTTAACCTGCTACTTCATTGATTATGCGATACTAAGATTATTTGGATACTTAATTTCATTTATATTATGATTTATTATTTTTATTTGTAGTGTATACACATAATCATTTCATTTTATTAATTCTAACTTTAATTATATGATAATTGTAAAGTATTTTCTTTTAAAAATCCACTTTTAAAATTCAATTTTCTGTAATTCAAAAGAAATGTTTTTGTGAAATTATTCATGTTTTATGATTATCTTCTAGTTCTTGAGAATTTTTTTATGATAAAGGGTTGGACCTATATCCCCCTACAATTCATTGGATATGTGTAACTTGATGGTTGGCCGTTTGTTTACTCCATGTGTAACTATAATGGTTGCACAATATGGTAGCTATGAGGATGACATTGTAAGTTAGCCATGAGGGTTACAAATCATAAGGTAGACATGAGGGTTATAATATAAGTATCTAATTCACTAAAATACCTTTATGGTTTAATATATGTTATTTAATGTTTTATGGAAATCACATGTTTCACAATGTAGGTATTTATGGGTGAAAATTATGTCTTCGGGAAATGATTTCATATGTTTTTCAGTATCCATGAACTAATGGTTTCTTTCCTTCTTTTTATATCCATTACTAAAATTTGTATACTCATCCCATGTTTTTAAATGTTTTTCATAGGTTATAAGGATTTGTAATAGAAATATGTAATTCATGTAAAATGTTATGATGATTTTTCAAAGAAAACATGTTGTTGTTGTTTTGTGTTAAAAATATATGTTTTGGAAGAAATGGTTTTGTTTTAATGGTACCGACTTTGTATGAATGTGGGTTGATTTTTATGAGCCATGTCCTAACATTATAGAACTAAAAAGAGAATTTTATTTGAGAATGTAAAGTAGTGAAACCTATTTGAAATAGAGATATTAAGTACTGATTAAGGTCGGGGTCCTTATAGTAAATCCCAAACTCACTAAGATGTACCGTCAATTCTACTAGTAGTATTTTTGGACTTGGATGAGAAAAAGGGATTTCAATTTATTTACAAATTACTACACCAATTAAAAATTAAAATAGGAAAACCAAAAACCTATAATTATATTATTTATGTTACCCATTTGAGCGCAATATAGATGTACCTGAGGACATGGAACAATTATGTGTACATGATTTTAGAGGATCTATGTAAAATGGCTTATCTCTGCATGATATTTCATTTAATAATTATTTTGAAGAGACTATCCAAATGGATTTTTATTATTTCCTCTATGGTATGAAATTCTATTCTCCCTTGTTCTGGTTAGAGGTAGGGGAGGCAGTAATACCATTATCTCATATCATTTATGATGCATCAAAACTGGTAAAAGATATTTAGGAACATATAACAATAACTCTATCTAGGAATAAAATATGTGTCAATCATCATCATAGACCATTATTTATTGAGGTGGGATATTGGGTCTTCTTTCAGGATTCACCAATATTTGTTATTAAACAAATTTAATAGTTGGGTAAGTTGCTTCCTATATCCATTAAACCTGTGATGATAATGGATAGGAATGTGATGGTGGAATATATAATATATCTTCCTCAATGGAATAATTAAATGAAAAAATTCTTTCTTATTGATTAGATTTTATGTTATCATTCCTAACCATATCAATATTTTGATGTTGTGGAATTTGAGTTACAGATTGATGCTTCTTTTGAGGAGTATTCAGTTCACATCGTTCATAGTATATTGACATATCTTGAATGCAGGATAGTTCCTCTGATTCAAGTGTTATATAAACACATCTATGTACATAATGTGATATAGAATGAGAATGAAACATAAATTTTAGTAGAAACAGTTATTCATAGAGGCATCTGAACCATCCTTAGAAGGATAAGTAATGGATATGTTGTTTTAAAGAGGGGAGTTTGTAAGATTTTAGTTATTTGCTAATCTATAGATCCTATTAATACATTATAATCCAATTTTTTACCTTAGTAGATGTTTCTGAAGGGTTCATGGTGATTTCAGAAACATTTTGCCTTGGTTCAAGGCCAGAAGTTACGGTTTTTAGAGATACATAGTGAGTGAAAAGGTTAGTGCACAGTTTGAACTGACTATGCACCTCATACATGAAACCTAAGTAGGGTGGATCATGGATTTTTTTTCACCCTAAAACATGGGCCACATAATTTTTTCAAACCTATAAGCTATTATAGAGGCACCATGGATAGTTTTTACTGATATTCCAAACCATACTCCTATACATTGAATGGTGTGGTCTCATTGACAGTCTGACATGCATAGTTTCACATGGCTTGGATAATTGTGCATCCTGTCCATGAACCCCATTAAAATGATGGAAATGGACATTCCTAACCTCTTTCAAATTATTTTAATTATACTCATACTCCTCCTTCATTAACACAAAATAAATATGGGAGATATATCTCATTCACCACCATTGTTTTTTAGTATATACCACATTTTGACATGGTTTTGATCACCATTCATCGCATTGGATCCCCCTCAGCATTTCTAGAACATTTCTTGAGTCCTTTAACTCTTTCTATTCATGTAACTAGTGTGATATTCTTGGGTATAGTATTACCTATTTTCAGGTGTTCTTCATGTTTTCCATTTTCTATCATTTTAGACTAAATTTGAGGTTGATACTAGATCAGGAGTATTCTTTGAAGCTAAGATATTTTTTCTATGACATTTATTTCTTGATCTTTTCATTTATAAATTGTTCCATTTTATAACATGCCAATCCATTTGGGTATATTATCTAAAAATTATATTCTACTAATTATGTGCCTAAACCATGATCATTAGGTATTATGAGACCCTTCTAAACCATTGGTGGTTGAAAAGATTAACACAAACCACTCTATAGGGCATGATAACTAAATTCCATTGATATCCAATATCAAATTTTATATCAAAATACCTATTGTTAAGTGTTTGCATTGGCTTTAGTGAAACCCATTATTTGGTGTATCAAAACCACCCCTTAAGGGTATTGAGTTATCACATAATGAAATGGTTGGATATAATTAATTATTAAATAAAATTAACACCAAACTTGTCTAATTGGATTAATTTATCACTTATAAAATATTTATTAGTTTTGGTAATTTTTCACAAAATTATAGGTGTGGCATGCCTTTAAAAATAAAAGAATTTCATAGTAGGAATTTCTTGAGAGAACTAATAGGATGAATCCTAATTCTTTGATAAAAATTTAAGGTCGTCCACCCCTATGCATTTAGTCATTGACATACATGTTGAATTCCTCCTCTTTAATTTTAAGTATTTGATGGGATTATTTTGGAAATATAGAATACTAGTGATGATATCTCTAGTTTTGGCCAATGATTTCAAACAAAAATAACTTTGGTATCAACTTGGATTCCAATATAAAAAAACATCACTAAAAAGTATTGTTTAACTTGGTTTGGTTATAAATTCATAGGCTTTAATTTATGTGGTTTCACCAATCAGATGAAACTCAAACCAAATGTAAAAACCTCACCCTTAGATGGCATAGTTTCTAATGGTCACGAATGCTATGGTTATTCCTTGGATTCAAATTGGGTGTGTTGTAATGGAATTTCTGGTCCATTTCCTTAGATTTCTCTAAGTTATTATCACATGGACCCTTGAATTATATGCCCTTGGTCCATTGACTATTTAATGGATTCATGTTTATAGACATCCAGCTTAGGTTCAAGCAGTTATTGTTAGCTATGAATCGTCAAATGAGACTGAGATCAACAATGTTTCAATATTATTTATCATTTATTTTGTAATAATAATTTTACACCATTATATTTTATACTCATAGACTTGATTTTTATGACACATCATTGGTGGGGGTGTATTGAGATTTACTCACACCATGTTCTGGCCACCGTTTGGACCCCAAAAATACTTATTAGTTGCATGAAAGGGCATAGAGAAGCACCCAATATTGGATGAATGATTTTTTTATGATCATATTATGGGAACTATGGACTAAGAAAGTGCTTTGTATTATCCAAAACATTATCTATGTTGTCCTTTTTTAAATTTTTTTGTGAAACGCACTGTTGTATGCCTGCTATTATGAATTTATTTCCCCATTTTTGTATAGACATGACATCATCTATACAAGAAATTTCAGACTACCTTGTATAATAAATTTTAGCATGGATGGTTTAAATATTATTCCCAATTTTTTCTACTTATTTATTATTATTTATCAATTTGTTTATCTATAATAAAGAAGGTATAGTATCCTTACCAAACCAACATACATCATCGCTTCAATTTTGAATCCTCTACTGAATTGTGAGGTGCATTTGAGGTTTGTGGACCTCAGGTTTAGTTACATATGAGTGAAACATTCCAAATATATCACAATATATACTTTCATATAAAATTAATTAGATAAAAACTAGACTTTAATATAGGGAAACCAAAATTAAATTTATGAAAAATATTAATATTTTTATGTAAAATGCTATCTTTTGATAAATTTATTAATCTAGAATAGATTTTATTCATTAAATAGTCTTATAAGAAACTATATAAATAAATAATAATCATAATAATAATATTTACTTATATCCAATGCAATTTTAAAAACAGATGAAATGTGGACTATATAAAAAAAATATTTTCCCTTAAATAGAAATATTTAATTAAAAGATAAAAATTTCATATTTAGAAAATTATTTTGAGGAAATGAATATTTATTTATAAATAATCATATCTAAATAATCTAGTGGTGTGTATTTTATAATTTTATAAGGCGAATAATTTTTTGTTTTAAAATTAAATATGAAACAAATACACTGTATGTATTATTGCTCCCAAATAAACTAAAAGTGATTTATTAAATTCTATTGAGGGTTTTATCAACTAGAAATAATTTTTTCCACTAAAATAAAGAATTTTATGTGATAATATTATTTTTATAAACATATAATAGACTTTTTAAAAAGAAAAGTTCATTTTAATATTTAAAAAAATTATTATGAACATGACTCACTTCCACATCATAGATGATATTATACATAGTGGTTTAGTAACAACCTATGTTCTAGTAACCTTGATTTGTATTTTAGTTTAATTTAATGGTATATGATATGATTTATGACATCACTAAGGAATTATAATATTTCTATATTTCAATAATGATATACATACATGATACCAATTTTACATTAGAAATAAAATATAAAACATAAAAAAAAAAAAAAAATATTCTACATCCTTCAAAATTTTTCAAATATTATTTATAAATATCATGGGGAAATGAAAAAAATAAGTTTGACCTACTATAATCATTAAGGGTTGTGTACAATGAAATATTACATGAGTAAATATGGTATAACTAATATAGAGTGGTATATAACTAAAAACACATGCCATTTAATCAATAACTTGAGTGCAAAATGCATCCTTTGATAATATCAATGTAATAATCTCATGGATAATAAAAAATTAACACTAAATGAAGGAAATTCATAATTTTGGATGACTTGATTAGGGATTCTTGCTAGGATATTTTCAAATATGGGTTGGTATACACAAAAACAATTTAACATGCCTAGGAAAAATTAGTTATCTCTTTGGACATGGAAATTATTTAAGAGGGTATATATAATGAGGCCCCACCCATAATTAAATTTCCAATGGATTTCATATATAGTGAATGATTAATTTAATTCCAAAATAATATTCCTTATCAAAAAATATTATTATTCATTAATGAATACATAATATCATTATATCTCAAGTCAATCAAATAAGATTCATAGTATAACAATGTATGTTGAAGTGGTATATAGTTTGGGAAATATGAAAATCCATCATATAAAGAATATGGATATAGAAAGTAAAATTATTATACATGGGTTGATAATCATAATAAAGTGAATGTTTTGTTACAAATTCAAGGACCACAAAATCAAAAATGGTATAATACATGTCCATTAATTACTCAAAAATAGATTATGTAGTCAAATCAATTATTTTTTAGAATATAATAAAATAGGGGAGAAACAATTAAAATAAACAAAATTGATTAATTTTCATTGTAAAACTATTATAACCATGTAAAATATGGTAAATAACATAAAATGGTTTTGGAGACAATAAAATTTCATTAATTTTATACACATTAAAAAGAAACATTCTTTTTATCCATTTATAAAGAAGGTTCAAAATTTAAATTTCAGAATACTATAGAAATATTATTTTAAATAATTTCAAAAGGTCAAGGATAAAATAAATTTTTTAGGAATAAAATGATTAAATAAATAATAATTTTCTTTAAAAAATTTAATAATATGGGCTTGGAAGAAAAATATATTCTATCAAGATGAAAACTAATATTATCCATTTTTAAAAAAAATGATTGATTCAAGTTCTAAAGAGAATTTTTTTTGCAAAAAACATGTAAATACATTATCTAGAAGATACTAATATGTTGTAGATTATGGTGGTTTTATTATAATATGAAATCAATTGAAATATATTGAAATATATTCATTCACAAAAAAAAGTTATTATTAAATAAATTATTTCATCATTTGTAACTTTTAAATTATAACCCATTTCATGTGTAATCTTGAATAGAAACCTTAATTAGAATATATATATATTTTTTCATATTATATACATTAAAGGGGTATTATATACACCATGTAAAAAAAATATATGCATAATACCAAATATGTCTCAATGGTGTGGAACTTGAGATAAAATTGCATACCTAATGGTTCAACTTAATAAGATGTCATTTCAACTCCTAAATAATGAATTTATAATTATTATTATTATATAAAAACCATATAAATGTCTATAATATTATATAGGATATAAATATAACACCTTATCACTTATTAATAAATAATCATTCATTATTATCATGGTTTTTGTGTTAACTAATTAGTTTTATCATGTGTGTTTCGTCGCAGAAGATTTAGTTCTTGTGAAATAGATATAGTTTTATAATATCCATAATTATATTCATGTTATAAATATAATATATATATATATATTAATTAATTATATTTTTGTTATCTTTTAGTAAAATATGACATATAAAATGAATCACATCACTTCATGGTGGTGGTAGTTCACACAAATGGATGATAAACATTATCATTTTATAATATATTGAAAGTTATTGAAGAAGATAATATATTAAATTTATATATTCATAATACTTTCATATATATCACATATATTAATTAATTATATCCTTATTTCTATCCATTTTAGGTTGTTATGAAAATCAAATTACATCATTTCATGTGACTGTAGTTCGCAAACGACATGCGAGATGGTCTTTTATCATTTCATAGAGAAGGACATGGATAAATATTATTACCTAAAAATAATAAATAATATTATATGGGGTATAATGGTTTTTTTATATAGGAATTTGTAGGGAAAAAATCAAGGAATTAATACAGAAAAGAAACAACTTTTTGTTCAGGTGAGATGATAACATCTTCTTTAAATCTACTTCTTTAGATCTCTTTATAAGGACCCTAGGTTGGTCTATTTGAAAGAAAGAAACTATTGAACATGTTTATTCTTTTGGGTTACATTTTTTAGGATTTTTTTATCTAAATTTCTCATGATTTGTGAATAAGTGATGGGACAGGGTTTCCTTTTATAAGTGATGTGGGTGGCACACATGTATTTTTTCAAAGATTTAAACTATTATTAAGTAACATTATTATAAAAATTGATAAAAATGGAATAGATTTAAAATTTATTATAATATTGTGTATAATTAAACTCAATTTATAGGATTTAGACAAGTTATTATGCCATTTTAAGCCTTATCTTATTAGATTACCCTCTAGAAAACTCATTTTAACCATAACTATGTTAACCAAAATATTTTCCAATTTTACTTTTTATAGTCACTAAAAATTAAATTAACCTCATTAATAAATTTAAACATTATTATTCCTTATATTGAAACTATTATGTCAAATTAAATTCCAATAAGTTTATGAAATTTATTGAAAATTCAAATAGTAAAAGTTAACGGAAAACTGTTTTTCATGCAAATATAATTTTCACCTAAAAATGATATGAAATTTTCACATAGACAAGTATTAATAACAAAAAAAATTAAATTAATTTTTTTTGATATATAATAAATATATTTCATTTAAATCATTAATTATTAAAAATAATCTTAATTAATTTAAATGGAAAAACATTTCACACTAAAAATAGATTTATGAAAAATATACTAAATCTACTGTCAAATAATATTGTATTTATTTATATAAATTTGATAATTAATACAAGTTCAATTACACATACTATATCATATTATAATAAATAAAAGGTGGTTTAGTGAATTACTATAATATAAACTTTAAAAAAATGATTGTTTCTAAGAGAAACATTCAAATAAAAATTATAGTCTTATTTTGGAATAGTAAGTTCAAAATAAATATTCACCATATAAAATTAGTATTTTAGCCATTATATATTAAAATTTTCATTATAATATAGTTTCATGAAAATTAAAATATCAATTACTATACATTAAATCTAAAGTGTTACATTCTTCCCTCATTAAAAAAACAACCTTAAAAATTCATATATATTTCTTTCTAAACAAATTTGTATGGTTTTTATTCATGACATAATTAGTGTCACATAAATTACTTATTTTAATGGTATTTTAATTTAATTTCTATCATTTCTTTGTTATGGGGGTTTTCCATGAATTTTGGTGGAAATGGTGGGTTTTCAAAATTTGGGCCAAACCGTGAGCCCTTTTCCAGATTTAAAAATAATTTCTTTTTCTCTTATAACTCCATTATTTTTCAAAAACATAAACCAATTACACTTACAAATTTAAATCCCATGTATATTAAAACCACCATATAAAATTTTCCCCCATAGGCATCAATAATAATGACGGATTTAGGTTTTTTGTTAATGAGTTGGGCCAGCCCGAAAGCCCATTTCCTTATTTAAATTTTTTTTAATAATTTAATATCTCATTAATTATTTATGTTTTTTCGGTGATTCCAACTCTCACCTGATCCCACATACCCAAGGCACGTTCCCCATGCTCTCCTCCCCCTCTTTTGATCTCATTTGGTTCACTAATTTGTATGAAACTTATCTGGATCTCACAAATCACCCGGATTTGAAAAGGTATATTGATTTTTTCATTTTCATCTTATTTTTACTCTTTTTCTTTCATTTGAGTGCCTAAATGGTATCCTCAATCTTATTAGAACCTCAATTTCTTTTATGGTTGTTTTTAATTTCAGATACTGGTGTATTTTGGTCGTTTTCATCAAGATTTATTTGGGAAGGTGCTTCTCTCTTCATTTTCATCCTTCCCCTTAAGGTTCCCTCCCTCTTTCATGAATTTATAGAGTGTACAGAAGTTAAGGTTAATACCAAGGGTTTTATTTGGTGTCTTTTTGGTGAAATATTATGTTTTAGGGTTTTTTTCACTTCCTTGTTGTGCAGCGAATCTTCGGTTGAGGTTTCGCACCTAGATTCAATGGTTTTGACTCAAAAGGTAGGTGATTCCATGTGTCACCATTTCTTGATGAGTTAGTTTTCTTGTTTTATTAATTTTACATGTTCCTAATATGTTATGTGTGGTGTGAAATCTATATTTTATGGTTTTGGTTAAACATTTAATCTGTTAGTCTCATTTTGACTTAAATTGGGTGTATTTCCGTGGGAAACTCTTATGGTATTATTTTGGTTATTCTATAACAAATGAATGTGTTTTAGTAAAAAAAATTTGGGATGAAAATTATTCTTTGGTAGGGTCTTGGTGTGAAGTTTTTTTAAATAATGTTTTATCGGGTTTTATGTGTAAAACCTTGTTATACTTCTTGATAGTATTTTATGAAAATGTGTGTTTCCATTTGTTTCTTTTGTGGTGTAATTCATGGTGATTTTATAACAATTGTGAGTGGTTTAACAAATGTATCTTGGGCTTCCAATTCTATTCTAAGTTGGTATTGGTGTGATTTTTGGCTTGGAAAGGGGATTTTGAAATGGGTTTCATGTGGAAAGCTTGGGTATACTCCTTAGAATTGTTCTATGAATGTTTTGAATGGTTTAATGATTTATGTAATAGTTGAAACAATATTGGAATACTGTTTTGGTTTGTGAATATTTTTTAAATGGACCATTTTAAATGTGAAGGGGCTGTTTTTTTATGTGTACCATCTTGGAAATGTTTTATAAAAATGTTTAAAGGATTTACTAAAGAGTAAAAGAGATGTTAATGTGGTGTAAGAATTTTTGTGAGGGTGTGATGTGAAAAATAAATTTTGTTGTGAAATGAGTATTATGTGACATGTTTGTGGGATGTTATGTTATTTTAACTCTCATTGAATAGTTTCATAAAACAATTTGAAGGATTTTTAGAAGTTTTTAAGAAATGTGAAAAGTGTTGTGGGCTATTTTGGTGTGAGTTTGATTTCAAAATCAATTTAAATAAAAAGGGGATGATGTGACTTGCGTAATTTAATTTTTGATGTTTGGTTAATGTGTGATGTGAAAGTGGTATTTTCATGTGGAAATTATATTTCATTGCTTGTTAAACTTGTTGGAGCATAAGAGGGATGCCCGAGTATCTAGGTGGGTAGACGTGTACTAGTATACTAGTGGCCCTGTGGGGTTTAGCTTCAATTTCACATAGCAAGATTGTGTCTTACCGCACTAAATAAACAATGATGATGATGATGGGGGACTTCTAGTTTATTGGTATGTTCTCAACTAGTGGATCGTGCACGAGAAAAGATATTTGTGATGGTTACTGTCATCGAGATACGAGGTACCTAGGACCCACAGCAAGCTAGTTACTAGGGTTTATTACCCATTACTTGTGCTCATTAGTAACTCTATGATTACTTTCGGCATACGGTTTCGTTGGATGAAAACTTCAGTGTCTTTTGAATTTATTTTAAGACTATTCATTTTTTAAATTATCCCACTTGAAAATAGTTTTTATTTAAAGTTTCATCTTTTAGAAATTGTATCAAGCATTTCAGGTTTTGAAAACATGCATGCATTTCATCTTTAAATTATTTTCGAATGGAATCTCTTAGTGGTGGTATCCTATTAGGGTTTTATCACACCATACTTACATCATTGTTCGTAAGTAGACATGGTTGTTTTTGTCATATATTTGGGTACAGTTTGTAGTGCCATTGGTTTGAGTTTCTAGCCGGTCCTTCATAGTGTTGTCTTGTGGAGATGGCTTGAGGGTGGTGCCTCTTTCCATGAGGATAGTCCTTGGTAGTCATTATTTGTTTTACTCATTTCTTATAGTCTTTGATGGTTTTTTTAAACCATGTAATTTATTTCTGAAATTTTTTAATGGATGGTTTTTTTTTTGAAAAATCCAAATTTGATTTATTGGGATTGTTTGTTGTTTTATGTTTATAAAGTCGGGTAAATCATTCCCAATTTTCAGTTTATGATACCCAGGAACTTGATCTAGCCCTTGGGGATAGGTAATTCCCTTCATGCCTTGTTTCAGAACATTTCGGGTGCCAGTTTTGATGGAGACCACATATATTTCATGAGAAAATGGTATCAAAGGAGGTTTAGGTTAACTCTTTAGGTCATGTTATTTGGGGAGCAGTCGGGATAGGCTGAATTTAGGAGTTTCAAGACATGGAATTTCATTTATGGGTATTTTTCCTAACCACTGCACCTCATAATGGGATTCATGTGACCAGGGGCATTCATGACTTATCTGAGTCCTTTGGTTTTCTTGGTTTGACGATGATTAGGGGAAATGAAAAGAATGTTAGTTTAATGGTCTCAATGAGCTCGCAGGGCCTGGAAAGCCATGTGGAGTTGGGTATATTTCCCTATAAAACTCTCAATGATGGTGAAGTGATTGGAGTATTGCCTCCAACAGTATTTCCAAGTCAGCCACTGAAACTAGTTTATCTTACATTGTCGTGTGTCCATTAGTTTCGATATCATTGAACTTTGGTTTTAAAGAAAAAATGGAATGGTTTTAAGAAGTGTAGAGTTTCTGTGAAATTATTTTATAATATAGAGGGAAGGTTTTTATTTTTGAAGTGATGGAACTAGAATCATAGAATTTTTTTTGAAACGGAACATGGTGTGTTTACACCACTTTTGAAAGTAGGAACTATGTTAAAGTTGTTATTGAAAAAGTGTTTACAATAGATTTTTCTAAACTGTTGAAAGGTGCTTTAATGGGAGGACATGTTTTGAAATTGATGTGAATAACTTTAAAGTGAGTTCTAATTTTAATGGTTTTGTTCTTATTAAATTTTTTGGTAGATGTAAATTGGGATTTTGATTTTGTGGTTAGCGGTCTTGAGAAAAAAAAGGAAGTATTGGTTGACCAATTTGGTTTTGAAAAGTGGAAAGGATTTTTGTTTTATAATTTTTTATTTCCATGAGAAACCACATGAATGGGGTTATATGGGATGATGGATGGCTAATGGATTGACTGGATGAGTGTTGGGAAGGATATGAGTTGGGTGCCTAGTGGCACATAAACATGCATGTGTGAGGCCCATGGGGTACCACTGGTGGATATGATAACCATTCAACCGTTTGTTTTAAAAGTAAATTTTTTAATGAAAAACGTAATATATTGATGAATTATTTTGGGGTGGTGTTTTTTTGAAAATTTTGATTTTATGGGAAGTTTTGAGTCCAAGAATCCCTCTTGTTTGAATGGTGTTTCGGGTTTGTGTTTGGTCTGTAAGCTGGATTGAAGTGTTGGTTAGTGGTATCTTTTGAGAAATGTTTTGGGATACCTTTATGGTTGTTCCCTTAATGTGTTTTGATCTGGTTCATGGAACATCTTTAACAGTGGACAAGCTTGGTTGGGTCCTTAGGTTCTCTCTTTGGATAAGGTACACCCCCATTAAGGGTTAGTGCATGACTGAAATGAAACCCAGATTGTTCCATCATTAGAATATCCTCTGATTGATCAATATAAGGAATATTTTTCTCAATATTTGGAGATTTATTTTTCACCATTTCCATTATTTGATTTGTGGATACTCTTATAGCGGGAGAGTTCTTGTGGAAGGTTAAAATAATCCTTAGTATCTTAAGTTACCTGATTCATCAAAGGTGGAAGTGGTCTGGGGTTGTTAGTTTCAATTAATGTCTTGATGGTGTAAAAGTGGGCCTTTGGGTCCTTCATAGTCTCTTCGAAGTAGGATTTCACATTAATCCACCAGTTTGGTAAATCTACTCATGAGAGGATATTATTGACTCTATTTTGGAATTGTGTGTTGTTTAGGGCCTTGGTATAAGGTTTCTTTCCATGTATTGTTTCTATCAGTCACAATGGTCATGTTCGGTGATGCCTCAGAATGTCATGTGATCATTTTACTATAAAGGTGGAAGTCATGAAATCCTTCTAGAGTATCTACTATATTGGGAGTACATCTCCCTTGAAAAAACATCCAAATCCTCTATTTTAGAGGAAGGTGATTATATGTGTTTTTTTACTTCTATTTTTCCTCACCCAAAGAAACAAGCTTTGATGTGTCTGCATTTTCTAAGCCCTTGTTTTAATGAGATTTTAGGTTAGGTTAAGGTGAGTTAGGAATGTGTTGTCTTGCAAAATCTGTCAGGGATTGTGGTTTAGTATTTAGTATCACCAAAAGAAGAAGTTTTGTTCATGTGGTTTCCAAATCCTAACTACGAGGATGAAGATACTTCAATCCTTTGACCTCTAGACATAGGACCCAAAGAGAATCTTGCACGTAGTTAGGGGAAATCAGAGGGTCGTTAAAACCCTTGTACACAGTCATATCCTCAGAATAAAAGGTAAGAAGAATTTAAAACTCTAGTGTCATCATCTTGTTCCAGTTTTTTCTGTCTGGTGGTTGAGGTAGGAGGACCTCATTTCCATGTTCTATCCTAAGTTCATACTTTCCTCTTATGGTTTCCTTCAATTTTTTGTAGAAAAGTTTGAAATTTGGGAAAGTCATATTAATGTGCACTATTTGAGCACAATTAGTAGTAACTATGTGCCAACCTAGGTAATCGTGTGATAAGAGACCGTAGTTATCGCACGGTCTCCACACGTTCGTGCAGCTTCGCCTATGTCATCGTGAAAAGTTCCCCCTTTGGATATAATTCTCGACACGGTTAGTATATGGTTTCCCAAACCGTGAAGACAAACCATGTGCCCATGAAAACTCTTTAAATTTTGGTTTATTTTCATGTTGAGTCATGCGATTAGGTTTAGATGGTCGGTTCTTATGTTGGGGAGACCCACTATAGGCATCAAGAAAGTTTTTTTTTTGGAAAAATATAATGATATTCTACCATTTATGTAAGGGAGTCCATTCGGTATTCCCTCTGTTAGTGTCTTGATTCCGTCTTGGGAAAAGTTACGTTGTCTCTTATGGTGGGGAGCCCATTTGTGTCTCCCCGTATCAGTAACTTGGTTTTGTCCGCGGTTTTTTCTTGGAGATAATTAGTATCATTTTGAGAAATCTAACTACTAACAACTTCCTTGGGTAAACATTGGGATAGGATGGCGCCCAAAGGTTTAGTTAAAGTAAGGTTAATGTAACCTTGTTATATGTTGTTGTTTGTTTGGGTAAACTGCTTGAGTCTTGTTCTTATGGTGTTTGAGGTGTTTAGTTTGGGATGAATTAAGAATGAGCTTGATTTTTATAGGAAATTGTAGTATGTTTTTTATTTTGAGAGTATTCCTTTCTTCATTGATCAATTGAAGATATCTTAGCTTTTTTCGTGGTGGCGAAACATGGTAAATGAGTCCTTTTTGGCCATTTAACTAGGATTGGTTGTTTCCTTTGGCTTTGTTGTGGCTTTCCAAGGGTTGAATGTTTTATGATTGGAATAATTGTTACATACATGACATATTCTTAATTTATTTTTCATTTAATTTCCATCCTTTCTTTATTATGTGGGTTTTCCATGTATTTTGGTGGAAATGGTGAGTTTTCAAAAATTAGGCCAAACTGTGAGCTCATTTCAAGATTTAAAAATAAATTTTGTTTCTTTTATAACTCCTTAATTTTTAAAAATTTTACACCCATTTCACTTCCAAATTGTAATCCCTTATATATTAAAACCACCATATCAATTTTTTTCTCCATAGGCATCTATAGTAATGATGGATTTGGGTTTTTTAAGGTGTTGGGCCTTCCCAGAAGCTCATTACATGCCTTAAATAATTTTTAATTATTTTATATATCATTCAATTTTTAGGTTTTTTCAGTTATTCAAAAACTCACATGATCCCACTTACCCATGGCACGCCCCCATGCCCTCATACCCTAATTTGGAGCACATATACCACACTAATATGGGAGAAACTTATCTGGATTTCCCAAATCTCCCATATTTGAAGAGGTAAATTGATTCATTCTTAACTCCTTATATTTTTACTCTATTATAACCATTAAATTTACTATATTACCACATCATCCTTATTCAAACCTCAATTTCATTTGTGGATGTTTTGAAATTCATCTACTAGTGTATTTGGGTTGTTTTATACAATATTTATTCAAGTAAGTGTTTCTCTCTTCATTTCCTTCCTTCTCCTTAGGGTTTCCTCCACCTTCCTTGAATTTATAGAGGGTCCAAAAGGTAGGGTTCATACCTAACGTTTTATTTGGGGTATTTTTGGTGAAATATTATGGTTTAGGGTTTGTTTTCACATCTTTCTGGTGTGGTGGAGGTGCGGTTGGGGTTTCACACCAAGACTCAAGGGTTTTGACTCAAAAGGTAGGAGATTCCACGTGTAACCATTTCTTGATGGGTTAGTTTGCTTGTTTTACTGATTTTTCATTTTTATCATATTTTAATGTGTGGTGATAAAACTATTTTTGATGGATTTGGTTAAGCATTTAATTCTATAGTTGCATTTTGATTTAAATTGGGTGTATTTCCATGTGAAACTCTTGTGGTTTTATTTGGGTTATTCTCTAACATATGCAAGTGGTTTAGTAAATGTTTTTTGGGATTCCAATTATGATTTTTAGGGTCTTGGTGTGCTTTTGGTTTTTATAGGGGGTTTTTAAATGGGATTGATTTCTAAAACCTTGTTATACTTCTTGAGAGTATTTTATGAAAATGTGTGTTTCATGTGTATCTTTTGTGGTTTTATTCGAGGTAATTTTATGACATTTTTAAGTGGTTTATAACATGTCTCTAAAGATTCCAATTCTATTTTGGGTAGGTATTGGTGTGATTTTGTCTTGGAAAGAGTTTTTTGAAATGGGTTTCACGAGAAAATCATAGGTATACCCTATAGAATTGTTCTATGAATGTTTTGATTGGTTTAATGATTTATGTAAGAGGTGAAACCATATTGGAAAACTATTTTGGTTTTTGTATATTTTGAAATTGGTCATTTTAAATGTGAAAGGGTTTTTTTGTGATCTGTGAAATCTTGGATATTTTTTATAATTTTTTTAAAGGATTTAATAAAGTATGAAAGAGATGTGAATGTGGTGTGGGTTGTTTTGTGAGGGTGGGATGTGAAAAATGAATTTTGATGTCAAAGGAGTTTTATGTGACATGTATGTGGGCTGTTATGTTATTTTCACTATCTTTAAAATGTTTTATAATTTTTTTTAAAGGATTTGAGGAAGTGTTAGAGAAATGTGAAAAGTGTTTTCATCCATTTTGGCATGATTTTTATTTCAAAATCAATTTGAATAAAAGGGAAATGATGTGACCTGTGTGATTTAAATGTGGTCTGTTTGGTGAATTTGAAATGTGAAAGTGGTATTTGAATGTGAAAATTATATTTCTTGTATTTTTTAACTTGTTTGAGCACAAGAAGGAATCCCGAGTATCTAGGTGGGTGGACGCGTACTAGTATGCTAGTGATCTTGTGGGGTTTGGCCTCAGTTTTACATAGGAATATTGACACTTAAAACACTAACTAAACTATGATGATTATTATGGGGGACCACTAGGTTATGGGTATGCTCTCTTATAGTGGCTCATGAATGAGAAAAAATATTTATGATGGTTACTTTCACCGAGATACGAGGTACTTGGGACCCACAACAAGCTAGTGCGTAGGGGTTATTTCCCATTACTTATGCTCATTAGTTACTTTTTTCTTACAATCAGCATACGGTATGGTTGGCTGAAAAATTTAGTAGCATTGGAATTTATTTTAAAAGTGTTTATTCTTTAAATTAGCCCATTTGTAAAATATTTTTATTTAGAGTTTCATCTTTTAAAAATTATAGCTAGCATTTCATGTTTTAGAAACTTGTATGATTTTCATCTCTAAATGTTTATCACATGAAATCTCTTAGTCATGGTATACCTATAGGCTTTGTCTCACACCCTACTTACACCATTGGGGGTAAGTAGACCTGTTTGTTTTTTTTCGTAGATTTGGGTACAGTTTTTAGTGCTAGTGGTTCGGGTTTCTAGAAGGTCCTTTGTGGTGTTGTCTTGTGGAGATAGCTTGAGAGTAGTGCCACATGCCATGATGATGGTTCTTGGGATTTTATTTTTGGTTTTAATCTTTTATATGGTCTTCGATAGTTTTTTTAAACCATATAATTCTGTTTTGAAATTTTTTAAAGGGTGGTTTTATATAAAAAATTGAAATTTGTTTTATTGGGTTTGTTTCTTGTTTTATGTTTATAAACTCCAGAAAATCATTCCCAATTTTCATTTTACGATACTTAGGCACTTGTGACAGCCTGTGGGGATTGGGAGCACCCTTCGGGCCTTGTCACAGGCCGTGTAAGGTGTCGATGTTGATGTCGAACAGATCTAGTCCTGGACACATAGGGTCTCTTATTAAATAATCAATTTGATGTTTTTTTCAAATTTAACCTTACCAATCATGTCATCTTATTTTGAAAAACATTCTCTCTATTTATATAAATATAGATAGGATCCTAAAATAATGACTGGTCAAGTTTATTTTCTATTTCTTTAGAGGGGTCCTCGTATAATGGGTCTCGTATAAAATTCCTTAATAATGAGATATGGAACATTACACTTATATTAGAAAATATTTTTTAAATTTCAAAATGGTAATAAGAAAATATGATTCATTCCTGAATTTCAAAAGTCCTAGTGTACCTAGGGCTCATTTTACCTTTGCAAACCTTATAACACCATTCTGCAAAGATATATTCAAGAAAACCTGATCTCCCACTTGAAATTCCAATTCATTCCTTTAGTTATTAGAATAAATCATTTTCTTAATTTTAGAATCTTTAATATTTGTCTGAATACTCATTACCATTATTATTATCTCCTTAACGTGCTCTAGGACTACAATCATTCATTCACAAACATCATCCAAATAATACAGTGTATAAAATTACATGTCATATAATTCTTTATATGGAACCATTTCAATTCATGAATTGATGAAATTATTGTCGGAAAAATCCATCAAGGAAAATATTAATCTCACATACCATGAAACATAAGTGAGAATCCCCTAAAAAAAATTCAAATGTTTGAATACTACTTTCAAATCATCCATAAGTTTAAGGGTGACAAGTGGATATCAAGTAAATATTAGTATATAGAGAATTATAAATAATTTTCAAAAACATTGAAGTAAATCATGGGTCATGATCAGAAACAATTGAAATAGGTGAACCATGAAGTTATAAAACATCATGAATATGGTTACTTATATGACGAGGATGTGGAAAATCATCTCTTTTGGATAGGAAATGTGTTTATTTGGTAAATTAATCAACAATAACCTATATATAATCATTAATTTGAAGAGTATTTGGTATTATAATGATAATGTCCATAATAATGTCATCCCATTTACATAGAGAAGATGGTAAAGGTTTCATAACTCATATGGAATGATCTCTCTCAACATTCACCTGTTGAAAAATAAAGAACTTGATACTTAATAAAAACACTCCCGATAAATATTTTCCCAAAAAACTTGTTCCATGAAATTCCAATACATTAGGCTTTGACTGGGGAGTATATAGAAATTTTATCTATGAGAATCATATAATACGTCACATTTTTGATCATGTATCAATTTAACACACAACCTCATTCAAAATTTCAAAAAAACATCTTCATAAATAAAATCTATCAATTTACCAACATTAATAGGTTTAATTTTCTTTTGAATATTATCTCCATCAGTATTTTATATTTTAATATTTTATAATAATAATAGTTTTAAAACCTATTGAAAAAGGGTTAATGTTTCCCCCTACTTAATAATTCCCATTTCCATCATCACTAAATCCATGAACATAGGATACTTATCAAGAATAATTTTGTTCTGGACTCATTGATCATTACTACTAATTTAATATTCTACCTTGTTTTCATTACTTATATAGCAGTGACTTGATTAAACATAATAATTGATAATATTTATAAATCACATTTTCCTCATGATGAGATCTTTTAATCAAAATATGTATTTTAGACTCCTATAATATGTGTATATCTTAAATTTATTCCAAACTGATATTATCTACATATCTTCAAAGAAATATTATCACTAACAAATCAATATCATTAATTGGATTATTTTATTCTAGAGTCTTTTACTACCATGATGCATTGTATATAATATTATCATTTAGTATAAGGACACACAAATGTCCCTTCTTTGATATTTCACTATATAATAGAAATAAATCTTTTCTTGATTGTAGATTCATTATCAAATCATTTATCAATCAAATTTTAATTGTTGAAAAACATTCTAAAAATTTTATTTTCCATAAAAAATTAACCCATATGCTCGTAATAATTGTTAATGGGATATCCAATCATGATTTTTTTTGAAAAATAACTAAAATTAATCATCCAAAATATAGAAACTATATACCTTAGTTATGTTTTATAGTTTCATTCTCTTACAACCTTTTTAACTATAGGATTAACATGGATTCAATTCTAATAGATAATATGTTCAGGAATAAAATATTTCAAAATCTATAATTCAAATTTATATAATTCCCTATATAGCTATATTTTACTCTATAATTCTAAAAAATGAATCAAAAGTGGTTATTATAGTTTTAATATAATTTAATGATCACAAATATATCATTAATAAATACAGAAAAAACTTATCATTATATTCATTAAATTTTCTAATCCTAATATCAATTAAAATATAAGGATAATTGTTCAATAGAAATGGAATTAATTTAAACCTTTAATTTTTATAGCTCATTTAAAATTCTATATATAGATTATCATAATTCATCGCTAACAGTTAATGATACCAATAATGAAAGTCAAGCATTGAAATATATTGACATACCTAAATTTGATCAAAAAAACTTAAATGTGTTGTGCTACATACATATTATATATATTAATTTCATTTATTTCACTATAATTCACATATTACCTCAAAGATATAGCTTCTATTTTAATGAGTAAAATAGGGGACCATAATGTGAAACAATAGAGAATAAAAATCCCTTATAAAAAACTCATGTAGTTGGTTCATTACATGTACTAATTTCATTGTTTTCATTTAATAGATATTCTTTGATATATATCTTCCCTTGGGAATTAATTGAATTGAAATTTCAACTTCATTCTCTTGTATATGTCCAAATAATTCCCCAGGAAACACACCAAATGAATTATTATATAATAGGTAAATCATCCATTTGAATATTACATTTCCCATTAGTAGATCATGTAAACACTTTCCCCTGATATTCTCATTAATAAGAGATACTAGAGTTTTATCTAAACATGACCTATATGATAAAGATTCCCATATAAAGACATAAAAATCAACATCTTCTTCATGAATCATAATTTTTTCTCACATAAATAAAGTTATCATTATATTTTTAATGTTGGTTAATATGAAGTATTATATAAAAGCTATACATATGTATAATAATAAATTCTTAAAATATGGTATGATTATGTGTCATAACAGAAACTGATTTAATCTTATTTTTTATGGTTATATTTTTACTATAAAACATGTTTGATAACTCCCTTCCCAAGATGATAGTGAAATATTAAATTTTCTTGAAAAATATGGAATATATATAATAGAGAGGAGATCTAGAAATAAATAAAACTTTTTATAAATTTTATATTATTATTAATATACCATCCCCTACATTATTAGGAACATAAATATTAGCTATAGTGATCACATAATATTTCTCATCTCCCCTGGGAATATTTTATGGTATTTTTCCTTGATGCGAAAAATATTGATTTAAAAAATTCCCCATTTCCCAATAGTTTTATAATTAGATAATAGTGGTTTCATTCCTTCCCTTTAATTAAATAACTACATGTCCCTTATCTACACACTTTTATAAAACTACCATTCCCTTGTTGTATTTTATATGATGTATCTATCCATTATTTTTATATAACAGATGTTATGCTTTTTCATTCTTGTTTATTGACCCATTACCTTATTCATGGATCTCGGTCAGACTCTTCATCCATTAATTTTTATTAATTATATAATATATAAAAAATTCTCCATTTTTATGGAACATAATATAATTTTATTATTTGATGAATATGTGTGAGAAGACATTCCCCTTAAATAGATTTTTCTAATCCCTTTATTAAAGTGTATAATCAGATTTTTGGAATTATTTATATAATGAACATCATACTTGGGTAGTCTTGTAATGGTATCATGATACTCCAAAACACACTATTCTTCATTTTTATTTTTCTTAGGAACTTTACCTTTATTTCAATAAATTTCTCACATGGATTTTTTTTTGGAATTACGTTACATTATGGGATATATATTCCATAGGTTCTGTTTCATTATCTTCTATAGTATTCTCAATAAAATACCACCATTTAGTGGTATTTCCTATAATAAAAATAATAGTAAGTATAAAAATTTTCATTTAATTCCATCATATGTCTAGAAATAATATTTCATGGGACATAATCAATTAATAACCTATCACTGGATTAGTAATTTCCCTAAATTATTGAGACATTTTCTAAATAAAATGATACCATATATGTGTATCATTCCATGTAACATCATTTTAATACATATGTGTAGGATTTTTGGTCAAAACCTAGGTTACATGCCCTAATATTCCCATGGCATGCTTAGCACCACCACTAAATGTATTGGACTTCTCACTAGGGAAATCACTACATTTTCCATGACATTTGAAACCATTCCATCCACCATCCACTATTTCAAAAAATTATTATATATTTTATTACACAATAAAATTTTTAATTTTATATCATAGTATGTTATTTTAAATCTATTGTAAGATGTAATATAAAATGGAAATTTATGCATTGCTAATACAAAATCATTAAATTGGTTTATTTGGGAATATCCTCAAATAAAAAAAATAGGTCTTTCAAAATTATTCATAAAGATATAGAAAATAAAAAATTAAAATCTCTAGGAGAGTCTGTATTGTTTTTTAGTATTTGACCCACTAATTGTGCACTAATTATGATCGAGTTAATACACAATTCACCTCATTAAATGTTGTTACCCATATGTGAATATCTTCTATAGACACATCCATGAACTAAAATATAAATATGGTTTTATTTTATAATAAAAAACATAACATATACTATACCAAAACATGTGATATTATCCATAACATATACTTGTCATTAAATACTACAACATGGTTATATGCTCTTTCATTTTTTTACTAAATCTAGTTCTAATATTTTTACTAAACTTATTCAGATACCAATTTTTAAAACACAAAATCCAGTAACCCAAAGAAGGTGTGTATTTTATGACATTGTTATAGGGTATAGAGGATAAAATCACTAATTAACAACTATATTATTATTTATAATGAACCAAGTATATATATGATTCTCATTTTACAATTTAAATAAAATATAATACACAAAAAAAATAAGTTTCATCATTTAAACTCATTCAATGCTTCATTCTTCACATCATAGAGAAAGGTAAAAAATGGTGAGATCAAAGTATTATTATGTTTTTCTTAATGTGGAATATAATATGAGTGAATATCGAATAATTATTGTGTAAAATTAAATAACTAAAATAAATTCTATTTAATCACTAACATGGTCACAAAATTCAACCAAGTATAATATCATTATATCAATATCATGGATAATAATTAATGGATTCTTAATAAAGGAAATAAATAATGTGACACCTCTTAATCAAGGTATTATGAAATGAAATTTTAGAATATTTTCAGTCATATACAAAACCCCCCATTTAATAAGGTTGTCCTATAACATCCTATTACATTATTTTATGTGTTTTTAACCAATTATTTGAGCATCCTTTTTTTATCTCTTCACACATTGTTTTAAATTTTTTTAGTTTTTTAAAGGTTTTTTGGCCTATTAATGGTTAGTGAATGGTTTTAAATACTATGAAATCAAATCAAAAATAATTTCCAATATCTCATGTAGGGGTTCCCAATTGGTACATGGTAAAAAAATCCATGCATACAAACCATGAAACCTACCAAAAAATGGTTTCATAGCTTTCACACCATTAAAAAAACCATACGGACCAAACATGCATCTCTTCTAGTGGCTCTCCTTATGGTTCATATGTAGGAATCCTACTTTTACTAAATAAGGGAAATAACCTAGGAAATCATGTGAATGGGATTTTGATATCGCAAAAATCTTAATTAAACTCAAAAAACATCCCTAATTACAATTTATATCCTCCCACTCAAACCTAATTATATTCATTGTATTTTGGGATCCCTCTAGACGAATTTTAGACATCATAACCACATATATTGGTGAATCAAAGTGCATATTGATGTAGTGATCATACTTTGATAGGTTATTAACCTCTAGGGATTTAATCACTTTTCTTATTTTGATTCATTATTACTATAGTATATGATGATATTATTTTTTATTTGTCATTTGTGTCACATTAAAAGGTCATTTTTTAGGAAATAGAAAAGGGATATTTTGGTTGGGGGTCATCAGCTCCTGACTATGGGTAAGAAGATGCTCCAGGTTAATTAGGCTCCATCTGTAGGTCTTAAGTGAATCTTTCATCATTGAAAAAGATTTTCATGATGTTGATGTGGGTTGTTTTTTCCCAACATAACATTTTTGATGACATTGTGGAACCTGCTTGAGTTTTTCCATATTATGGCTTATTGTTTTTTGAAAATCCTTTGTGTAAGAAGATCATTGTGACTTGTTTATGGATATTTGTGGATAATATATTTTGACCTATGTGGTGATGAGATAATGGTTTACTTTTTCATGATATCTCTAGGGTTTTTCTTTATGGATGTTCACTATTGAGATCCTAGACTTATTTTCAAATGACTTTAGTTCCCTAATATTTATTATGCTTGTGGTATTGAAGTGTAATCTTATACTTAGATACCATTAAATGTTTGGGTGTTTTTGTGTATAAAAATACCTTATTTTTTATTTCATGGGGGTCTTCTAATGGTCAATGTGGGATTATATTTTCTCAATTATTATTCCTTTTTAGTTTTTTGTTTTTTCATCAAGGATAGGGCACAATTTTGATATATTGGATGATCTACCTTGGGATAGTGTAGTGTTCTGTTGTGCACTAACATGGATGTTTTAAGATATTTTATATGGACATGGATAGAACTTTTTAATGTGGTTGAGCAACTTGGAAGATGTGATTTTATGATGGACCATGAACCTAGAGGTTTTATAATATGATCTGATTATCTCATCAAGGGGTGAATCTCGGTGTTGAAAATCCTAGGTTACCATTGTGTGATTACCTAAGCTAGAAAACATTGTCAGTTATTTTCCATTATTTTGGACATTTAGTCATATATAGATATTGATAAAATTGTTTCTTATAAAATTATGAGTTGTTTAGGTGTTCCATTTTGTTATGGTTTTTGGTGTTTATCTATATATGTTTACTTTAGAGATAGGTTTAAGTCACTTGTTTGGAAGAAAGGACATTATTTTCTAATGTTACACCCACTTTTTAAGCATTTAAATTTTGGTTGGACCTATCAAAAGTCACATTCTTTCTTCTATATAAAGGATTGTGTTGATCTTGGTGTCTTAATAATGGAGTTTTGTGTGATAAAAACATTTAGGTGAGTCTCCTTTCTTGACTACGAACCATCCACCTCACCAGATAAGTGAGGGAGCACTTATTTTTTGTTCATGTTATATCCTTTATGATGAAACAATTTGGGAGGTATAATGTAACACCCCAGGTAAATAAAGAATATGACACTTTCATATTTATCCATATTTGTGAATAAAGTATTAATATTACTTTAAAGGGTTTCTATGCTCGATGGCGTACCCAACACGCAACAACGAGTTTCTTGGGAATCTTACGTTGCATTCTAATAATAAAATAATATTATTTTAAATGGTAGTTAACATGTAGCCGTTGTAATGGAGGGAATGTATATAAATAACTAAAATATGATTATATATGTTTTTAAATGTTTTTACATTTATCCAATAAATGATAGAGGCTTAAAATATGGAAAGAATTCAATTTTAGGCGTATATGCCCTAGTTTTCACTAAAGGTTCACTTATCACCTTTTGATGTTGAACCATCATTAAATATAGTTTTGTTCACTCTTAAAAATTCTTTTGGACCAAATAAAACTCTTATTAAGAATCGGGACATCAAAATTAACTTTGTGTAAATTTTTGGTATCTTTCCGATAAAGTTCATTTTTTTAATAAATAGTGTAAAATGTTGTATTTTAATTCAAAACCTCTTTTTAATCTAATTTATTTATACGATTATATTATCTTTTGAATTGGTTTTAAAGTGAAATTAGAATATATTTTTACCATTAAATCCAATAGTGGTCGTTGGAATTAATTTCACTTTGAAATCAGAGTTAAACCAGTGTCAATCTTTTGATACTTATTGTTTCATAAAAACACGTTATTTGCTTTGACAGCGGGAATTAATTATTAAAATAATTAATCTGACTTGTATGTTTTGAATTTTGTCAAATAGACTTCATTTTTGGATTCGGAATATCAAATATAGCTTATGGTGAATTTTTGGGATTTTTCTGAAAAACTTCAATTTTTGATGAATAGTGAAACCACTAAGTGGTACTTATAAAAACTAATTTTTCCGTTTAAATGAAATTTTTCCATCTTTGTGTTTTGAATTTCAAAAATCCGACATACATGGTTGTCATTAAGAAGTAAAATGTGGTTCAATGGGATACAAATAATTTTTTGGTGAATAGTAACTTATTAAGTTTTTAATCGCGATTAGTGGTAATTAGTGTAGTTTAAGGTAAAAATAATGCTTTAATAAAATGAGATGAGCTTGACACATGTCCTACCCTTATTGGTTGTGTCATGGCCGACCAAGACAAGCCATGGGTAAACTTGGGGACCCCATGGAGCCACTTTGGTTGGAAAATGACATAAATACCTTTTATTTAATGTTAATGTAAAAAAATGGCACAAACATGATATGTTTTACTAAAACAATTTTTAAATGGGGTTATACAAGTCAGATTTTTGATTATAAATAGTCATTGGAAAGATAAAAAGATTTTCTACATCATGGTATTTGTTTTATAATTTTTAGACATTAAATAAATAAAATTATGTATGACATAATAATGATGCAGCGATGACATAATTATTTGACGATTTAAATAAAATGGAAAGATAATGTAAAATCTATGAACTACACATGTCCAAAACTTATTGGATGGGTGGATTTCGAACCCTTATCACCTTATCCACGAATTATATCAATGTGGGACCTTTTAAAACCGAAACACATTTTCAAATAAAGTAATATTTCTTTACTTTCCAAAAGTGCCCCTCATCTCCTCTTATAAAAGGCCCCCACCTCTACCACCTTATACACACTCCTCAAGCCTTTGGCTCGGCCAACCCCTGCCCATTTACTCTCTCCACATCCCTCTACTCATACTAGAGTATTACTTTTGGGCAGAATCCTTTCAAAGGAAGCCTTTAGGCTCAAATCAAAAGGAGTTACACTTTTAAAGGACGTTAAAGAACGATCGAGTCAAGTCGGACCCGAGGTAAGGGATCCTACTCCTCTCTTTCTTTTTAAGTACACTCTTTTATGTCATTCCTTCTAAGATCATGTTTCTTGTTATTGGGATGTTCTTTTATGTTACTCTTACTGTAATTTTTATGTTCATGTGATAAGAGACCCTATTCTCTCTCATCAATCCATTTTGGAAGTTTTGAGTGGCGTCGTTAGGCTGCCGAACTTTCGTAAGAGATCTAACCTCTCTCTTTCTTTTTAAGTACTCTCCTTTATGTCACTTATTTTAAGATCCTCTTTGTAATTTTGGGGGATGTTCTTTTATATTCCTCTTTCTGTACATTTTATTGTAATGTGATGAGATACCCTATTTGATCTCATCAATCCATGTTCAGATGTTTTATGTGGCGTCGTTAGGCTGCCGAGTTTTCGTAAGGGATTTTTCATCTCACTTTTATTCCCATGAGATTTATGCTACATTTTCCACAAATTCCATTGAGTGATGTATGTACTACCCATTATTCTACTCTTTGTGTAATATACTTTCGTTTTTGAGTATTTACATCAATGATCTATTGTCCTTCTTTCATGGGGTGTATGTTTTGAAAGATACCCAAGTCGGTAAGGGAACCTTTCACCCTCCTCTTTTTTAAAAGACTTCTTTTGTTGGGTCTTTTAATTTACATATTGTTATGTTGGGATATGTTCTCATATATCCTTATTGATGTAAATTTTATGTCCAAGTGATGAGATACAATTTTTATCTCTCATCAACTCATTTTGATGTGATGCAGTTAGGCTGTCAAGGGAACTTTTAAACCCAATTTCGATTTCTTTGGGTTCAATATGTAGTCATTGAATATGTCATCCATTGAATATGTGTGAATGACCTTTTTATTGTTTTACACTTAATATCCACTTATATTGGGTGTATTTATATTTGTCACACATATTTTTGAGATTGATTTGTCCTTAATTTAAGGATACCTTCTTTATAAGGGATTTCATCACATTTGACATTTCTATTGAGGGTTAATTGTTGTTATGCACCAATTCACTCTTATATGGTGTATATACTGTCCTTTGGAGTATTATATCATGAATCCATTTATTCTCATGATATTATAAAGTTCTGACTAAATGTTATTCCTCAATTATTGTATTCAAGTGTCTCTAATTTTGGTAAAACCCCTTTAACCAAAATATCATTTTAAATGTTTTAATTATTTGTTCTTATTAATATCCATGTTTTCAAATTGGTTTTAAGGATTTATTTATATGGATATTAATGGTTTAAAATTTTAAGCTTCAAGGTGGTATGGGACACTTTGATTCAAAAATCTCTTTATTAAATGTTTTAAATGGTTTTGGAAATGGTTTCTTTTTGAATGGATTCATTATATCAATATACTAAAATGTTATATTGTGATTGAAATGTGGAAATTCTATGTTTCCTTTTTTCATGTTTTATGTGATACATTTATGTTATGGTTCTTGGGCATTGTTATGAAAACGTGTGGTTCCGTGATAAACTAAGGGCGGGTGAGCCCGATATAGCTCTCCAATGCATTGGGTAGCACGAAGGAGTGAAACATTAAGGTTTCTCCGAAGAGATTTAGGGAATATACTGTGATGGGTATTCCAAACCTAACCAAGAGGGTTACTCCCTACGTAAGAATGTTATGAATGCCTCAAGTTAACTTTATGTCTTATGATTTCTTTGATTTATTCATGGTTTGAGGAGGTATGTTAAAGTGCCTATGTTTTATGGGTAAAGTATGATTTCATTCTTATGTATATATGAACTCATGTTTCCTTTCCATATTTTTATAACCCTTACTGAGCTTTTATGCTCATCCCAGGTTTTTGAAATGTTTTTCACAGGTCAAGGGAAAGGTACATGATGTGATGATAGTGTCAAGGATGTGTCAAGAAAGAATCCGTGTTTTATTTTAAATATGTTTCTGTTGATGGGAAGAATGAATACTGTCTTTTATGCAACCACTTTGTTTAAATGTGGAATGTAATGCAAGTTTCATGATCTAATTCTCTAAAACTCTAAACCTGAAAGTATCCTCAATGTGTAATCTTGTAATAACTCAAGATTAAGTATGGTTTAAGGCTGGGGCCTTATAGTTGGTATCAAAGGTCGGTTTATACAACTTTAGGTATTAGGAGTTTTTGTGAGGCACATGATTAGTCCCTATAACTATTATTTCAGTTAAATCCTTGTTTTAAAACATTTTTTTCATGTCAAGAAAAGTCGGTTACGAATGGAAGGAGGAGGATCTCAAACGACATTCCTATCTCTTCCTGATGACATGCTTGCAATAATTATTGAAAAGTCATCTTCGGATGATTGTGAAACTTTTTCTAGCATACAACTCACTTGAAAGCATTTGATTGAGATATCAAACACCTCCGCTATACCTCGTTATCATCGTGGATCATGGGTTGTTTTTAGAAAAATACTATTTTTACAATATTCTCATTTTTCAAGAGAGGTAAATATTATCAAGGTATTTTCAAATACTTTACCTTATCACAAGAATTTGAAGCATATTATGATTTTAAAAATGGTGCTGAGGAAGGAGACCCTTGCGCAACCTATTTATATTTGCTTTTAAAATATAGTCTCACATCACATACTTATGGTATTTTAAAAGGACCAATGATAGAAATTTTCAACTCAATTTCGGTCCAACTATTTTTTAGAAATCATGATTTATTAGATGTTTTGGAATTATATGTCATACATGATTATTTTCCAAAACTATTTTTCTGTGAACACCCATATGACCCATGTTGCACGAGGTGTATTTGGATGGAGGAAGCAAATGATTTTGAAGGATCTCTAAATCATTGTTGTAATGCATGGGACTTCTACCTACGTGAGAAAGATGATGATGAAACCGAGTGGACGCCATGATCAAGGTATGATGTTATTCATTTTGGGAATTCGTTTATTTTATCTTATGGTGGTGAAATAAGATATCAAGAATTAAGGTGTTGAGATCATAATGAATTTGGATGAAAATTAAAGGTATAAGGAAGCTATTGAGGTTAAAACATGTTAGGGTTATTTTTGGAGTTTTATAAAAAGGACAACATGCAGACCGTGTGACAACCTGTCGCGTCGGACAAAGCTGCGGGAATCGAACCCACAACCAAAGTGCGACTGGTATTTATCGCCTACCACTGGACTATGTAAAGTCCCTAGTTAGTTTGAATGATTATTTTTAGTTATATGATTTTATGAATTAAGAGTAAGTTGATTTTGGGTTATTTATGAAAATTATTAACCTATCATGGAGGATATGTGATTAGGTTAATTACTTTTCAATACGAGACTTTAGGAGCAACTAATGTTGTTTGGAGATAAATGTTAAAATTTAACTTGGAAGACTATGTGACTAAATCCGTCAAATATTTGGGATTCAATCTTAGATTGGTTTACTTTGAAGAATTTTATGGACAAATTGTTTATCTAATGGTCCTCGTTGAACTTTGGGTTTTGTTGGGCAAATTTTGGAGGTTAAGAATAGATTTTCTTTTTATAAAGGGTTATCCTTTTCTGGATTATCTGACCTTGTACTAACCTTTTTGGTTTTGGTTTTGGTTTTGATTAAAGCCTAAAGACATGGGATTCATATAGTTATCTTTTGTGGATTAGTTGATTCTCTAGAAGTTGATTATAGTACTCTTAATGCGAACAAGTCTCCCTAAATACTCGTCTTTTGGAAAAAAATATGATTTTGATTAAGGAATCTAGTAAAAGTTGAAAGTCAACATGATAAGTGATTATGTTTCCTTATGAATAAATTCCTCAATAAAAATTAACTTAAAACAAAAAATTTTTCTATTAACTTTTCCTACTGGGGAATCGAATACCGTTTAACCCATCACAAGTTTGTGATTTTCTCATTGTTAACTTTCTCCAAGACATGTTTACTATCACTCTCCCTCAAGAACATGACCCTTTGATTTTTCTTCCATGTCCATATTTTTCTACATGGAATCCTAGTATGGGTTAACTTGGGTGACCTCTGTACTTATCTTCCTTTATTTTAAAGTGACTGTTTTACCGACTCTTGTTCCGATGTGGGACGTTCAAGGATGTTTCCAAGCTCAATTTTAAAAATTGCGAGGACGCAATTCCCAAAAGGGGGGAAGGATGTAACACCCCAGGTAAATAAAGAATATGACATTTTCATATTTATCCATATTTTTGAATAATAAAGTATTAATATTACTTTAAAGGGTTTCTATGCTCGATGGCGTACCCAACACGCAACAACGAGTTTCTTGGGAATCTTACGTTGCACTCTAATAATAAAATAATATTATTTTAAATGGTAGTTAACATGTAGCTGTTGTAATGGTGGTAATGGATAGAAATAACTAAAATATGATTATATATGTTTTTAAATGTTTTTACATTTATCCAATAAATTATAGAGGCTTAAAATACGGAAATAATTCAATTTTAGGCGTATATGCCCTAGTTTTCACTAAAGGTTCACTTATCACCTTTTGATATTGAACCATCATTAAATATAGTTTTGTTCAATCTTAAACATTCTTTTGGACCAAATAAAACTCTTATTAATAATCGAGACATCAAAATTTACTTTGTGTAAATTTTTGGTATCTTTCCGATAAAGTTCATTTTTTAATGAATAGTGTAAACTGATGTATTTTAATTCAAAACCTATTTTTAATCTAATTTATTTATATGATTAGATTATCTTTTTAATTGGTTTTAAAGTGAAATTATAATATATTTTTACCATTAAATCCAAGAGTGGTCGTTGGAATTAATTTTACTTTGAAATCAGAGTTAAACCAGTGTCAATCTTTTGATACTTATTGTTTCATAAAAACACGCTATTTGCTTTGACAGCGGGAATTAATTATTAAAATAATTAATCTGACTTTTATGTTTTGAATTTTTTTAAATAGACTTCATTTTTGGATTCTGAATATCAAATATAGCTTATGGTGAATTTTTGGGATTTTTCTGAAAAACTTCAATTTTTGATGAATAGTGAAACAACTAAGTGGTACTTATAAAAACTGATTTTTCCGTTTAAATGAAAATTTTCCATCTTTGTGTTTTGAATTTCAAAAATCCGACATATATGGTTGTCATTAAGAAGTAAAATGTGGTTCAATGGGATAAAAATAAATTTTTGGTGAATAGTAACTTATTAAGTTTTTAATCGCGATTAGTGGTAATTAGTGTAGTTTAAGGTAAAAATAATGCTTTAATAAAATGAGATGAGCTTGACACATGTCCTAACCTCATTGGTTGTGTCATGGCCGACCAAGACAAGTCATGGGTCAACTTGGGGACCCCATGGAGCCACTTTGGTTGGAAAATGACATAAATACCTTTTATTTAATGTTAATGTAAAAAAATGGCACAAACATGATATGTTTTACTAAAACAATTTTTAAATGGGGTTATACAAGTCAGATTTTTTATTATAAATAGTCATTGGAAATCCAAAAAGATTTCCTACATCATAGTATTTTTTTTATAATTTTTATACATTAAATAAATAAAAGTATTTATTACATAATAATGATGCAGTGATGACATCATTATTTGACGATTTAAATAAAATGGAAATATAATGTAAAATCTATGAACTAAACATGTCCAAAACTTATTGTATGGGTGGATTTCTAACCCTTATCACCTTATACAATAATTATATCAATGTGGGCCCTTTTAAAACCGAAACACATTTTCAAATAATGTAATATTTCTTTACTTTCCAAAAGTGCCCCTCATCTCCTCTTATAAAAGGCCCCCACCTCTACCACCTTACACACACTCCTCAAGCCTTTGTCTCGGCCAACCCCTGCCCATTTAATCTCTCCACATCCCTCTCCTCATCCTAGAGAATTACCTTTGGGCATAATCCTTTCAAAGGAAGCCTTTAGGCTCAAATCAAAAGGAGTTACACTTTTAAAGGACGTTAAAGAACGATCGAGTCAAGTTGGACACGAGGTAAGGGATCCTACTCCTCTCTTTCTTTTTAAGTACACTCTTTTATGTCATTCCTTCTAAGCTCATGTTTCTTGTTATTGGGATGTTCTTTTATGTTACTCTTACTGTAATTTTTATGTTCATGTGATAAGAGACCCTATTCTCTCTCATTAATCCATTTTGGATGTTTTGAGTGGCGCCGTTAGGCTGCCGAACTTTCGTAAGAGATCTAACCTCTCTCTTTCTTTTTAAGTACTCTCCTTTATGTCACTTATTTTAAGCTCCTCTTTGTAATTTTGGGGGATGTTCTTTTATATTCCTCTTTCTGTACATTTTATTGTAATATGATGATATACCCTATTTGATCTCATCAATCCATATTCGGAAGTTTTATGTGGCGTCGTTAGGCTGCCGAGTTTTCGTAAGGGTTTTTCATCTCACTTTTATTCCCGTGAGATTTATGCTACATTTTCCACAAATTCCATTTAGTGGTGTATGTACTGCCCATTATTCTACTCTTTGTGTAATATACTTTCATTTATGAGTATTTTCATCAATGATCTATTGTCCTTCATTCATGGGGTGTATGTTTTGAAAGATACCCAAGTCGGTAAGGGAACCTTTCACCCTCCTCTTTTTTAAAAGACTTATTTTGTTGGGTCTTTTAATTTACATATTGTTATGTTGGGATATGTTCTCATAAATCCTTATTGATGTAAATTTTATGTCCAAGTGATGAGATACACTTTTTATCTCTCATCAACTTATGTGATACCGTTAGGCTGTCAAGGGAACTTTTAAACCCAATTTCGATTTCTTTGGGTTCAACATGTAGTCATTGAATATGTCATCCATTGAATATGTGTGAAAGACCTTTTATTGTTTTACACTTAATATCCACTTATATTTGGTGTATTTATATTTGTCACACATATTTTTGAGATTGATTTGTCGTTAATTTAAGGATACCTTCTTTATAAGGGATTTCATCACATTTGACATTTCTATTGAGGGTTCATTGTTGTTATGCACCAATTCACTCTTATATGGTGTATATACTGTCCTTTGGAGTATTATATCATGAATCCATTTATTCTCATGATATTACAAAGTTCTGACTAAATGTTATTCCTCAATTATTGTATTCAAGTGTCTCCAATTTTGGTAAAACCCCTTTAACCAAAATATCGTTTTAAATGTTTTAATTATTTGTTCTTATTAATATCCATGTTTTCAAATTGGTTTTAAGGATTTTTTTTATATGGATATTAATGGTTTAAAATTTTAAGATTCAAGGTTGTATGGGACACTTTGATTCAAAAATCTCTTTATTAAATGTTTTAAATGGTTTTGGAAATGGGTTCTTTTTGAATGGATTCATTATTTCAATATACTAAAATGTTATATTGTGATTGAAATGTGGAAATGCTATGTTCCCTTTATGCATGTTTTATGTGATACATTTATGTTATGGTTCTCGGGCATTGTTATGAAAACGGGTGGTTCTGTGATAAACTATGGGCGGGTGAGCCCGATATAGCTCTCCAATGCATTGGGCAACGCGAAGGAGTGAAACGTTAAGGTTTCTCCGAAGAGATTTAGGGAATATACTGTGATGGGTATTCCAAACGTAACCAAGAGGGTTACTCCCTACGTAAGAATGTTATGAATGCCTCAACTTACCTTTATGTCTTATGATTTATTTGATTTATTCATGGTTTGAGGAGGTATGTTAAAGTGCCTATGTTTTATGGGTAAAGTATGATTTCATTCTTATGTATATATGAACTCATGTTTCCTTTCCATATTTTTATAACCCTTACTGAGCTTTTATTCTCATCCCAAGTTTTTGAAATGTTTTTCACAGGTCAAGGGAAAGGTACATGATGTGATGATAGTGTCAAGGATGTGTCAAGAAAGAATCCGTGTTTTATTTTAAATATTTTTCCGTTGATGGGAAGAATGAATACTGTCTTTTATGTAACCACTTTGTTTAAATGTGAAATGTAATGCAAGTTTCATGATCTAATTCTCTAAAACTCTAAACCTACGAAGATCCTCAATGTGTAATCTTGTAATAACTCAAGATTAAGTAAGGTTTAATGCTGGGGCCTTATATATAAATCCTTATGGTGGTGAGTTTTTATCATCTAGTTAATGTGTTTTAGGTGTTTTGGCCCACTGAATTAAGAATCATTTCATTAGATCTCTTCACATGTTGTTTTCAGATTTTTTTTTCGGAGTTTTTTAGGTTTTTGGGATTATTTTTAGTTAGTGCATTGTTTTAAATACCCTATCACCATACCATGAATCATTTTCAGTATCCTGGGTAGGAGAAAATGGTTGGGAAATGGTGATACAATCCATATAGCCAAACCACGCAAACTTCCTAGATTGGGTTGCATGGTTTCTAGATGGTTAAAAAAACTGTGAATCCAAACCATGAATATCATTGAGTGGCTCTATTTAGGGAAAATTTTTAGGGGCATGGTTAGTACTAATCATTAAAACTAATGTAGGAAACCATGTGACTGGTTTTTTAAAGCACTGAAAATCATAAATAAAATCCTAAATCCCCAAACCCCTAATTATATCTAAACAATTACAACATCATCCAAATTCAATCCATTCACTTTCAGGATCCCTCTCAAGTCATTTTGTCCCTTAACAATCTCATCTATTGTGGGATAAAACTATCAATCAAAGTAATGATCCTATTTTGATTTTTTCCCTCCTATTTTCCTCCAATATCTCTTATTAATTTGATTTTTTATTCCTAGAGGTTATTATGACCTTATGGGTCATTATTCCATTGATAGTTGTTATGTAATTTTTGTTCAAGGATCTCTTTTAACTTTTATTGAGATCACTCTATCTAAATTTTGTGATCACTATTGGAGGTGACAAATCTCATATTTGTTACCATTGGATTTTAAATTTTCCATGGGGTGATTTTTATGATTTTTCATCATCTTGAAATTATTTGTTTCTTGATAATTCATTGATACGTGTTTCTAAATTTCCTACACATGTTATATGAATGTTTTCATTGAAATTAAAAGTGAAACATTATTTGAACCTCTTCTATTTTAATTAAACATGGAATGAATTGAACATCTATAATCTGAAACTCTCCTACCTTTTTGTTAATTTTTGAATTCCATGTTTTTTTATATATTTTAAAAGAAGTTTTGATTGGATCCTATGGTAAAATTTAGGGAATTTTCATAGTTTTTTGTTCTTAAAATGAAATTATATTATTTTAATAAAATGGGTTAAACACTTTTATATTTTATAAATAAATTCAAATTATTGAATTTTTTAATTTAACAGGAACTTATTTGAGTGATTTTTTCCCTTTATTAAAAATAGGTTCTCATGATTTATTTTAAATTATTAATTTGTTATGATGGAAAATATATTATAAAACCATGTTTTTAAATTTCTATAATTATTTTTATGTTTTGAATCTTTCTCGAATTCCTCTAGGGTTTTTTGAAACAAATTATTGCTTGAAAGGATTATTAGGAATTATAATGATGATTGTGAAAATAAGTGGTTATGTTTTCCCATTTTGAATAATTAATTAAAGAAAAGTTTTGAATTGAATTGAGGATACTTGATGACCGGGTTGGAAGTCTATGGTTATCCTCTATTGTAATAATCTCTTATTGTAATTTTGTTGATTATTATACATACAATTGGGGGGTGTTGAAAAAGGTATTATTTAATTTAAGGGATATCTTGGTTGAGAGTGATATGTGATTTGAGGTCATGTTCCCATGATTGAAATGTTGAGGGAAATATCTCATGATTGATATTGTTAAGGATCCTCGTTGTTCCTCCATAACTTGATTATATCACTCACATATTTTTACTTTTCATGAAAAAATTGGTTGATGGATGATATGACCAAGATATATTATGTTCAAGAGGTATCACACCCCTTCTCATGGATCCATAGAGAATATGAATGTTTTAGGCTATGGAAATGTTACCAGAAAATTGGGTGTCCATAGAATTGGTTTATATGATACACGTGAGACCAAATGAAAGGTTGGAGATAGATCATTATTTATTTGTATTTTCTTGACTATGGTGTACCCATTATCATATATACATTACAAAATTAATTCCATGTACTCAATACATTATAGATGATTGAATCTGTTGACACCACTTCGAACTAGATTTTACTTGCCTAATTAATCGATATTTTTTATTGATCTGAATTTATCTTAATCAATGGGTTTCATATATTTTATATAAAATGAAATTTTTTTAATATTTTTAAATGGAATGTTTTAAAATTTTGTTTTTAAGAATGATTTTAAAATGTTTAAAACTTAATTTCCAAACTAATATTTGTAATCCCTTTGTTTTATACCAATTTTTTAATTTTTTAAATTCCTTATGAATTAACTAAAATGACTCTTTGGTAGAATTATACTATGAAATATATCTCATACCCTACAAATAACATTTGGTATTAAAAACCTTTATGTTATTAGGTAATTTTCTTGTACTCCCTTCATCTTATATTGTGAATTTATTCATGGTTGGTCAAGTGTAGCGTTCTTGGGACATGGTGTGTGTTTGTAGAAAATAGGAAGATGGGTTTTTGGAAACATTATTTTATTTCATGTTTTGTATCATCTCTTTGTAACTAATTTGATTATTCCAATTTTTTTCTGATGATGTTTTTGTTGTGAGACTTGTTTATTGTTATATTTAGTGGTTCAAATTATTCCAAATGGTTATGTCATGATTCCCAAATGCATGTATTCGACCCATGGAGATTGGGAAAACTCTTGAGGTTAGTGGAAAATTGGAATGGATTCCAGTTTAAATGTTACTTTAGGATGGTTTTTCAGATATCCAATTACTTTTTCTAATAATACCTATTGATGTAATGAGAGATTATCAATAAATAGGCCCCAAAAATAGTTTCATTTCCAATGTATTATTTATATATTGAATGATAAATTTAATTCATAAACACAATGAAATATTATCATATATCTATTTTGACTAAATAATATAGAATATCAATATTTCCCCAAATATTCAAATAGTATTCATAGTAAAACATCATATACTAAAATGGTATATGATTTAGGTAATAAGAATATATATGACATAAATATTATATATATATATATATAATAATTTCATTCTCTAATAAAATTTTATGATAATAAATTGAATGTATCGTTAGAATGTTGTTGACTAAAAAAATTAAGATATGATAGATGATAATAAATTCATCAGAATAATAAATTTTATTGTTAAATCAAGGGTTTTTGAAAGTAAAATAAAATGGATTGAAAAATTTATAATAAATTTTAATTAAAAAATTATTTCTAAAACCATTAAAAACTTGTATAATAATTAAAATAACTTAATATATTTATGACAGTAGAAAAACCAGTAAATGAAATATGCATTAAAATAAAACATTCCATTAGACTTTTGTAAAGAAGGCCAAAATGACCCTTTCAAAAAAAATATAAATATTCATTTCAATTCCTATAAAAGGTCATGTATAACATAAAATATCATTTATAAATCAATTATGTAAAAAATTTACTTTTATAAAACAAAATTAAAAAAAATTGACATGGAAGAAAAATATACTCAAACAAAATGAGAAAAACAAATTAACTTTAATATCTAACATTTCATTTTTTGATCAAAGTTCAATAAAGAGGAAAATTAAAAAGAAAACTTGTAATATAATTAAATATAAATATTTTTAGATTATATAAAGATTTCATTAAGGATATATTATAATACTATTTAAATTATCATATGCACACCTAAAAAATTATATTGTAAAATAAATTCATACCTGATTTAATAAATTTCAAATAGTAAGCACCTAGAAGGGTAAAAATTGAATGAAAAAATATTTACCATTAATAAATATATATTCATGTAATATATATATATATAAGTGAAATTATATACCCATCAAAAAAGAAAATATGAACATAATATCATATATGTCTCAATGAAGTGGAAATTGAGATGAAATCTGATACATCACGCTTACAAATACTTGAATTTTCTTTACCCACATGTATAATAAATTTTGATTTACTATAATCACATTATATAATTATATTAATATCTATAATATTATATATTATCCAAATATAACATATTATCCCCATCCATTAACAATCATGCACTATTATCATCGTTTTAGGTGTTTATTGTTTAGTTTTCTCATGCCTGTTTCATGGAGGAAGATAATTTTATTATGTACTAGATATATTTTCATCATATGAAGAACGATTTTCATGTTATAAATATCATATATAATTATAAATATTCATTATATATATATTTTAAAATCATTAATAAAATTCAAATAGGAAAAATGTATTGCATCGCTTCGTGGATGTTGTAGTCCACACATAAGTGTGAGTGATGTTTTCATTTTTTAATTAGAGGAAGGGTATGAAATTAGTTGATATATTTAATTTATTGAATCATAATTATGTAATATGTATCATATATATTCATTATTTTCATCATTATGACTATCTTTGTGAGGCATTGAGGGAAAATAAATTACATCAATTCTTGAGGTGATATTCCACCATATATGTGATAGTGGTTTTGATTTCCATTTAATAGATAAAAATATGAATAAATATTAAAAAAATATACAAAAAATATAAATATATATATGATAATGGTTTTCTTATATTATTACAATTTTTACATAATTTAAGGTAATAAAATAAAAAAAATGAAAGTTATCTGTTAAGATGGTTACCTATTCCATGAAAGAGCTCCTTTAGATCTACTATTAATAACCATTTGGATGGAATTTTGTGAACACAAAATCCCAAATAAGTGCATTTGGAGTATGGATAGATATTTTATCTTGGTTTTTTGATGTTAAATTCCTTAATATGATAAAATGTTTTAGGGGAGGATGTTCACTTTTATAAGTTAGATGGGTGGAACACTTATAACATTTCAAAATTTAGAAATATTATGAAGTTATTTTCACAGGAAAATGGATCAAAAATTAATCTATTTATAAATTGATATAATATATTTCTATACTAAACTCATTATATATGATTTATTCAATTTTTTAGGTCATCATAATCATTATATTTTTATATTAACCCTCAATAAACTCATTTTAATGAAAACCATATATACCAATTTTTTCCATTTTTAATTTGAATTTAATCAAAAAATAAAAGTAAACTCATTATATATTGATTAAATTACTATTACAAATTTTCAAAACATTATATTAAACTCTTTTAAATTAGTTGTTTAGTAAAAAATGTGACAATAAACTCAGAAAAATTATTTAGATATATAATAGATACATTTCATTTAAATTATTCATTATTATAGGTTATTTTAATTAATTATAATTTAAAAACATTATGGAAATAAAAACAATTTTTTGAAAAATAAACCTTTCAACCCTATAATTATATTTTCATTATTTATATCAAATTGATAATAAAAGCATGAATATTTATATATATTATAACACATTATTATTAATAAAAGTATGATAAGTTAAATCCTACATTTTTAATTAATAATAAAAGATTATTTCAAATGGAAAATTTTAAAAATTATTTCTATTAATTTTTTTAATAAGTTAAAAATAGATACTCATACCATCAAATTAAATTTTTTCCCATGAAATATTAAAATGTGTATTTTAATAACGTTTCATGAAAAAAATGGGAACTTACAATAATTTCACACTTTAGTGTTATAGTTTGGTTCTTATACTATTTAATTTTTAATAAACACCCCTCCTTGGAAAATAACATTTTAAAACCATGTGAAAGACATTGGTTTTTTTGTTAACTAGGTTTCTAAGGACTTTTATTTTTGAAATTAATAAACAATTTATTCTCTTTTTCTTTAAATACCCATCCATTATCCCATTACTCTTCACCCCCACACCATGAAGTAGTATGGTTCTCTAGCTTTCCCTCCATAGATCCCTCCCAAAGAGTTTATATTGTTCTAATGAGGTATTAAAAAAATTAAGAATTAAAATCTAAAAGTATGGGATTCTATCACTCTTGATTTCCATGCAAGAACTTCCATTTTAATGGGCCATTTAATTATCAATTTATTTTGTTGTATTTTTATATGATGTTTAATTTATTTTCTAAATTATTAAAAATTAATTAGATATTATTTTCCTCTATTATTTATCCTAGACTTTAATATTTATGATCTCCCATTAAACAACAAAATATATTTCTTCATTTTCTATTCCATACAACTATAATATAACTACCCACACCTAATTTCATTTATTATTTTTCACCTATATGTAAAATTTATCCATTGAACTCGTATGAAACCAACATTCCTTACTCATGGAATTGAAATGATGAAATACATTATTATGTTATATGACTAGTGTGGAACCTAAAATATCAATGAATATGAATGGTGAACATAGATAGTTCTTTAATTCATTGGGTTGTATTTTCATCTTAGGTGATACAATTTATAATGCATAGGTGGTTAGCCTAATAACACTCTGTTATGATGCCTTGGTGGTTAGGGTCAACTTGTGCTTATGATTTCATATTTTAAGATGTTACTCCATTCCAATTATACTGGGGTTTTATGATTTAAATTTCTCATAACATGATTCTATTTGAGTATCTATGGTTATTTCCCTTTTATGTTATCAAGGAATTCCTCTTAGCTCACATGTATTATTTTTTATAATATAATTGTTGTATTGTTCACATAATGTGATTTATTTATCACATATTCCGTATGTATATACCCCGTTTATCTCAAGAAGTAATAAATATTAAAAGTAAAATGGGAGAACATTATGTTGTTTCAAATAATACTGTTTTATTTTACTTTATATTTATGTTCTACCCAAATAATCTCAAAAATGAACTTGGTATCATATTCTTATAAGATGGTATAATACAGATCATTATGTTAAAATTTATTAAATGAAATTTTCAAGAAATATAGGTTTTTATAGTTTCTATCATAGTAATATTTATTTTATTTTTTTGGTTTTGGAATAGAATCCCATAGTGGAATTCTTAGGGATAGGTTTAAAGAGAGGAAATATTAATAAATATTTGTTGATTGTAGACTGTTTGGTTATTAGAGCATATATATCCCTATTAGTATAATGAAATATAGATAGGACAATGTAATATATATATATATCTAGGGTTAATATACCTGAAATGGAACTTTAATTATTCACTTGACCTATACTTAGTGCACAAGAATAATTCTTATGATTTTACACTTATAAATACAATATCATGGGATTTTAATTGTTTAATATCTTGATTTTTATGAAAAACTGTAAAGGGAAAAATGTATAATTATCATGGAATTTAATTATATGAAATTTATCATGTATAATCTAGATTAAATACTTGAAATTTATATAATTGGATGAATATATCATTTATGATTTATCCATTTTATGATCAAATTTTCCCTTTTATATGGCTAATTGATAGAAAACATTTATCCAGACTTTTCATTTAATTTAGTTAATTAATGGAAATAGGAGGAATTATGTCAATAATTAATTTTATGATTTTCAGAATGAGATGACTAAACTAATTACTATTGCAGTTAAGAACATGATTGTAATGCATCGTCAATAGCCTCACTTTTTGAAAAAAAAATATGTATAGTGTGGATTTCCCACTTCCCCATACGAAATTGAATGTTTCCTTGGAGATCATTATGTGCCAATAGCCTATGTATTTTATTGGAAAATTCAATAAATTTATCATAATTTTTTTATTAAATCTATTTATAAGGTATTAGACTTCATATAATGTTATTAGAAATAAAAGTCTTAGGTTATAGTTTGTCACATTAAGGGAGAATTTGATCAATAGTGGATGTTGATAAGGACTAAAAATCCCATGGATAATGTCGAGTATTTTTATTAGGATGAATTCAAGAAAATAAATCTAAAAGTTATTTTCCTCACAAACACTATAACAAAATAGAAAGGTAATTTTGGGATAATAATAAAATTGATAATGAATCTTTTGGGGAATATGAGGAAGACATCTAAATTCATTCATGATAAGACTCCATCATTGTCATTAACACTACAATTAATGTTGAAAACATATTTAGGGGTTTAATACTAAGTCATGACAAAAAATATTGATTTCAATCATTGAAATCAATGATAAAAGATTTTGATGCACCCTGAAAGATGAAATTGATATTTGTGAATCTCAAGGGTCTCATAGGAATATAGATAAGAAGATATGGATGGATATCAATTCTATGGGATAATTGGAAAAACCCCATTGTGGTATAAAAGTCCAACTACCCAAATATCAAATCTATGTGAAGAATGATCCTATAAATTACATGATTGAGGCAATGAAATCATTCAAATTTCCAAATAATGAGAACAATGATAATTAATATTGAATAGAGTGGTAGAATTCCGCTGATTTGAAAAAAGAAAAGAAGGTTCCAAAAAATAATCTTCTATATGTATTATATTTAAATTACAAGTTACACAGATTCTATTTAGACCAATTCCTTAATACTAGGGTTTTTTATTATAAATGATAAAAAACATCCAAAACCTAGATAGATAGGAGTATCATATGATTTTGAAATTGCTGAGGTGGATCCAAATAATGAGGTTGTTAAAGTTATTCTTGTAATGCATTCAACTATAGTGAATAGACTATTTTACTTTGGTTCCACACATTATTTAATATCATGAATTATTGTCTTAAATATTCAAAAACCACCTCGCAACAAGGATATTTAGTTGTCAATGAAAATAGAAAATTGGTCAATTAATTCATCCAAATAACATAAATATACCTTCATTAATTATTTTTGGATTTATTTCAAAAAAACATTTTCAAACTATATCTAGTGGAATTCAATGATATTATTGTAATGGATTGTTTGTACTTTTGTATACCCAACATAAATGTATTGTATAAGGACGTCACATTATATATCCATAATAGACCTCAAATCCTATAAATTGTAAGGGAAAACCTTCTAATTTGAAATCCTCATCTCATTAATTAATATTACTCCCTTATGACATAAATTATGTTCATTAAATGATTTTGAGAAATGTAATGATCATCCATGATGACATTATCATTATATAATAGTATGTTGATATGTTATTCATTGTGTTTCTTGGATTTCTTCCTAACCCATACATGGATTTATCAATCAAACATAAACATGAAGCCTGACCAATATCCAAGAATCCATAATGAATTAATACTATTGAGTATGAATAGTTAATGATGTAACTATAATAAAATATGGATAAAGGGTTTATATACCTTATAGAATCACCGTAGGGCACACCATTCCTCTTATAAATAAAGATGGATTAGTAAATGTGGATCTATATTAAATATAATTAACTTAACAAGACCATGATAAAGACATTGTATAGACTTTCATAGATTAATGAATAGTTTGATCAACTACGTAGAGACTAGTACTTATATAGGGTGAATCATCTATTGTGATATTATCATGTAATGGTGATGAATAAGGATATTCGCAAGATGTTTTTAAAAAAATATATGGAAACTATGGGTATATAGTTTCTCTATTTAGAGTCTCTAATTCTATAATAAACTTCATTAATTTGTTGAATAAAGCCTCTATATATTCGCTTTATAGACTTGAGATAGACATTATATATTATATTCTTATATAATCCAAGACCATGGACAAACGTTAGGAGTATTTAAATACTATATTGAAGACATTGAGAAAGGATATATAGTTTATAGAGTAAAATAAATGTGTGTTTCAAAAATAAAAAGTAACATTATAAGGAACTATCATCTTATTAAATTGTATATCACTGGTTCTCTAAATGATAGAGGTGATTAAAGAATGAAACAAAACTAATATATCTAATGGAGGTCCTAATATTTCACTGATTAGATGAGTACTTTCATTTAATTTTTAGAAAAATCCCATGGATTTTGAAACCTCTAGTGATTCTTATTTAGAAGGGGTAAATATTTTCTTCACTAAGAAATGTGTGGTGATATTTAAAGAGTGAAAGTAGAGAAAAATCACAACACCTGTACTCAAACTAACCATAAGGGTAGAATGATTTCTTCCCAAAAGTGATGAATCCCAGTAAAGTATTAGATTGTGAACTCTTAAATATGATTAAGTTATTTCTTATTCCACTTGATAATTTATAATCGAAGAGAAAACTTCCTGACCCATGATATGGAGTAGGCCACAATAATAATTTCATGAATTATTTTAGGAAATTCTCTCTTTAGGGAAAAGTGTAAAATATTTATGGATCATAAGTTAAAAAAGTATGAAATTACAAAAAAGGAGATCAATATTCACCATCAAATGTGGTTATAGATGACCTAGGATTATTACTGATCAATCTACTACCATATTTGGATGGTGATTAAAGTATATTATTCTCCATTTAAAAAGGATCCCAAAACCCAATCCATGATGCGGATTGAGAAGGATCCAATATTCATTGAAATTAAATGGATTGAAAAGGGAATCATAAAAGAAATATCATCCTACTTTTCTCAAATAACTTATTAACCATCTATTATAAAGATGATAATATATGTTAAAGAAGATTATGTGAAAATACATGTAGTAGAACAAAATATTCTAGAGTTAGACATTGTTAATAATAGAGTTATAATATTTTAAACCTAGTTATATATTATATGAAAACTAAAACTAGAGAGTGAACATCTAGATGATTCTTATATCACATATATCTCTATTCATACATAGATTAATAATACATATAGGGATTTGATGCCAAACATTTGGTGGGAGAAGATAAAGAGGGAGATTTAGGAATTGGTATATAGAATCTTGGTATCAGAACAAGTCAAGCATTAATTATAGATTTACATGTATATGATGAAACCAATGGCCATATTAGTTTTAGAATTAGAAAAAATACCATAATTGTTTTCACAGGACTCCACAAGACATCTAAAGTCTATAAAATAATTAGGTTGGTAATCGTCTAACATAACAACATAGTTCATTTCATTTATATCAAGGATGATATCTCTATTGAACAAAATTACATGTTATATATAAGATATAGGTTATCGCTACATGGAGTACCACACTACATTATATATAATAGATATATGAGTATTATGATGAGGTTTTTCTAAATATTTTAGGAATCTTTAGATAGAAAGTATCATTTTGACAGTTATTATCACCCCTATATGGATGGTCAGTGTAGCATCTCGGGTATTTATAGAATAATGCATTCTCATATCTTTCAATATTTTTGAGTTTAAATTAATTTTAGTTTAAAGGGGGCACTATGTACAATAGTGTACCTGAAACACAATAACAGGTTTATCTGAAATCTTAATTGCATACAACACTGAGTTAACTAGAAAAATAATACAACAATGACATTATTATTTTAAATGGAAGTTATGACCTAGTTGTTGTATTGGTGGGAATGAAAATAATTAATTATACTATGATTTTACATATTTTTAAATGTGTATACATTTATATAATAAATTTTAGCGGATTAAAATGAGAATGAATCCAATTTTAATCATAAAATACTCTCATATTTTTTAAGGATCATTATACCACCTTTTGATGGAGAACCCCTTTTAAATAAATTTTTTCTCACTTTTAAATGTTATATTGGAAAAAATGAATTTCTTCTTTAGAAACGGGACATAAAAATTTATTTTGGTTGAAATTTTGGTTTTTCTCTAATAAAATCCATATTTTAATGAATAGCGATAAATACTGTATTTTAATTCAAAATTGACTTTTCTTATAATTTATTTATTTAGTTATATTGTCATTTTAATTGATTTTAAATTTTAATAAGATTAATTATTTATCATTTAATCCAATGATGGTCATTGGAAGTAATTTCACATTTAAATATGACAAAAACACATGCTAATATTTTGATAGTTTTTACTTCTTAAAAACGAATTTCGAGTTTTAACAATGGGAATTAATTTTAAATTAATTACTACAACTTATGTTTTTCTAATTTGGAAAAATATATTCCATATTTTTACTTATAAGGTCCAATTTTTGTAAATCATTACCTTTTATTTTTGGGCATTATGAATAGTTAGTTCAGTAAATATTTTTATTTACCATGTTTAAATGGTAAATCAGCTAAATAATGGTAAAAATAATATAATAATAATATAAAACTGCCCCAAATGTGTCCTAATAATATTTTATGAGATATTTCCGACCCTTATAATGCTTGGTTTGATTATAGGACCCCATGGAGCCACATGGGTGTAATAACCACCTTTTATGATTTTTAATTAATGAAAAAGAAAATATAACATAAAAAAGTATATCCTAACTAAAACAATTTTAATTTGGTTAATGTAAATGATAATTTAGACTAAAAATAGTAATTATAAATATAAAAATATTTAATACAACATGTTATTTTATTTATAAATTTTATGCATTAAATAAAAAAATTTATTTATGACACAATGATGATGTAGTGATTACCCCATTAATTAAAGATTCAAATAAATGATATTATAAATAGTAAAATAAATGTAATTTTAACATTTTAATGCCATCAAAAAAAATGTGATGTAATTTACATGTTCTAGATTATTTACTTCCCATGGTTATATGTAAACATGTTGTTATGACTTTAACAAAAATCAATTACTAAATAGTGTCAAAATGGACATAAATGAGTTTTTAAAACAAGTACTTTTTCATTAAATGGTATAATAGTCCAAAAAAATCTAATACTCGTCCAAATGAATTATATAATGTTATAAATATAATTAATTATTTAATTGTGGTTATATTTGTATTTTATAGTCACTATAGTAACCATATATTATTAAATTACAAGAAGACATGGTAAGAGTTAATATTTTTAACTAAGGGTTAAAGAGAAAAAGATATATTTAATTTTGTGACCTAAACTTATCTGAAAACTGTTGGTTGAGATTATTTAGACCCATAATTACCTTATACTTTAAATTTATCACCTTGGAACTATTATAAACTAAAAACCAATTTATAATAAAGTAATATTTCCTGACTTTCCTAAAGTGCCCCACCTCCCTCTTATAAAAGGTCACCTACTATACACGCTTAATCACACCACTAAATACACTTGGATCATTCAAATTACGTTCACATACTCTATAAAAATCCATAACTTCCTCCTATAATCCTTACCTTGGGTAGAAGGCAACTTAAGGATGCCTTTTGGCACAAATCAAAAGGAGTTACCCAATTTTGAGGTAATATTTTCTCTCCAGTTCATTTCCTTTATTTTCCTTCTCAATTCCCAATGATCTTATTCTTATTTAATTAAAAAACAACACAAGTATCCTCATTATACTATGATTTTTTATTATAATTATTATAACTACACTTACACACACCTCCATTGAATTGATACTAAAAATCTATTTCTGTGTATGGGGAACTACTGCCTCATTAAATGACGATTGTTCAATTTTCTCCTACAACCTATAACAGTGGATACTGTAAGGGAATTTTATTTATATATGATATATATTATATTTATATTTTCTCTATTCTTCTGTAATTTTTATTTACAAAATACCTTTATTTTTTCCATGAATTATAAATACGATAATTTTATTTGAGGTAGTGTGGACAACCGCCCCCTTAAAGTGATATGACTCATTCATTATATACATGGAATGTGTAAAGGATGGTTTTATTAAAACTATGAGAGAAACATGAAATAAATATAATAATGGTATTATAATATACATTTATATCATTTGATTATTATTCTATAAATATGAAAAATAAATGAAAGTAGCGTTCATGCGTACGTACGGCCTACCGCCTCCATGAACGGTGCATTTCATTTCTTATCTTCAATTATTATGGATATTATAAATACATATATAGGGGATATATATGATATTTTAATGATTAATAATATTCTAGATAATATTTACTTTTGACTAAATAGACAATTTACATCAAAACAAGTTCATTTTCGACCCATGTACCAAATATCGTCAAAACATCCATTATGAACATAAATAATTATTTAATTTTTATAATCTGGTTAAAATTGATATAAAAGTAATAATAAAATTTAAAAAGGATCCAATTAAATTATAAATTAACCTAATTTTATTATTTAGGAACATAATGATTGTACATGACGAGTCTGACTCAAGGTAAGGGAACCTCTTAACCCAATTTCCATTATTTGGGTTAATCTTCTACTTTGTTGATTACTTCTTTCTATGAATATGTGAGACATAAATTTTGATATCATATATTATATTTATACTTTCATTATCTTTATTTATATTTAATACACATAATAGATCTATTTTTTTAACAAAATGATCTTTGTAAGGGAAATCTTAACTCAATTTCCATTCATTGGGTTAAATATCCATGTCATTTATTTTGTTTTTTTCAAGAATATGTGTGAATGACCTATGATTGTTTTACACATAATATCCACTTATATTTTGTGTATTTATAATTTTCACAAATAATTATGTCGTTGATTTATCCTTAATTTAATGATATGATCTTTGTAAGGTATTTCATCTCAATCTCCTTCCATTGAGGCATATCTTGTTATTATTCAGATTTATTATCCAATAATGTGTATATACAACCCTTTAGAATATTTACATAATTAATTAGTATATTTTCATGATATTTAATTTTATATTTAATTTTATTACTTAATTATTTTTTCATGTGTTTATCAAGTGGTAAGGGACTCTTTAACTGAAACATCGTTTTAAAAGGTTTATAGATTTATTCATTTAAAACCATCTATTTCATGTCCTTGTTTTCAAAATGGTTTATAAGAAATTATTTGTATAGAAATTAATATTTTAAATTGATAATTTATTTGAAAATTTTCAAAGTGGTATGGGACACTATGATTCGAAATTCACTTTATTAAATGTTTTAAATAGTTTTGAAAATGGGTTTAATATTTATCTATCTTAAAATGATATCTTGTGTTTGTAGTGTGGAAATGTTATTTTTATTTTATTATTGTTTTTTGTGTTATGATTATTAAATGGTAATAAGAAATTTTATGGTTGTCTTCATGATAAACCAAGAAGGGTGGTTACGTGATAAACCAAATGGAGGGTGCTTTAATGATAAACCAAGGATGGGTGGTAACATTATAACCTCCAATGCATTGGGTGTGGAAGTTGGTTGTATAGATATCTCATTTAGTGATATGTGTGGAAGTAGACCATATGGTTATTCCATTTAAGTATGTTTATTTCCCAAGATACCTTTATATGTTATATGTTGATTTCTATAGATTTTATTTTAATATTTTGGTTACAAAAAGGGTAAGAAATGTGCTTATATTCATTGATGTGTTTTTTCCACTTCTTAAAAGAGATAAGTATTAATTTATGATAAAGTATACATGTTTTTCATGTTTTCACAAGACTAGAAGTTTTAATTCACTATGTATCTTGTACTGAGCTGTTTATACCCATCCCACGTTTTTTAAATGTTTTTCACTGGGTATAATGAATGGTAAGAGAAAAGAATAATTCAAGAAGATTTTTATCATGAAAGAAATTGTTTTTTAATTTACAGATTTTTATTATTGCGAAAAAAAACATGATAGAGTATAAGTATATACTTTTTAATTTTTTAGATTTAATGTAATAGTTATGGCCTAATTCATTAAAACTCTATACCTGAAAACATCCTCGATGTAAAATATAGTAAATCATGATCAAAACTCCAGAATATGTAATGTTTAAGGTAAGGGCCTTGCTGTTGGTATCTGAGAATTCTTTACAAAACTTTGGATATTAGTATTTTTTCATAAGGGTTAGGTATATCATCATGGGTTTATAATTTTAAGGTATATCATAAGTTCAATGTCCTAGAAACCACTTTTGAGTCTTTATGATCTAGAATATTAAGGTGACTGGTGGTATTTTTAAAGACATTCACCTTTGAGGAAATTATGGGTTATTAATTTTTGGGATGACAAATAAAGGGTATGAGATAACCTTTAAGTTTAAAATATCTTGTAGTTATTTTTCAGGATGTTATATCACTTTTTTGGGATGTTTTAAAATTATATAGTTTTTGAAAAAGGACTACATGCAGACCATTTGATAGCTCGATGTGTTGGACAAAGATGTGGGAATCAAACCCACAACCGAAGTTTGATTTGGATTCATCGCCTACCACTAAAATATGTGAATCAATCATTAGTATGACTTATTATTTTTAGTTCAATGATTTTATGGATCAATAATAAGTAGATTTTTGGAACTTATTTTTTATCAAACGGATATCTGTAGTATAGGAAAATGATTTGGTGATTAAGTGATAAATAATATTTTGGAAGACATTTTCTATTTTGGTAAAACTATATTCCTAGGGAAAATAAAATACTTTAGAATTTAATTTTAGGAGTAATTTTTGAATTTGGGTTTGGATGAATATCTATTTTTATGGTTGAAATATGGAGATTTGGGTTATTTGGGGAAATAATTAACCTGTCATGGAGAATATGTGATTATGTTATTTACTTTTAAGTATAAGACATTAAGAGTAGTCGATGATATTTGGAGATAAATGTTAAGATTTATCTTGGAAGACTATATGATCAAATCATTTAGAATGTTTTTCTTCAATCATAGTTTGGATTATTTTGGGGAATTTTATGGAAATTGTTTTATTGAACTGTCTTTGTTGAACTTTGGGTATTATTTGTTAAAATTTTTAGACTAAGTTCAGTATTTATTTTTATAAAGGATTATTATTTTTGGGGATTATATGATCATGTACTAACCATTTTGGTTCTGGTTAATGTTTGAAGATAGGGGAAATATATGGTTCATCTTTTATAGATTATGTGATTCTCTAGAAGTTGATTCTAGCACTTTAGGTGTGACCAAGACATCTTTAATACTCATCATTTGGATAAAAAGATGAGTTTTTGGTAGATATTTATTAAAGGGTGAAACTCTACTTGATAAGTCAGTATGTTTCCTTATGTTCTTAGACAAGATCATAAATATATTCCCTAACTTTATGAAAACGACATTAAAAAAAAATTTGTCTGTTTACTTTTCCTTCTGGGGATTTAAAGATCGTTTAACTCATTAAACGTTTTTGGTTTTTAGATTGTCAACTTACTCTTGATCATGTTTTTCATCACTCTCCATCAGAACAAGATAGGGTTTTTTTCTTCCATATCCATGTTTTCCAACATGTAATCCTATTATGTGTTTTCTTGGGTGACCTTTGTACATATATTTATTTCTTTTAAACTTAGTTTTTTATTAACTCTTTTTCCAATTTGTGATTTTAAATGATGTTTCTAAGACCAATTATAAAATTGTGGGGATTCAATTTCCCAAAGAGGGGGATGTTGTAACATACTAGGTATTTATAGAAAAATACATTTTCATATCTATTAAAAATTTTGAGATTAATATTAATTTTAGTTTAAAGGGGACACTATGTATGAGATTATACTCAATACCCAACAACGGGTTTCTCCGAAATCTTATATGGCACACAACACATAGTTATATAGAAAAATAATACAACAAAAATATTATTATTTTAAATTTTATTTAATTCCTAGAAGTTGTATTATAGGGAATGAATAGAATTAACTATATTATAATTTTACATATTTTTTTAATTTTTATACATTTATCCAATAAATTTTAGCGGCTTAAAATTAGAATGAATCCAATTTAAACATAAAGTACTCTAATATTTTTAAAAGCTCATTTTACCACATTTTGACGAAGAACCCTTTTTAAATATGGTTTTTGTAACCTTTATATGTTTTATTTGAGAAAATAAACTTCATATTTTTAATATTTCATCAAATACTTTGGTTGAAATTTTGGTTTTTTCTGATAAAATCCATATTTTAATTATTAGAGAAAAATATGGTATTTTAATTCAAAACTACTTTTTCATATAAGTTATTTATATAGTTATATTATTATTTAAATTTTTTAAGTGTAATATTATTATATTTTTGTCATTTAATTAAATTATGGTCATTGGAATTAATTTTACATTTAAATTGGACATAAACACAAGTCAATCTTTTGATAGTTTTTACTTGTTAAAAAACTGTTTTCTTGTTATGAAAATTGGAATTAATTTTAAATTAATAACTAAAACTTCTATGTTTTGAATTTAAAAAAATGGATTTTATATTTGGAATCAGAAGTTCCAAATTTTTTAAAAAGGAACTTTTTATTTTTGGGCATTATGAATATTAACTACAGTAAATATTTTTATTTACCATTTTTAATGTGTAAATCATGTATATAAAAGTAAAAAATAATATTATAATAATATAAAAATACCCTAAAACGTGTCCTAATCCTATTTTATGAGACATTTCCAACCATTATCATCCTTGGGTTGATTTTAGGATACCATGGAGCCACTTGGTTGTGATAATGACCTTTTGTAATTTTTAATTTAAAGAAAAGGGAAATACAACATTAACATGTAACTCCTAACTAAAACAATTTTAATTTTTTTATATAAAGGATATATTTGACTATAAATATCAATTAGAAATATAAAGAAAATTCCTACATCATGGTATTTTATTTATTTTTTTTAGACATTATATATATAAATCTATTTATGACCCAATGATGATCCATTGATTACCCTATTAATTAAATATTCAAATAAATGATATTATAAATATTCAAATAAGTGTAATTTGAACATTTTTATTCCATAAACGTATTTTTTTTATTCCATTGACATGTGATGGATTATTTAACGCCTTTTATAGACTAAAGTTATTTTGACTTTAACAAAAATCAATAATTAAATAGTGACAAAATTGGCATAAATGGGTTTTTAAAAAATAACATTATATTAAATTATATAATAGTCCTAAAAATCTAAAATTAGGAAAACTTACTTATATAATGTTAAAAATGTCATTAATGATACACTTTTGGTTCTATTGGAATTTTATAGTAATTATAGTAACCATATATTATCAAAATAAAAGAAGACATAGTAAGAGTTTATGTTTTTAACTAAGGGTTAAAGCTGAATGATAAGGTTAATTTTGTGACCTATGATTTTATAAAACCTTTAGGTTTAGAGGATTTATAAGCATAATTATCTTATTTTATAGTTTTATCACTTTGGAACTATGATAAACCAAAATTCAATTTATAATAAAATGTCATTTCAAGACTTTCCTTAAGTGACCCTCCTCTTATAAAAGGCCACCACCTCTACCCACTTACTCAAACCACTAAATACACTTGGATCATCCAAATTATAATCAAATAATCTCACAAAATCCCTAACTTACTCCTATAAGCCTTACCTTGGGTATAGGAAACTCAAGGAAGCCTTTTCGCTAAAATCAAAAGGAGTTACCCGATTTTGAGGTAACGACTTCTCTCAAGTTCATTTCCTTTATTTTCCTTCTCCACTCCCTATTCTATTCTTATTAATTTGTTAAATATCAAAACCAGTATCTTAAATAAACTAGTATTTTGTTATGAGAATTATTAAAACTACACTTACACACACCTCCATCTAACTGATATGAACATATTGTTTCTGTGTACAGTGAACTACTGCCTCACAAAACGATGACTGTTAAATTTTCTCATAAAACCTCTCATGGTGGATATTATGATGGTAGTGTATTTATATATGATATATATTGTATTTATATTGTATCTATGATTATGTAATTTTTATTTACAACATTCCTTTGTGCATTCCATGATGTGTCAATATGATAATTTCATTTGAGGAAGTGTGGACTACCGCCTCCTAAAAGTGATATGAATCGTTCATTGTATACATGGAATGTATAAATAATGGTTTTATTAAATATATGAGACAAAAATTACATAAAAATAATAATTTTATTATAATATAAATTTATATAATTTGATTATTATTCATTTAATCTGACAAAGAAATGAAGGTAGTGTTCTACATATGATGTACTTTTGACTACATGGACAATTTAAATCAAAACAAGTTCATTTTCAACTCATGTACGGAATATCGACAAAACATCTGATATGAACATAAATAATTATGTAATTTTTATAATGTGGTAATAATTGATATAAAAATAATAATAAACTATTAAATTTTTTATCAATCATGTTTAAATTAACTTATATTTATGAATTCAGAACATAATTAGTTTACGTGATTTGTCGGACTCAAGGTAAGGGAACTTCTTAACTCAATTTCCATTCTTTGGGTTAATCTTATGTTTTTTTATTATATCATGCAATGATATTTGTTACATAAAATTTGATATCATATCTTGTATTTATAATATATTTATGATTATTTATAGTTAATACGAATAACTGATCTATTTTATTAGCAAAAAAATATCTTTGTAAGGGAAATCTTAACTCAATTTCCATTCATTGAGTTAAATATCCATGTCATTGGTTTTTTTTTCAAGAATATGTGTGAATGATAACTTGCTATATTACACTAAATATCCACTTATATTGGGTGTATTTATATTTTTCACACAAAATTATGTTATTGATTTATCCTATATATAATGATAAAATCTTTGTAAGTTATTTCGTCTCAATCTCCATTCATTGAGGCATATCTTCTTGTTATGCACAATTATTTCCTATAATGTTTTTCTAAAATTCATTTAGACTATTTATATCATGAATTAATATATTTTCATGATATTTAATGATCAATTTAATTTTATTCCTTAATGATTTTTATTCATGTGTTTCTCAAGTGGTAAGAGACTTATTAACAAAAAATCGTTTAAAATGTTTTGATGACATTTTCATTTAAAACATTCTATTTCAGGTCAATGTTTTCAAAATGGTTTTTAAGAATTTATTTATATGTAAATTAATATTTTAAATTGATAATTTATTTTAATATTTTCAAAGTGGTTCATGACAATTTGATTCAAAATTCACTATATTAAATGTTTTAAATTGTTTTCCAAAATGGGTTGAATATTTATATATCTTAAAATGAGGACTTGTGTTTGCTGTGTAGAAATGTTATTTTTCCTATATTATTGTTTTATGTGTTATAATTATTAAATTTTACTTGTACATTTAATAGGTGGTTATGTGATAAACCATGATGGTTGTTTATGTGATAAACCAAATGATTGGTGGTTCCGTGATAAACCAAGGATGGGTGGTCACATTATAACCTTAAATGCAATGGGTATGGAAGTCAGTATTAAGGATATTACATTTAGTGATATAGTTTGAAGTCAACTATATGGTTCTTCCATTTAATGTCCCAAGTTACCTTTTTATGATATATATTTCTTTCTATGGGATTTATTTTAATCTTTTGATTACAAAAAGGGTAAGTAATGTGCTTATATTCAGTGAAGTGTTTTGGCTACTTCTTAAAGGTGAAAAGTGTTACTTTATGATGAAGTTTTAATGGTTTACATGTTTTACAAGGCTAAAAGTTCTCATTAATTTTGAATACTTTACTATGAAATTTATTCTCATCCCCTGTTTTGGTAATGTTTTTCACAGGGTATAAGGAAGGGTAAGGGAAAATAAGAATTCAAGAAGATTTTTATCAAGTAAATAATTATTGTTTTATTTAAATAGTTTTATTATTGTAAATAAATTTGATAGATTATAAGTATATAATTTGTAATTTTTGAGATTTAATGTAATATTTTTGGCACAATTATCTAAAAATAGAACCCTGAAAAGATCCACAATGTAAAATAATGTAAATTCTTGATCAAAACTCAAGAGTATGTAATTTTATGGCATTTGGATTACAATTACCTAGAGAGAATATTAGAAAATCTAGAGCATACACTATGATCATGTTCCATGGATATAAAAAATGTTCAGATCAAAACCATCCCCTAGTAGATTTCTCATATAACAATGGTTTGAATTCAAACATTCAAATAGAGCCTTTTGATGATCTTTATGAGATGATGTGTTTGTATCCAACATTCAGGTATAATTTTAGAGATAAGAAGACGATATAATCTTATCCTTTTGAAGATATTATAGAATAGTTTCAAACCATATAGTGTCAAATGAAATCCATAACATGTTGGTAGAAAATTTTCATAAAAAGTCATGAAAAAACCTAGATTTTGTTATCAGAGAGATGTTATTAATTCATATATCAACATTTAAAAACATATGAGGTTTGGGATAAGAGGAATTATTAGTTCTAGGAATATTATACATTTGAGATTCTTTAACACCTCATATCTAAGACCTATTTACTAGCACTCTCACCACAACTATCTCATGTACATGATCTCTTCTATGTTTCCCTCTTAGTGAATTAAATACTAAAACCATCACATGCTCTAAATTAAATGTTTTTTTGTTGTAGAGTTATATTTCTTACATTTCTTACTTGGTGAATATTATAAATCATGGAGAAAAATATCTATAAAACAAGAAAAATCACCTGCTAAAAGTACTATGAGAGTATTATATGTTTAAGGATGAAAAATGTGATCCAAAAGAAGCGATGAGTAGAATTACCATACCATTTTTTAAAGAATAAAAATATCCAAGGAGAAATTTATGATGGGTGTAATATTGTAAAGACCCATACATATATAAATAAAATATAATTCTGAATGAATACATTCATTATTATATAATATAACAATATAAAATTGCCTAAAAATAATTCATTATTATTTTAGTTCATTATAAACTATATCCAAAATATCATTGTAGGGAATAAACACTTTTAATAATCATGAAAATTGGTAATATATCTATAATATAGTGGCCACTAATATTAGTAAATATTATTGGTTATAATAAAATCTAATTTATATAGAAGGAAAAACTAATAGACTCAACTAGTATGATCATACCATATGAGTCTCTTTTATAAAATATTCCATGTGATATGAAATCACTATGGTTTTCCATTGACCTTTACTAAGATGATATTCAATAATAAAATCATGAGTAAAAACATTTACAGTAGAATATAAATAATATAGGAATTACCACCCATACTATATTCACTCAACAACCCCAAAAATGTGAAACTATAGAACACTAGACCTATAATGTTTCTTATTAGGGAAGTTTGACAGTCACAGTATTTCATTATAAATCTATGGATTTTTCCTCAAAGTCAGCACTTTGTTTGGGTGTCGTAGGACCCCATATATAATATATTATAAATATTAATATTAAATCAAATAAGGAACACCCATATATTAGGAAAAAAAAATTCCCCATTAATCAATACATCAAATGGGAAAATGAGATTGTGGTTATTTCCACGACTTAGGGTCTAACATTGGTACAACGTATAGTTGGTCGGTATCTGATGTTCCATGCAAGATAGATATCGGCAGATGAATGATTAACTTAAATAATTTATTTATTTAATTTACCAAAATTCAAAAAAAAAATCTATTTATATGTAATTATAATAAATACAAATGGTTATGAAGATAACCTTGGAATATTAGGGAGGATGAGGAGTGCTTTATTGGGATTGGAAAATTGGGAATGTTAATCATTAACAAAAGTTGAGGGAATTTGTGAGATGAATGAAGAATGTAGTGGGATCGTCATCATCAAAAATAGTGAACATGTTTTCCAAAAATTAATGATATTTTAATGAGGTAGGGTTATTTATTTTTTTATTTATTCCATTTATTTAATTTTATGATCAAGTAGTTCTTATCAATTTTTTTTTCTGAATTAAATACTCCACATGATCCCAACTTCAAATAATTTTTCGATACTTATCTTATTACATGTTCAATACCTATGAATTTACCCTTGGTAAAACATAATATAATTTTTGTATGGGATCAAATTTTACTTCAATGATTTTTATTTTGTTCTTGTTCTTTTCTAAACATTTTTGTTTCTGTTCTACTTTATTGGAACATCGGGTCAGTGATTAGACCTTTCTAAGATAAATTAGAGTGGAAACAAACCCATATATTCTTGTTTGATGCATAATATACATAGGGATCATTGTTTTGGTAATCATATGAGGTAGATGAATGGTTTTAGTTGTTGGATTTAAGGATCAGGACCCTAAATGGTGACCTATGGTGCGATAGTTACCTATCTGTTAAACATAATCTTTATTTACTGCCACTGAAGGATTGTAAATGGAGATAATAGAATAAGTCATTCAGTTTCATCTATTTTATATAAGTAAAATGGTGGAAGAATTGATTGGACTCATGTATCTTGATTCCATTTGATGAACATACATCACTATTAATGAAAAATGTGAAAACATGCCATGTAACTTGGAGGAACACACACCATATAGTGAATGTTCCCACTACAGATTGGGTTTCACCATAGATAAAGATCACATGCCATGTAATTACACCCAAATATTATATAATCCTACCTGGTCAACCAATCCTTATACTGAGGTCTTATGACTAGGTCCATAGGTAGATAGACACACCATGTCCAACTAGGGACAAACCGTGTATAGGAACATGGAAAGTAGAGTCACGCATAGTGATAAAATTACTAGAATCCAAGGTGATTATACATAGCATGTAATCCTATGTAAATTTGGTGTGGATCTATATGGATAACCAATACATTCTCAAAAAGGAAAACATAAGGTGTCCAGGTGGAGTTACATGCCTTGTGACCCTATGTACTTATTGTAAACTTTATCTCAAAACTTTTACCTGGTACATGTCCCTTATATAGGATAAGTTTTTAGACCAAAAGTATCCTATAAAGAGTTATTTACTACACAGAACATGAAGGTTGACTAATTTTTTTTAATTGAGATATGATAAAATGTGGTATGATTAGGACACTTCATTCAGTGATTCTTAGCTAGTGGAAGTGTTCATGTGTGATCATCATAGAATTATTGTGGTCAGTTCTCCCCTTTATATCCTAGTAGTGGTTCCCCTATACTATTTATATAAGAAAATATATAACTCCTATAAATTATAGAGGATGGGGGGTCCTCTATCAGTATGGTATGTACTCCCATATCTTTCTAGGTGGATGGTCATCCATATCCTTTGTAAAAGTTGAGATGGAACTTCATCAAATTACATATTTTTTTATCCCTATATCTACATAGTGTATTCCCCTTAATTTAACTATGGTGTCATGTAGGTCCTCAATAATTTTATTTATCTTTCATTTTTTCTACTCAATGTAATGGTATAATTTTTCTATACTCACTCTCAAGAGTGTACACATGATGCTTGAGTAGTATCTCGGATATTTGGTGCTATAGGTAGACTCATTTTTCTTAGATAGTAATAGAGAGAGAAAAAGATCACCTTTATCTATTAGCTTGTGTTCCTTTTGATTATATCTTATATAAGATTTCCTTACCCTCTTTCCTTATGGTTTGATATGACTATTGTAATTTCAATTCCTTCCCTCTTTGTTTTCGGGGTGTTCCACTAGGTATATATATAATAACCCTTACATGGCATATTCCCACACATGTTTTTTCATATATAGAGGATAACAAGATCATTGGTGACATTTGTGGGCATGGTTTCACATGAGTATAGTTTTACATGGAGTCGGTGGCCATATGTAGGGGTCAAACATAGATATCCTGATCCATGATCTCTTCATTACTTCTAATTCAAAGTTGTTATGTTGGGATATCATTTCTCTTTCAGAATGGATTTTTTACATTTGTGTCATTATTATTTCCTTTATATAATTTTATGTTTTTATTATAGATTTTTATGTTCATTTTTTATACTATATATGGATCATTATTTTCATGTCTCTTTACTACTAAATAGATGTGGATTTTTCTTGTGTACGTTTTAATTAGGCTATTGTCTCTTAGTTCAATGATTCTCCTACTAGGATCTTGTCACCATCACTTTTCCTATTGGATTTGTATTTTGGCATCACTCTCGGCTTATTGATGGCCCGAGCGTGGTTCAAATCGGTTGGTTCCTAAGAAATTCGTTTAAAAAGTTTTTCCCCTAAAGTTAGTGTTTGGATTTGAAATTTTCATGAGGTTTGGTTGGAAAATGTAGGGTAACAATTTCATATTATCTCAATATTATCTCTCATGATAGGTAACCTAATTTTGGGGAATTGATTGACATATCCATAAACCAATACATTGAATAAAAATTTATTGACACAACATACTATGGAATCGATTTTAGGAAACAATTTGTTCATAAATTATATTGGTTTGAGTTTTTTCACATTCATGTACATAATAATTTTGCTCCCTGGATATGATCATCTGACCATGGTTTATCTTTGTATCTTTTAGGAATCCTATATGTTGATAGTTAGCTATGTTAATGATAAAATATCTTTATGATGAATTGTTTAGTTATAAGGCCTTAGTTTGGAGACCTATTTATGAGTTTTTTCCACCGGGATGGTAGATTTAATTTCCACCACTCGATGGTTAGTGCATGGATCAACCACTTATATTCTAGGAAGATGATCAATATTATGTCAAAAAGAAAACAAAAATGGAAGGTCATGGTGATGATGCATGGAGTCCTAACATGTTATGTGGGTTAGAAGGAAAGATACCACTCATGTTTTATCGTCAGTTAAACCATCAAGAAGTATAGTATTGGCTCGAGGTTGTGGTATGGATTTTTCATCTCGTTCATACCCCCACATGAATAGATGGTTATTCTTGAAACCAGTCCTATTCATAGAGAAGTGGGGAACTAGTTGGTTTTGATCACTCAATCTCATAATGAGGTGATGCTATCAAAGTACTTCATTTAATAGTTGTTAGATGATTATTATTACCCATTGAGATTTTACACTCTATGGATCCAAGATTATCTTGATATATATAAGGGTGGTATGATTATTTCTAATTATTCCTTGATTTTTATTAAAATCACATGCTACTTTGTTGATTTAATTAATAATGGATAATTTCAAGTGGGGAAGTTTGAGAATGGCCTTCGTAGAGTAATCTGAGCAAGAATGCTATCTTTATAAATTTGTAACAATATTGTAGTGCTGGAGTGGTCATTGGTTATAGAAACAATTCTCATATAGGGACTTCAAGAAGCCATATTTATTAGTGGAAATCACAGATCTATGTTGTTTGCAGCATCTAGTAGGTGTCAGACGATAGGGTCTTGACGACGGAGGCATACTATTTCGTAGACTAATACATGTATATCTGCAAAAAATACTTTTCAAAAGGGATCTATTAATCCTAATGAGGGGTGATGTTATGATTTTTATGGAAGAGGTTACATGGCTAGTTATTTAACAGCCTGATGTCTGACTGTTAATGAACAAATGGAGCTTGGGCCTCAATGATTGAGGTAGTATCATGATTATGGATCTTCAAGGGGTGGTCAGGGAGACCCTGATGGAGCTAGTGTTTATAGAAGTGCATGTGGAGCTCCATAAGTATGATCTACAGGTGGAGTATAATCCAACAACCTACACCCTCCACCACTACATGGTGGCCCACACCAGGAAAAGAGGGATGGAAGTTGATTTCATGACCATTTTCATTCTATGGAGGGATATGGCCAAACTACCTATGATATGATTCAAGGAATGATATGTGTATTATCTAATTTATCTCAAGTACTTCTCACCACGGGTTTGAGTTATTACTTAATATCTATATCCATTTTTCAAGACCTATAGCTTCTAGAAGAGTCTTTGTATCGAAAACTATTGATAGAGGTTCTTATAGTGACTGATTCTTGTATATTGAAAAGCTTCTAGTAGTGTGATTTGGATATAATTGGAGATATTTTATTATAGTACCACTTGAACATTTCAATGAAACCTTATGAATTCATTCTGGATGTGGACTATAATATCCACAAACCTTCACTCTTGGATCCAATTTGAAAAACATAAACATTACATTATTTGGTTTCGATGCTGATAATTGTGACCTACTTTTTTCATCCAAAACTTACAACATCAAAAGTAAATATTGGATCTCTTATATACTCAATGAACATATATCTTTATAGATTTTTATATTTATTAAAAACACTTAATATATTATGTTCATACACATCTGGATCGTAAAGATAAATATAATATCTCACTATACCTGACTTTTCATATTCCATGTAATGCCTTCAATATATCCCATAAAATTCATGACATATGAAACCTTTATTAAAAAAATTGACCATCATTCTTCATAACCTGGGGAAAAGGTAACATAAAATGTGAGATATATAATTCTTATATGTTTAAACATAATAATTAAAAAATGAATTCCATCAGTGAGATTAAAATGAGAATAACGGTATGAATATATAATCAAAGTGCATGAGAATAATCATAAGAGAACTCATACACAGAAGTACCTAGATAATTAATCATGAATCATGGAATAATGATTTATTATAGGCAAAAAGATATAAAAATCAATAATAGTTAGAAATGTGGTGTCAACATTGATCAAAGGAAACATTTATAACCCAAATAATGTAAAAAAATAAGATGTGTTGGAACAATGAAATGTCATCACCATAGAACCCTTCTATTACCCTTCTAATTTCAATAACCATATGGATGACATCAAATATAATTATCTAAATAAAAAAATTATTACCCAATATGTTGGTGCTCGATCTTGGTGCAACCATTGTATAAGCTATATCAAGCTCACCTGGAGCTATGTGCATGAAACTATTTTAGAAGATATATCTGGTTCACATGTGAGCTATTATGGGGATCAACCCATCATAAAATAATTTCATAGGCCATATCATGAATAAAACCCCTGAATAACTAGTCTACACCTATGTGAAAAAATCATACATCTATCAAAATTCATATTTCTTTGAAAAACACATTTTCAAAACATAAATCACGAAGAACAAGGGAATGACAGATTTCATTTTAAGAAAACATGAAATCTTATAAGGGGATCCTGAATTCAAATAATGGTTATAAAATCATGAAAATTCATTGTTTTTTATATACATTAAAATAGATCATTCCATTCATTACTTTATTTACACGTGGAAAAGAAACAAGTACCTTGAAAATATTATTTAAACAATAATTACCCATCTAGGGAAAGAATGATGTTATTATCATTAAAATTTATCCTTGGTTGTGAATAAGTAACATAAATGACTATTGGAATTTATGAATGCAAAAAGAAATAAAATATCACTAATAATATTCTTGAGGAAATTATATTTTTCATTATGGAAATCACTTTTTAGAAAACAAAAATTTCATAAAAATTGTGAAACCCTATTTCCTTAAAAAACATTGAAATAAATTATAAAAATATTGAAAAAATAATAATTTTTATCATAGTTTGAATATCAATTCATGTTGAAAAAGTTAAAAATAAACATTATTTTCTAATATTTTTTAAAAATAACGTCAAAAGTGACCCATTTGTAAAATGTTAAGAAATATTAATTTTAAAATAATTTAAACTATGTAAAAAAGATCATGTGATATTTCCATAAGAAATATTTTTTTATACAATAATATTTTTGAAAACATTTTTGAAAACATGGATATGTAATATAATGATCCATGATCTAAAATAAGAAACAAGATTTGTGTCACCTATTATTGAATTTTTTGATGTTTCATTAATCAGAAATATATAAAATGAAAATTAAATATAAAAAATAAAATAATAACCATATTTTAATAAAAGATATGTGATATAATAAAATAATAGAATATTATCCCCCCCATGGAACCTTGAACATAAACAACCATAAAAATAATGAAAATTGTAACATTAATCCTTTTTCACTTCAGTAACATTTAAATCATATTCCCCATGAAAAAATAACATCAAATGAATATTCAAATATCATAAACATAATATAATCATAAAACATTTAAAATTATTTTTATATACAATTCATAATTTAAAAAATTTTCATATCATAAATGTATGTCCCAAATATAATGATTTTGAGATGAATTACCCATAACAATCTCATATCATTTAATTGATAATTAATAAACAAATTAATTATGTGTAACAAATAAAAAACAATGAAGAAAAAGTTTAAATACCTAATAAATCAATTTATATATCAATTCACACATAATAAAGTCACAATAATTTCTATTAAAAATAATTATAACCCAATGCAAGGAAATTAAGTTAAGAAACCCATTACCTCTTATTAAATTTCATGTCAAATCCAATTTGATAAAATAATTCAAATAAAAACCATGTAATACCTTGAATTATGAATTATTAATGATATAACATTTTAAATGAGAATTATATAAGCCACATAAGATAAATTGGTGCATAATATTGAATTATTCCCCAATCAAAGTAAATTGAGACTAAATCCTTTATCTTGAGTCCATAATTTCTATGTATTCCCTACAACTCCAATATAATAAATCCATATAAATTATTTTATTTATTAAGAATTTTTTATAGGTTTAATACCTTATCCTTAGAAATGTTATTTATTTTACCTTAATGAAATAGAGAATTACATAATTATGTAAGTCCATGGCAGGTATTTTGAGGACATTTTGTTTATAAGTTCAGCATGACTTCTATAGGTTCACTGTGGTCAAAAAGGTAATTATTCCATAATCTCAATAATAATAATACTAAAATAATAATAATTTTTGTTAATGAAATATACAATTAAAATAAATATTGAATGATGGATATGAAAAATTATATATTAAAACGTAATAGAGGCGGTTGGTCATACATACATATTAGTAAAGTTTCTATTTTTTAACGATCATTATGGAAAGAAGTTATGAATTATTTTACTTTTATATATTTACAATTATATCATAAATATAATATTTATTCATTAAATTTACTTTTATATATCGTCCATGTTATTTGGTGATGAAAAATCAATCACATAGCTTCGGGGAAGTTGTAGTCCACACGTATTCAAAAACGAGGTTATCATTTTTAATTGAATGGATAGTTTAAAAAGAAAATGATATATTATATTTTTAGAATTGTAAATTTTTTATTAATATAATATATAAACATTAACTCCCAAATTATAAATAATTTTTAAAAAATTTTATGGAAAACAAATTACATCGGTATGTAACTTGTTAGTCTTTTGTACAGAAAAACAAACAATTATGTTCCCATTTGATGGAGGTTGGAAATAGGTATAGTTTATAAAATCAATATAATAACATCTTAGTATATATAATATACTTATTTTACAATATATTCATGGTTATGGTTGATTTCAAGTAGGTGGAGGAACAAAAAAACTGAAACACCCAATTAAGAACAATACCTCTCTTTTGGATATCCTTCATTAATTAACCCACTTTGGTCACTATGTTTGGTATTTTGACATAATTACTACCTCTAGAACATGGGGAGCCATGTTAGTGATGTAATTTGGCAGATCATGGTCAAACAATCTGGGTTTTAAGTGTTAATTAAAGAGAAAAATATGTTCCATTTTATAAGAGAGGGTAGGAGCACTCTTGGAATTTCATAAAATATTAAATTAATATAAATTAATATTGATGTTAAAGTGGATTTAAATATATAATATTAAAATAAAAAAAAATTATTAGTATAAATAATAACATATAATTAAATTAGTATAATTTTTTACTATGTTATTGCATGTATCATTTGGTTTTAACACCTTGTTATCCCTTTTCACACTTGCCACAACAATAAGGGGTTTTTACTAATTAACGACCGTCATAATTGCTATAAATGTAGAAGTATAAAATAAAAGGACTATTGTAAATATTACAACCAATATAATAATCCCTTCAATGAATATAATATTTTTAGTAATTTTATATCATTTCATAAATTATTATTTATTACAAAAAAACAATAATTTTAATTTTCAAGAACATTACATTACTTTAACATTAAAACATCAATAAAAAACAAAAAAAATTATTTTATTTCATAAATAAACTAGTATCTATATATATATAAATAATATATCACATTAGTTATCTAAAATATTATATAATTTATTTTTTTTAATATCATTTAATTGATTTAATATTAATTGAATAATTGAGGTATCAACTTTCTGTAAGATTTTAAGGTATGACTTTCCTTAAAAATAATAAAACTAAATTATCATGATGAATAAAAATAATATACATTTAAATTTAATATTTATAAAATAATATATATTCTTTTCACCCCAATATTAAAAAAAATTATATTTATTTTAAATAACAGTTTGATGTTTTTTTAATTTTCCCAAAACAAAGTACTATAGTGTCAGTAATAATATAAAAATAGAAAAAAAATAAATATAACTGAATATTTGATGAGTATAAACAAATTGGACTCATATAATAAAATTTATACAAGTGTTAGGGTCATTTTCTAGTCTTTATCATATTATTTTGAGAATTAATTACCCCATTTACCCTTTAGTGTGGTAACAAAATTTTGAAGGTTACTATTTTGATTGATTGAAAATAAAAGAGACCTTTTTACCAAATATTTACCTCAGCATTCAAAATATGGAATAAAATTTTTGAAATTAAAATCAAAGAAGTGGAATAATTTAATATAAAATCAAATAGGATAAACGCTATGAAAAAAAGTTTTTCAGAAAAATTGCCTTTTTAATTATGCAATATTTTTATACTAAATTCAAATATAAAATTAAATTTAAAAAATTACTGGAATATTTTAAATAAAAAGTAACTAATTAAAATTTTTAACTAATTTATAATATAATTTTAATTTGTAAATATTTTAATAAGAAATATAGTTTTCAATAAAAATCAATATTGTTAACTATTCAATGAAAAATAAATCTCTTCCTAAAAATAAAAACAAATCACCCAAAAATAGATTTTTATATGATGATTTTATAAAATGGTATTCATTTTATAATATATTTTTTTTAAATTTTAGTAAAATATTTATAATTGTTTTCTCATAAAAATGTAATAAAACTCATTTTTGAAGAAAACATATCTTTGAAAAATAAAATTGATTTACTAAAAAAATTGAGCACTTGTTTACTAAGAATTAATTAGTATACATTTATTGATTAAAAAATCATTTATTTATTTAATAATAGTTATTCATATTGACACATTCAAATATAATTGCTAGTTTACAATAGTCACATTTAAATAATAATATTTTTCGGAATGTTCAAACTTTGTGTAGTGTGTCATACATGTTATTGAACATAATTCTTTTATTTTAAAATGTAATTCTATTACACCCTCCCAACCATTTTGAAAGTTTTTCCTTATAGTTTTTTAACTCAATCTCTGTATTAAATGTTTACATTTTAAAATATCTTTTTTCAAATCCCCCATCATAAAAAGGGTTAATAAAACATCCTATTTAAAAGAGATACGTTTTAGTATGATAGTCATCTAGGATTACACGTACTTTGTTTCCGGATGTTAAATCATTAATGGGAAGTGAAATATGTACATGGAAGAAAATAATAATGTCAAAATAATAAATGATAGTGATATTGATAATTATAATAAGAAACTAAATGGTTATAGGAAATATAATAACCAAAAAACCATAAACCAAAGGGGTTTGAAAAAGGCCATTGATTCATTGGAGAAGAATGTAACAAGATAATAATTTTATTTCAAGATCCTTTTATATGAAATTGATGAATTACTTTACTGTATAGACAAAAATAATAATGTAATACACATATATTACAAATATAATTTTATCCTATAATTAGTTTCTATAATAACCACCTATTTTTCTCTAAATGAAGAGTATTCAAGATGAATTTTTCATACCTAAATCACTGGAATCAACTTCTAATAGATCATATAATTAAAAAATTGATAAAAAATCATTCATCTTATATTTAGGAATTAATAAAACCCAAAATTTTTAGCACAAGGTAATATAATTCATAAAGTGTATAAACATTTATATGAAGAAATAATATATCAATATCTAAAATTAAACAATAACATCGAAATTTAAAAAATATCAATCATAAAATATATATGCTTAAAATTCATCAAAGTATTCTTCACTAATATTAAAACCTAAAAATTATAAGTATTTTATTACACATTCATCTAAGATAAATTTAAAATTTATCTATAAATAATAATAGTCACTCATAAATCAATATATATAAAGTTATATTTTGTAATCATACAATATATAAAATATGCTATTAATTTCTATTAATAAATAACCATATATACCAAAATAACCAATACCAAAAGTTTAAAACAAAATGTATATATTAAAACATTCATCTTACATTCCCAAATTTTTAATGTCATCTTTCTCATATAATAATTCTGTTCAAACAAAGTGTTTTCATAGAGATCATCCAAATAAAATATTTCAGAAAATATGATTGGTCCCCTTTAAATTCAATCACATCAAACCTCAAAATGGGTGTATAATAATTTCAATGTATGATCCAAAGTAAACTTATATACTCATGACAGTATCCATTACTCTTAAGATAACATCATATGTAAACATATTCGTCACTAAAGTTAATTAAACTATGATATGATACTAACTATTATAACCACCAACCCACACACCTGGATATTTTGCTAAAAATATAAAATTTATATTTTTATATTTGATACTGATAAATGTAACCAAATTTTTCCATCAAAAACATCAAACATAAAAATGAAATATTAGATCATTTACATACCAAAGACCTTATAGGATTATATTTTTAGAAAATTAGAAACATCTCTTTGTAACATGGGTTTATTAATAACTGGGTCATAAATATCGACACCATATACCATTATTCCCATATTTTCATATTCCATGTTCATTCATAATCATCTCAAATAAAATTCACCATTAATGAATTTGTTCTAAACAAAAAACATTTATCATTATTCTCCATAACCTATGGAAAAGGAAACATATTAAGGGTTAGGAAATAGCTCCGTAAGTGTAAATATAAGCATCAATATTTAAATTTCATCAATGAGTGTAAGATGACTGTTAGGGGATGATAACATAATCATAGTGCATGAGAATAATTAAAAGGGAACTTATACCAATAAATATTTGTTTCATCAAAAATGAAACTTGGAATAACTTTTTTCCATAGGATAAGAGTCATGGGAATGAATAATCTTGAAAAATATGGTGTCAACCTTGATCAAATAAAAAATGTGTACCTCATAGAAAGTAGAAAGAAAATTTTTTCATACAGTGGGACATCTTTATCATAGAACCCTTATAGAATAAATATAATTATAAAAACACATAGTCAACTTCGAATATAATTATCTAAAGAGTGTAAAAATTTCACAAACATTGGTGTGCTATCTGGGTGCACCCATCATATAATCTATATCAGACTCACTAGGTACTATCTAGGTTCTCCCATTGTATAAGATATATGGAGATCACCTAAAATATATAATGTGGATCAAAATTTCGTAAAAAAATATCCAAGGACTATATAATGAATAAAACACTTGAAAAACTCTTTTAAACTTGTTTGAAAAACTCATCTGAATATGAAAATATAGTATTATTTTAAAAACCAATTTTCAAAATATAAATCACCCAGAATAAGGGAATGGTGATTTTTATTTATTAAACAAAATAAAATCTTATAAGGGGATCAAAAATTAAAATAAGGGTTATGGTGTTTGGAAATGTTTTTTCCACTATATATGTTAAAATAAAGCTTTAATTTAATTACTTGATTAAATCATGGAGAAGAATTGGGTTCCATGACAATATTATTTCAATAATTATAATACATCTTGGCAAATAATGATGATGGTATCATTAAAAAAAACTTTAGGATAATAAACGTAATATTTGAGTTTTTTGGTGTTGATGAATGTAAATAAAATGAATATATAAATTTATACATCCATGGGGAAAATATCCTTTTCAATTTGAAAATAATTTGAAAAAAACTAAAAATAATCAAATATTGTGAAAATAATTTTAATTGATATAACATTCAAAACATATAGATGATTCTTTAAATCATATAATGGTTACAATGGTGTGAAAATACATTCTTGTAATAATCATTATTTGCAAGCCTTTTGTATAAAGGAAGTAACAAAGTGACCCTTTTAAAAAATGTTTTGAAATTTACATTTTAAATAATTTTAAAATAATTTTGAAGATCATGTAATATAGACTTAATAAATAATTTATTTTTATAATTGAACATTATTAAAACATTTTATAATGAAAGTATATGGAAGAGAATGTTTTTTAATCTAATAAAAGGAAGAAGATCAATATCACTTATAAATGACATTATTTATGTTTCTTTAATAAATGAGGAAATGTAAGTTTAATTTGTAAAAAAATATTTACCATATGATAATAGAAAAGATTTGGTTCATGAAAATAAGAGCATACATTCCACCCATGGAATGTTGAACACAAGTAATCCTGAAAATAAAAGAGAGTGAAACATTTATCCTTTTTCACTTTTGTAGCATTTCAATCATATTCCCTTGAAAATAATAAAATTAAATGAAACATTAAATATCATTAACATAATTATATTTAGGATATGACATCTCAAAGGTGTAATATATACACCTCGTAAAAGAAGATTGGTCCATATCATAAACGTAATCCCCAATGAATGGGAATTTTCAACGAATTACACTAAACAATATCATATAATTTAATTAAGAATTCATCCATGAATAAGTTTTTTGTAGTGAATGTAAATACACACAAAAAAAGTGGAAACATATAATAAAACAAATTAGTGATCAATTAAAACAAAATAATTGTATAATAAAGTCAACCAAAAAGTGTTATAACCCAATATAAGGAAATTTAGTTAATAAATTCTTTACCCCTTGGTAAATTTTATGTCATATATTCTTAGATAAAATAATTCAAAATGAAAATTAAAATATGATTAATTAAAAATGATTAATGATATAACATGTAGAAGGGATAATATATACACCACATAAAATAAAATAGTACATAACCTTAAAATATGCCAAAATGAATGGAAATTGAGATGAAATTCCTTACCAAAACTCTAAACATTCGATGTATGTCCTTTAACTCCTTTATAATAAACTCATATCAATTATTTTATTTCTTAGGAACATTTCATAGTTTTAATCCCTCCTCCTTAAAATATTTATTTCATTTTTTAATAACATAAATAATCACTTAATCACTTAAGACCAAATCAGGTGTTTTGAGAATGATCGATTCATAAGATTAAAATGAATTATATAGGTTGAATGAGGTCAAAAAGTTCATTATCAAATCATATATAGAATAATAATAATGAAATATTTATCATTTTTTACATAAACTATTATTTTAATATTAATCATGAATTAAGGTTATGGAAAATCTACAACATTATAATCATAGAGTTGGTAGGTCATAGATACACAAGAGTAACATTTCCATTTTTTAACTATAATTTTTGAAATAAGTTAAGTATTATATTATCATTCCTAAATTAAAATTATATCCTAAATATAATATTTATTCATTATATATAATTTTACATATCATCAATGTGATGTGATGAAGAAAAAAGGACAACCACATCACTTTATGAGGGTCATAGTCCACACTTCCACCTAAAGGATGTTATCATTTTCTTTAAGTGAATGTAATAATACGAAATTAAATGAATTTTTTTCATTTAAAAATACTAAATATGTCCGGAATATAAAATATAAAAATTATTTACATTTCTAAACCATCGGTGATAAAGTGGTGATAGAAGATTCATTACATCAGTCTATGATGTGGTAGTCATTCATACACACGAATGATGAAATCCATTCTATGTTTATGGAGGTTTGAGATGGATATAGGATATTTAATTAAAATAATAAAATCTTCTTATATTTAAGATATTTATTTTATTATATAAGTAATGTTAAATAATATTTTAATGATGTGGAAGAAGAAATAGTACATAAATGCTCGGTTAAGAATAATACCTCTTCTTCGTACATCCGATTTTGTTAACACCTAAAGACAACTAAGTTGGTATTAAACTATAAATATGGCCTCTAGAAGGAGGAGAGAGATTTTATGATGTAAGTTTTCATAGATATGTTTTTAACCATAATGGTTTTGATGTTTTAAGTAAATAGAATAAGATGGGCGGAACTCTTAGACTTTAATAAAATATTAAATTAATATAAATTAATTTGTATGTCTAAATAACTCCAAATTAATAATATTAGAATATAATATAATTATTAGTTGATATAATATCATCCAATTACTTTTTTATATTTTTTTTATCTTTATCATTAGGTTTTAACCGCCTTTAACCCCTTTCTTACTTACCACAACCACAAGGTTCTCTTATAATTTGACAGTAAATATAGATACAATAAATGAAAAAAAGTCATATAATTGGATTATGGATAATATTAACCTCCATAAAGTAATAGATATGTAAAATATAAGATTTTTTTAATTTTATCTCATTTAATAAAATAATATATATTATAAAAAATCATTAATGTCAATTTTTTGAACTATCCATTACATTGACTTTAATAAAATCAAGAAAAAATGAAATTAGAAAAAAAAGATTTTGTTACATAACCGTCCTAATATATTAATATTTAAATTTCATGGATCTAATTAGTTATCATAAATTATATTTCTTTTAATATTTTTAATATCATTTTTTTACTATTTCCATAAATTAAATTATTAAGGCAGAATTATTATGTAAGAATTTAAGGCAACTCATTATTCACTAATATTTAGTTATTAATTATCTTGATGAATATAAATATTTTATATTTTTAATTAATATTTTTAACCAAATATAACTTCTTTTTATCCCCATGTTAAAAATATTATAGTTATTAAAAACAGGTGTGTAAATTTTTTTACGTTTCTTTAATTAATATACTATAAAGGAAACAACCAAATCTAAATATAAAAATCACATATAACGTAATATTTTATGATTAATGAAATAATAAAATCATCCAAAAAATTACATCAAGTGTTAGGGTCATTTTCTAGTCCTTATCATATTACTAAGTATACTATTCATTTTGACCAAAATTAGAAGGGATATATTTAAAAAAAATAGACCACGTGATTCAAAATATGGAATCCATTTTTAGAATTTAAATTACCTAATTGGAATAATATAATGTAAAATCAATTTGAAAAAACACGATGAAAAGAATTTTTTAAGAAAAATGTCCTTTTAAAATATGAATTTTTTTTACTATATTAAATTATAAAATTCATTTTAAAAATCCCAATTGGATTATTTTAAATGAAAAGGAGTAATTTAAATATTAAAACTAATATTAAATATAAATTTAATTTTTAAATACATAAAAAATGTTTTTTTAAATAAAAAACTATATTTTTCATGAATCACTCAAAAGTAAAATTTTTTAAAAAAATATCAAAATTTCCCCCAAAGATAATTTTGATATTCTAATTTCAAAAATTGAATCCTTTTTATAAGATAAAATTTCTAAAATTTTAGTAAATTAAATATATTTATTTCCTCATAAAAATAAATAAAACAAATTTTTGATGAAAACATATCTATGAGGAATAAAATGGATTTAGTAAAACAATTGAGTGCTTATTTCGAAAGAATTAATAAATACATTTTTATTTATTATAACCATTATATATATTTTAGGAAATAGTCAATATTATTCATCAAATAACATTTAATTACTATGTTATAATGTTATCATTTAAATAATAATATTTTGTGGTACATTTATGATCAGTATTTTATGTCGGTCTTGTTATTGAACATAATGACCTTATTCTAAAATCATTGGATATTACATAGACTAGTTTTCTGGGGTGCATTCCTATATAGTATTTCATCATAGAAGACTAAGACTCTTTATTACAGATTTGGTGAGATTCTCCTTAATGGGCAATAGAGATATTATTCCTATATGAGTGGGACTCATGAGAAGGAGTCTACAAACTATCGCCAGTCATTACAGATTTCATCCCTTGGTGAAGTGGGATATATAGGCATCTAAATTCAAGATATAATGGAGGGATATATGACATAATCCCCATATAAGTCCATGAACTACCTCCACAGAGGGAGATTTTAATTATTCATTGACTGTCACCCTAAGACAACATTGATATCTTCTATGGAATATCCCAAGGACTCTACCGACTTATGGAAGTTGAGAGTGAAGTTGGAAGGCCTTAAAGATAAAGGATTTATTATAACCAATTTGTCCCCCATCAGTGGAACTGGTGATTGTTTAGAAAAATATTATCTTATGTTTGAGTCATTATATTGATTATTGTCACCTGAATTAGTAAACAATCATTAATAAATACCCCTTTCCAAGAATTGATGACCATTTTTGTATCGCCCTGACCGCAGTTACCCAGAGTCGGTGCATTATTTCATAACATTGGCATGATCACAAAAGATCAAGTCTCGAAAGAATGATTAGTTTAGTAGCCTTGGAAATAATAGATACATTCATAAATGTTACATTACATCATAAAGTGAAACCTACAATAACATAGTCTCCATTTTCCACACTCATATCTGTCACGACCCGCCTTCGGGGCCCGTGCCGTGACTACCCCAAGCCCACCTTCCATAGGCCAGGGGCTGGCGACTAGGACCAAGGCGTAAATACAGGTAAAAAGGGAAGGCATTGCCTTTGAAAAGTAAACAAGAACCACAGAGTAAGCAAGCAGAAAAGTAAACACTAAGTAAAAACAGATTACAACTGAAAGTGAGGAAAAGTAAATGGGCCAGTATACAAACCCAAACTGAAAATAAAGTACAACTCGAAAGGGAAAACAACAACTGTAAAGTAAAAGTCGCTACGCCGAGCTGTCCACTGGAAATCCCACGTGAAGGGTGGGTACAGATAGCTCCACTGCTCCTTGGGTCCCGCCGTCCGATACAAGCACGTCCCGCCCAGTGGTCCACCTCCAGGTACCGTCCTGCTCTGCGAGCCTCAACCATGATCAACGATGTCCGTCGTCTGCAACCAACACAACGTAGTGCGGCCATAGCCCATGCAGGGGTGAGTATAAGCTACTCAGTAGGGACCCCGAGACCCCCGAAGGTCTCCCGAAATCCACAAAGGCTAAACCACAAAAGAAGATACAATCACGAAGTAACAACCAACACTGCTTAGGTATATTCCAATACATATACCTAAGTCATCAAATCCAATATGCTCCAACCTCCGAGCCCAAGTACAACTCAGTCCACACAGGAAAGTATACGTATTCCACACAAGAAAGCAAAATGTAATCCACACAGGATATCACAACACAATCTACTCAGGAAGGTAAATAGGATTCAGCTCACACAGGTATAATTCTTCGAAAGACGATAGAGAGGATCACTGATCCATCTAAGTCGTCGGACCCACAAAGGATCGATAGGTACTAACCCCCGCAAAGACCCACACAGGATCGGACCCACACAGGATCTGTAGGTGCTGGTTCACACAGGACCGCTGAGCGCAGACCCACACAGGATCGGACCCACACAGGATCAGTAGCACTGATCCACATAGGATCACTGAGTGTTGTAGTCGTCGTCATCGAATCCACTGAGGATCTCTGCACAGTCGTCGTCACAGTCAAAGTAGCAGTCGCAGCCAGCTCTAGGGTTCCCGCACACAGCAAGCCCGTTCGGGAGGGTCTGCTCCACGAGCCGAGAGGCTGATATATCAAATGTCACATAGACCAGAGATGATGTATCCAAAAGTTCCGTATCGTCAATAGGAACTCAACGCAACAGACGGCGTGTCAATCGGACGCCCGGTTTGAGAGTTATTGGCTTTTTCGTCCTAGGGGCCCGGTTGGTTTTTAAGGCAAAACCAACTCGACCATACTCCACTTTCATCCAAACCTTGGGCGGAGTATGCCAAAAGATCCGTCTCACTAAGAGGAACTCAACAAAGCTGACAGCACGTCAATCGGACGTTCGTAGCTCAAGATATGAGCGTTTCCGCTCCGAGGGCTCGGTTGGTTTCGTGTACGAACCAACCCGACCGAACTCAAAGTAATCCGAAACCTTGAGTGCGATATACCGAAACGACCGTCTCGATCCAAGGATCGTATCACCACTGACGGCGCGTCGTTTGGAGGTCTGTAGCCCGTGTTATGGGTATTTGAACCTAAACCGCTTGGTAACGGGGGTTTCGGGCTCGGGCCGTCCCGGCCCGATACCCCCCGGTTGGCCCGAACCGGGTCGAACCGCCCCGGACAGGGTCGAACCAGCCAGGCACGGCCCGGCCCGGCGTGGCGCGGCCCGGCACCGGTCCGGCTAGACGCAGCTCGCTGGGCACGCTGCCAGCTCGGCCGAAGGCCGAGCTGATTGGAAAAACGGGGGGGCGCTACCCCCCCCCCCCTTTGTAACTGCGCCCCCCCCCCCCATTATGGGGGGCCATTTATGCTGCCCGGGGGAATTTAATTCCCCCGGTTTCCACCTTTCGGGTTGGCCCGACTTGGCCGGCCAGATTCTTCTCAACAGGACAGGCAAGGGTCGGTCCTCTTCCGTCTTCCGACACCGGCGGCCCGGCTGGTCGCCGGTCATCAGGTTCCGCCGCAGCCTAGAACCGGCCGCAGCCTTCGTCGTCCGGCGCGGTTCGACGGCACCGCGCCCCTCCGCTGCAGCCCCGCTCCAGCCGCGGCGCCATCGGTTTCCTTCGACGCGGCGCGACGGCGTCGCGTCCATGAAATTCTTTCCACGGCGCGGTGCGACGGCACCGCGCAATAATTGTCGTGCGATTCCCACGTGGTGAGACAGCACCACGCCATCTCATTCCATCTGCAAGAAATAATCAAGAACAAAGGAGTGGGGGTTTGGCCGTGTTTGTGCGGTCTGTGCCCCCTCTCGTTAAACAATAAAACTTAATTGTTTATCCTCAAAGTTCATCATGCTAGAACCAAGAACGGGAATAATTAAATAAAACAACAACAAACCCCTACCTCGGTTTCAAAAGCGGAGCACATCAACAAACCGCGGAAGACAAGCGTCGCGGAGGTCGGGCGTCGCGGAAACGGCGTCGTTTCGTCAATATTGGTGGAAGAAGCGCTCGGTGAAGTCGTGTCGAGTCGAGTCGACACTCTCAGAATACTTTGTGGGCGGCGGTGCTTCCCTTCCTTGCTCCGGTTGAACAAGGTAGAAGGTGTTGCTTCACGTTCTTTGGAGACGTGGATCGTTCTTCTTTGAGAGGTTGAAGTTCTTCTAAAAGTTCTTCTCCTCTCTTTAGTTCTCCCCACAAAGTTTATGCCGACCCCAAAGAGAAGAATAGAATCTCTCATTTTAATGTTGGCAAAATGATTTCAAAAGAAAGCAAACACTCAAAAAAATTAATTAAGTTGGTTTAATTAATTAAATGCAAGTGTTGGCAAGAATTTCAAAAGATTTAAATTCAAATAAACCACACATAACTCACCTCATTAATTAAACAAGTTGTCAACATTAAAGTGGGAGTTGTGGGAGTTTTAAGGGGTGTTGAGGAGTTAGGCTTCGTGTGGACCCCACCACACTTAATCCTCTCAAGGGAGGTTAAGTGGATTTGGGTCCCACCTATAACTCCCTTTGGAAGGATATAAACAACATGGTTAAAAATAAAATGTGTTTCCATATTTTATTTAACTTCTTTTTAATTCCCCCAAAACTAACTCTCAACCCGCCTAAAACCCAACCTCGGAAAAGGTCTCCTTAAGCGAAAATCGGTGCTGCGAGTTCATCGGTGCCCTCATAATTCAATTCCGGGCACCGGTTCAAAAGTTAGAAATTCCCGCTCATTCGTTCACTGAACGTACCCGAGCCAAAATTCGAAAATTGATTCCGGGCACCCCGGGCCTCGGAATCAGGTGCCGTAAGAAACTGCGCTCTTGTAAAATTCTAAAGAAAATTAAGAAAAAATTTCCCTTTAATTTTATGGGTCTTTACATTACTCCCACCTCATGGATTTACGTCCCCGTAAAGATACATCAATACTAGGGAAACAAATGAGGGTACTGAGCACGCATCTGAGCCTCCCGCTCCCAAGTGCTCTCTTTGAGGTTCCCGTGCTGCCATCTGATTCGCACTAGAGGAATCGACCGTCCACGTAGGACCTGCTCCTGTTGATCCTCGATCTCTACTAGAACCTCTGTAAAAGTTGCCCAATTGTCAACTTCTATCTCCCCATGGTCAATGATGTGCGTCGGGTCGTGCATGTATCTCCTCAGCTGAGACACGTGGAAGACGTCGTGCACTCGGTGCAACTGAGGTGGTAGAGCCAGGCGATAAGCCTCCTCGCCTATCCTACTGAGGACCTGGAAGGGTCCGATGAAGCACGGAGATAACTTGTCGCCTCGGCCAAATCCTCGTATACCACGTCGAGGTGAGACCCGCAAGAAGACGTGGTCACCATCCTCGAACTCAAGTGGCCTCCGCCTCCTTTCAGCGTATGAATTCTGCCGGCTCTGAGCTGTCCTCATCCGCTCCTGGATGACTTGGACCTTCTCTGTCGTGGCCTGGACCATCTCTACTCCCACAAGTGCTGACTCCCCAGGGTCTGTCCAGCACAAAGGAGATCTACAAGGTCGGCCGTACAACGCCTCGTATGGTGCCATCCCGATGGTGGAGTGATAACTGTTGTTGTACGCAAACTCCACCAAGGGTAGGTGGTCCTCCCAGATACGACCAAAGTCGAGGACAGATGCGCGGAGCATGTCCTCGAGAGTCTTAATGGTCCTCTCCATCTGACCATCCATCTGAGGGTGAAAGGCTGTGCTCAGACGTAGCTGCGTCCCAAACGCCTCCTGCAACCCCTTCCAAAACCGGGAAGTAAAGCGAGCATCTCGATCGGAGACGATAGATGATGGCACACCGTGAAGCCGAACAATCTCATGAACGTAGAGATGTCCCAAGCTCTCCACTGAGCCCTTCTCTCTGATTGGTAAGAAGTGAGCCGACTTAGTGAGTCGGTCGACAATCACCCAGATGGAGTCGTGACCTCTGGAAGTGCGTGGAAGTCCAGTCACGAAGTCCATAGATATCCCGTCCCACTTCCACTCCGGGACCTCCAAGGGTTGTACCAAGACTTCTGGTACCTGATGCTCTGCCTTCACCTGCTGGCAGGTGAGGCATCGAGAAACGAACTCTTCCACAGCCTTCTTCATGCCCGGCCACCAATGCTGTCGTCTGAGGTCCTGGTACATCTTCGCCACTCCTGGATGTACCGCCAAAGGAGAAGTGAGAAACTCTTTTAGCACCTCCTCCCGTAAAGCGACTGGTACCATGGTACGTCCAATGAAAAGGATGTCATGCTCTGCTCCAAAGGAGAATCCATCAGGTGCCTGTCCTGAGGATATCTGTGCACGCCGCGTCTCACAGTCTGTGTCCCCGCGTTGTGCCTCCCTAACCCGTTGTAGAAGTGGAGGAGTGACTGTGAGAGACTGAAGGAAGGCTACTCCATCTCTATCAACGAAGGATATCTGCAAAGAGGCTAGCTGCTCCGTCGCCTCCTCAAGTAGCTGAATGCCCGTCCTCCTACTGAGGGCATCGACCACTATGTTCCCCTTCCCAGGAGTATAGACTATCTCAAAGTCATAGTCCTGGAGGAACTCAAGCCATCGCCGTTGTCTCAGGTTCAGGTCCTTCTGCGAGATGATATACCTGAGACTCTGATGATCAGAAAAGACTGTAAAGCGCTCTCCCATCAGGTAGTGTCGCCATGTATTCAGAGCGAAGAACACTGCTGCTAACTCCAGGTCATTGGTAGCATAGTTCTGCTCATGCGGCCTCAACTGTCGTGATCCATAGGCGATAACTGGCCACTCCTACATCAGAACACATCTGAGTCCGGTCCCTGATGCATCGTAGTAGACTACGTACCCTACTCCCTCTTCAGGCAACCTCAAGATAGGTGCACTGGTCAATCTCTGTCTCAGCTCCTGGAAGCTCTGCTGACATCTATCTGACCACATGAAGGGTTTCCCCTTCTTCGTCAAAGCTTAGAGTGGTTCCAAAACTCTAGAGAAGTCTGGAACAAATCTCCGATAGTATCCAGCCAGTCCCAAGAAACTCCGCACCTCCGTCACGCTCCGGGGTGGCTCCCAAGCTAACACTGCCTCAATCTTCGCAGGATCCACTGCAACTCCCACCTCAGAGATGACGTGTCCCAAGAAGTGGACCTCACGTATCCAGAACTGGCACTTCGACAGCTTACCATAAAGCTGGTGCTCTCGGAGTGTGTCTAGTACAACTCGCAAGTGGTAGGCGTGCTCCTCCTCAGTCGTTGAGTAAATCAAAATGTCGTCAATGAAGACCACGACAAATCGATCGAGGTATAGCTGAATGATCCTGTTCATGAGGGCCATGAACACTGCTGGAGCATTGGTTACACCGAATGGCATAACCAGTAACTCATAGTGGCCATACCGACATCTGAAGGCCGTCTTCTGCATGTCCTCATCTCTAACTCTGAGCTGGTGATAGCCTGACCTGGGGTCTATCTTCGAGAACCACCGTGCTCCCTTGAGCTGATCAAAGAGGTCATCAATCCTCGGTAACGGATACTTGTTTCTCACTGTCACCTAGTTCAGGTGACGATAGTCAACACAAAGTCACAATCTCCTGTCCGCCTTCTTGGTGAACAAAATCGGGGAAGCCCAGGGTGAAACACTGGGTCAGATGAACCCCTTGCCCTGCAAGTCCTCCAACTGTACCCGTAGCTCTCGAAGCTCGGTGGGGGCCATCCGATATGCTGGAGTCGATATCGGGGCTATCCCGGGGTACAAGTCAATATAAAAGTCTACCTCTCTATGAGGAGGTAGCCCTGGAACGTCGTCGGAAAAAACGTCCGCAAACTGATCCACCACTGCAGGGAAACCAGGACTCTGCACATCAACTGCTCCTAGGATGAGGCTAGCCAACAGATGAGTGATGAGATGTCCTCTCCTCCGCGGAAGTCCATCATGTGCTGCAAAGGCTCCCTTCTCGCCAGTGAAGGTGAACCTGCTCCCTTCGGTGCGTACACATCGCACCTTGTGCCTAAAACAGTCAATCTGGGAATGGACCATAGATAACCAATCCATGCCCAAGATGACGTCGTAAGGCCTAGACGCTTCTACAAGAAGATCCATGCCGAAACTCTCACCTACTAGAGTAAGCTCACACTGCTTGCACCAGTGCGTAATCGTCGAGTCTGCTCCCGTAGGAGTCTCTAGCCGTAAGGATTGAGCCAACGGCTCTGTCGGAATCTCCGAGATCCGAACAAGGGTAGCGGCTATGAAAGAGTGACTCGCTCCTATGTCTATAAGTACTACAGGAAGGGTGGAATAGACACAGATAGTACCTAGAATCATCTTTAGTGCACCGTGGTCGTAGGCCTCTGCTGCCTGGAGCTGTGCCTGTCTCTGCCTGCCAGCTCCCTGTGGTCGGGGTGGACCTCCTGGTGGTGGTGGTGGTAGAGCCTCAAAGCGTCGCCCACCACCTGCTGCTCGGCCAGCTCCTCTGCCTCGTCCGCCTCCTCCCTGTGGACCGCCATGGTCGACCCTCTGCCTCTGCCTCGGTGGTCCCTCAACCGTCTGCTGCTCTTTGGCACGACGGGTCGGGCAGTCACGAGCCATGTGGCCCTGCCCGCCGCACGAGTAGCATTGTCTGCCTCTCGAAAGACTGGCTCCACGCTGTGTGCCCCGCACTACTGAGCCAGTGTCCTGAGGTCGTCTGCCTGAGGGTCTAGTCTGCCTGGACCCCGGAGTCATCCGTCGACTGCCTGCTGCAGAAGACTCTGCTACATGCCGCCCTGCGGTGGGTCTCGGCGCTGGTGTAGACTCAGCAAGAAAACTCTCGATCAAAAGGGCATGCTCCAGTACTCCTGTCTGAGTCGGAATGCTAAGGGAGATCATCGATGCCTTGATCTCGTGTCACAAACCCTGCTCAAAGGTCTAGGCCCAGAAGAATGGGTCTCGTACCATGTCGGTCGAGTAGCGCAAGAGATCGGTAAATCTTGCCGAGTACTGTGCGACTGTCATGTTGCCCTGACTCAGCTGAAGAAGCTCCTGAATGCGCACCGCACGGAGGGTGGCTGGGACGAACTCCAAGCGGAAGAGGCTCTTAAAGTCCGTCCAAATTATAGATGCCTCATCGTGCACCTGGAGCATCAAGCTCCACCATCGGCCCGCTGCTGTGTGCAGTAGGCTCACAGCGAGGATCACCATGAGGTCTGTCGGTGTCCTCACTAGCCTGAAAACTCGTACGACTGCCTCCAGCCAGTCCTCGGCTGCCTAGGGATCCATCTCCCCACGAAACCTGGGCGGTCGTTGGTGGTGAAACTTATGCAGTGTGCTAAGGCGACGTGCATCGTCAGCGGCTGGTACTGGATGTATCGGGGGATTGGCGGGTAGTGCTACCGCCGGTGCCACTGCTGACAAAGGGCCCTTCACCGAGGCCTCGTCGCTCGGTGGGCTGTCATCACGCTTGACTCTCGGAACCCTAGCTACCTGCCGTCGTGGGGCCATCCTGAAAAGGAAACAGGTGTGCCACGGTCAGAACAGTATACCTGGTGAGCTGATATAATTAATCACAATGAAAACTTGAAACACACATGCAGTCAATGTTTTCATGCATTAAGTCGGAAATCAGAAGTCAGGGTCCTGGTGTATAGATACGTCGGCCGCCGCACCAACACTGGAATCTCTGGACTGATAACCACACTCAATACGCTAAACACTATTTCTTCACATAGAAAAGATCAGAGTTCGCGGTAGAACCGAACTCCTTTGATACCAATTTGTCACGACCCACCCTCGGGGCCCGTGGCGTGACTACCCAAAACCCGCCTTCCATAGGCCAGGGGCTGGCGACTAGCACCAAGGCATAAATCCCGGTAAAAAGGGAAGTCATTACCATTGAAATGTAAACAAGCACCACAGAGTAAGCAAGCGGAAAAGTAAACACTAAGTAAAAACAGAGTACAACTGAAAGTGCGGAAAAGTAAATGGGCCAGTATACAAACCCGAACTGAATGTAAAGTACAACTCGAAAGGGAAAACATACACTGTAAAGTAAAAGCCGCTATGCCGAGCTGTCCACTGGAAATCCCACCTGAAGGGTGGGTACAGATAGCTCCACTACTCCTCGAGTCTCGTCGTCCGCTCCAAGCACATCCGGCCCAGTGGTCTACCTCCAGGTATCGTCCTGCTCTGCGAGCCTCAACCACGATCAACGTTGTTCGTCGTCTGCAACCAACACAACGTAGTGCGGGCATAGCCCGTGCAGGGGTGAGTATAAGCTACTCATTAGGGACCCCGAGACCCCTGAAGGTCTCCCGAAATCCACAAAGGATAAACCACAAAAGAAAGATACAATCACGAAGTAACAACCGACACTGCTTAGGTATAATCCCATACATATACCTAAGTCATCAATTCCAATACGCTCCAACCTCCGAGCCCAAGTAAAACTCAGTCCACACGGGAAAGTATACGTATTCCACACAGGAAAGAAAAACGTAATCGACACAGGATATCACAACACAATCCACACAAGAAGGCAAACATGATTCAGCTCACACAGGTATACTTCTTCCAAAGACGATAGAGATGATCACTGGTCCATCTAAGTCGTCGGACCCACAAAGGATCGATAGGTACTAACCCCCGCAAAGACCCACACAGGATCGGACCCACACAGGATCCGTAGGCGCTGGTTCACACAGGACCGCTGAGCGCAGACCCACGTAGGATCGGACCCACACAGGATCAGTAGCACTGATCCACACAGGATCGCTGAGTGCTTTAGTCTTCGTCGTCGAATCCACTGAGGATCTCTGCATAGTTGTCATCATAGTCACAGTAGCAGTCGCAGCCAGCTCTAGGGTTCCCGCACATAGCAAGCTCATTCGGGAGTGTCTGCTCCACGAGCCGAGAGGCTGATACATCAACTGTCACGTAGACCAGAGTTGATGTATCCAAAAGTTCTGTATCGTCAACAGGAACTCAACGCAACAGACGTCTCGTCAATCGGACGCCCGGTCTAAGAGTTATTGGCTTTTTCGTCCCAGGGGCCCGGTTGGGTTTTAAGAAAAAACCAACCCGACCGTACTCCACTTGCATCCAAACCTCGGGCAGACTATGAAAAAAGATCCATCTCACTAAGAGGAACTCAACAAAGCTGACGGCACGTCAATCGGACGTCCGTAGCTCAAGATATGAGTGTTTCTGCTCTGAGGGTCCGGTTGGTTTCGTGTACGAACCAACCCGACTGAACTCAAATTAATTCGAAACCTTGAGTGCGATATACCAAAACGACCGTCTCGATCCGAGGATCGCATCGCCGCTGATGGCGCGTCGTTTGGAGGTCTGTAGCCCATGTTATGGGCATTTGAACCTAAACCACTCGGTAACGGGGGTTTCGAGCCCGGGCCGTCCCAGCCCGAGACCCCCCGGTTGGCCCGAACCGGGTCGACCCACCCCGGACAGGGTCGACCCGTCCTGGCCTGGCGGACCGGCCAGGCGCCGATCCGGCTGGACGCAGCGCGCTGGGCGCGCTGCCAGCTCGGCCGAAGGCCAAGCTGATTGGAAAAACGGGGGCGGGGGGCTGCCCCCCCTTTGTAACCGCGGCCCCACCATTATGGGGGGCCATTTATGCTGCCTGGGGGAATTTAATTCCCCCGGTTTCCACCTTTCCGGCAAGCCCGACTTGGCCGGCCAGCTTCTTCTCAATAGGATCGGCAAGGGCCGGTCCTCTTCCGTCTTCCGACACTGGCAGCCCGGCTGGCCGCCGGTCATCACGTTCCGCCGCGGCCCAGAACCGGCCGTGGCCTTCGTCGTCTGGCGCGGTGCGACGGCATTGCGGCCCTCCGCTGTGGCCCCGCTCCGGCCGCGGCGCCTTCGGTTTCCTTCGACGCGGCGCGACGGCGTCGCATCCATGAAATTCTTTCCACGGCGCGGCGCGACGGCGCTGCGCAATAATTGTTGTGCGATTCCCGCGTGGTGCGACGACACCACGCCATCTCATTCCATCCGCAAGAAACAATCAAGAACAAAGGAGGGGGGGTTCGGTCGTGTTTGTGCGGTCCGAATCCCCTCTCGTTAAACGAAAACACTTAATCTTTTATCCCCAAAGTTCGTCATGCTAGAACCAAGAACGGTAATTTTTAAATAAAACAACAACAAACCCCTACCTCAGTTTCAAAAGCAGAGCACATCAACAAACCGCAGAAGAAAAGTGTTGCGGAGGTCGGGCGTCGCGGAAACGGCGTTGTTCCGTCAACGTTGGTGGAAGAAGCGCTCGGTGAAGTCGTGTCGAGTCGATTCGACACTCTCAGAATACTTTGTGGGAGGCGGTTCTTCCCTTCCTTGCTCCGGTTGAAGAAGGTAGAAGGTTTTTCTTCACGTTCATTGGAGACGTGGATCATTCTTCTTCGAGAGGTTGAAGGTCTTCTAAAAGTTCTTCTCCTCTCCTTAGTTCTCCCCACAAAGTTTATTCCAACTCAAAAGAGAAGAATAGAATCTCTCATTTTAATGTTGGAAAAATGATTTCAAAAGAAGTCAAACACTCAAAATAATTAATTATGTTGGTTTATTTAATTAAATGCATGTGTTGGCAAGAATTTCAAAAGATTGAAATTCAAATAAACCACACTTAACTCACCTCATTAATTAAACAAGTTGTCAACATTAAAGCGGGAGTTGTGGGAGTTTTAAGGGGTGTTGAGGAGTTAGACTTCATGTGGGCCCCACCACACTTAATCCTCTCAAGGGAGGTTAAGTGGATTTGGGTCCCACCTCTAACTCCATTTGGGAGGATATAACCAACATGGTTAAAAATAAAATGTGTTTCCATATTTTATTTAACTTCATTTTAATTCTCCCAAAACTAACTCTCAACTCGCATAAAACGCAACCTCAGAAAATGTCTCCTTAAGCGAAAATTGGCGCTGTGAGTTCATCGGTGCCCTCGGAATTCAATTCCGGGAACCGGTTCAAAAGTTAGAAATTCCCGCTCGTTCGTTTCCTGAACATACCTGATCCAAACTTCGGAAATTGATTCTGGGCACACCGGGCCTTGGAATCAGGTTCCGTCAGAAACCGCGCTCTTGTAAAATTCTAAAGAAAATTAGGAAAAAATTTCCCTTGAATTTTACGGGTCTTTACAATATCCCCTTCATACTATCCCTACAGGTCATTCATAAAATACTTCTTCATATCCTGGAAAAATTAAAACATTGAAAGGGGTGAGCTTAGATGCTCAGTAAGGATAACAATATAGTGGAATCTTTCATAAATAAACATTAACATTTAAGGCAATTAATATCTAAAACAAAAGCCTTTTAAACTTAAAATTCATCATAATATGGAAAAAAATAAAATGAAATAATGCCATTTACTTATTCACATTGATATTCTTCTAGTCAAATAATCACATGCAATATCAATAACCACTTTTATAATGATTGAATTCATAATTCCAGACTATCATAACCATGTAGCCAAGGCCTCGTGCCAAGACTACAAATAAGATTTTGTCAAGGCCTCATGCCAAGACACTAGTTTGTCTCATGAGACCTATCGATGCATCGAGGAGCTGTAGCGGTCTCCCCTCGTCACTTATTAAGTCCAATGTATTCCTCATATGAACAGGTTTAAACATATCATAAATCATAACATAATCGTATCACATAAAACATGCATAAAGGAAACATAACATTTCAACATTTCAATCACTAGATATCAATACAACACATTGATATAATAAAAACATTATCAAAACCATTTTCAATACCAAAATAAAAGAAAATTAAAACTTGGTATTTATTTCTCATTTAAAAAAAAGTTATGGCTTGTAGTGGAAGCCAAAACACAAATAATGGTAATGGCGGCGGAGAAGTCGTTGTCTCTGCATACGTAAGACAAAAACATTCCTTTTTTCATTTAGTATAATGCTTTTTAAAAAAGATTCCTTTTGAATAAAAGTAAAAGTCAAAGGGGTTTATACACCGTATAAAAGATAATTGTGTATAAAACAAAATATGCCTCAATGAAAGGAGATTGAGACAAAGTCCTTACAAAGATCATTTTAAAATAAAATATATCTATTATGTGTATTCACTATAAGTACACATAAATAATGTAAAAATAAAAGATAAGACATAATAATATCATGACATAATTTGAAAGTTGGTGATTAACCCAAAGAATGGAAATTGGGATAAGAAGTTCCCTTACCTCGTGTCCGAATTGACTCGAACATTTATTAACCTCACGAATAATAAACTAGAGTTAATTTCTACTTACTTAAGAACATTTTTCATGTTCATTATTACTTTTATATCACTTATTACCATGTTATGAACATTATGTAATTATTTAAGTTAATAACGGTCGTTTTGTCGATCTTTGGTACTTGAGTCAAAAATAAACTTCTTATAATTACAAGTTGTTCATGTGGAAAAATATCCATTATATCCAGAATTATATTAATGATTTATATATCATATATATCATATATATCCAGTATATACATGAATTTATAATATTACGTAACATTTAGAGGTAAGAAATGAAATGCACTGTTCATGGAGACGGTAAGTCGTACGTACGCATGAACGCTACTTTCATTTCTATTTCATATTTAATGGAATGAAATTATAATTATATAAAGGTATACTATAATTCCATTATAATATAATGTATAATACCATTTACTCCATCCTTTATACATCCCACATATGGCATTAACGATTCAAATCACATTGAGGGGGTGGTAGTCCGCACTTCCTAAAATGAAAATATCACGTTTACCCATAATGGAAACCATAAAGGTATGCCATAAATGAAAAATACGGAAGCTTAAGTAAAACATAAAAATATTATATATCATATATAAATATAGTGACATCTTAATGTCCACCTTTGAAGGTGTTATATGAGTGTTGAACAATCATCGTTTCGTGAGGCAGAAATTCGCCATCCACAGAAACAGTATGTTCTTTAACCATTAGATGTAGGTGTGTGTAAGTGTACCTCGATTCCTTCTTATAAAAACATACTAGTATATTTAATATACTGGTTTTGTTACAAAATAAAGGAATAAATATAGTTTAATGGGTTAGAGAAGCAAAATAAAACAAAATAACATAAGAGAAGACATTACCTTAAAATCAGGTAACTTTTTTTTATTTGATCCAAAGGCTTCCTTGGAAAGAATTATTCCCAAATTGAGGCTTCTATGAGTAAGATAGGGAAGTTGAGAGAGTATTTGGGCAGAGGTTGGCCGAGCCAAAAGGCTTTGAAGGTGTGAGTAAGGTGGTAGTGGTGGGGGCCTTTTATAAGAGGAGAGGAGGGACACTCTTGGAAAGTCATGAAATGTTACTTTATTATATAATGAGTTTCAGATTTTAAAGGTCCCACACTTATATATTTCAAAGTTAAGGTGATAAGGGTTAGAAATATACTTATCAAATAGGTTTTTGACAAGTGTATGTCTTAGATTTTACATTATCTTTTTATTTTATTTAAATCTTTAATTAATGAGGTAATCGCTGCATCATCATGGTGTCATAAATAATGTAATTTATTTAATGTATAAAAATTATAAAAAAATATAATGATGTAGGAAATATTTTTAGATTTCTAATGAATATTTATAGTCAAAACTATGACTTGTATAACCCCATTTAAAAATTGTTTTAGTAAAACAACTCATGATTATGACATTTTTATTTTAACCTTAAATAAAAAGTTTTTAATGTCATTTTCCTACCAAAGTGGCTCCATGGGGTCCCCAAGTCGACCCATGGATTTTGCTGGTCGTCCATGACTCATCCAATAGGGGTAGGACAGGTGTAAAGGTATTTTCAAATTTTTATAATATCATTTTTACCTTAAATTTCACTAATTACCATTAATCGCGATTAATTAAACTTCAAAGTTACTATTCACCAAAAAATTATTTTAATCTCACTGAACTAAATTTTAATTCCTAATTAAAGTAATTTATGTCGGATTTTTTAAAATAAAATCATAGAAGTGGCAATGTTTCATTTAAACGAAAGATCAGTTTTTTAACTACCACTTAGTGGTTTCACTATTCATCAAAAATTGAAGTTTTTCAGAACAGTCCCAAAATTTCACCCTAAGATATAATTGATATTCCGAATTCAAAAATGATGTCTATTTTAAAAAATTCCAAACATATAAGTTGCATTAATTAATTTTATTACTAATTCCCGCTGTCACAACAAATAGCATATTTTTTAGAAATAATATATATCAAAAGATTGACAATTGTTTATGTCCAATTTCAAAGTGAAATTAATTCTAATTAACACCATTGGATAAAATGGTAAAAATATATTCTAATTATACTTTAAACCCACTCAATATTATAATTTATTACTATAAATTATATTGATTAAAAAGGTTTTTTTAAGTATTTTTCACTATTCTTAAAAAATTGGAAGTTCTCCGAAAATTACATAAAATTCAACTTAGGATAATTTAGATATTCTCAATACAAAAACGAAGTCCATTTGGCAAGATAAAATTTATAAAATTTCAAAAATTAGGTATTACTATTTATAACGGGTACTTTGATTGGTTGTGGTGCATTAGAATCTCGAACTTGCGTACAATGTAAGCTATTGCATTATTGAAAGAGAAGCGTATTGTGGAAGCTTGAGGTGTTACATTCTCCCCTCCTTCAATAAATTGCGCCCTCGCAATTTGAAATTTTTCTTTGAAAATAAAAGGTTGAAAATAGAAAATACCTTTGTGGAAAACCCACATCGAAAATAGGGTTAATAAAAATATAACATTAAATGAAATAAAGAGAGGTACAAAGGTCACCCGAGATAGACCATACTAGAATTATATGAAAATATGGATATGGAGGAAAAACAAACCATAAGGGTCTGATGGAGAGTTGTATAAAATATGATTAGAAGAAAGTTAACCACAAGAAAATCACAAACTTGTGATTGGTTAAATGGTCATTGAATCCCCAGTTGGAAAAGTTAACCGACAACGTTTTTGTTTTAAGTTACCTTTCATAAAGTTGAGGAATTTATTTAAGAGATTTACTAAGAATGTAAGGAAATATAACAAGAAAGCTAGGAGACAGGTGAACCTGCTCCTAAGATAAATAAATAAAATAAATTGGCAAGAGTACAAACAGGAGATCAGGGAATCGCTCAACAAAGCCGAGAAAAAACCTCACCACGGAAATTTTCCTAAACAAAATGGTCACAGAAATCAGGCGACACACAAGACCAACAGGAGGTGCCCTCATTAATTGCCCTTTTCCCAAGAGCATCTGCTACTTGATTGGCCTCACGGTAAACATGCGAAACTTCAATGATGAGTGAATCAAGAAGCCGAAGACAATCAATCCAGTCCGGAAGGATCTTCCAGGGAACATTCCTCGAGCGCTCTTTCAAGATTTGGATAGCAACAGACGAGTCTGACTCTATCCATATCAAATTCCAACCAAAGTGGACAGCATACCTGATCGCTTTCATAATGGTCCAAATCTCAGCTTCAATTGCATATCCACTGCCAATGAAATGAAAAAAGAAGCCTTTTACAAACCCCCGATACGTGCGGAAAACACCACCACATCCAGAGGGTCCCGGAGCACCTGAGGCGGCCCCATCGACATTGACTTTGATCCACCGCGGTAGGGGAGGGATCCATCGGATATATTTCACCATTAATGGTTTCTTTGCCCTGCCATTAATACCAAGAGATATCAACAAAACCAGGTCAGAAACATCATTTTTCATGCAACCAGTTTGAATGTTTGAGGTCGTACAAACGGCACGATGCATCATTAAGACACCATCATGAAACCGTGGCTGAATATTGTTGAACAGCAGGTCATTCCTAGACTTCCAAATGAAATCAATAACAGCCGCTATTGCAGCCAAAATAAGATCATGAACCTGCTCACTAAAATTTTCCATGTTAATGTCCTGCATTAATTCCTCAAGTGACTGAAACTGAAAACAGCACCGAAAAATCTGCTGCATATAGCACCATAATTTGCGCGCAAGTGTGCATGAGAATAAAACATGGGAGAGAGACTCATCCGCTGCCAGACAGACAAAGCAAACCGGGGCAAGATGCAGCCCCTTGCGCTGCAATAGAGCCTACACAGGAAGCCTATTCTTCCAAATTTTCCAGATGAGCAGGGAGCGCGCCGGGGGAATGAAGGGCTTTGAGAAATTAGAAACCCATCTAGGGGGGTGAGTCGATGTCTCACAACGAGAATTGTAGCATACCTTCGTGCGGAAAATCCCATTCAGATCCAGAGTCCAAACTATAATATCATGGTCTGTGAAACGTGTAAGGAAATATACTTGTCATGTAGACTTTCATTCTTTAATAAATTTTTACCACAAACCCATCTTTCACTCCAAATGGTAATAAAACTCAAAAATATTCTATTTATCCTAATTGTATAAGGTTAAAAATATTACCACATACCATTTAGATTAGGAAAACTATTTTGTAATAACCAGGGACTTCATGTAGGCTAGTGGTAGGTAATAAATGCATGTCGCACTATGGTTGTGGGTTCGATTCCTGTAGCTTTGTCCGACGTGACGGTTTATCCCCCAACCTGTAGGTTGTCCTTTTCCTAAAACTATAGTATTATAATATTCCAAAAATAATCTTCAGAAATTTTTTAACCTTAAACAATACTATCCAAAGATAAAAGTAATCCATTTCAACCTTTATGGTTATCCAAAATACCTCTGTCCAGACTTTCTCTAAAAGGTCTCTAAATTCCAAAATCAATTGTAACATCAGATTCCCCAAACAAATTAAAGTTTCTCTTATTGTCACATAATAAAAATATGATTACCTTCATCATATTAAAACCTTAATGAAACAACAAGTACTACAGTACAATCCTTATATATATATCACATTATCTTTATAACCATAATATAATCCTTGAGTCCAAAAGCACCAATACATTAATTATTCCACTTCAACTGTAGTAATAGCATAAGATTGTCCTTGATCCCTTGGCCTTTTCTGAGGTAAGTTTCCCTGACGCTTAGGAAATTCATTTTCATAATTCCCAATTTCCCTACAATTGTAGCATTCAACATTAATAGCCTATTTCTTTCCCTTGCAATCACGAGCCTGGTGACCTTTTTCTCCACATTTATAATAAACTCCCATTCCTTTTAGGCAAGTTTCGAGGTGATTATTCCCATAATTATCGCATAATGTAAAATCATTATTTACCTTTTTCCCTTTATCTGTCTCTTGTTCCACCGTTCTCTTCTTCTCTTGCTTTACTTTATTTTCATAAGATTTGGAGAATTATTTTTCTGTCTTTAAAGCACATGAGACAATATCTTCGTATGACGAGAAGGTTTGTGAGACTAATGCTCGACAGAGAAATGGTTTTAACCCATCAAAGAAACAATCAATCATACTTCTTGGGTTACGTATATAATCTATAGCATGACTTGCTAACCTTGTAAAGTTAGCCTCATACATTGCGACATTCTCATCCTCCTTTTGTCTCAGACTTAGAAATTGCCTTTCCATATCTTCTCGATGGTCACGAGGAAAGTATTTTTCTAATAAAAGCACTTTGAACTCCCTCCATTCCATATTAGATAATTCTTCATCTTCTTTCGTGTTTTGAATCATCGACCACCATTGATCGGCATCTCCAGTGAGCCGGTAAACTGCCATGACAACCTTCTCCCTTTCGCTACTCCCCAAGGCATGGAATATTTTCTCTAAGGAGTTTATCCATTGCTCAGCTACTAATGGATTTGTACGCCCATTAAATGTTGGCAGTTGTTGCCTCATAAAACGATCTAACATTGATCCTCCACGTTGTGGATCAGGGTGCTCCACACGAGTAAGGTTATTATTCATAACCTAAGTGAGTTGTCCCAGTATGGTGATAAGGTGATCAGCACCAGTTTTATCTCCATCTCCACAATAATTATCTTGAGCAGGAGGGCAATCCCTACATGGAGTGCGTGTATTTATATGGTTTCCATTCCTCCCACTTGGCACCATTTCTAAACAATGGCATAAAATAGATTAGTTTATGAATCAAAATACATAATTCCATACTTGTAAAAAACATAACATAAATTGAACTATTTATGGATATAATCCATAATCATAAAAAGAAATGTTTTCTTTGAGGAAGTATATACTCATAAACCCTTCATAATGGTTTGTAAAGAAAATGAGAATTATCCAAAGCATATCCCTCGAAAGTGTCGTAACCAAGAGTGCAGCAAGGCCCATTGTCGTGCACTAGTTCCCATTCGAGTCTATCTCAAAGCAGTGTTTTCGGGTTTTACCCCTAGGTACATCTGTGCCAGATCCGCCTCTACCTGCTCGTATCCAGACAGGGATGTATTGCTCAGAAAACTCAAAAAATATCTACAACAACAAACTTCTAGGAAGTTCTTCTACACTAATTCTCAAAGTCTATCTTATGGCTATGTGCTCTAATCAGAGTTTTTATAAATCTAGCTTCCAAGGTTAGTACTAAACTTCCTCTGATACCAACTATAACGCCCCGACCCCAGTTACCCTGAGTCGGTGCATTATTGCGTAACATTGGCATGATCACAAAAGATCAATTCTCGAAAGACCGATTAGTTTAGTAGCCTTGGAAACACTAGATACATTCATAAATGATACATTACAACATAAAGTGAAAAACTACAATAACATAGTATCCATTTTCCACACTCATATCCCCTTCAGACTATCCCTGCAGGTCATTCCTAGAATACTTCTTCACATCCTGGAAAAATTAAAACATTGAAAGGGGTGAGCTCAGATTCCTAGTAAGGATAACAATATAACGGAAGCTTTCATAAATAAACATTAACATTTAAGGCAATGTATAACTAAAACAAAAGCCTTTTAAACATGATCTTCAGCATAATATGGGAAAAATAAAATGAAATAATGCCATTTACTTATTCACATGGATATTCTACTAGACGAATAATTACATGCAATATCAATAAACACTTTCATAATGATGGAATGCATAATGCCAGACTATCATAACCATGTAGCCAAGGCCTCGTTCCAAGACTACAAATAAGATTTTGTCAAGGCCTCGTTCCAAGACACTAGTTTGTCTCATGAGAACTGCCGATGCATCGAGGAGCTATAGCGGGCTCCACCCGTCACTTATTAAGTCTAATGAATTCCTCATATGAACAGCTTTAAACATATCATAAACCATAGCCTAATCGTATCACATAAAACATGCATAAAGGAAACATAACATTTCCACATTTCAATCACTAGATATAAATACAACACATTGATATAATAAAAACATTATCAAAACCATTTTCAATACCAAAATAAAAGAAAATTAAAACTTGGTATTTATTTTTCATTCAAAAAAAGTTACGGCTTGTAGAGGAAGCCGAAACACAAATAATAGTAACGGCGGTGGAGAAGTCGTTGTCGCCACATACGTAAGACCAGAACATTCTTTTTTTCGTTTACTAAAATGCTTTGTGAAAAATATTCCTTTTGAATAAAAGTAAAATTCAAAGGGGTTTATACACCGTATAAAAGAAAGTTGTGTATAAAACAAAATATTCTTTAATGAAAGGAGATTGAGACGAAGTCCTTACAAAGATCATTTTTAAAATAAAATAGATCTATTATGTGTATTCACTATAAGTACACATAAATAAAGTACAAATACAAGATAGGACATAATAATATCATGACATAATTTGAATGTAAGAGATTAACCCAAAGAATGGAAATTGGGTTAAGAAGTTCTCTTACCTCGTGTCCGACTTGACTCGAACGTTCTTTAATCTCCTGAATAATAAACTAGAGTTAATTTCAACTTTCTTAATAACATTTTTCAAGTTCATTATTCCTTTTATATCACTTAATACCATGTTATGAACATTATTTAATTATTTAAGTTAATAATAGTCGTTTTGTCGATCTTTGGTACTTGAGTCAAAAATAAACTTCTTATAATTACAAGTTGTTCATGTGGTGAAATATCCATTATATACATAATTATATTCATGATTTATATATCATGTATATCATATATATCCAGTATATACATGCATTTATAATATTATGTAACATTTAGAGGTAAGAAATGAAATGCATCGTTCATGGAGACGGTAAGTCGTGCGTACGCATGAACGCTACTTTCATTTATATTTCATATTTAATGGAATGAAATTATAATTATATAAAGGTATAATATAATTACAGTATAATATAATGTATAATACCATTTACTCCATCCTTTATACATCCCACATATGGCATTAATGATTCAAATCACTTTGAGGGGGCGATAGTCCGCACTTCCTAAAATGAAAATATCACGTTTACCCATAATGGAAACCATAAAGGTATGCCATAAATGAAAAATAAATAAGCTTAAGTAAAACATAAAAATATTATATATCATATATAAATATAGTGACATCTTAATGGCCACCTTTGAAGGTGTTATATGATTGTTGAACAATCATCGTTTCGTGAGGCAGAAATTCGCCATCCACAGAAACAGTATGTTCTTTAACCATTAGATGTAGGTGTGTGTAAGTGTAGATATAATCCTTCTTATAACAAAATACTAGTATGTTTAAGATACTGGTTTTTTTATAAAATAAAGCAGTAAAAAGATTTTAAGGGGTTGGAGAAGCAAAATAAAACAAAATAACATAAGAGAAGACATTACCTTAAAATCGGGTAACTCTTTTTTGATTTCAGCCAAAGGCTTCCTTGGGAAGAATTCCGCCCAAAGTGAGGCTTCTAGGAGTAAGAGAGGGAAGTTGAGAGAGTATTTGGGCAGAGGTTGGCTGAGCCAAAAGGATTTGAAGGTGTGACTAAGGTGGTAGTGGTGGGGGCCTTTTATAAGAGGAGAGGAGGGGCACTCTTGGAAAGTCATTAACATGTTACTTTATTATATAATGTGTTTCAGATTTTAAAGGTAACACACTTATATATTTCGAGGATAAGGTGATAAGGGTTCGAAATATACTCATCCAATAAGTTTTGGACAAGTGTACGTCTTATATTTTACATTATCTTCTTATTTTATTTAAATCGTTAATTAATGAGGTAATCGCTGCATCATCATGGTGTCATAAATAATTTAATTTATTTAATATCTAAAAATTATAAAAAAATATCATAATGTAGGAAATCTGTTTATATTTATAATGAATATTTATAGTCAAAACTATGACTTGTATAACCCCATTTAAATATTTTTTTAGTAAAATAACTCATGTTTGTGACGTTTTTATTTTAACATTAAATAAAAGGTTTTTAATGTCATTTTCCTACCAAAGTGGATCAATGGGGTCCCCTAGTTGACCCATGGATTTTCATGGTCGTACACGACTCATAAAATATGGGTAGGACAAGTGTAAAGGTATTTTCAGATTTTTATAATATCATTTTTACCTTAAATTTCACTAATTACCTTTAATCGCGATTAATTAAATTTAAAAGTTACTATTCACCAAAACATTATTTTAATCCCATTGAACTACATTTTACTTCCTAATGACAACCATGTATGTCGGATTTTTAAAAATTAAATCACAGAAGTGGCAATGTTTCATTTAAATGAAAGATCAGTTTTTTAACTACCACTTAGCGGTTTCACTATTCATCAAAAATTGAAGTTTTTCAGAACAATCCCAAAATTTCACCCTAAGCTATAATTGATATTCCGAATTCATAAATGATGACTATTTTACAAAATTCCAAAAATATATGTTTCATTAATTAATTTTATAACTAATTCCCGCTGTCACAACAAATAGCGTGTTTTTAATAAAAAATATATATCAAAAGATTGACAATTGTTTATGTCCAATTTCAAAGTGAAATTAATTATAATGAACATCATTGGATAAAATGGTAAAAATATATTATAATTATACTTTAAAACCTCTCAATATTATAATTTATCACTATAAATTATTTTGATTAAAAAGGTTGTTTTTAAGTATTTTTCACTATTCATAAAAAAATTGGAAGTTCTCCGAAAATTTCAAAAAAAATTAAACTTAGGATAATTTCGATATTCCGAATACAAAAACAAAGTACATTTGGCAAGATAAAATATATAAAATTTCAAAAATTAGGTATTACTATTCATAACGGCTACTTCGATTGGTTGTGGTGCGTTAGAATCTCGAACTTGCGTACAATGCAAGCTATTGCATTATTGAAAGAGAAGCGTATCGTGGAAGCTCGGGGTGTTACAATTTTGACTAGATGAAAGGTTATATTTGGCATTCAATGATCGATCTCAAGTCCTACTACTAGCAGTTTAGTGTTCATGTGGATGATATTACAGGATGATATTTTGATGCCGCTTTCGGCACTATCAGTTCCTAGTACTGTCAATCAATGTGACTAATTCCCATGTTATGTTAATGAAAATAATGAACCAGATCATCTAGTCATACTTAGAAGAATTATACTTTTATATATTTATGACATTCTTATTTTCTTTTCATCTTAGAAAGACTATATAGAGAAATTAAGGTTGCTCCTCGACTTACATCAGGAGATCAATTTATTCAGTTTCCTCTCAATGTGTCATTTTCTGAACTAGGAATTTCAATTTATGGTGATTCTATATCTTTATTCATGGTTTATATTTAGATCATGTGAATATTTATGCAGTGATTGATTAGTAAAATCAAATAAGTACATTGTAGGAGTAGAGTTTTCTCGGTTTGGAAGGGTACTACAAGATGTTCATGGAATACTTTTGAACGATATAAGCACCTTTGATGTCCTTGATGTGGAAGGGGTAGTTTTTTACATGTATTCATTAGTGTCAACAATATTTTGAATAGTTTAGACCGGTGGTCTACAAATAAGAATAATAGAAGAATGTGTTGAGTATATGGTATTTTTTAATTCCTATGGGGCAGGGCTCGGATATTTGTTGATGTAGATGTACAAAATGATTAATTATGGGTTCAGGTAGTTTAAATATCATGAGTATAATTATTCATCCAATGATATAGAGATCTATTTGGTTTTCATCACCCTGAAGATTTAAAGGAATTTTCTTTTGTGAAATCATTTTTTAATTAATCAGGCCACAAGAGGCTTAGGAAAAAATTAACTCATAGAGATATCAACCTGAGGCCATGACAATGGTTTGATTTCCTATATGATGAAAACCATGACATAGTCTATACTTCATGAATAGAAACTTAGTGGATTATTTTCTTATCAGAATATATTGTTATCTCTTGGTGGAGGAGGTGTCAGTGTGGTAAGGCTCAGTGTAGCTAACCGTGGTGGAGGATATGGTTGAAACATATATTCAGATGATAGTAAGGGGATCCAATTATTCTTCAATTCAGGAGTTCATATATCATGGAAGATATCAAATTTGTGTATTTTCATGTTCATATATCCTATGGAGGTTTACTAGAAGGATTTTAGAAGGTGGGTATCATGCTATATTTTTAAGGGATATATGGTAGTTTTATTAACATTTCTTGAGAACATGTTGAAGGAGTTTCATACCACCCCATTGGTTTTATATAAGGTTGTGTAGAATAATTACATGGAACTTTGATAGATGTTTGGGTGGGATGGTTTGAGATCTAGAATTTTCTAGTTTGTATATTGTTCTCTTATGTGTGAGAAGTTATAGTTTGAGAATCATGTTCTAGTGGGGTTGAATCAAGAAATTGAGATTCTAGAATGGAAGTGGGATAAAATATAGATGGATTTTTTGATGTGGATTACATGGATAGTGAGGATTTAATGAATATTATGGTTTTTTATTGATTAAAATTCCAAGTCATCAGACATTCTTACCATTAGGGAGAAGAGATCAGTTTATATTTTATGGAGGTTATAAATATAGGAGAACATTTGACATAATGGGTTACCCATTGCGATCATCTCTTACCATGATTCTTGGTTCACATAATGTTTTGGGAGAAGTTTTCTAAAGGATTTTGGTACCTTGTTAGAGATGAGTATAATGGTTCAACCAAGACAGATGAACTAACAAATAAGACCATCTAATTTTTTTAGGATTTGATGAGTGCTTGTGTGATAGATATCATTCAATATGGGGAGGACCACATTCCACTTGTCGAGTATTCATTTAATAGTATCTACCACTATACTATTATCATAAAAACATTTTATACCTTATACAGGAGAACTAGTAGGTAACCTTGGTGCTAGACTAAGGTTTGAAAGACAAATATTGTTAGGATAGAGCTAGTGCATGGAATTATAGATAATTAAGAAGTGATCCATTAGTGTATTCAGAAAAAAAACAGGATCCAATACAAATCTTACATGGACAAATATCGTAGTCATTTTGAGTTAGATATGGGAAACCATGATTTAATAAGACACTCCTCGTGATGTCTATTGTGTAAATTTGTATTGGGAAGCAAGTTATCTCTTAGGTAAATGAGGATATTCTAGATCTATAGGAGGATTGGTGACGTTTCTTACCACCTAGCCATACACCCATAGATGGAACGATTGTATCACATCATCCATGATCCATAGCTGAGAATACACCTGATGCATGTTATTGATAGGTTCAGGCTAGATATAGAGGATAGGGATAGCTTATTGATGTTCCCATTAGGGATCAAGGATCAAAAATAGAGGATATAACATGGATTTTATATTACTCTATTTCAAGATCGTTGGTAGTATGGGAGTGTGTGAGAGCTACTGGGAAAATGAGAACCAGATATGAGATCAGTACTCTTACCTTTTTGAGTACCTTATGCATTTCAAGGTGAAAATTCATAAAGAAAGGGATTATGCATATACTACATTTTCTTCAGTTTGACCCCTTTATAATTTATTTATGCTTCTTTTGATTTTTCCTCAGTGCCAGGGATGTGCTTTGGTGTCACTGGATAGTAGTAAAAATATAATAAAAATCATAATATATTTATTAATGCATTTTCATGAATCATTTAAAAATAAATTGTTTTTCCATTTATCAGAAAATCATATGAAAATTTTTATAATTCAATTGTTTTTATGATATGTGTTTTACCATAAGTGTGATATAATGTTGGTTGGCCTGAGATGTTCTATGCAAGAAATATTTTATCAATTTTTTAAGTGAATTAAATTATTTATTTAAATAATTTACATAAATTCTAAAAAACCCTAATTCTTTCTATATTTATATTTCATTATGATAAATACCGAGTAATAGTTTCAAAACGCTAAGAGATTTAAGAAGAGTATGTGTGAATATTTGGAGATGAAAATTTGGGAATATAGACCATCAAAAACAATTGAGGGAATTTATGAGACAAAAAACAAAAATAATGGGATATTTATCATCTTAGATAGTTGGAAAATTAATTTCCAATGATCAATCCATTCTAGAGGAAGGGATCATTATTTTTTGTATTTTTTACTTTGATTTAATTTGATTATCAAGGATTCCTTATGTGCTTATTATTTATCGAAAATTTACATACTTTACATTATCTAAAATTTAAATACTCTTTGTGCACTTATTTTTTTATATATTCTGCACACAAGGACATTCCCTTATTTTCACATAATGTGAAATTGGTTAGTATCACATCAACCAATGATGATTTTCACTTAGTTTTTATTCATTTCCCACCATCATTTTTTCCATTCTTCATTGTTGTCCAAGGGGTCAATGATCAGTTGTTTTCAAGAAGTATTTGAATGCGATCAAACACCTAGATTTATGGTTAATGCATGAAAATATATTTATCAATGTTTTGTGGATGGATAGAGGTATAATGAGAGTTTTGGATAATGTATTTTTGGGTTAGGAAACCAAACACTGGCATGTGAAGTGATTGTTACTAATTAGATAATAGAAATCATGTTTTCTAGTCTCTAGAGGATGGTAAATAGAGATTATAAATGACATCCTTTATATTTAGAGTTTCTAGGTGATTCAAATGGAAGATGAAGTGGTGGAAATCATAGATTTAATATCCTAATTAATAAAAAAGCCAATGTATATGAATAATGAGACTACACATCATGTATCATAGAGGAATGAACACATTGTAGTTTGGGTTCTCACAAAAGCTAAGGTTTGGTTTGAGTTAAATATTAGTCATTGTGGGGTTGATCACACCAGATATATGGCCCTACATAGTTAATTAAAACTTTTTCTATGAAAACAGGTCAAGGAACCTGGGTGCATAGTCACATCATGTTTCCCATAAGGATATTCCATGTGGATCCACATAACCAGCTGATCCATATACAATGAGAAATCACTCTGGAAACTATGTGATTAAACACATGGTGTTATTCTATATACATGGATTGTGGATACATGTGCCTATCCAGGGATTATATTGGGAATGTCACTTTCATGTGTCAAGGCTGAGTCATACACCTTGTTACCCTATATACATGTCGTGTACCTTTTCAAGGAACATCTAACTTGAATATCTCATTATATGAGATATGGATTTGGGCCCATCATTAGTATATAATGAATTTTTTTACACTTAGAATGTGACTATAGATTTAATTTTGGAAACTATGATACTATGTGAGGTTTTTTGAGTGATACATTTATTCAGCAATTCTTAGCCTATGAAGGTGTTTGATTGTAATCACCATAGAGTTACTGAGCATCGTAACCCATTATCACTTAATTTGGAAGGTCCCAAACATCCTTTATACAGGTAGAGATTGGACACCTCTTACACACATATATTATAGAGGGTGTAGGCCCTCTATCTAGAGGGTAATTACTCTTATATCATTGCAGGTGGGAGTTCCTCTATATCCTTTATATAGGTAGAGAAAGAACACCCCCACATTACTAAAGGTACAAGTCCTCTGTCTATAGAGTTTACTCTACATAATTAATATTTAACAGAGTGTGGGTCCCTCATTGGTGTATTTCTCCCTTGGTTTTGTTTCATTGTGGTCGGGAGGGGGTCCTCCATACTCATTCTTGAGAGTTTACATGTGATGCCTTACTGGTAAATGGGGTTATTAGAGTTGTATGAAGACTCGTCTTTATGAGTCAATTTTGGGGATGGTGATCTAATTTATCTCATATATTGTGTTTCTTTTGAGAATATCTGATTTTTGGATTCCTCACACCTATACCATAATATTTTAGTTAACTAGTAATGTTTTTATTTCTTCCCTCTTGGTTTTCTGGGCGTCCTACTATGTATAAATATACTCACCCAAAAATGGGTTATTCTCTCATGTGTTTTTTATTATACATGTGAAAATAAGATCATCAGTGACATTGGTGTACCTTGTTTTAAAAGATAATAGTGGTATTTAGAGGTCCTAACTATGTTAAGTGGTCATACTTATTAATTGAGAGGTGGGTTCTCTTTAGTTCTTCCCTATTCGCAGTTGGTATTTGATTATGAACTCCTTTTAGGATGTGCATGTATTTTTTCCCTTTATATAATTTATATTCTCTGAATACATATTGATGACTTTATAAGTGGTTATTTAATGAATTTTTTTACTTTTAATGGTTCATCATTTAATTATGTCTTTGAATAGTAACAGTGAGTTCGATGTGTGCATGCACCTAGGTAGATTTTTCCAAGGCCTCGCATTTCAGTTTTTCTCTTACTCAATGATTCTATCTATACCTTAGACAATTGGTGATAGTATTGGTGGTCACTCTCACCTTACTACCACCCCAAGTGGGGCCATAGTGGGTCGGTCAATGGAAATACCCTTATGCTGTATTCTAGAGTAATAATTGGTTCTATATCTTGACAATAGTAGTATAAATATATAATTTTTTTTGAAATAATATAATAGTAAAATTGATCACTTTTTCAATATTATTTTATATAATCTTGAGTATAGAATAAATTGGATAAAAAACTAATTTGATTCAATGAAACTAAAATTATATTTTTTTTAAAAATATATAATTTTAATTTGAACACCCTTTTTTGATAAAATAATGGATTTGAAAAAAAAATCCATAAATAAGCCTTATAAAACACTATTTATTTAAATATAATTGAGAATATCATTAAGTTATTTGTTATATAATTTTTATAAGCATTATGAAAATGATTATTTTAAAAAATTATAATTTTTTATTAAATTATGACATTTAATCAAAAATTTAAAAAAATATTTTTTGAAAAAATATTTTTATAAAATTAATATCATTTTTTAAATGAGCATAGAAGAATAAGTCATTGGTGAATTTTTCAAAAAAAATGATACATTTTACTTTTGGTTAAAAATTAAATATTTTATGAATATAAAACGTGTATTATAAAATCATTATAACATAAAAGTGATCTAATAAAATCTATAAAGGTTTTTTCTTTGACAAAAATTGTATTATTCATTAAAAACTGGATTTTAATGTGATATATTTTTTCTCAAACCTTTAAATCACATTCCAAACCAAATAGAATATATTAAATAATTCATTTCAGAGAAGTCACTTCAACATCATGAATGACATTATTTTATGGATTTTTATTCCTTATCTAATAAAACATTAAAATCCATACCTACTTGAAAAATGACATGGACAAAAACTAGGGGAAAAACAACAATTTAGTAATTTATATTAACTAGTTTTCCAAATCACAATTTTAGATACTAATATACAATTATCTCTATTTTTCTAAAAAATATCCAACCATTGTCCATTAACTCTTCACTGTAAACCATTAAAGTACTATGTTCCTCTCATTTTCCAACTCCATATCCCTCCTAAGGAGTTTATAAGTTTACAGTGAGCTATTCTCAATCTTTAAGAATAATCCTTTCAAGGTATGTGATTCTCTCTCTGTCTATTCCATTCAATAACATTATTTGTAATAATATTTTTTATTCTAAATGGACTATAGATCCCCAGGGTTATTAACCATCCATTACTATCTAATTTGTAACACAATATTGAGAGATTGCATTCATATCTAATTTATCTCTTCCATGAACTTTTATACACTCTTATTACATAGAATAAATTATATCTTGATTTTTCATTCCATATCTGTGTTTTGTGAATATCCAAACATTTTTTAATTCAAGGATATTCACCTATTTAAATCTATCTTTCATTAGATGAGACATATTTCAGTGAAACCTGCATTAATTACTTATTGTATTGAAATTATGAAATGGTTTCTAATTATATATGATTTATACATCACATAAAAATTTATTAAATATAAAGGGTTCCTCAAATAATGCATCAACGCATTTTTCAATGTTTGCAACTCAATAGATACTATGTGTGAAGCATGGAAGGTTAGCCTAAGAACACTATGTTATGATTTATTGGTGTTTATCCTTGCCAAATTCTTATTATGTGATATATTATTTTATTTCCTCATTACTAATATACCATTATTTTATGATCACATATTTACATTCCATGTTTTCATGTGATTATTTATGATTCTTACCTCATTATATTTTCATGGTATGCCGTTTTACTCAATTTTTTTATTTATAATCATGTTATGTTTGGATTACTCATTAATCTTATATTGTAGATCACCCTTTCCTTTTATATGTCCATTGGTTTTACTATGAACTATTCTGAGTTTAAAGGATACAATAAGCATATTTTGGAGTTTTAAATAATTATGTTAGATTTTATTTTATTTTATTAGTTAATTTATCTAATTTACCAAAGACTCTAGGCCTCTTTAATTTCTAGTAATGTATTATATGGATTTTTCTATTACAAATAAATAAATAAAATATATTAGAATTATGGGTTGTTAAATTTGAATGTTGAACTGATTTTTTAATTTATAAATATCATAAAAGGCCCCAAGAAAGATAGATAAATCCGAAAAATAAAGGAAACAAACTAACTAAAAAATAATTTAAAATAAATGAAACATGATAATTCTTTTAGCGAAAAATAGAAGTGAATATCTTAATAAAATGATTAAAAGTACTGAAGTAAAGATGGAAATTTTCAAATAAATGGAAACAATAATATATATGGGGAATATTATAAAGTTGTGGTAAATCTACATATTCTCTACACAACTATATTCAGACATTTCATAAAAATTGTTTTTTTTTAAATAAATACAATGAACCAAAATTATCATTTTCTCTAACAGCTAATGATGAAACAAAAATTTTAGATAATATAAATTCAGAAGCTAAAACTTCTTTACTACATCAATAAGTTTTTAAAAATAAATTTACATATAAATTAGTTAATTCTATTTATAGTAGAATAAGTGGGGATATTTTAAACAAGAAGAATACATATATAAGAGGAAACCCTCACCCTAATTGTTTTATCTGTTAGAACAAATACGTCCCTCTCCATTCTCTATATTATTTTTTATTTGAACTTACACATAGGTAATTAAATGAGAAATATTATTATTATACACACTATACAATAAATAATGTATTAATCAATTATTATTTAATCTACTATGAAGATGATATGATGAGTTCTTCCCTTATGGGGGACAAAAAATGATTTATTCATTTCATTTAGTTAATCTAGAAATTCTAGACAATAGTATATTATTAGACAGAATTTTATTCTGATAAAAATTTCAAACCTTATCATTTTTATATCATGAATATTTATTGAGAGGCCATGTAGGTTAATGAAAATATGAAACAAAAGATAATTGTTATTCATTTCAATAGAAATTTTTTATGTGTGTGTTGAGAAATGTCTAGGCTATAATTACTTTATATATAATTATCCTTTTTTATATCCCCAAAATGAGATTCGTTCATCATATAAATATTTTGGTTCCCACAATCTTATGATTTAATGATTCTAGACACACTTTAATGTGTCTACTAATTCTTTTTAAGAAGCTAATAATGAATTTTTTTCATATGTAAATCAGTTTTATTGGAGAATCATTATGTAATTTTGATGTAATCATGAAAAGGAATCAAATTATCCATATTGAAGTCTTGATGAAATAATTAACCTCAAGAGGTGAATTTTTGGGATCTATAAAAGGTTTAAAGGAAGATAGATAGGCCATGTAGGTCTTTTGGAAACAGAAAGAAGCACAATCTTGCTAGTATAGGGCATCAGCAAGCCGGTGAAAGTACGAAGAATCTTATTTTCCCCATATGACAACTGGCCATCTAGTTTAGGAACACCAGATTTTTTTAATATATATAACATCCCTCATATTTCATTTCCATCATCTAGATGATGTTAGATCATTGGCCATCATATTCATAATTCAAAATGAAATATAGTTTCAATATGTTCACCGAATACCCTATTAATGCAACCAATTATCTATTGGTGCTGGAACATGACATCTAACTATTCATTTATTATAGTCCATAATGAATTAAATCACTCCCCCATGATTTCCTTGACCCTAGTTTGATTGCAATTTTTTGGAAATAATTTTAAGGTTATAAATAGAATAATTAGGTGGCTAAGAAACAAACCTTATCAAAAAATTGATAATGCTAAATCTTTAAAGTCACTAACTTTATCTCTTTATCATAATGTGATATCAATTAAAATGTTCTTTCTATTTCCAATCAATAATGTGATCTTATTATAAAATTAATTCCAATTATGCATCTTTTAATTTTTCTTTGATTTCTTCTTTGTATCTATTTTATAGAATCAAGAGTCTACGTAAATGATATTTCTTCTAGAAATCATTTCATTCATCCTATCTTTCTTCTATTTTTGTGAATACAAAATTTAAAAGTGAATGACTTGGTTATCTGGGGAAAACCCCAAAAATGAAATTGATTACTTGTAAAGAACCATAAATTTCAAGGAGATTTTTTTCTAATTTTTTTTTCGAATTTTAAGAGTCCACAGTTTCTGATGGAACCTGATTCCGAGGCCCGGTGTGCCCAGAATCAATTTCTGAAGTTTAGCTCAGGTACATTCAGTGAACGAACGAGCGGGTTTTCTAACTTTTAAATCAGTGCTTGGAATTGAAATCTGAGGGCACCGATGAAACCGCAGCGCCGGTAATTTCTTAGGAGAACCTTTTACGAAGGTGCATTTTCTCAGGAGGAGTTATTAAAAATTTGGTTTTATTGAGGAATAAAATAAAATTGTATTACAATTTTATTTCTTTTTCTCTAAGTAGTTAAATCCTAAGTAAGGGAGTTGGGGGTGGGACCCACTTGTTGTTAACTAACCTTGAGAGGATAAATGTGGGGTGGGTCCCACATGATCCCAACCCCTCACATTCATAACTCCTCAAAACCCCCCACTTAAGTTGTATAACTCATGAACTCCCCCTTTATTAGGTGACTTTCCCTCTCCTTGCATTTAATTATGCCAACACACTATTTCATTTAATTGATTTGAGTTTTTGAATTTTGAAAATCATTGTATATGTTAATAAAATAAAGGGAGACCTTATTTTATTTTGGTTAGAGGTTGTGTGAGGAGAATTGTGGAGAGAACTCTATTTCTGGAGAACTTCTACTTCCTCTCTGAAAAACGCGAATAATGCCAAGACTTCGATGAAAAACGCCGTCACCACAAGGAGAGATCGACGTGCCATCTCTTATCCTCTGTACAGCCGGTGTGTGACGCCATTCCCTTCATAGACCCATGACGACACGCCGTTCCATATTCTCTCCACATCAAATGAAGGGATACGTCGCTTCCTCCTCGTATGTTCTTCATCGACATATACGGATCCTCTTTCCGCGACGCTAGCATTCGTGAATTTCACGAGGTAGGGGAAATTTTGTTTAATTCTATTTTGATTGATTTTATATCACGTGCTTGAGTGTTTATTAGTATTATGTTAGTATAATTTATACTTGAATAAATTATACCCTCGTCAATATTAAAATCATGTGTTCTAATGACTTCCAATTTATAACACCTAACGCGGAGGGCGCAGGCCGAGCAAACATGCCCCGACAACCCTCCGTAGATTGTTGTTGGTGCACGGATTGACGATGATGATGAAATGGGACAGAGGCAGTGTTTTGAAGTTTCCGCAGTGAATTATGGGTCCTGTAAAGAATTCAGGCACAGACGGCGGGTGAAACTGACCACCGGTGCATGTCCGGTGGTCCGCGGAGAGTGGCAACGGCGGTAGCGCGCCGCTGGAGAAGACTGTCGCGGCTGGGCCGCGGCAGACTGGAATGGAAAAGCCATTCCGGGATTAGGGGGTGCGGAATTAAAGCCACGCAATTTCAGTCAATCGGGAAGGAACAGCACCCCCCCCCCCCTAAGCGTCCGGCTCGGCCGCGAGCTGAGTCGCGGCCCGCGCTGGGCCGGACCGCCCGCGCCGGGCCGGGCCCTCGTGCCGGCCCGGGCTGTGCCGGCTGGGTCGGGCGATGCCAGGTGATCCGCGCCCTAATAGGCCAGACCCGGGTTGGGTCAACCCGGTTCGGGCCGACCCAGGGGGTACTGAGCCGGGTCGAATCGGGCCCAGACCCCCTGTTTTTGGGCTGTTTCGTTCAAACGCCCATAACATGGGCTACAGACCTTAGATTGACACACCGTCAGTTGAGATGAGATCCTTGGATCGAGACGGTCATTTTGGTATGTTAAACTCAAGGTTTTAGAGAACTTTTGGTATGACTGGGTTGGTTCGAACATGAAACCAACCGGGCCCTAGGAGCGGAAACGCTTATATAATCATCTTCGGTCGTCCAATTGACGTGCCATCGACTTTATTAGATTACTTTTGATGAGACGGTTCTTTTGGTATACATAACCTGAGGTTTTTATGAAGTTGTATTATGGCTGGGCTGGATTGTACCCGAAATCCAACCGGGATCCTGGAATGGAAAAGATGATAACTTTTAGACCGGACGTCCGTTTGACGAACCATCAGCGGCGTAGGTAATTGTGTTGAGAAAATGTCCCTATGAGTATAACCTATGAGATTTTGGGGTACAGTTGAGATACGGACGGGTTGGTTCATACATGAAACCAATCGGGCCCCCGGGAAAAAAAGGCTAATAACACACAGACCGGGTGTTCGATTGATGCGACGTCCGTTGTGTTGAGATTCCTATGATGTGGCAGACCTTTGAGATACTTCTTCATGGGAAGATGTAATTTTAAAGACCCAGAAATTTCAAAGAAATTTTTTTTTCTTAAATTAATTGAAATTTTACGAGTACGCAGTTTCTGACGGCACCTGATTCCGAAGCCCGGTGTGCCCAGAATCATTTTTTGAAGTTTAGCTCGGTTATGTTCAGTGAAAGAATGAGTGGGTTTTTTTAACTTTTGAACCGGTGCTCGGAATCAAAATCTAATAGTACTGATGAATCTGCGGCACTGGTTTTTTCTTAAGAGCTCCTTTTTTTGGGTTGTGTTTTCTTGGGGGGGATATGTTAAAAATGTGAGGAATAAAAATAGAAATTGTTTTACATTTTAATTTTTTTACTGGTGGTTTAAGTGTTATGGGAGGGAAGATGTGAGGAAGTTGGGGTGGGGCCCGTACGAGCCCCACCTCCTTAAAATTCCTAACACCCCATTAAACACCCCATTTATTTCCCCTCTACCAAATAATTTGTAACACCTCCACATTAAAATACATGCCAATAAAATGCCTCATTAATTGGACAACGCACGTTAATTAAATCGGTGAATTCAATTAGAATTTTGAAAAAGGGTGGCATGGGTAATAAAATAAGGAAAAGCCTTTTTTTCGCTGTGTGGAATTTGGGGAGAAAAGATCATGTCTTGAAGATATTCTTTTTCCTCGTTGAAGAACGTGAAGAATACCTCCACGCCTTTCGATCTTCTTCCCGCGTCAAAGAAAGGGGGACGTCGCATCCTTCATCGGGCATGCACCGACGATTTATACGGAGCCTCGTTCCATGACGCCGTCTTCCACGATGTCGTCTTCCGTAATGTCGTCTTCCACGACACCGTCATCCGCGACGCTGTTTCCCCTCGACGATCATCGTTCGGTAACTTCATCAAGGTAGGGAATTAATTTGAGAATGATATCCTTTCACATGGATGTTTCCTTTTAAAACAACGAATATAGATCAACTCAATATTAAGTTGATCCACAAAAGAATATTTTTCTTTTGCGGGACGGGAATTTTTATTTGCGGGTGTGATGTTGGGAACTAGGTTCAAACTTAAATGATTAATTTGTGCCATGTATAGCCTTTGGTATCATGTGATGATTTTTTCCAATTGATAACACCTAACACAGAGTGCGCGGGCCAAACAAACACGGCCCGACAACCCTCTGCAGATTGATTATTGTTGTGAGGATTGATGGACGATGACGGAATGGGCCACAATGGTGATTTGAAGTCTCTATAGTGATGTTCAGGTCCCGTAATGACCATAGGCATAGGCGGCAGGCGAAACGGACCACCGGTGCACATCCGGTGGTCCACGGAAAGCGGCGGCGGCGCGCCACCGAAGAAGACCGTCGCGGATGAGCCACAGCAGACCGGAACGGCAAAGCCGTTCCGGAATTTAGGGGGGGCGGCATTAAAGCTGTGCCGGTTCGCTGGTCGATCGGGGGGAAACAACTCCCCCCCACCCACCCACCCTTTCCGCGACCGCTCGGCCGGTGCTGAGCCGCCCCACTCAGCCAACACCGAGCCGCCTAGGCCGGACCGGCCGCACCAGGCCGAGCCGCCCGCGCCGACTGGGCTGGTCCACACCGGTTGGGTTGGGCTGCACCATAGTGATCCGGACCCAGACCCAGGTTGGGTAGACCCGGTTCGGACCGACCCAGGGGGGTCTTGGGCCGGGTCGGTCCGGGCCCAAACCCCTCTAAAAGCGGGCAAATTCGTTCAAATGCCTATAACTTGGGCTATGGACCTCAGATTGGTGTACCGTCAGTTGCGATGCGATCCTTGGTTCGAGACAGTCGTTTCGGTATATTACACTCAAGGTTTTGGAGAACTTTGTGTACATCCAAGTTGTTTCGAACACGAAACCAACTGGGCCTTCGGAGCAGAAATGCCTATAACTTGAGCACCGGACATCCGATTGACGTGCCGTCAACTTTGTTGGATTCCTCTTAGTGGGACGGACCTTTTGGCTTACTTGACTTGAGGTTTGGATGCAGTTGGAGTATGGTCGGGTTGGATTGTACCCGAAATCCAACCGGGCCCCTGCAACAGAACAGTCGATAACTTTCAGATCGGACATCTGTTTGACGAACCGTCAGCGGCGTTGATGAGCACATTGAGAAACGGTACCTATGAGTATACCCTATGTGAGTTCGGGGTACAATTTAGATACGGTCGGGTTGGTTCGCACACGAAACCAACCGGGCCCCTAGGACGAAAAAGCTAATAACTCACAGAACGGGCATCTGATTGACGTGTCGTCTGTTGCATTGAGACCCTTATAACAAGTTGGTCCTTTGAGATACTTCTTCGTGGGACTTTTTGATACTTGGAGTATCAAATTGTAGATCATGGAGCGGACCCTCCCGGAGACGAGCGTGCGGAGTACGAAGACCGTGTAGCTGGCTGAGACCTGATGACTGCTTGTCTGTTTTGATTCGGAGTGACTTGCATATCCCATTGGGGAGCACTACTTTGTGAGGTGGCAGAACCACAATACTCCACAGGAGGAGTACCTATGTAGGCTATGAGGGGGAGCACTACTTTGTGTGGTGGCAGACCCATGGTGGAGGAGCACTACTTTGTGAGGTGGCAGACCTGCGGTACTCGATAGGAGGAGTACCTCTGCAGTCTTAGGTTAGTGAGCAGTACCTCGGAGTCGTGACAAGATCACTGTACTTGTCAAAGACGGAGCTCTACCGCAGTTACAGTTTCAATAATTAAAATCCTAGTTTGAGCTGAGTCAATGACCTTTTTGTTTTCCTCATGATTGAGATGGGTTACTGGATAACTTATGTATATGTATGGGCATATACCTAAGTAGTGGTTATCCGTCGACTTCATATATGTGTGATACCTTATGGCTGAGATGGGTTACTTGGTAACATAGGTATAAGTATGGGCTTATACCTAAGTAAGGGTTATCTATTGTGAACTTTCTTTGTGATTATCCTTGTTGGATTTTAGTGAGACCTTGAGGGTCTCGGGGTCCCTACTGAGTATCGTAAACTCACCCCTACATGGGATTTGCCCGCACTTCATTGTGTTGGTTGCAGACGATGGACATCACTGATCGCGGTTGAGGCTTGTAGAGCTGAACGGTAACCGGAGGTGGATCTCACGACGATTCTGTACCCGGAGGTGGATCTCACGACGAGTTGGTACCCAGAGGAGATGGACAGATGGGGAGTGCTGAGGAGGACATTTGTACCTACCCTTGAGGTAGGAACCCAGAGGACGATCCAAGAGCTGCTTGTCACCTTTCAACTGTTGTCCTTTGAGTTTTACTTTACATTTAGTTGTAGTTGTACCTTTCTTTTGGGCTTGTATTTCTGGCCCCTTGTACTATCAGCACGTTTGTTCTACTACTTTACTTAGTGTAGCTTCTGCTTGTACTCTGTTAGTGTGCTTTGGTTCATAAAGGCAATTTCTTCCCTTTTTATTGGAATTTATGCCTTTGATTCTAGTCGCCAGCCCCTGGCCTATGGAAGGCGGGCTTGGGGTAGTCACGGAACGGGCCCCGAGAATGGGTCGTGACAAATTGGTATCAGAGGAGTCGGTTCTACAGCAGAACTTATAACTCTGATTTTTCTTTTCTGTGAAGCAATAGTGTTAAGAGTACCGAGTGTGGTTTTCAGTTCATGGAGTCCAGTGTTGGTGCGGGCGGATGACTTATCCCTACACCGGGACCCTAACTTCTAATTTCTGACTCAGTGCATGAAAAAAATGATCGTGTGTGTGTTTTCAAAAGTTTCCCCCTTAAAATAGCTCAAACCAGGTCAGCTCACCAGGTATAATCATTTGACCATTTCATGTATGTTTCTTTCAGTATGTCTTTCCACGGATGACCAGCTAGAGCCCAGAGGGATGTACATACTGACAGCCTGCCGAGCGATGAGGCTTTGGTACAGGGCCCTCTTACAGTTGAGGCACCAGCGGAGGCACCAGCAGTACTATCGTACGTTGGGCCACCGATGCCACTAGCCCCAGCAGCAAGCGATGCACACTGCTTGAGCGTGTTGCACAAGTTCCAGCGCTAGAGGCCACCAAGGTTTCAGGGATAGATGGACCCATAAGCGGCTGAGGATTGGCTGGAGGCTGTAGTGGGAGTTTTCAGGATAGTAGGTACACCAGCGGACTTCATGGTGATCTTTGATGCCAGCCTCCTTCAAGAAGCAGCAGACAGGTGGTGGAGCTAGATGCTTCAGTTTTGTGATGAGATGACCTTCACATGGGGAGACTTTGAGACCTTCTTCAGGGTGGAGTTCATACCAGTGACTCTACACCCAGATCTTGTTCAGGAGCTTCTTCCTTTTCCGCAGGATTTTTGATCAGTAGCCAAGTCATCTGTAGGCAGTAGACAGATGATGTAGGGGTCCAAGAGGACCAGACCAGCAGATGGGTGATCCCGGGTGATAGGATCGGTAGTACGGGGCACTCGGGGTGGAGTCAGAGCCAAGCGTTCTAGAAACGGATAGTGTTTCTCCTGCGGCAGGAAGGGTCACATGGCATGTGACTGTCTGACTCCCTGTACAGTTGATCCGCAGGCATTGGAGGAGCCACCAAGATAGAAGCAGTGGTGGGTGCTTGACCAACAGCCGAGCAGTGGACAAGGCAGTAGAGCTCGAAAAGTAGGTGGACAGGAGCGGAACTAGTGGATACTTTTTTTTGTCCCTTGTACTTCTAGTTCCATGATTTTGTTGTATTTGTGTCTTTATACTTCAAGCTGTAGTAATAAAAGACACTTATCTTTATGATGTTTTCTTTCCTGTCTATTTGTTTGGTTGATACTGAGAGGACCCCATTAAAACTATTGACTTGACCCTCACATTTGAAATTTCTACTGGAGGATACCCAGTGACCTCACACTAATGCTGACAGTGTGACTCGACCCTTGGAGGTGAGAGTGACGGTTTGATCTCTTGGTAGTAATGTCGAGGCCTTACGACGTCATCCATGGAATGAATGCATCATTCATGTCAGGATTGACTAGATTAGGCAATGGGCGTGGTTCATCCAGGGGATGAGACCGAGTTTCTCTTCTCGAAAAAGGAGAGATCTTAGTAGCTCTTACTGATCGTATCCAGAGATGGTGCAGATCATCCAGGAGTGGATGAAGACTGCACAGTGTAGTACGAAACAGGAAACTGGTGCCAGTCTTGGAGACTCAGGCGTGTAAAATGTTTCAAGTAGAGGAAATAAAAAAGGAGAGATGAATCTGCAGGCAGCAGATGTGGATGCAGAGCTAGGAGAGCAGCATGGGGTGGGGTAAAAATTTAAATGTTGCAACCACCCACCTTTTTTATTCCCTCTAGGCTCAGGGAGCTGGAGGGAGGGGGAAAGAGTAGCTGCATGCGGTCAAGGAGTACGACCTAAAGGCTCTAAGGATGATTTGAAGTATGGACTATGTCTTCTTCTAGCTGCCGTAACAGCAAGACATTAATACGAATCATCCCTTTCTTCCACGAATCTTGTCCCAGACATAGAGTTTCCATTTAAGACGTTGACTTGACCCTCATGTCTAGAGATACCTTTGGGAGGAGACTAGATAATCACACTTAAGTCGATGGTGTGATCTGACCCTTGAGGTGAGAGTTTCAGTTGGAATCTCTTGGTGGCAGCGTCGAGGCCTTATGACATTAGTTTGAGTATGGACTGGGCAATCACAGTTCATACACAAATTGAATATATTAGGAAAAAAGGTTGTTGTCTATCTACAACGTCGGGATGGGTTTCCCTTGGTCGGTGAAAAGGAAACCCCAGGAAGCACAGGATAAACTCATGCATGGGAGGGTGTTGTCGATCACTCTTGGGTCGGCCAACCTTACCCTCGTGGCTATATGAGTTTTGAGTTTCAGTTCTAATCAGGAAATGCAAGCCTCTAGAGTTCGAGTATGATGACCATGTTCTTATATGGGTATCACCTCGATGAGGTTTATGGAGATGTGGCCGAAGCGGCAAGTTATCTCTGAGGTTCAGTGGACCTTTTTGGGTCCTCAGAAGGGTAGGCGAGGTGGTTTACTACTTGACCTTTCCACCTCAGTTGCACTGGGTGCAGGATGTCATCCACGAATCTCAGCTAAGGAAATATGTACATGAACATCACACATCATCAACAATGGGGGGCTTGGACATCGATGACGAGGTGACATTCACAAAGGTTCTAGTGAAGAATGAGGATCAACAGGATCGGGTCCTATGTGGACGGTCGATCCCTCAGGTGCGCTTTCACTGGCAGCACGGGGATCTCCAGGAGATCACATGGGAGCGGGAGGCTCAGATGCGTGCTCAGTACCACTTTTGTTTCCCTAGTTTGTGTTATAGCTTTACGGGGACGTAAATTCCAGAGGTAGGAGTAATGTAAAGACCCATAAATTTCAAAGAAATTATTTTTTCATAAATTCTTTGGAATTTTACGAGTGCACAGTTTCTTAACGGCACCTGATTCCGAGGCCCGGTGTGCCCGGAATCATTTTCTGAAGTTTAGCTCGGGTACGATGAGTGAACGAACGAGCAGGTTTTTCTAAATTTTGAACCGGTGCTCAGAATAGAAATTTGAGGGCACCGATGAAACCACAGTGCCGGTTTTTGCTTAAGAACACCTTTTTCTGGGTTGTGTTTTCTTAGGAGGAGATGTTAAAAATGTGAGGACTAAAAAAAATTGTTTTACATTTTTATTTCATTACTGGTGGATTAGGTGTAACGACCCATTATTTTATAAATAGAAATTTTATTATTGGAATTATGTCATAAATCTCATAGATTACATATATAACCCAATAAAAACCTTATTCTCATAAATTAATAATGAAATAAGTGGCATTTATAGAAATTAAGAAACCAATAATAATGGAATAATAACCTGGCCATTGGAATAGTAATGTGACCATTAAGAATAGTATTATGACCCTTATAATAGTAAAGTCAAATATTAAAGTATGATTAAAATTTATGTCTCTTATAAATGAAAATATGATATATTTATATCATATACTAAGTAATTAAATGTTTTAAAAACGATAAATTATGTGTTGTTATTTTTGTAAAATGTAAATATTTATTTACAATTTTATAATTATTATAATGATTCAAATGAAAAATTACTTTCAAAAAATTTATTCATAAATCATTATTTTGTTATCTTCTGATTATAAGAAATTTTATCAAACATTTATTAATTTCAAAAATTGTCATAAAATCGATTATAATATTAAAATCGATATTTTTTAAATAAATGATTATTTTAATTAAAAATTAAAATTTTCATATATATAAATTTATTTTCATAAAATGTAGTTCATTTTTAAAATATAGACATCAAAAAATGGTTGGGGTGTATTTTATGGATTTTTCTAAAATAGTTGAATTTTTTGTGAATAGTAAAATATGATAATTTATAGAGTTTAATATTTAAAGCCAAATACATCAATTTTTTATTAATATTTGATGTATGGATGAGTTAATCACACATTAGATCAAAATAACATGCAATAGTTACATTATATTGTCATAAATATCAACACTATTGATATTCTTAAGCCAAAATAATAAATAAACTAATAAAATAAAAAAAACACCCCTCTCATCCCCTTATAAAACATATCTATCACCACCTCTTCTACTAACACCTTATAAACTTTGGATATTTCTTATATTATAACCAATTCCACACAAAAACCACATCCCCTTGTTCTAGACTTTTTTTGTCTCACCAAAATACCAATACCAAGTGCCCTAAAGAGGTTCTCAAGGAGTCGACAGTCAAGAGGTAAGATCCTCGTTCTTTCTATTTTATTTTCTGTTATTTTCTTATCCTCATGTAACCTACCCTATAAAAAATATAATTATAACTCCTTTATTATATATATACTTAAATTTTATTCTGTTAATGGTATATCCATCATCAATTCTCTTCTCTTGCACTTTTATTCTAAAAATGAAAACCACATCCATGATGTGTTGATTCACCACCTTCGTGGATGGTGAATTTTATTTTTCAATTACTACCTTAAGTTAAGGACATAAAACCATTATAATGGTTAAAAAATATTTTAAAAAATATGTTAAAACTCATTTAATGTTCTGTAATCATTATATAAACATGATATTAAATAAAATGGTAATACATAGTGATGGTCGTAAAAACTGCCAAAATAAACAAATCATTTTTCATTAAAGTTTTATCCAATGATTCATCCTAATTTAAAAAAATAATATAAGGGATCGTTTAAATTTATATAATTGAATTAGTGCCATATAATTTTACTTATTTATTTTTGCTTTGATTTGAAAAGAACTCCCATAATTAAACTCAAGGGAACCGATCATGAAATCCATGAAATGAACACTCCAAGAAAGAAAAAATTAAACACTATAACTCAATGAAAAGGTCATAAATGAACCTAATTAAATTATAATAAATGAAATATATGTTTAATATTTTCTTAATTAAATTATTAATAAAACTTATTTGATTATCCCAGACATTAAGTACAAGTGCATAACAGTTTTGGATATAAGCTAAGGGATTCTCTCCAAACCTCCATTTTTTCCTTCAGGTTACTCTTTCTCTCTCTTAACCCAAATGTAACTCTTAATTTTTATTTTTTACTACTCAAAAATTATATGTGTATGTTATAAATTTTTTTACCTATCTCAATTAATCTTTATTTTAAGGGGAAATACATTTTTTATAAGTTTCTATTCTAAATTCTTCCCGATAACCAAGCCTAATTAAAGGGAACATCCCAATTTTTTACCTATTTTCAAGTACCATCTGTAATCTATTTTAAGTAACCATTATTTTTATAAAAATACTCATTAAGATCATGAATAAATATATTTTTAAATTTCTAGTTTTATTCAAAATATTATTCCTCTGTCCTTTTTATAGACTCCTTAAGGAACTTATACTGATTGAATAGTAATCGGACCATTGTAATTCTAATATGACCATTAAGAATAGTAATATGGTTGTTATAATTGTAAAATTTCTTATTAAATTATAAATAAAATTTAGGTATCTTATAATTGAAAATATTATATATTTATATCATGAAATAAGTAATGTTTTAAAAATAATAAATTATGTAATGGTATTTTCGTAAATCCTAAATGTTTATTTACAATTATATAATTACTATAATGACATAAAAGAAAATTTATTTTTAGAAAATAGATTCATAAATTAATATTTTTTATAATTATTATAATATAATTTTTTGAGAGATTAATAAATTTTTCAATGTGTCATAAAATTGGTTATAATATTAAAATCTTGTATTTTTTAATAAAAGATAATTTTAATTAAAAATTAATTTTTACATATTTATAATTTTTTCATAAAATGGGGCATGTTTTTGAAATCTAAACTTAAAAAAATAATTTGGATAAGTTTTTGGTATTTTTATAAAATAAACTATTTTTTCTGTGAATAGTGTAATACGGTAATTTACAGTATTTAACATTTTCATATAAATACATAAATTTTGAGTAATGGGTGAAGTATGGATGAGGAAAACACCCAGTAGTTATCTATCACATGATCTAGCTACTATACTTAGCCATAATAATTAACAGTTTTTCGTCTTGAGGCAAATAATAAATAAATGAATAAAATAATCAAAACACCCCTATCCTCCACTATAAATACCACCCCTAACCACCTCTTATCCTCATACATTATAAGCATTGGATATTTTTTATATTTTTTTCAAATTACTCTAAAACACCTCTTACCCACGTTCAAACCATTATGTTCTCACCAAAATACCAGTACAAAGTTCCCTAAGAAGATTCTCAAGGAGAAGACACTCAAGAGGTAAGATCCTCCTTTCCATTTTAATTTCTCTTATTTTCTTATCCTCATCTCAAATACCCTATCCAAAATAGTGTTATAACTCTGGTATTATATATATTGTTTTGTTTTGTTTTTTTAATTGTATTTTTATCATCAATTCTCTTCTCTTCCCCAATTATTATGAAAATGAAAACATAAATTGAGATGTGTTAATTCACCACCTTCATGGACAATGATTTTTCATTTTCTATTAACACCTTCAAGGATGGTCATAAAATAATAATAATGGTAAAAAAATATTTTGAAATTCATATTAAAATTTATTTAATGTTCTATAACTTGTATATAAACAAAATATTAAATAAAAAGACATTGGTTTGTGATGGTCATAAAAACTGCCACAATAAACAAATTGTTTTTCTTTAACATTTTATCTAATGAATCATCCTTGTGTAAAAAAATAAAATATATGTATAGGACTATATAAACTAATGAAATTTAATTAATACCATATAATATCACTTCTGAATATTTTCATCAATTTGAAAATAACTCCCATAATTAAACTCAAGGGAACCTATCCTGAAATCCATGAAACGAACTCTCCCTAAATGAAAAAAATTAACATGACAACTCACTGAAATGGCCTAAAATGAACCTTATAAAACAATAAATCAAATATATGTTGAATATATTTTTAATTAAATTATTAATAAATCTAATTTGATTATCCATCACATTAATTACAAGTGAAGAATAGTTTTGGGCCTAAGGTAAGGGATTCTCTCCACACCTCCATTTTTTCCTTCATCATACACATTCTCTCTCTTTACCCAAATTAAATTATTAATTAATATTATTTACTCCTCATACATTTTTTTATGTTAAGAACATATATACCTATCTCTATTCTTCTTTATTTGATAGATAAATACATGTTTTATAAGGTTCCCTTCCCAATTACTTCTGATAAGGAAACCCGATTAAAGGGAACTTCCAAATTTCTTACCTATTTTAAAGTACCATACATAATCTGCTTTATAAAACCATTATTTTTCTAAAAACACTAATTATATCATGAAAAAATATATTTTTCATTTCTAGTTTTATACAAACAATTATTCTATTCTCCGGTTTAAACTCTTTAATATTTTTCGTTAAAACACACTAAAGTGGATCATTTCTAAAGTTTCTTAAACAGACTATTTACATGTTTTCACTTAGACTAGACATAATATATCATGATATATTCCTATTTTCCCTTATGAATGTAAAATTATTATTTAAAACCACCATTTATTGTACAATATTATGATACACCGTTTAGTTATTTTTTACGACATATTTATGATATACAATTCCTTCCACGGATAACCGTTATACTTGATTCTTCATGTGGCACACATATTCAATAACATGTTATGATTGGTGTTCATATACGGTTCTTCAATGAATTGGGTAATATTTTAGTCTCATGAGACTTCATTTTGGGATAAGAAGTTAACATGATTCATGTATGTGACTTTTTCGATCATTCAATATAGTCTTAGAAGTTATCCTTGACTCATGTTTATGTCATGTTATATGTTTCTACCGCATTCCCATGTTTAGATGATTAGATGATACCGTGTTCTATGTTTTAAGATTCAATATTTTTATCCATAGTCCATTCCTTTTTATTTCATCATTTTAATCCTTCAAACCCATGTTTTATGCTATATTCCTATGTTTATTCACTTATTGGGATTTTTAGCTCATACAATTTTTCTAGGTATTCCCCAGGTTATCCTATATATATGTTGGATTATAAATAAAATTAGAATATATTTATTGATGATTAATATAAATATGTTTTATTCTATTTCAATGTTTCCAGTTTTATGTACCAAATATTTCAAAGTCACTAGACTTTACGATCCATGGATTGTATTTTATGGTTAATGATTATTAAAATCAGGAAGTAATATGTGTAAAAGGATAGGTTTTCTATATTGGGAAATAATAAATATCTATAATATTTAATGATTCTCCACATTATTTATCTTATGTAATATTATTTTTCGTATAACTAAATTTTTCTTCCAATGTCTTTCAACAAGGAACACCCTATTATTGATTCCTTTAATTGAATGATGTTTACAAAGATTAAATGCATAAATTCATTGGGGATATTATAAACCTAATTTTATACCATTTATCAATATGTTGTAAATACCTTATGATTTATTATTTTTATTGAATAATATTTACACACATTAATACTTAATATAATTTGATTCCCATTTTTTCCATTGGGGTATCATGTTATGATTATCGATGATATTAAAAATGATTTTATTTTGTGATTATATTTGAAAAGGATATTAAACCCATTTTATTATATGAGTTTTTTTATATAATTAATTATTGATTTTAATTGGAATTCATATGTATATATAATTACTGTAGTGTTTTGTATCACTATCCAATGCATTGGATAAAAGTTTAAATATCTGGTGAAAATTATACATAGGCATAATTTACTTGTCTCTAATATTGGGTGAATTTTTGTTACTCGTTAAGGTATTTTCTACATATGTTACATTTTTTTTTCTTTCACACATGGGTACATGTTTTTGACTCATGAAGGAGATGTTTCCATGTAACTATATTCATGAAAAAGTTCTAAAGTATGTATTGTTTTATTGATATGATACAATTTCATAATATATTCATATCTTAGAGCATGTTGTATGCCATGATTTATAATCTATGATTTATTCAGTATTCCATTCCAATGTATCATTATAATGAAAATATATTCATATTATACTCACTTATGATATTTTATTGTTATCGGTGATGTATATTATAACTGAGTGTTTCATATCTCCACTTTCTTATGTTCTAATTATTAAGGATATGAGGAATTAAAGTATTTATGATGTTTTTATAAAAGTATATTGTTAAAAGAATATATGTGAGTTGTTGATGTATTGTTATGTAGAAATTAGTTTCTTATACAGTGGAATATATTTCAATTAGTTTAAATGGACATGTGTTTTCTAAGTAAATTTTCAATCCAAATTCTCTAAAACTTTAAACATAAAATTTATTCAGAATTTGTAGTAATGAAATATTTTAATTATATCGTGAAATTTTCACAGCCACATCTATGGTGACCAATATTTATTATCTGATAAAGTTTTATATTACATTGGAGATTAATGTTTTATTAGTTTTGGATAATTTAAGAGTTATAAATTTAATCAAATGTTGATAAGTTATGGTTAACAATAATTTCAATGGTATGCATAATCCTTTAGGTTAGTTGATGTAATTTTGAATATTTTAGGGGTTATGATAAGTAAAATTTATTGAAAACCATTGGTATATTTATATGTGATAACTATAAGTAAAGGGTAACATCCTTTTTTTTTTGATAAAGTATATATTTTATGGTTTCCCAAGAAATTAAATTATTTTTTGAATACTAGAAAGTGTATGTAGCTAATGAACATATTATCCTAGGTGTAATTAACCTATAAAGGCGAGCTGAGTTTTAAATAAATCTTTACATTGGTGCATGTTGAGTGAGCCTAATACTAGACACTTTGATAAAGGATCTCTGAAGATATTTTATAGTGGATCATATACTCTTTAGTAAGGATTTATATCCAAATTATAATTTGGGATTATGTTATGAAGTATTATTGAGCACAACTTAATGTATCCTCTATTTAACTGAGGGAGTTATAAGATGAACCAAGTGTGAAATAGTTGAAATTAAGGTATAATAGATTTAAATGTAGGTTTCATTAGGCAATACATATTTGGATTGTTCTATTAAATTCATATGATAATTTATAGTAATTTTGTTGTATATTTTCCCAATTATTTTGAATATGATATTTGGTCGGTATAACAACCCATAATTTTTCATACATATAAATTACATCTACAGAGATGAATATTCATTACATAAAATATCAAAACCATACCATAATCGTATGGTTTTTGTTTCTTTGGAAACTTTGAAACATAAACAACTAGTTTATAAAAATCTGCATCACCTCGCAAAAATTATTATTTTCTAGAACCCTTCTTAGAAATATCATATTTTAAACCTTTCTTCATAACCTAGGGAAAAGGAAACATAAGAAAAGGTTGACATCATATGCTCAGTAAGGGTAAACAAAGGATATATCAATCATAACATAAGCATAAGCATATAATAATGTGAAAAAAGCATTTGAAAATTATAACTTGCATATAAAATATCATAATCATGAGTCATGATATAAATCATATAAGTTCCTAATACATGAATCATAAGAGAATCACATTATCATAAGACTTAGAATTGTAGCCTATACATGAGAATGTAATTTTTTCCCATAGTATACAAGGAACTTTTCCAAGACTATCATAATAAAGTGGATTCACTCCCAAAACTATCATAGTAAACCAGGATCACTCCTAAGACTATCATAGTGAAAATAATCCTTTACAGAACTGAGTACACTTCCTCTTCTAGTCTTATATATCTCATGAGATATAAATAATTATCCAATTCATTAAAGGGTGATATAAGTCCTACCCATTATTGGATATAATGTAACCACCATCCTTAGTTTTAACATAACCATTATCACATTATGAGAAATATACATATGTGTGCACCAAGAACATAAGTCATTAATCATATCAAAACCCATGTAAAGATATGAGTTACATAAACATTTCTCCATGACATAACTCAAGGAAAAGAAATGGGTTTCTTAAATATCATGCCATTAAAAACATAAACCAACTATAAAGAAAATAAGTATAATATACTTGATTAATATCCCCATTAAAGCATAAGTATGATAAAAAATGTTATCTTAGATATAAAATAATTTTGAAATATCAATCGAAATAATTATTGAAAGGAAAATAACATTTCCAATTTTAAATCATTTGTTTTTCTAAAGAGATGAGCAATTATAATGGAAAATATTTTCTCTGAAAATAACTAAGTAATCTTGTAAATGAGACATCAAATCATTAAATAATCATGAGAGTGAGAAAAAATTCTCATTTTATTAAAGTTAAAAAAACATTATTTTGCTATTTTTTATATAAAAATTATAGTGAACATCATTTAGAAAATAAATAAAATATTTATTTAAAACTATTTTGTAAAAAATCAAACATGTGTAAAAATGAATTTAAAAAATCACAAATAAATTGTAAAAATATTTTTCAAATAAATTTTAGAAAACATAGACATAAAAGAAAAAGGTATTTTTAAGATAAATTTTAAAAAGATAATTTTTTAAAATAAAGCCCCTTATGATTTTCATATCACAAAAGTGATCATTAATGAATTGAATTGAAAATGTGAATCCTATGTAAAGCCATATAAAAAAGTGTAAATAAAATATAATATATTCAAAATTAATTTCACAAATACTCATAGAATTATATAATCATAAAATTTGATGTTTAACCTAAAGAATGGAAATTCAGTCAAGAATTTAATTTACACTTTATAATTAGTCGAATAATATACCACATACGAGTAATAATTATAAAAGGAAACATTTAATACCATGAAGATAATGAGATTAATGAAATTATATATCAAAGTTCAGTATATATACACCACATACAAGAAATAACTGGTTAATAAGGCATATTTCTCATAAAAGTAAAATTTATTTGAGAAACCCTTACCTCATGCTTCTCTTTTGTTTTTATTAATTTATCCTACTCTTAAATAAAACCACCTTGAAGAACCCCTTAAAGAACATGGAATTGATATTTTGTTGAGACCAGTAGCACATGGATTTGGGGAGAGTGGGGATGAGAGGATTAGGTAGTTATTTTAAAAGCTTTAAGGATTACTAGGTTAAATGGGGTGGTGAGGAGGGATGTTTATAGATGATGAGGGGATGGTTTTAAGTGATTAAATAATGATTATTTTATATTTAAGGATAACCACATTTGGGTGGAATTAATTAAAAAGAATTTGGATTAAAATTAATGTTATAAATTATAGTTATGGTCAATAAACACATCAACCACTGATTTAATGTTTTAGTTTGTAGGTATTTTAAACTTTTACCTTTTAACTTTAACTTGCTAAATTGTTTTACCAATACTATGGATTTCATTTTTAAAATTCCCAACAAATAATTTTCAAAATTACTTTTAAAATTAATCCATCAAAATTCAATGAAAAATGTTTTTTTTTTTGAAGTGTGTTTTTAAGCCCAAAATTGTACTTATACCAAAATAAGGTATAAAGATTGTTTAAATGTAATTAATTAAATTATATAGAAATAAAAATTACATAATTTTCTTTTATATCAATTTAAATATTAAAATGACTTTAAAATGTAAAGAAAATAAGTTTTTTATAAAAATTGGAATTTATTTAATATTCACTGAAAAATTAAAAAATTAATAACATTTTCAAAAAATAATACTAAGATAATTTTAACATGATAAGTCCAAAAATTATGTGAATTTTATAAAATAAATTTTCTAAAATTTAATAAAAATTATATTTATTTCCTCATACAAATAAATAAAAAATTCTTTTTGAAGAAATCATATATTTAATGAATAAAATGACTTTAATAAAAATTATGTTCATATTATTAAAGAATTAATTAATACATTGAAAATGAGCTGGAAAATTATATATTTCCTAATTTTTTTAGTACTATTTATTACCAACAATTTAATAGTTATGTTATAATGATCATGTTAAAATAATAATATTTTGGAGTTCATTTAAGCTTGGTGTTCTATACAAAGTTAGCTATCAAAGAGATTAAATTTATTTAAAAAAGAAACATAACATAAAATAATAGGTAATTTTACCCTTAATATTCACCACTTAGGTAAAAATAAATGAGTATACCTCTACCTCATAACATCCTCTGGTTTCCACATAGATTTTTTATGCTAGAGTTTTTTCCTTAAGACATTGACCAGGTGAGTGGTATTGTTTAATAGAACTTTCTCTATTTGATCCAGAATCTCTTCTGGTTGTTGCTCATAAGAATTATATTTTTCTAATAGTATGGCCTATGAGTTTATTATATTTTAAGGATTAGGTATGTACTTACTAAAGAGAGATATGTGGAACATATAACGGCCATAAGAGAGGTTCTGTAGAAGTGATAATCAATAATCCACTATCATGATAAAATCTAGAATTTAAATAAATTTCAACATTTCAATTTGAAATCACAATTTAAAAACTAAATGTGGAAATTTTAAATTTCTTTTCTCGGAAACACACATCACAAGAAGGTTTAGTAAAACATCCTCTTAAAATAGGGAAAGTAAAAGGAAAAGATCACTACATAACTTGGATTTGAATTAAGAGAATATTAGTTGAAATAGAATCATAACTATTAAGTTCTTATATAGAATGATAGATAACATGGTCATTATAAGGTTAATAACCACAAAATCATTGAACAAATTGGTCTAAAAATTTAATTCATATCATTAGAAATGATGGTAATAGGATAACACTTTTCTCAAAATAATTTGAGAAGATATAGTTACTTGATTTAACCTTATAAGTAAAATCTTAGTATTTTGTTGTGCCTTGATCAATATTGATTCATTTATTACTCCAAGAAATATAGTTGAACTAATGGATCATAAGATCCATAATATGGTAAGCATTAATTTCTTCTATCACTAATTACCATAAAAAATGGTTATCATAGATTATCCAATACAAATAAATATTAATATGTTTAATTAATACATTAATCTCTAAAACGTTTTCAAAAGTTAAATGTAAATAATTTCATATATTTTTACACTTATGAACCTTTAAAAAATATAAAAAAACTTCTGAATGACGGTCACTAAATTTTTAAAATAGACATTTCATTAATCCCCAAAAAACAATATTTATATCCTAATAGTAACAAACCAAACATGTTAATATCATTATCATGTATTCTATTGGAATATTGTAATTGGATAGATTACCGTAAAATATTAGTGAAAACATGCATTCTTTCAAAAATTAACTCTTTCCATATGCCATAAATAAAAAAATTATATAAAATCAATTCATAAACCACCTTGTTATCATATTACTTATCTGTTCCAAGGTTATTGATATTATCGAACATCTCTTCATGTCATTATTATACAAACACGATGCATGTATTGGGGGTTATCTTTCCATTTATCATGTGTTCTATAAAAATATCACATTACCACCTCAGTAACTTTTCATGGTTACCAGTACCATTCAACATATACTTTCCAATACTTAAGGATAAACTATAGTGTAAAATTCCATAGATGTTTCATTATTCCATAATAAAAGTACTTCAAAAACATTATTCTTTTATTCTAATACATAAACACTCAATCATTACACTTTCTTATTAAACCATTAACAAAGATCCATCATTTTATTCCTTAACACTTATTTCATCTCATATGTTATTCATATCCTCTTCACCATCATTAATATAACCCTTACTCATACAACCTTACAAATTTTCTTCAAAAGCTTTCCCATTATGGAATTGATTTTTATAATTCCCATAAATTACACATTTAAAAATTTTTACTATAAATGATTACTTCATAATACCATTATTCTCATCCATTATTTTAACGAAACCATTCACTTTTCCTTTGAAGTTATATTTTTTGTGTGATTATTTTCCACACCTAAAGCATCATCCATTTCTTTTGAATTGTTCTCAGTGATGCCTCTTCCCACAGGCTTTACATGAGGATAATTGAACTTTATTTTTACTTTGGTAAAAAACAAACTAAAAATTTATCTTACTATATGGGTCATAAAAATCACCAAAGTGGATATTATTGATCATATTATGATATTTTTGATTAGGAATAATAAAAATGTTTTTCCTTTAAACTCCTATTTCATTTGGTTTCTCATGAGGAAGATCATTTCATTGTCCATCACATTCATCATTAACATGAATCCTCTTAGTTCCAGAAATTTTCTAAAACTCAAAAAAATATAGTGTAATAAATAATAATACTAGTGGAAAACTAAATAATCAATAGAAATTTATTAAAAAAATTCAATATATGACACCCCTATTTTAATCCAAAGTTATTCATGGTCATTAAAAAAACTCTATGATTTTAAATTAGACATACCCTTAGGGTTCTTACTAAGGTTTCCCTATCCTAGTTTCCAAAGGTTAACTAATCCTTTCTCTGATACCAACTATAAAAACTAATACTTTTTTCATACTTATATATTATTTATAGATAGATGAATATTCATTACATAACATATAAAAACCACTACATAATTTTATGGGTATAGTGTATTTGGAAACATAGAAACATAAGAAATGGGTTCAGGGAAATATATATCACATCTTAGAATTTATTCATGTCTATAACCCTTCTTAGACATATCCCACTTTAAACATTTCTTCATAACCTGGGGAAATTGAAACATAGGAAAAGGGTGAGATTAGATGCTCAGTAAGGTTAAAGAAGGGAGATATCAATCACAACATAAGTATAAGGGAATAAGAATGTTAACATAACATTTTAAAATTATACCACGTATATCAGATATATGGATCTTGAGTCATGGTATAAATCATGTATGTTCCTAATACATGAATCATAAGATAATAAAATTGGCATAAGACATGTAATTGTGGTATACACATATAAATAAAAAATAATTTCCTTAGTAATTAATGCTCTTTTCCAAAACTATCATAGCCAAATGGGTTCACTCTGCAAACCATCATAATAGTCAAGGTTTACTCCTAAGACTATCTTAGAAAAAATACTTTAATAAACTAAGTTCACTCCCTATTCTAGTAATGTCTATCTCATGAGACATAAATAATTACCAAATTCATTGGAGGGAAATATAGGTCCCATTTGTCATTAGTTATAATGTAACTGTTATCCTTGAATATAACATAACCATTATCACATAATGAAAACCATACATATGTGTTCCTTGAGAACACAAGTCATTAATTATATCAAAACCATGTAAATAAATGGTTTTCATAAACATTTCATCACAACATAACTCATGTAAAAGAAATGAGTTTCATAAATATCATATCATTGTAAACATAAACCAACCATAAATAAAATAAGGATTGTATCCATGATTAACAACCACAATAATTCATAAGTAACATCAAATAATTTTATCTTAGATGGAAAATAATTTTGAAATATCACGTGAAGTAATTCTTGAAAAGAAAAAAAATTACCATTTTCAAATCATTTCATTTTTTAAAGAGCCGTGAAACTATAAAGGAAAAAAATTAAATAATTATGTAATCTTGAAAAGGATACATAAAAACAATAATGCATCATAAGGCAGTAAAATATATGAAAGTATTATAAGTAAAAAATATTATTTCCATATTTTTTATGGAAAAATCACCAAGAAAATCATTTATGAAACGTCAAAAAGATTCATTTCAAACCATTTTGTAAAAAGTCAATCATGATTAAAAATGATTTTAAAAAATAAAAAATAAATATTAAAAAAATGGAAAGAATTTTATAAAGCATGGACATGGAATAGAAAGTGAGTCTCAAGGGAATATATACACAACATACAAGAAATAAGTGGTGAATAATTCATATATCTCATAGAATTAAAAGTGAGAAGAGAAACCATTACCTCACACTTCCCTTTAGTTTTTCATACTTTAACCTCCTCTTGAATATCACTTCCTTGAATGACCCCTTAAGGGAATTGAAATTGGTATTTGTGTGAGGCTAGTATCACTTGTACATGGGGAGAGTGGGTATTAGATTATTTTTTATAGTTTTTAAAATCATCAATGGTTGCAAAGAGAAATGGGTTGGTGAGGAGTTGTATTTATACTTATGGATGGTTGGTTTTAAGTGATTAAATAGTGATTATTTCATATTTAAATCAAACCATATTTGGGTAGAATTAATTCAAAATAATTTGGATTATAATTAATGTAATAAATGATAGTTATAATTTATCAACACATCATCTAACCATTTAATGTTTTAGATTTTCGGTATTTTAATATTTTACCTTTAACTTTAACCCACTATATTATTTTACCTATACTAAGTAAAATCTATTTTTTACCATGGTATCTTTTTTTTGGATAAAAATGAAAATAAACTTATAACATAATTTGGACCTTTGTATTCCAAATATGTAATTCATTTTTTAAAATTCACAACATCGAATGTTTTAAAATAAAATTTAAAATTAAACCGTCAAAATGCAACAAAAAATAGTTTTTTTGGAAAAAATGTGTTTTTAAGACAAAAAAATGTATACATACCAAAATAAGTTATAAAGATTGTTTAAATTTAATTATTTATATTATATATATTTAATAATTAATTAATTTACTTTGATATAAATTTAAAATAAAAAAATTACTTTTAAATATAAAGAAAATGAGGGTTTTATAAAAATCATTATTTTTTTAATATTAACTGAAATATTAAACTTTTTTAAAAATTATCACAAATTTATCCAAATATAATTTTGGAATGATGAATAAAAAAATTATATTCATTTTATCAAATATTTTATATTATAGTTTCAAAAATTAATTTCATTTATTTTCTTATAGAAAGCAATAGAGATCGCTATTTCAAGAAAACATATATTTTATGAATAAAATGACTTTACTAAAAATTATGATCATATTCTCAAAAAATTAATTAATAAACTAATAATTATTTGTAAAATTATATATTTCATAATGTTATTAATACTATTAATTCTCTCTAATTTAACAGCTAGGTTATAACGGTGATGTTAAAATAATAATATTTTGGAGTTCATTTAATCTTTGTGTTCTTTACATAGTAAGTTATCAACGATATTAAATTTATTTAAAAAGAAACATACCATAAAATCTTGGGGTGTTATAGTTTGACAAAATATCATGAAAATGAAGCTATGAATGGCATGTCCCTAAGAACTCTTAAGAAAACATGGTTAGGATAAATAGTTTCTATGTCCCATCAAGGTTAGTGAGGTGGATTTCTCAGTTAGAGATATATCTTGGGTTTTTATAGATCCATTCACATATTCCTTTAATGAACTACAATAAAAATTATGAGGATGAAATTTATTTATGGTGGGTAGAGAATGTAAAACCACAAGATTATGAAATATATTTTCCCTTAAATAAACATTATTGATTTTTAAAAAGAAAACACACAACTATTAAGAATTGTACAAAATTAAATTATAAAATTATAAAATTAATAAATTATATAGTTTATTAATATATATTATTCAATAAGAATTCATATAATATAAAATTAAGAACATTTTGTGTTTTAAAAGTTAATTTTTGAATAAATAAGTTTTTTATTGTATATTTTATTTTTATAAAAAATATAAATTTATAAATTTTGGAATTTTATTTATAAAAAATTAACTTCACTTTTATATCATTCATTTCGAATTTATCTTCTGATCAATTTTTACGATTTTTTTAAGATTAATGATTATTATGGTAATAGTGATAGTACATATTTTAGTAAAAATGTCACTTTTTTGACATTATCATAACACATGAAAGAAAAAATGGTTCAAAAAAAATTATCTATGAAAATATATATTTATAAAGTAAAATAAGTCACTTCAAAATACTATTTTGAATTATAAAACCCATGTTTAATGTTTTGGATACATAATTAATATTTATCAAAAAAATATTTTTGAATTTTAAAATTTTTTTCTATCACATATAGTTATTAAGACTAACCACAAGGATATAATATTTTATATAATAATGATTATATTATTTAATAATTTTTGTTTAATTTTTAGGTATATAAATAAGATTTTTATGATTAATGTTAATAATCAATATAATGGTTAAAACCATATTCTTAAAACACTTATATTATTATTATTTTCAAATTTTTAACTCTTAAAATAAATTAGGAACTACTCTAAACTAAGTTTAATATAATTTTTAAACAAATTTATTAATATTTTAACACTCATTCAATTGTAAATCAATATTAAATAATATTATAAAAATTTAATAATTAAAATAATATTTTCTACTAAAAAGTAGTTTATCTACATAATAAATGTTTTAATTTAAAATATAATTTTAATTTATTTGTAAATTTAATTATATTACATGGGTATTAAATTTATATTTAAAAAATCAAAAAATATTATAAGTGATATGTTGTATTTTTAATAAAATATATACCATGAGGGTAAGAACTATTCACCAAGGTAAAAACTCAAATAAAAAAAAAAATAAAGTCGTAAAAATAAATAATCAAGTTTAAAACATGTGTTAAAATGGTTTGTGGAGGAATTTTTTTGGTTAAAACACTCTAAACACCATTATTTAACACTTTTGAAACCATTGGGCCTTAAATAGTTTAATTATATTATTGAAAAATAATGGGTATTCACAAAAGTGATTTTTTTTTGTTCACTTATAAAATTGGAACACCTTCACAGCATAATTCCACCATTAATACTTTGTAGTTCATTATAGAACTGTACCCAATTATCCTCCCCTAGAATTTCATTTTACTAAAAAAAATCCGCGTTCAACATATGTTAGCATATAGCCCTAATTTATGAGGAGAAATTCAGATAAAAGTTCAAGGATTCAAAATGAGTATTTCTTAATACATAACTATATATTATAAATAATTACCTTTAAAATATATCCTAAACATATATATATGATGAAAAATATCATTATTATACTTATTTGTTGCTATTTTATGTAGTTATCATTAATTTTTACATTTCATCCACTTAGAAAAAACAAATAATGGTGATTGTTCACTTTTCTGAACTACAACATCTACGAAGAGACACCTAGTATTTTTCACCACCACCTCCCATCACTAGTTATAAGGGTTTAAATAATTAATAAAATATAAATATAAAATACATTTTTTATTATTATGTTAAAAATTATAATCCTTGTTTATTACCTCTCATTAATAATGAAATGAAAATGTTAACTTCATGTTGTGAGGGGTAAGACCTCCTTGAAGTAACTCTTTTCATTTTTCATCATGGTTTTAATTATTTATCCAAAAACCTAAAAATAAGATTTAACATATAATATCTAAAAATATAAATTTTCTTCTTTAATAATGATATTTTGAAAAAATAACCCACTTTTGTAATTGTAATCTTCCATCAATTATAGTATGTTTTTGTTTTGGTTTGACTAAGAACCTACTTGGAAAATGCTATAAAATATTTTCATTGATGAAAATTGGAGAAAATATTATATTAATATTACAAGTAAATAAAAAATAATCAATTTTTTATGGTTTTTTAATGTCATATTCTATATTTTACTTAGTATTAAATATCATCCCTGATCACTAAAATTATTGGAATAAGCCAACACCAACTCCACATTCATTTAAAATAAAAATCATAAGAAAAATATATGTCAAAAATTAAGAGAACATGAAAATAAATGGTCCCTATTAAATTATATATTTATATTTTTCATAAAAATACATCTAATAATCTTAATTTTATTGTTTATAAAGTTAGGTGCATCCGCAGTGAGAATCAGGACCATGGTAAGGGCATATTGTCTCAATTTTCAATCTATGGAGAAATACATCTTTTCATACACCATGTTTTCATTTTAATTTTGTATCTACTACCCAATTAATATTTTATAAAATTATCCACTCATTATTCATGTTATTTAATGTTTCATTTTAATTAAAATGGTTTTAGGAGTTTTTATTTGAAGGTCTCTAATATCATAAGGGTTTGTGTTAATTTAAATATTATTCCTTGGAGTTTCATATTTTATTGTTGATATAAATATTTCCATGTGTGATTAAATATACATAATGAATATTTTTTATTTTATTTGATCCATAGTTTCTATGGTTTTAATCATATTCCTTATAACATAATTATCAAATGATTCTTACCTCAATGATTAAGTTTCTTAAAGGGGGATCTGGGTCTCAATTACTATTTCTTATGGCATGCTTCTTATCGTGAACTAATTTAATTTTATATGATGTATTTACTACCTATATATTATATTAAATCATGAATTTTCTTTTTTCGTGTTATTTGAAGTTCACTTTCAATAACTTTTATATTCAATGGGATTCGGTTGATATATTACCAGAGCCATAATATATTTCCTAACTCAATTTTATTTCCCTTAATTCATAATTTCTCTACTTGGTTATGAACTCATAAACCCCATTTTTTCCTTCCAATTTTTTTAATTGTAATTATTATTTTTCTATAGTTAAGTTAGATTGTTTTATCTTTATCATTTACTTTTATAGAATAAATTCTCAAGTAAAAGATTGATTTTGGTAAGAATGAATCAAATTCTATCTATTTTATATTTCTCCTCTTTATATATATTTTCTTTCACACTAATGATGTCATCTCTTTTTGGGAAAATAATTATGGACTGATTGAGGTAATTGTATTAGTTATCATCTCTATTATTCAAATGATTATATTATATCATTATTTTAAGTGTGTATTTTCAAAAAATGTGTATTCAAAATATTAAATTGTTATGTGTATCATTGATATATTTCATATCTTCCACTCCATGTTTTCTCAATACAACCATTATTTCATTTTTAAAACTCTATTATTATATATTTAATAAAAATTCATGTTTTAATATGCCTCAAAAAATTATTTCCAAACTTTCAGATTATTCCATTTCAAAATAAACTACTGACTTTTTTATTATACACTCTTTATAAAGAAAAAAACATATTTGTAAAAAAATCACAATAACATATTTCCTATAATTTTTAATATTATATCAAATTTTTCATGTTTTTAATAAGTAAATAATTTTAAAAATATTTTATCAGTTCAATTTAGAATATTTGTCATATATATATTGTAATTCTTGTTATAATTTATAATTTAAAGTTCAAATATTTTAATAAAATCACTCATTATCTATTAGATTATTCTTTACACAAGTTTTCACAAATGGGAAATGTTAAATATCTATAAGGGAAATGATTCATCACTACCATATTTATTCCCAATAAAATTCAGTTTCGAAACATAACATTTATAACAAGTCATTACTTTTGTGAATATCCTAATTTTTATTCAATTTATTAAATAGTGATCCCATATATACAATAAAATTAATTATTAGGGAAAATATTTACTTAATTGTATAACATTTATATGTGCAATGTAAATTCCGTATCATTTATTATTTTCATTGAATAGTTTTTACCTATAATTTACTTAATATTATTTGACAACCATTTATTTTTCATACATTTATTATGTTATGATTATTGATGGAATTAAAAATTATTTACTTATGTAATTCCAATTTAAAAGGAAATTAAACCTATTTTATGTCCCTAGGTTCATTATGATATAAAAAATGATTTTTTATGTGTCAATAATATGGATGGATGATAACGATGAGGTTCTATATCACCCACTAGTGTATTAGATACAATTCTAAATCTCATGTGATATATATATACAGGCACAATTTAGGTGTTTTCAAGCATGGGTTTGAGTGTATTACTCTTGATGTTGGTTTATATATGGGTACAATTATGTTAATATTCAAGATTATTTGCAATTGAGTAACTCATAAAGGTGATGGTTCAACTATAAAGAACATGTAAACTATGTAAAGCAATGCACTGATCTAAGGGATCTATAACATAACCAACAACAGCAACCCCCATGGAAAAAGGGAAAGGGTAGGTATATCTTATAAATAATACATAGGTGGACTAAGGAAATTTTGTGGTGATAATTATTATATCTATATATCCATGAATTGAAAAGTTCAATTTTATTCTAATTCAATGAACTATTTCATATCATTATTATTTAGTAGAAATATAAAAACACCACATAAAAATAGAGGATAGGTTATCAGTTAAAACAACTAGTGAAGTGATTGTTTTTTATTATGTACATAACACAACCCCAGTAGATATTTGTGGGATGAATCCCCCAAATAACCATGTTGTAATCACTTTATCATAATTTTATATTATTCTAGGAAAAAACAAGATTCTACTATATAGACCCTACATTAAGAGTAGGGAGATGGAAATGCCCATCTTAATACAGAATTAACTTTTGATTCTATACTAGTCTTTGGAGGATGATTTATCTACTTTGGAATAATCTTAAAAAGTGTAGATATTTTTACCACATGAAAAAGGATATCTATCTCAACTTATTTTATTAACATAGAGTTCCAATATTTATTATATAACAACCTAGGTATTTATAGAATAATAATTTTTCATATCTAATAATATTTATAAATAAGATATTGATTTTATGTTAAAGCGGAAACTTTTTTCAATAGTTTACTCAAGACATAACAATAGGTTTATTTGAAATCATATGTTTCACACAACATTGAGTTATACCAAAAAATAATTAAATATTATTATAATTTTAAATGGTAGTTAACACATAGTCGTTGTATTGCTGAGAATAAACATAACTAACTACATTATGATTAGACTATTTTTTTAAAGGTCTTTACATTTATCCAATAAATTTTATAGGCTTAAAATAAAAATGAATCTGATTTTAAGCATGAAATACTCTAATATTCTTTAAAAGGTCATTTTACCGCCTTTTGACGGCGAACCTTTTTTAAATCTAGTTTTTTGTTACATTTTTATATTTCATTATAAAAAATGAATTTATTATTTATAATAGGGATATAAAAATTTATTTTGGGTAAATTTTTGGTATTTTTTTGATAAAGTTAATTTTTTTAATGAATAGTGAAAAATACATCATTTTAAGTCAAAACTGTCTTTTCATCTAATTTATTTATAAGATTAGATTGTCATTTTAATTTGTTTTAAAGTTTAATTGGATTATTTTTTTATTTTTTAATCTAATTTTGGTCATTTTAAGTAATTTAAATTTGGAATTGGAAATAAACACATGTCAATCTTTTTGTAGTTTTTACTTCATGAAAACACACTTTTTGGTTTTGACAACACTAATTAATTTAAAATTAATTTCTGAAACTTATGTGTTTTGAATTTGGAAAAAATGATTTCATAATTTTAATTAGTAGGTCCAATTTGTATAAATAGATACATTTTATTTTTAGACATTATGAATAGTAACTTCAGTAAATATTTTACTTTCCATGGTTAAATAAAGAATATTGTAAATAAGGGTAAAAAATAATATTATAATAATATTAAATTAGCCTAACACATGTCCTAACCATATATTATGAGATATTTATGACCCTGGGAATCCTTGGGTATATGTTTGGACCCCATTGAGCCACTTGTGTGTGAAAATGATATTTAATTACTTTTAATTTAAAGTTATGGATAATATAACCTAAACTTGTATCTTTTTCTAAAAAAAATATATGGGGTTATATAAGTGATCTATTTGACTATATATAGTCATTAGAAATATAAAAATATTTCCTCCATCTAGGTATTTTATTTATTATTTTTAGACATAAAATAAATAAATTTATTGAAGACATAATGGTGATGTAGTGATTATATTTTTAATGTAAGATTAAATAAATGAGATTATAAATAGTAAAATAAATTTATTTTGAAACTTTTCATATCATAATGTAATTTTATGTATTGGTATGACATTTTATCTTTTATTTAATGAATTTTTTATAATTAATAATGTTTTATAAATTTTTAAAAATCCGTGATACGAATAGTATAAAAATTGACATAAATGAGTTCTTAAATCAATTAATATTTTATTAAATTATGTAACAGTCCTAAAAATATAATATTCCTCCAACTAACATATATAATGATAAAAATGACATTAATTATCCATTTTAGGTCTCTTGTAACTTTATAGTAACTATATACCCTTATATTATGAATATACAAGAAGACATGGAAAATAATTTAAATAAATTTAATAAGGGTTAAAGCCAAAAGATAATGTTAATTTTATCAACTAAATTTGTATAAACACCATTGGATGAGATTATTTATACCCATACTCATCTTATCATAGAAATATATCACTTTGGTGTTATTAAAATTTGAAAATCAATTAATAATTAAATAATTCTTTCAAACTTTTCTAATGTACCTCTCCTCCCTCTTATAAAAGGACACCACCTCTAACCCTTACTCACACCTCTCAAGCCCATTTTATAATCCAAATTATACCAAAATAATCTCCCAACATCCCACTCTTCCTCATAGAGTACTAACATTAGGCATAAGGCAATTAAAGAATTTTTTTTTGCATAAATCAAAAGGAGTTACCTGATTTGACGTAATGTCTTCTCACAATATTCATGCATTTATTTTCCTTATCCAACCCAAAAAACTCTATTTATTGAATTATTTTATAACAACAATAGTATATTAAATACACTATATTTTGTTTTGAGAATTATTCAAACTACACTTACACACACCTCTATCTAATGGGTAGAGAACATACTGTTTCTGTGGATGATGAACCAGTGCCTCATGAAACGATGATTGTACAGTCTTCTCCTACCACCTCCTATGGTGGCCATTATGATTTAATTGTAATTATATATGATATTTATTTTATATCTATTATTATTTAATTCTCATTAATAACATACCTTTATGATTTTTATGTTTTATAAATATGATAATTTCATTTGAGGAATTGTGGACTTCCACCCCATTAATGTGATATGACTTGTTCATGCTATACAAAGAATGTATAAAGGATAGAATTAATGAAATTATGTAATATATATATATAACATATATATTATACTATAATTATAATATATATATGTATCATTTAGTTTTCATTCCTTTTAATATAAATAAGAAATGAAATTAGAGTTGATGCGTACATACGACTTATCGTCTCCATAAACGGTGCATTTCATTTATTATATCCAAATGATGTGGACTATTCTAAAAACATATACACCAGATATATATGTTATATTTGATATATAAATTATGAACATAATTATGTAGATAATGTAATTTTAACCACATTGACAATTTGTAATTATAACAAGTTTATTTTTACTCAAGTTCTTAACATCTCTACATGTCTGATATGAACTCAAATAATTAACTAATTGTTATAGAAAGGTAATAAGTGATATAGATGGAATAATAAACTTGAAAATGTTTCTTAAGAAATTATAAATTAACTTATGTTTATTATTTATGAAGATCATGGAACATACGAGATAAGTCAGACTCGTGATAAGGGACTTCGTCTCAATCTCCTTTCATTGAGGAATTTTTTGATTTATACACAACTTTCATTTATATGGTGTATAACCCCCTTTGACTTTTAATTTCATTCAAAGGGAATTTTTTTATGAATCATTTTACTAAAATACAAAAGGAATATTTTTAACGAATGTAGCGACATCGACCTTTCCTCCACCGCGAGCATTATTTGTTATTTGGCTTCCTTAACTTGTTGTGATATTTTTAAATGGAAAATATATACCATATACCCTTTTTACATATTTAGGTATTGAAAATGGTTTTTCAAGTGTATTTACAATTTCAATATCTTGAAATTATTTCTTTTGATTTCAAATTAAATTCTATGATTGAAATGTTGATAGTTGCAATCTTTTATGTGTGATGATTATATAATGGTACTAGAACATTTGATGGGTGATTATGTGATAAACCAAATAAAGAGTGGTTCTATGATAAACCAAGGATGGGTGGTTACATTATGACCTCCAATGAATTGGGTATAGAATTTGATCATATGGATATTCTATTTGTAAAAATGATTTGTGAAAGTTTACTGTATGATTATTCCATTGAAGTGTGATTATGTCCCAAGTTTACCTTTTGTATTTTATATGCTTCATTATTTGGGTTTTATGGTAATATTTTTTATTACAAAAAAAGGGTAAGAAATGATCTTAGATTCAGTGAAGTGTTTTTTCTACTTCTTTAAGGATAAAATTATTACTTTATCATAAAGTAATCATGGTTTACATGTTGTTTTGAAAAAAAATAGTTTTCCTTCTTTATGTATCCATAAATGAGATTTTTATGCTCATCCTATGTTTTTGAAATGTTTTCCACTAGACATAATGTGGAATAGGGTCAAAGACGGAATCAAGGAAAAGCCATGTCATTTAAATCAAGGAACTAAACATGTTCCATTGTTTTTAAGAGATTTTATTTTATGAAAAAAATGGAAACTGAGTAGAAGTGTCAACATGTAATATTAAAGTTGTATGTATAAGTTAGGAAATAATTCTCCAAATATCTAAAACTGAAAATATCATTAATGTGAATTATTAACTTAATTCAAGATTATGTAATGTTTAAGGTTGGGTCCTTGCAGTTGGTATCAGAGGTTGGTTTTGATACCTTTAGAGGTTAGGGTGGTATTTAAGAATAAGTTACATAACCATAATGGTTAGCATATTAGAAATAGTCATAGTTATTTTAGATAAATCAAATGTGTTTAATATAACATGAATAAGTATATCTTATTGGTTACCCTCCACATAAGATAGTATATGATAATTTTATTGATTCCTCACGCTGAAATTTTTTGGTTTTAGTAAATGGTTGGATCTAGTACGCACCAAAGTAATAATGGATGTGACAGAAACTATGGTTGTTTTCTAAATGAGAAACCAAATGAAATTGGAGTTTCAATGAGAACTCTTGTGGTTTTTCTCAAACAACTATCTAGAGTCATGATTGACCACTTGACCCTTGGGGATTTTTATAAGGAATCATATATGCGAGAAATAGATCCCAATGTATATTTAGGTAATAATCATAAAGTTGATTATATTAAAAAACATATGTGTCAAGGATGTTGAAATAAGCAATTAAAAAAATTCTTCAAAGAGACAGGAAGATGTTATATATGTGGTAATGAAGATCATAAAGCAAGAACCTGCATGGAAAAAGGAATCATCTAGTTGAATCCAGGAAAGGAAAATAATTTCATTCCAAGGGATCAATTGAATGTTTTAAATGTGGTGTGCTTGGTAATTATACAAATATATTTCCTAAGAAAAAGGTTTGGGAATGGGATCAGTAAGATCATACAAATATATGTTTACCAATTCCTAATGTATTCCAATTGAATATGAGGAAACTGAAAATGACCTATAAAAGGTATAGATTATTTCTTTGCTCATGTTTTGACATTACTGAAATCTTTGGACATTATGCCTGATTTTATTTGTAGGAATGTAGTATAAAATAATAAGATAGAAAAACATGGATAAAGGATCATAAAGAATGTTCGATGATTAAGATGTCTAGTAATTGAAGAGTTATGTTGGATCTATGGATGATGATATGTTTAAATGTATTAATGATAGGATTACATTGGAATAATTTTTATAATATATATAAACCTAATGTTTGATATGTTATAATGTTATTCAAGGTAGAATTATCTTTTCTTGTGTGGAAATAATGGAAAACCTTAGGGGATCATGTGATCTTTTGTTTTTGATGCAATTAAGGGTTATTTGTTTTTGGGATGAAAAATGTGAGTTATAAACTATCCTTTAATATTAAAATATGTTATTGATATTTTTAAGGATATTATATCATTTTTTTAATGATATTCGAATTATACAGTTTTTGAAAAAAGACAACATGTAGACCGTGTGAAAACCTGTTGTGTCGGACAATGTTACGAGAATCGAACCCACAACCAATGTGAGACTAGGATTTTTCGCCTACCACTAAACAACATGAAGTCCCTGGTCAGTATGACTAATTATTTTTAGTTAAATGATATTATATATCATTAATAAGTTGATTTTGGTAACTTATTTTTTATCAAATGGATATCCTTAGTATAGTAAAATGATTTGGTGATTAAGTGATAAGGGTTATTTTGGAAGATGTTCTCTCTTTTGGGGAACACTATATGCCTAATGAAAATAAAATACTATGGGAATTAATTTGTGGAGTAATGGTTGAAATTTTATTTTGGAACAATCTATGTATTTATTTTTTACATGTGTAGATTTGGGTTATTTATGGAAATGATTAACCTATCATAGAGAATATGTGATTAGGTTAATTACACTTTAGTATAAATCTTTAAGAGTAGTTTATGTTATTTGGAGATAAATGTTAAGATTTACTATGGAATACCATGTTATTAAATTCTTCTAATTTTTGGGTTTCAATATTAGTTTGGATTGTTTTTAATGAATTTTAATCTTAATTGTGTATCGAATGGTCACTGTTGAACTTTGGGTACTGTTTGTTGAATTTTGGAGATTAATAGTATAATTTATTTGTATAAAGGATTATCCTATTTAGGATTATCTGATCACATACTAACCATTTTGGTTTTGGTTAATATATAGTTCATATTTTTTGGATTATGTGATTCTATAGAAGTTGATTCTAGCACTTTTGATGTGACTAAGTCAACTTGAATACTCATCATTTAGAGAAAATATGGGTTTGTGGTAGAAATTTAGTAATGGATGAAAGTATACATGATAAGTAAGTATGTTTCCTTATTTTCATAGTCAATATCATAAATAAATTCCTCAAATTTATGAAAAAAAAATTAAAACATAAATTTTTTTTGTTTAATTTTCTTATTGGGGAATCAAAGACCATTTAACCCATCATATGTTTCTGATTTTCTAATGGTTAACATTCTCCTAATAATGTTTTATATCACTATCCATTAGAACTCACTACTGGAATGTGGGTTTTTCCCCACACTTACATACCAATGGTTTCATGAAACCGTTGGCAAAGGATGGTTTAGGGAAGCTTTTACTAACGGTTTACTAGACTCATTGGTATAGATGTAGTTTAGGGGAGTATTACCAACGGTTATAAAGAACTGTTGGTATAGGTGTGGTTGGGGGAAGATTTTCCCAACGGTTCTAAAGAACCGTTGGTATAGGTGTGGTTGGGGGAGGATTTTCCCAACGGTTCTAAAGAACCGTTGGTATAGGTGTGGTTGGGGGAGGTTTTTCCCAACAGTTCTAAAGAACCGTTGGGATAGGTGTGGTTGGGGGAGGTTGTTCCCAATGGTTCTAAAGAACCATTGGTATAGGTGTGGCCTGAAGGTTTATACCAACGGTTTTTAAAAACCGTTGGCACAACTTTCCCCAAAATTGCCAGTGGCCCGTCCTCTCCCCCATTCGCGATACAGAACCCTAAACGGGAGAAGGTGATTTTGGAGCTCCTTCGGCCGGAGCAGTTTTGCGATCTTAGATCTCCTTCAGCTTCCAATTCCTCTATCCCATCCAAGTTGTTGAATCTACTTCCAAATGTTATAATACCCATCCTAAATTAGGTATTTTATTAACTTCCACCTTATTTTTATTGAAATTTATCTAATATTTCAGTTTTTATATTTTATTTTTATGTTTTTATGTTTTTGTTTCTGTTTTGATTTAACCTATATGTTTTTTATTTAGACCCATCCTATATGTTTTTGTTTTTGTGTTTTTGATTTTGATGTGTTTTTGTTTTTGTTTCTATTTTGATGTGTTTAAGGTACCTTATTAACTGGTACCTTATTTTTTATTGAAATTTATCTAATAATGTTTTTGATTTAGACCCATCCTATATGTTTTTGTTTCCATTTTGAAGTTTTTATGTGATGAGCTTGTATCATCATTAAGATGTGTCCAATGATTCTTTGATCATTGTTTTGTGGAGAATGAATGGTTTAGGACCAGCATTAGAAGTAGCTTCCAGTGAGACCATTTTAGTATAAGGGGAAACAAGATTATGATCTACAAGGGGGTGATTGAGTTGGTAGAGACCAAACATAGTTTGTTACTTGTGTTCAAGAACCATAAATAGAGTGTTCTAATTAGGTGGTAATCAGTAAAGATGTAGTTAAGATTTCAAGGTCATGTTTCATGAAGTTAAGTATGTGGCGCTATAGTGGTTTTGGATTGTTTGAGGTACTCTTAGTGTATTGTAAACCCTCATTTGTTCCATATTCATTTAAAATGATTTAATATCATTTTTTTACACACACCATTATATACTCTCAAACTATATTTAGAGTGTATTTTTATTCTTATAGTGTTAAATATTTTAGTAAATGTCCATACTAGCTTCTTTTATGTGTTCTAGGGGTTTAGACTGATGACAGGGCTACATGATTATCGTGGGGGTATTCTTTTCATATAAATATACCTATACTATGTCATCAAATGAATCAACCGTGGACAGCCCAACCACCCCCCGTGGATAGCCCCCCCCCCCCCCACCCCCTGGAAAGCCCCCCCACCACCCCCTTGACACCCTCGACCCCACTGGACAACACCGCCACCCCCGTGGACAGCTCGACCACCCTCCGTGGACAGCCCGCCTACCCCCCTGGACAGCCTACCCACCCCCCTGGATAGCCCGCCCACCCCCCTGGATAGCCCCTCCACCCACATGGGCTGCCCGCCCGCCCCCTGGACACCCCGTACCCCCCATGGGCAGCCCGCCCACCCCCTGGACACCCTTTACCCCCCCCCCGGACAGCCCCACCCACCCCCTGGACACCCCGCTCACCTCCTTGGACATCCCTCCCACCCCCCTGGACTCCCCCTACCCCATTGGATAGCCTGACCACCCCCGCGGACAGCCCGCCCACCTAGACACCCCGACCCCCTTAGACACCCCTGACCCCTGGACACCTCCGACCCCCCGGACGGCCCCACCACCCCCTATACACCCTGCACCCCCCTGGACACCCCACACCCCCCATGGATAGTCCTACCACTCACTTGATCCTTATCCTACTCCTCATCCTGATCTCCTTGAAGAATTTAAAGTATAAAACTCATGTACTCCCAACATGATCCTTCATGATTATTTATTCCTTGATCCACTTCCAATATCTTATTGGGCAATCATTGAATATAGGCATTAGAAATTCTGTATCTTATTTTCTTATATACACTGTATTTTGTTGTATTTCTTAATATGATTCTCATATAGAGTAATGTGTCTGTTATGCTTTTATATAAAGTAAAAAAATTGTCATTTACCTAAATATTTTTTTGATTAAACTTCAATATTATTGAATTTCTTTGAAATGAATTATTGAAATTTTTTTACAGAATGGACAGAAGTTGGATGTACAAAACTGATTAGATTTTAACCGATTTTAAAAATAATTTGAACAGATTTCTAGATTTTTCATTTGACAAGGCTTCAGATAGTGGTCGCATACACTGCCCATGTTTTAATTGTGTTGGAAGACCTTGGTTGAGTCATGACGCAGTTAGATATCATATAACCAAATATGGTTTCCAAAAAAACTATTATGTGTGGTATCATAATGGAGAGAAAATGGAATCTCAAAATGTTGATGATCCAAACGATAAGACTGAATTGGAGAGTTTGATATATGATCGGTTTCCATTTATTCGACATCATGAGAAGGAAAGGATGTACAGCCAACAAGATTTTGATACAAGCATACATGATGCGTCCAATGAAAATGATGATGTTGATAGGGTGAAAAAATTGAATGATGCTGCGACGACTCCAGTATATTGACACTGTGGTAAAATGAAAGGGTTAGAATTTTTAATCCGATTATTTCATGGGAAAACTATGTATGGGATTTCAAATACTGCAATTGATTACATTCTTACCTTCTTAAAGGACTTACTTCCAGATGATGCAGATATTCCCTCAAACCACTATATGGCATGGAAGTTAGTTGATGAACTTGGATTCTCAAAAAAAATCACGCTTGCTCGAATGATTGCATCTTATTTTGGGAGGAAACTGCTGAAAGAAATTATTGTATCAAATGTGGAACCTCCCGATGGAAGCCAAAAGATGATGGATCACCATCTCGTGTGCCACAAAAAGTAATGTGGCACTTTCCACTGATACCCATATTACATAACCATTTCATGTCTGATGAAATATCTGTAAAAATGCGATGGCATGACACCAAGAGAAAAAAGAATAATGAAGAGTTGGTTCACCCTGTTGATGGATTTGCATGGTAGAGATTTGATGCTCGATATCCTGAATTTCCAGCTGACGTTCGTAATGTGAGACTGGGTCTTTCATGTGATGGTTTTAATCCATTTGGGAAGATGCTTACTTCACACAGCACATGGTCGGTTTTCATACACATTTATAACCTTCCCCTTGGTTGTGTATGAAAAAGCCATACACTTTCTTGAGTATACTGATATCTAGCCCTTCTGATCCTGGCAATGATATAGATGTATACATGCAACCTTTAATAAAATAGTTGAAACTTCTTTGGGATGTGGGTGTTCCCACATATGATACATGTTCGAAAGACATATTTCAGATGTGTGCTACTCTTATGTGGACGATCAATGATTTTCCTGCTTATGCAATGATGTCTGGATGGAGCACTAAAGGAAAATTTTCATGTCCTATTTGTATGAAGAATACTCGATCGAGAAGACTGAAATATCGTCGTAGTTTTGGTTTTATGGGACATCGACAATTCATTCCAATGAACCATCCATATAGAAACAATCGTTGAAGATTTGACAATACCTTGGAGAATGACGATCCACCTCAGCATATGTCTGGAACTGATGTGCTTAATGAATTTAAATATTTCAGTTATTCATTTGGGAAGGGTGTAATGAAATCTAGAAAGAGGAAAAATGTTTCCAATGATACCTATTACAATTGGAAGAAGAAAAGTATATTCTTTGAGTTGTCGTATGGTAAACCAACTTGTTATGTCATTTCGTAGATGTAATGCACATTGAAAAGAATATATGTGAAATGTTTCTTTCGATTCTTCTAAATGTCACGGGGAAGGAAAAAGATGATTTATGATCTCGGTGTGACTTGGTAGATTGGGGGATCAGACCAGAATTGCATCATGTCTGTATCAGTGAAAATAAATGGCAAGTTCCATGTGCTTCTTATGTGATGACACTTGCTGAAAAAAATCAATTTCTAGAAGTTCTAGAGACTATTAAAGTTCCTGATGGATATTCAAGCAATATATCGAAACGGGTCAACAGAAAAGAGTTGAAGATGAAATCTTTGAAGACTCATGATTATCACGTCCTTTTGCATGAGTTGATTCCAATAGCAATCCGTCATATTTTGTCCAACAATGTTAGAGTCTCAGTTATTCGGTTGTGCTATTTGTTTAGAGATCTTTGTGCTAGAAGGCTATCCAAATCCTTCTTGCAAAAACTGTTGGCAGAGACACCATTAATTTTGTGCGAGTAAGAGAAAATATTCCCTCCATTATTTTTTACTAGCATGTTGCATCTGACTGTCCATCTTCCGACAGAAATACTTCATGGAGGACCTGTTGTTTTCCGTTAGATGTATCCAACTGAAACAAACATGTGCACGTTGAAATCATATATTCGAAACAAAATTTATCCCGAAGTTTCTATGGTGAACGGTTTCTTGGCTCAATAATGTATGGATTTCTGCGCAATTTATTTGTCTGATCTTACTACAAAAATAAACAGACCGATGAGAAATGAAGAAGAACAGTATGGGCAAATTGAACCCAATTTTCCATCACTTCCTCAGACAGGAGGAATTTCGGGATCATATACATTGACGACATTAAGCCTTGAAGAGCGTGAGATGGCACATCGCACAGTGTTGTTCAATTGTTATTTGTTCGATGAGTATATCAAGTAAGTAAATTATACATGTATCTCTTATCTTATCTCTTGTAATTTTAAATATTTGTTAAACTATTATTATTTTTATCTACAAGGAACATAAAAAATTGATATATAGAAAGCATCGTTCTTTATCATTGAGAAGGAAAGAGACTTTGCATAGCAAAGGGTTTTCTTCTTGGTTGAAAATGAAGGTAGAAATATTTCTGTAATAACTAAATAAAAATAATATTTAATTAAGTTTACTATTTTTTTATATTTCAGGTATCAAGTTTTCCTGAAGACACTATTTCTGAGGAAACCAGAGCTTTGGATTTTGGTCCTAATACCATGGTTCGTGCTTGTAAATCACTTGTGATCAATGGATACAAATTTATTATCACTAAATGAGCAAGAAACATGGGAACACAACATAATGGTGTTATGCTAACTGCCACAACAGACTGTTATGCCAGTTCATCGGATACTAGACCTCATTCTGAAAATGTTGCTTATTATGGAGTCATGGAGAAAATAATAATTTTGGATTATTACTCACATGGTCGAGTCACGATGATGAAATGTCAATGGTTTGATTCAATGACGAGGCAAGGCACCTTTATTGATGATTGTGGATTTCGAGTTATTGACATGACTCGCACTCTTGCCATTGATGAACCATATGTATTGACATTAATGGTGAAACAAGTTTTTTATGTCAAAGATCATCTTCATCCTAAATTCTTTGTAATTATTGAAGTAAATCGTAGACATGTTTTTGATAATGGTGATGATGAAGTTGACACTATCCCTACTGAAATTGGAAGTAATCCGTTTATTACTTATGATGACGCCAATAGCTCAATTGTCAGAGTTGATTGTGAACCTGAAGTTGTGGTGAAAAATATATAGAATCATACAGTTGTGGTCTCACCTACATGTTTCACCTACATCATTCAGAGTTTGTATCCTAGTACTTACCTTCAAACCACCATAAATATTATTTTACTTTATGTTTTTTTATCAGAATGGTTTTTTCTATATATTGTTTTGGGTTACACATTAGTTATCTGTTTTTAATTACTTCCATATTTGTTTTCATTGCAAGAAATGACACCCATTGATGAAAGGTGATGGAAAAAGATGACAGATAATAATCGTCACATGATACAAATGGGTGTTCCTCCACTCATCCCTATTTTGAGTATTTTATTTCAAATATAGATATTTTAATAACTTATAATATCATGTATTTACTTATGTGTTAAACTTTTTTTCAGGATCGACCCCCTAGACGAGAGATATCTGACGAGGAGCCTGATATTGCTCCCAGTGGAGTGGCTGGTGGTAGGAGGGGGTGGTGTCAGATATGGATGATCATCTAGTGGTCTCGGTACTGAGTCTGGTGGTACGAGGGCTCATGGGTTGAGAGTTAGACGATCCACCACCACAGACGTATCTTATTCACCCCATTTTGATCCTGGGGTGTCTCTAGGGACACAAGGGATATTTAGACCTCTGATGTTTACACTACCAGTTGGCCAGACGTCTATGCCATCATCTTTTGCTTCTGGTTCATTATCTCCGGGCTATTATATTCCACCTTCTTCGACTCCTGATGCGACACAGTATGTGGTTGAGGAGTGTACACTGAGGTACACTCCACCTGTACAGGAGATTCCTTCAGCTTCTTTACATCCAATGACGCCCATTGATCTGACTACCACAGGTATATTTATCTGACTCTATCAAATTTTTATACCAAAATTTATTTTATTATAACATTTACTGATATTATTTTTCTTTAATAACAGATTCATCTACAGATAGGAGGCGGGGGAGGGGCGTACTCGCTTTCGTGCGGTATGGAACCGCCAGACATAGTTGATGGTTGAATATAATGTTGATGGACAAATGATTGAGAAATCTAGGCAGGAATGTCGGGGTTTTTTGGCGAAGCTAGACAAATACTCTGATATCATTCCGGTCAGCCCTCTCTCTTGGAGAAAACTTCCACACGAAGTCAAACCTAATGCGTGGGTACAAATATGGGTAAAAAATCTATTGGATTTAATGTCATATTTATTTGTATTTATATGAACTAATCTATTAGGTTTCATCTTCGGTTTAACTTCCCTGATGGTGAAGGTGCATGACCAGCGCGTTTAAAAGAGTTGGGAGAGCTTTGGAGAGCTTATAAGAATGACCTGTATGTTGGTTGGTGTGATAGAGTGGGTACGGATTTAGAGACATTACCTATCATGGATTACTTATCAATAGATCAACATAGCCAAAGGATTACCCATTGGGCGACTGCCAAATTTAAGGTATTAATCTCATTTGAGGTATTTAAATCAGAGTTTTCATATTTTGCATTAATAAAATCTTATTTATTATTAAACATTATTTAGGAATATTCTGAAAAAAACAAAAAAAACATTGATTCAAAGAAATACCTCTACACTTTGGGGCGCACAACTATGTCAGATCATGAGAGGCAACTAGTACGATATAGTTGTTTATAACTTTTCTTTAGGACTTTCCCTTTTTATTATTTCCTTATTAAATTATGTGATTTATTTAATATTGAATATATGATTATACTTGCACTTTATATTGTTTCAATGTCATTACAGAAGTACAAATTGAATATTGAAGGATGTATCCCTCGAGAAATTTTTTTTTTCTCGAGTAGAAGAAAAAAAGATGGAACTGTGGTAAATGAATCCACCCAAGAAAAGATTGTAAGTTTTAATTTGTTTATTTAAAATTTAATATCTATTTTGAAATTTATTAATATATTAATATTTTTAATAGGCTGCTTTAGAGGCTTTTGATGCCCAAGAGACTGACAATTTTGGGCCACACAGTCATTTATATCTGGTTTTGGGAAAGGAGCACTCTGGTCGAGTATGATGCCGACTTGGTAAGAATATAGTCCCAACGAGGTATTAGTCCTCTCCAGGTATCCATTCTAGTACGACCAAGTTGGAACATGTCAAGGAGAATGCAATAAAATCTGATAAAAGGGTCATAGAGTTGGAAGTACAAGTTCAAACGAGGGATAAAGAATTTATGAAACTGATGAAAGCTTTATCTTCATCACTTCCACCAGAGGCTAGCATGGCTTGTCAGACATTTATCTCACAAATGGGTGCATTATCCAATGAAACAGGTGACATCTCTAGTGGTGATCGAGATCATGACATTCCTGGTGATGACGAGGATACTGAAGAGAATGAGGGCGAGGATGAGGATGAGGACGAGGGTGAGGATGGGGCCGAGGGCGAGGATGGGGCCGAGGGTGAGGATGGAGCCGAGGAAGAGGATGAGGTCGACGATGAGCATGGGGACGATGATGAGGATGAAGACGAGGACATAGATGTTGACGAGGATGAGTCTGATGATGATAGTGGTGATGGTGATTGTGATCAGGGGCAGCTTGATCCATTTCATTTTTGAATTCTGTATAACTTTTTATTTTTGAACCTGGTTTTCCACTCCGGGGTTTTCCTTTGCTTCATAGGGATGTTGTTATCAGATCTCTTTTTTGAACTTTATTCTTATTGTATGATTAGTGTACTACCTAGACCTTTAGTATTCCTTGGTACTGTGATTCACTGTATGATATCTGGTTTGATAAGTTAATATGGTCATATTAATATTCAAAAACAATCACTCGAAATTAGGGGTGTCCATGGGTCGGGTCGGGTCGGGTCATGGGTGTTCTAAGGCCTAAGGACATATGGTCATCCATAAGTAATATTTAGGGCCTAAGGACATGACATGAAAAATTATTTGTTTTATATCCATGGGTAATATTGGTGGTTCATTTTAAAAATAATTAAATGAGGGGTTTTGAGGTGGAAAATGATTTATTAGGTAATGAATTCCCTTGGTTAAAAAATATAAATAAGTGTGTCTTTTTTATTTTGATAAATGGATTTTAATGATAATTAAATATTGGTTAATTTCTTTGGTTAAAAAATTTATTTTTAACATTTTTATTCTCTATTTTATATATTTTCATTGATTCGGAATATAATTTACAAACAAAAAATATCCAATTACTTATAATTTTTATATGTATTAAATTGAGTAATTTTAGAAATTTTTATATTGTATTATGTGCAAATTTTGCATATATAATATGAAAAATATGAAGAGTTTATATTTCACCCTTAATATCAATTATTTACAACACTTTTAGTTTATGGTTGGTGGCTTAGAGTGTACTAAAAATAGATTATGAAGGAGAAGGTAGGTCAAGGACATCTATTTAATCTTTTTGGTTATGTTTAATTTTCCCTTAGTATTGTACTTGAGTTGGATTAGTTATATTTAATTTATTTTGAATGACTCACTAATATGGTTGATTTATTTATTTTTAACAGGATCTTTGTGCATTCATTCATGGTGGTCTATAGTGTAAATCTGGTTATGTTTCATGATTTTATATATGGTGGAATGTAAAATATATGGACAACTAGCGGCATATGGAAAACTGACCAAACGCATTTCAATTCTGTTGAAACTTTAGGAAAACTATCCATGGGTCATTTTTTATGTGTACGAGTCAACCCCGTCTCAATCCGAGGGTCGGTGTGGCCGTTACCACTAAAAGTGTCTTTGTTGTGTTTAAAATGGATGCGCTTTTAATTAAAATAAACGAAATACGGAAAACTGACCAAATGCATTAGTATTGTGTTGATACTTTAGGAAAAAGATCCATGGGTCATTTGTGACGTGTACTAGTCAACCCTGCCTCAATCTGAGGCACGGTGTGGTCGGCACCACTCAAAGTGTCTCACTTTTCTTTGAAATGGAAAATAGTTTAAGTAAAAACAACAACTGACATACGAAAAACGGACCAAACGCATTCGGATTATGTTGATACTTTAGGAAAAGTATCCATGGGTCATTTTTGTTGTGTACGAGTCAACCCCGCCTCAATCTGAGGCACGGTGTGGCCGGTACCACTCAAACTGTCTCACTTTTATTTGAAATGGACATGATTTTAAGTGAAAACAACTACCGGCATACGGAAAACTGACCAAACGCATTCGGATTCTATTGAATCTTTAGGAAAATGATCCATGGGTCATTTTTGACGTGTAAAAGTCAACCCTGCCTCAATCTGATGGACGGTGTGGCCGGTACCACTATAAATGTCTTTCTTTTGTTTAAAATGGATGCGCTTTTAATTAAAATAAACGACATATGGAAAACTGACCAAACGCATTAGGATTGTGTTGATAATTTAAGATAACGATCCATGGGTCATTTTTGACGTGTACGAGTCAACCCCGCCTCAATACGAGGCACGGTGTGGCCGGCACCACTCAAAGTGTCTCACTTTTCTTTGAAATGGACAACAGTTTAAGTAAAAACAACAACTGACATACGGAAAACAGACCAAACGCATTCGGATTCTGTTGATACTTTAGGAAAAGTATCCATGGGTCATTTTGTCATGTACGAGTCAACCCCGCCTCAATCTGAGGCACGGTGTGGCTGGTACCACTCAAAATGTCTCACATTTATTTGAAATGGACGGGATTTTAAGTGAAAACAACTATCAACATATGGAAAACCAACCAAACGCATTCGGATTCTATTGAAACTTTAGGAAAATGATCCATGGGTCATTTGTGACGTGTAAAATTCAACCCCGCCTCAATCCGAGGGCTGGTGTGGCCGGTAATACTAAAAGTGTCTTTCTTTTGTTTAAAATGGATGCACTTTTAATTAAAATAAACGACATAAGGAAAATTGACCAAACACATTCTGATTGTCTTGATACTTTAGGAAAATGATCCATGGGTAATTTGTGACGTGTACGAGTCAACCACGCCTCAATCCGAGGCACGGTGTGGCCGGCACCACTCAAAGTGTCTCACTTTTCTTTGAAATGGACAACAGTTTAAGTAAAAACAACAATTGGCATACAGAAAACGGATCAAACGCATTCGGATTCGGTTGATACTTTAGGAAAAGTATCCATGGGTCATTTTTGTCGTGTATGAGTCAACCCCGCCTCAATATGAGGCACGGTGTGGCCGGTACCACTCAAACTGTCTCACTTTTATTTGAAATGGACAAGATTTTAAGTGAAAACAACTACCGACATACGGAAAACCGACCAAACGCATTCGGATTCTATTGAAAATTTAGGAAAACGATCCATGGGTCATTTTTGATGTTTAAGAGTCAACCCTTCCTCAATACGAGGGCCGGTGTGGCCGGTACCACTAAACGTTCCTTTCTTGTGTTTAAAATGGATGTGCTTTTAATTAAAATAAACGACATACGGAAAACCAACCAAACGCATTCAGATTGTATTTATACATTAGGAAAAAGATCCATGGGTCATTTGTGACGTGTACAAGTCAACCCCACCTCAATCAGAGGTGCGTTGTGGCCGGAACCACTCAAAGTGTCTCACTTTTCTTTGAAATGGACAACAGTTTAAGTAAAAACAACAACTAACCTACGGGAAATGAACCAAACGCATTCGGATACTATTGATACTTTAGTACAAGTATCCATGGGTAATTTTTGTTGTGTATGAGTCAACCACGCCTCAATCTGAGGCACGGTGTGGCCGGTACCACTCAAACTATCTCACTTTTATTTGAAATGGACAGGATTTTAAGTGAAAACAACTACTGGCATACGGAAAACCGAACAAACGCATTCGGATTCTGTTGAAACTTTAGGAAAACGATCCATGGGTCATTTGTGACATGTACGATTCAACCTCTCCTCTATCTGAGGGCCGGTGTGGCCGATACCACTAAAAGTGTCTTTCTTCTGTTTGAAAGGGACGTCATTTTAAGTGAATACAACTGAAATTTACACTTATCAACGTTAGTCACAAACTCTTTTTCATGAGTTGGGTAGTTTCACTCATGGGTTCATAAGTGACGAGACTCCTAAGAAAATACATTTTTACCATATATTATAAACAATACAAGTTCAATGCAAAATTCATCACAAATCATTACATACCCAAATCCAGGATCAGAAAAAAATGGGATATGAGCCAATTTCAAACTCTTATTCAACTCTAATAGGTATTTCTCATACTATTCTACCTATTTTAATTTGATGGGGAGGTGGGGGATATGCTGGTTGGGGGTTGTGCAGGGGTGAGGTGAATTACTACTGGATGATTGTTGTCTTATGAAGATTGAAATAGGGAATTGTAGTACATGACATGGTTGGAAGAGTTTGATGATTTTATGTGTTTTTTTGTCTTATTTTAGGTGTTTTTTATAATGCTTCAAGTATTTATGTGGTTTTTATGATTTTATTTATGCAGGTGTACAGTGGAGGGGCTACTAGAGGGAGGGGGGATGCTGGGCTGCAGTTCTGGAAAAACTCAATACTAACGGTTTATAACCATTGGTATAAGGCTTCTAGAATTCTTGAAAAACACTATAACAACAGTTTAAAACCATTGGTATAGGTGTTCTATAAATACCAACGGTTTATAACCGTTGGTATAGGTGTTGCTGGAATTCTTGAAGAACACTATACCAACAGTTTTAAACCATTGGTATAGGTGTTCTGGCAATACCAACGGTTTATAACCGTTGGTATAGGTGTTGCTGGAAACACAATACCAATGTTTCTAAATCGTTGGTATAAGTTTTCTGGAAAACCACATTACCAATGGTTTAAAATCTTTGGTATATTTGTTCCAAAAATGCAGTACCGACGGTTTGTAACCTATGGTATACATTGGGTGAAATTTATATAACCAATATACCAACGGTTTAGATCAAATCGTTGGTATAAGGATTTCCTCACTGCTTACTAGCCAATTGTTTGGGAAACCATTGGTATAGGCTATACCAACGGTTTTCCAGCCTATACCAATGATTATAAACTGTTTGTATAACCTTCTTTTCCAGTAGTGAATTGATGGTTAGTTTCTCTTACATATCCATGTTTTCTAATATGGAATCCTAGTACGGGTTATATTGAATGACCTTTTTACATATCTTTCTTCATTTAAAATTGATATTTTTATTGACTCTTTATTTGATGTGGGATATTCAATGAAGTTTCCAAGCCCAATTTTAAAATTGTGAGGATGCAATTTCCAAAATGGGGGACGGATGTAATGACACAAGTATATATAGAATAATACTTTTTCATATCTATTAATATTTATAAATAAGATATTAATTTTATGTTAAATAGGACACTTTTTTTGATAGCGTACTCAACATGCAACAACAGGTTTCTTTGAAATTTTATGTTCAAACAACATTGAGTTATACAAAAAAATAATATATTAATAATAATATTTTAAAGGGTAGTTAATTCATAGTCATTGTACTATGGTGAATGAACATAACTAACTACATTTTGATTATATATTTTTGTTAGATTTCTTTACATTTATCCAACAAATTTTAGGGGCTTAAAATAAGAATGAATCTGATTTGAAGTATGAAATACTCTAACATTCTTTAAAATGTCGATTTACCGCCTTTTGATGGAGAACCCTTTTTAAATCTAGTTTTTTTCAATTTTATATGTTCCATTTGGAAAAATAAACTTCTAATTTATAATCAGGTCATTAAAATTTATTTTGGGTAAATTTTTGGTATTTTTCTGATAAAGTTCATTTTTAAATGAATAGTGAAAAATATTGCATTTTAAGTCAAAACTATCTTTTCATATAATTTATTTATATTTTTATATTTTTATTTTAATTGGTTTTAAGGTTTAAATAGATTATATTTATATCATTTAATTCAATTTTTGTCATTGGATGTAATTTCACCTTCAAATTGGACATAAAAACATGTCAGTCTTTTGTTAGTTTTTACTTCTTGAAAACACGCTTTTTGGTTTTGACAATGGAAATTAAAAAAAACAATTTCTAAAAATTATGTGTTTTTAATTATGAAAAAATTGATTCTATATTTGGATTCAAGAGGTCCAAATTTTTTAAATATTTACCCTTTTTAGGCATTATGAAAAGTAACTTCGGAAAATATTTTATTTACCATGGTTAAAAGGTAAATCTGGTAAATAAGGGTAAAAAAATAATATTTGAATAATATTAAATTACCCTAAAACATGTGATAACCATATTTAATGATATATTTCTAAAAATGGTCATCCTCAGGTAGATTTTATGACCCCATGGAGCCACTTGTGTTTGAAAATGACACTTAATTACTTTTAATTTAAAGATAAGAAAAATATAACCTAAACATGTATCTTTTACTAAACTAATTTTTATATGGGGTTTTATAAGTGATATATTGAACTATAAATAGTAATTATAAATATAAAAATATTTCCTCGATCATGGTATTTCATTTATAATTTTTAGACATAAAATAAATAAAAATTATTTATGACACAATGGTGATGAAGTGATTACCTTATTAATGAAAATTTTAAATAAATGAGATTATAAATATTAAAATAAATTTATTTTGAAACTTTTATTCCATAAACTAATTTTATGGATGATTATGACTTGTTATTTTTTAATTCATGAAGTTTTTTTTGAATTCATCATGTTTTTATGGATTTTTAAAAATTCATGATATGAATAGTATAGAAATTGACATAAATGAGTTTTTAATTAAATTAATATTTGTTAAATGATATAATAGTCCAAAAAACATAATATAAGGTAAAATGACATATGTACTGTTAAATATTTTATTAATTATACTTTCTGGGTATCTTGGTATTTTATAGTATCTCTATTAACCAGATAGTATGAATATACAAGAAGACATGATAAAAGTTAAATAATATTACTAAGGTTTAAAGATAAAAGATAAGGTTAATTTTATAAGATAAACATTCCTAAAACCCATTGGATGATAGTATTTCTAACCATACTCATATTATCTTCTAAATATATCACATTTGTGTTTTTATAATTAGAAAATTAATTAATAGTAAAATAATACTTTAAAACATTTCTAAAGTACCCCTCCTCCCTCTTATAAAAGGACGCCAACTCTAACCCTTACTCACACCTCTCAAGCCCCCTTGGCTCATCCAACCTCCAAAAAAATAATCTCCCAACATCCCTTTATTCCATCTCTAGGACTTACATTGGACAAAAGTAAATTAAATAAGGCATTTTAGCTTAAATCAAAATAAATTACCAAATTTGAGGTAACGTCTTCTCTCAAGATTCTTTCACTTATTTGACTTATCCAACCCCCGAAACTCTCTTTATTAAAATATTTTACAACAAAACCTCTATATTAAATATACTATGTTTTTTTTATGACAATTATTTGAACTAAACTTACACACACCTCTATCTAATGGGTATATAAGATATTGTTTCTGTAGACGGCGAACTACTACCTCACAGAACGATGATTGTTCTATCTTCTCCTACCACCTCTTATGGTGGAAATTATGATAGAATAGTAATTATATATGATATTTATTTTATCTATGTGATTATTTAATTATCATTTAGAATATACCTTTATTCTTTTCATGTTGTATAAATACGATAATTTCATTTGAGGAAGTGCGGACTACTGCCCCATCCAAGTGACACGACTCGTTCATTCTATACATGAAAAGTATAAAGGATAGAATTAATGAAATTATGTAATATATAGAAGATAGGTATTATAATTTAATTATAATATACCTATGTATCATTTATTTTTCATTCCTTTAAATATGAAAAATAAATGAAGGTAGCGTCCATGCATATGTACGGCTTACCGTCTCCATGAACAGTGCATTTCATTTATTATATCCAAATGAAATGGAATATTATAAATACATATATACTATATATATATGATTTATATGATATCTAAATAAGAATATAATTATTTATATATTTGAATTTTGACCACATGGACAATTTTTAATTATAACAAGTTCATTTTTTTCTCAAGTTCCAAACATCGACAAAATGTCTGGTATGAACTCAAATAATTAACTAATTATTATATCAAGGTAATAAGTGATATAAAACGAATAATAAACATTAAAAAGGTTCTTAAAAAACTATAAATTAACATAATTTTATTATTTAGGAAGAATAAGGAGCATACGTGACAAGTCAGACTCGAGGTAAGGGACTTTGTCTCAATATCATTTTATTGAGGAATATTTTTATTTATACATGACATGCTTTTATACAGTGTATAAACCCATTTGAATTTTAATTTTATTCAAAGGGAATATTTTTTCTATGAATATTTTTACTAAATGAAAAAATTAATGTTTTAAATGTATGTGGTGATAATGACCTTTCCGCCGCCATGAGAATTATTTGATATTTGGATTCTTTAATAAGTTGTGATGTTTTTAAATGGAAAATAAATAACATATACAATTTTTACATATTTTGGTATTTAAAATGGTTTTGAAATTGTATTCTCTATTTCAATGTCTTGAAATTATTTCTTGTGATTACAAATGAAATTTTATGACTAAAATTTTGAGATTTTCAATCTTTTATGTGGGATGATTATATAATGGTATTTGGATATTTGATGGGTGCTTACATGATAAACCAAATGACGGGTGGTTTTTTGATAAACCAAGGAAAGTTGGTTACATTATAACCTCCAATTCATTGGGTATGGATGTTAGTTGTATGGATATTCCATTTTTAAGAGTGATTTGTGGAAGTTGATCGTATGCTTATTCCATTTAATAATGATTATGTCCCAAGTTTACCTTTTATATGCTATATGTTTCTTTCTATGGGTTTTATGGTAATATTTTGATTACAAAAATGGTAATAAATGAGCTTATATTCAGTGAAGTGTTTTTTATACTTCTTTAAGGTGTAAATTATTACTTTATGATAAATTATTAATGGTTTACATGTTTTTTTGAAAACTAACAGTTTTTCTTCTTTATGTATCCCTTACTGATCTTTTTATGCTCATCCCAAGTTTTTGAAATGTTTTTCACATAACTAAAATTAGAATAGGGTTATGTATGGGATCAAGGAAAAGTAATGCCTTTTAAAACATGGAACTAAACATGTTTCATTGTTTTTAAGAGTTTTTATTTTATGAAAAAATAGATACTGATTAGAAATATCTACAAGTAATATTCAAGTTTTTTGTATGAGTTATAACCTAATTCTCTAAATCTATAAACCTGAAAAGATCCTCAATGTGAAATGTTAACTTAATTAAATATTATGTAATGTTTAAGGCCTGGTCTTTACAGATTAAATCCCCATTATAAACCATTATATTGATTTATTCCTTGAATAATTTTTTAGTCAAAATCCTGAGAAAGAATTTAGTTCCCAATTGAACATATACCAATATATATGATGATATCCAAGACATTGAATAAAATATCCCAAATTTAACTATATAAAATAACTAAGATATTACAATAACATCTGGAGTAATGGTTTATATTATGTAGTTCTTCCCTATAGTTTGAATTGTTTCAATTTTTCAAGAAGAAGGGTGGGTGTATGTGTCTATGTGTCAATTATTGTGAACACCACAATATCAAGAAAATAAAAAAAGTATCATCTTCCATGAAGTGATTATTTTTTCAATTTGATACATGAAGCTTAATAATAATCTAAAGTGGTCATTTAGTTCATATATAGACAGTTAAAGATAAATAAGGAGCATATTATGAAAAACATATTTTATGTAGGTTATCATGACAATTAGTTTAATGTCATTCCATTTGGACTCATGAATGATTCAATGACCATTATTGACATAATGAATGTAATATTTAGAGATTTCCTCATTAAATTTGTGGTGGAATTTTTAGATGATATTATCATATACAATAAAATCATGGAGTAACGTGAAGATAATTTTAATTACATGTTAAAGAAATTGATAAAGGATTAGTTATATGAATAATATAGTAAATGGTATTTTTTTGATTGAGAAAGTGTCATTATTTGGTAATTTTATAACATGTGAGTTGATATTTGAAGACACTTCAAGGATTATGGTGATTGAGGATTTTATTAGACCATCATATGTGTTGTAGATTCATAATTTCATAATATTATATAGGTATAATTAGTGATTTTTGAGTAGCATATCAATATTTTTAGAACCAATAAGCAAGGTTACATAGAAGGGAGTAAAGTATGTTTGGACAGATTAGTGTGAAGAGAACATAATAGAACTGAAGAATAGGAAAACCAAAACACCTATATTCAGTATTTTAACATTTATGGAATGATTTTTGTTATAAAATGATTAATCAAAAATGTATTCAGTTATGTACCAATACAGAATGATAAAGTTATAGCCTATGTCTTATGACATTTGACGATGCTTGAAAGAAACTATCTAACACATAATCATGAGTTGGCCATAGTAATATTTGACTTGAAAAATTTGAGGTATTATGTCTATAAAGATAAGTGTGATATATTTATATGTGAACCAAAAGATCTTGGAAAATATATTTACATTGATGGATCCCAACATGAACCAGTGAAGGTGGTTAAATATAATCACAAATTTTGATTTCTCAATCAACTACTATCCAAGGATGGAAAATAATGTTATGGGAAATCTAAGTTAAAATGATCTTGTAACCTTATCTATTATGAATATTATAAGTATCTTATCTTCATATAAATGAAAAAGATGGACAAGGTAATTTTAAATAATGTCACATCCTTCTTCATTTCTCACATGATTTCTTATGCATTAATACTGAAGAAGATTAAGTATGAACAAAGGGATAATCTGAATATATAGAATATGGTAGATTTTGTGAGGAAGGGAAAACCTCTAAGTTCAATTTTGGTGATGAATGTGTTATGATATTTAAAAATATGAAAAAAAATCATTAGATCAATAGATAATATTAAAGTTGTTAAATGATTATAATAGCCTGACATTATCTTTCCACCAATAAAACATGTAATTGTATAGACATATCTGATAACACTATTGGAGAGACAATTTGAATATGGATATTGGGTAATATATATCAACTTACATATTGTGTTAATAGGTTAAGTATTGGAGGAAGAAGTAAAAAATGGATGTTGTAACCATTTCCCATACCCTCATGAAAATTGGAAGACATCAAAGTGTATATTTTCAGGGGTTATCCAAAAACATTGAAGTGGAATAATTCTCTATGGGTTGTGATGGTTCATCTTTAAAATACTTATCACTTAATTTCCTTTCGTGATGAATTCTCACTTGATCAAATTGAAATTATATACATTAGATAGAAGATGAGGCTAAATTTGAAACCACTATCGAATGAATCTTATCATGATTAGAGGTTCACCTCAATGTTCTGGAAGAGTCTTTAGGATTATATGAACGTAGAGTTTAACATAAGTATGAAATATCATCCCTAGATAGATAATGAATCTAAATTGACTATCTAGACACTTGCTGTTATAATGGTAGTTTTCTATATGTACTTTAATGGATTTGGTGACTAGAATCTTCTGCTAGTTGGATTATCTTACAATAGAAGTTCCAACTCATGCATTCAAATTTCCCTATAAGAAGTCCTATATGGGAAGAGAGAGAGTCTACTTTGTGTTTTGATGATGTGTGTGAATGAAATTATCTAGAATATAATTTTATCAATTAAATGTTTGAAATGGTCAATACCATTCAATATGACATAAAAAGAAGTGAAGATTAAATAGAAGTGTTATTTTCTTAACTATCAAATTGACTTAGAGTTTGAGGTTTGATATAAATTGGTCTTCAGTATATCTCTATAAAGTATATTCATGATATTCGGGAAGAAGGGGAGGATATTTATTATAAATATTACCCCCTTTAGGATTCTTGGTAACATTAGAACAATGGTATATCAAATAATTCTTCCATCAAACCAATCCAAAGAACATGATGTTTTCCATGTATCCCTCATGAGGAAAAACAAACCAGATCCCAAAAATAAACACAATTAAAAGGTGATACAGTTGGAGAATGATATATCTTATGAGGACCGTCAGAGAATATACTAGACTATAGATACAATGTTCTATATAATATGAAAACTCACCTTGTGGCATTAGTTTAGAGAATCAATATGAATGAAGTGAAAAGTTTTTAACTAAGAGGGACCGTTAAAAAATAAATACCAGAATTTTTATTCACCATACTGTAAGAATAAAAATTTTGAGAGAAAACATTCACAAAGGAAGAATAATGTAATAAACCATGATATTACTAGTTATTTACCCTTAGTAATTATTTTTTTCAGAATATTATTCTAAATAAAATAACTAACTAACCCAAAAACCATGAAAAAATAATAAAATTTTATTTTTTAACATAACCATTATAGTCGTTAAACTATCGAGAATAGATAGTAGGGGATACATTTTGAATTAGATTTTTTTTAAAAAAGAAACAACATTTTTGGATTTATTAGGGAAATATTATCTTTTTTTATTTTTCTTCAATTAATAATTTTTAGATGAGTAATGAAAAATACAGATATTATTAATACTATCAATTTTATTAAATTATTTTAAAATAATGTCATCAATTTTTCTAAAAACCATTTTACAATAAAAATATATTATGTAATTTAATATTGGTTATTTTAAAATACTATGTTTATATATGAACCCAATACTTAATATTTTAGAAAATTTAGAAAATGTTTCAACAAAAAAAAGTTTTTATTTTTTTCACTTAAAAAATATCCACATGATGGAATTGGTTTTCAACATCTTTTAATGTTAAATAAGTTTAATTTGAATAGTGATAATAATTTTAAAATCAATATAATCAAAAACATTATCAATTTTTTTTCTAACCATTATAATTTTTTTCAATTGAAACATTTTATTAAAACTGTTTTTACGAGTTACATGTGTTAATGTTGAAATTATTTTTCCATTAAAATGAAAATTTATTTGATAAATTAGATTTTATATTAATAATATATAGGATGAAATTATCAAATGAATTTCATTTCACATTTTTTCATTAAAATAAATTTCATATGTTAAACAATTAGTTACTTTGGTTAAAACCAATACAATGTTTAAAATGAAAAATCTTAGAGTAAATAATATGAATACAATCTTAAAACAAGTCTTTAAATTTATAGTTGAGGATTTATCAACATTTCACTTCACATAACTTATATCTATAGAATTTGGATTCAAATTTTAGGTGAATCATGATCTCTCTCTATAAAATAATTATATAGGCCAAAAAAACATTTTCATTAATTAGAAAATGAACCACTAACCCTCCACTTATCAACACATCCAATGCCCCTTAGGAATAACCCAAACCCTTCCCTTATCTCTTCTAAACCATCTCCCCATGTCATATATGATTTTATATTTCTAGAGGACCAAGGTAATGTGTCCTATTATTTTGACCAATGGAGAGTATCCAAAGTGATAGGTAATATTTTCCTCTAATATTAATTATTTTATACTACTGCCAAAACATGCCTCTTCTATCCATGAGATTAGTTTAACACCTGTATTTTAATATTATAATATTTTATTAAAAAGGGAATATAAATTTACACATTCCACCAAATCAATTCAAAAAATTAAAACATATTCAAGTGTACATGTAACGCCCTAATTTTTAAAAATAGAAAACTATATTCGATAGCATATGCAATATGCAACACTAAACCCAAAAAAATTATTATTTAAATATGACCTCTTTGTTCTTTCTATTATAATTTCAGATATGAGTAATATTAACTAATTTATGAAATATATAAATATATTTATGAATTCTTTGTAAACAATCAATCAATTTTTTCAATGTCAGTTTACTCTTTAATAATATGTTTTCATCAAAATTAATTTTTTATTTCTTTTTGTGAAAATATAATATAATTAATTTATAGAAAATTTTAAAAAATTATTTGATAAAATAATATCTATTTTTGATATCAAAATATCAATATTAACATATGGTGAAATTTTGGTATTTTTCTGAAAATGTTGATTTTTCTATGAATAGTGAAAAATACTATTATAGTTAAAATTGTAATTTATTTTGATAAATTATTTAATTTAAAAGAATTTTTTTTTTAAAATTGGATATAAATATAAAATATATATTATTTAGTAATATTTAATTCAATTAATTACATTTCAATTATTCTTATATTGGAATTTAGTATATGTTTATATTTAGGATTAAAAACGCATTTTTCGGAAAACTATTTTAAAATGCATAAGGTTTATCCATTATAATTAATTAAAATAAAAGATAATGATAAATCATTTAAATTAATTTTTTATAATATTTTTCTATATTTTAAAATTTAAAATAATATAATTAATATTACTAGTTATAGAGTTAAGGTAAAATCATCTTTTTCTTAAAAATGTACTTTTCAAATAAAACACTTTCAATCATGCTTGTTGGTTTTGTATTAAATTAAATTATTCAACCTCTATGAATTTTTTTTATAAAATTGATTCCCTGTTTTTAATAATCATAATTAATATTAAGTAATATAATCAACTTATTTTTGAACAATATAAATAGTAATTATAGTAAATATTTATTACCACAGTATAAGGAAAATAGTTTAATAAAGGGTAAAAATAATTTAACAAAGACTATAAAAAAAGTAACCCTAATAGTTAGAATATTTATATTTCCTTTTCATTTAAATTTTTATAATATTTTTTTACTTAATAAAATATTAATTAATAAGTTTGATAAAAATTATATTTCTTATATAATAAAAGAAAAATTTTATTTTTAATTAGTATTAAATTTCAATTAAGATGTTTATGTTGATGAATTAATTTACTGTTTAAATATATAATATTTTAATAAAATAATTTTTTAAATAATTTTTATTAAATATATATGATCATATAATTTTTATGAAGTCAAATGTAATTTTTTATAGGTTTGAAAACTGTTATTGTAAAAAAAACTAGTAATTCTCAATAAATGTTTATTATATTTTAAAAGATCAATTTTATTTATTTAGAAAATTATTTTGATAAAATAAATATTTTTTTGGAACTAGAACATATAAATTAACCTATGGTTAATTTTTCATAATTTTTTGAGGCAGTTGAATTTTTTGGTAAAAATTAAATATATTATAAATATACTCTGTGTATTATGACATAATAATGACCCAAGAGTGATTTTATAAATATATTAAATGGTATAAATGACAAAATATATGTTTCCTATTTAGAATAATTTTATTTTATGTTTATTTTATAAATTTTATAAAGCCTTTATGAACCCTCCAAAACTATTAATATATTTTATTGTTTTAAAATCATTTATTTATGAATATGAATCACTTCCACGTCAAAAAGGGTATTATTTGGTTAATTTGGTCAATTAGCCTTATAAAATAATTAAAATAACTTCTATTTGGTATAAAACATTTGAAAACCCATGTGATGTTTTTTTGGTTATTTTAATATATAGAGTCTAAAACCTATGTTTGAGAAATAATATATAAATCCCCTCTCTTTTCCTATATAAACCCACCTAGGATCCCATTTATCTTCATTGTAAATCCTTGTAGCATGTATTTTCTCTTACCTAATATTTCTAAATTCCTTCTAATATTCCCCCAATCTCTCAAGAATCCCCTTCCATGCATTTGGATTCACATTCTCTAAGTAAGGGATCCTCAAATTCTCTTCGTTATTCAATTTTATTTATTATCATATGCCTTATATTTCTAATTCCTAATGTTGTTATATATATTTACATGTCCTTATTATTTACAATTTTATTTCCAAATTATTATATACCCATTTATCTCTCATCAATAAATTTTATGAATTTCTAATTGATTTTGTTATGCTGTTGAAATTTCACCGTGATTTTTCATTCCAAAACCATTTTGTAGTGAATTCCATATATATTCCCTATCAAGGGTGTTCACATTTATAAACTTATAATTATTTTAATTGGTACTTATATGTATTTATTCCATACTCCTTCATCTTGGAATAAAATATGATTTTTAATTAATCCACATTTTATGATCTATGTGGTACACTTAAGCTTGAGAATGAAATGAAAGTGATGAGTGCAGCCAGAATTATATAGTGGTCCAATGCATTGGGTAATGTTTAGTCTCATGAGACGTCATGTTGGGATATGGAGTGACATGATTAGTTTATGGTACTTTTTACATTGTGATATATTGGTATTTATCCTTGACCTATGTTTATGAGGTTGTGTCTTAATTTTTTTCCATATTTCCAATGTTGCCTTCATAATTATCAGATTATATCATTTATAATTTTTTATTTTTCTTATTATCACTCCTTTTATACCCTCATTTATATAACTATTATCTAGAATGTATTACCTTATTCATGTTATTCCATGATAATTCCTTTATTGGTCTTTATAGCTCACCCATTTCATATATTTGTCCCAGGTTATCCCCTAAATTTTCAAAACCCACTGAATTTTAGAATCATGTTAAGGAGGTTCTCAATAATTTTGTTTTGTATCCCATGTTCAAGATGTTATGTTGTGTGCCTAATTATCAAATATAGTATACTTCTTGATCTTCATGGATGTATTATGTATACATTTATGTAATAAATCATGAATTAAAATGAAATAAAGAGTAGAGTTGTCATATTTGGTATCAAAGGAAAAGTTTAGTAATTTTTGGGATTAGGATTAGAGAAATCTAGTAAAAGCCTTAGGGATAAGACTAAGTATTAGAAAATGACCCTAAATTTTGGTAAGGATATGGTAAGTGGTTTATCATGTAAAGATATCTTTATCTAGATACAAAAAGTAGATTTTGATCTAGGACTAATGTACATAAATGTAAAACATGAAAAACATCGCATTGAGATATACTTGACCAAGAACTAGTGCACGAAAATTGGTCTTGCTTCACATTTGTTTTGACACTCCTAGGAGATATGCTTTGTTAAAGTTCATAAACTCATTATGCACCATTATTAAGGGAACAAAGAATAACCATAAGAAGATATGTTAGGAAATAGGTTACGGATAACATAGTTTGAATCCTAGAAATTCATAAGTTAAGAAATAAACATCATTTATAAGTTATAACTTTATGATCATTTAAAATGAATTTATGGTTATTTTATCCATCTTAGATTTCTGGTTTTGTGTCCATTGAAAATCTCATTACCATGTTCTTTATCTCACTTAATTAGTTATTTGGTTTTATTTTTCTTTTCCATGTTTATGTTTTCACTTCCCAAAAATGTTCTCCTACTTGAAAACCTCGTTATGTGATGACCTTCATAATTACCTTTCTCTTTTTTTAAAAAAAAAATTATGAACTATATTTATAAAATGGGTATTAAATGAAGATATTTTAAAGTATCAAAATATTACTTACCTAGATAAAGTTTAAATTATGAGGAAACAAATTATAAAATGGGAGAATAATGTAATACCCCATGTTTTTGAAAGAGATAACTATGATTGATAGAATGTGTTATACACAACACGGAACCCAAAAAAATAATGACTATTTAAATATCACCATTTTAGCCTTTCTATTAAAATTTTGTATCTGAGTAATATTTTCTAATTTATGAAATATATATATGTCTTCTAAATATATTCATAAATTATTATTAAAAATCAATAAATTTTGGAAATGTCAATTTACTCATCAAAAATACTTTTTCATCAAAAATGATTTATTATTATTTATTTGGAAAATATATTATAATAAATTCATAGAAACGTTCGAAAAAAATATTATAAAATAATATTTATTTCTTATATCATCATATAAATATTATCATAGGTTAAAATTTGGGTATTTTTTGGAAAATATTAATTTTTCTGTGAATAGTGAAAAATTCCATTTTTAGTTAAAATTATCATTTATTTTTATAAATATATTAATTTAAAATTTCAATTATTATTTTAATTTGTTATAAAGGTAAAATAAGTTTTATCTAGTATTATTTAATTCAATTAATTTCATTTAATTCATCTTTATACTATATTTTAGTATCACTTTACATTTAGGATTAAACATGCATTTTTTGGAAAACTGTTTTAAAATGAATAATATTCCCCTATTATATTAAATTAAAATAAAACCTAATTATAAATTATTTTATTTAAATTTTTATAATATATATCTATATTTATAAATTTAAATTAATATAATGAATATTCCTAGTTATATAGTTAATGAAAAATCATTTTTTCCTTAACAAATGATTTTTTTTGTAAAAACCCATTGATAGAGCTAATATTTTACTCATTTTATATCTGAATTTAAATTATTTATATCCCAAAATTTATAAATTTGATCTTATTTACAACAATTTTGGACTTATGGGTTGTTTTGGAATAAAATTTGAAAAGTGCTTAATTCTGGAATTTTGACAGATTTTCATGACAAGGGTATTTTGAGAATAAATTATAAATTATTAATCCAATTAAGATGATTTTTTTGGATTCATTCATTTGTTTTATTCAACATTTTATTTAGGACAAAAATCTAATTCAAACATATATATGCCCTAAAAATCCATGAAGTTGGAAAAACATTCAGTGCGAATATCATGGACCCCACCTTCATAACAGAAGCATAAATTTGTCTAAAAACTTACAATTGAGATGATTCCACCTGTAGATGAAACATGACTCCAATATGCATTACCCTATTAAATTTAAAGTATTCTGGAAATATCGTATAGAAAAATTCACAATCAATAAAAAATCCATAACTCTAATATATGGTGGCCAATTATGTTGAAATTTTTATGGTTAATGAAAAATAAATTTATTAAAAACCTTTATAAATGATGTAATGTATGAATAATCCATTTATTATGACAAAAATACAAAATCATTCAGAAGATAGATATTGTCCTATAAAAATATGAGATCTCCTCCTTCCCAAATCATTCCATTCTAATCCATCACATTCCATATGGGGAACCAAGAAGAAGAGGAAAAGGGTCGTTTATGATTTTTCTTTTCTTTTATTTTTATTTTATTTTTATTTTAGCCTATAACGTGTTCATATATTTAATTAATGTTTTTCCTTTTCTTATTCCATCTCTCTTTCTATTCCAATATTTATCTTGTTCTCTCTCTTCTATAAATCTATTTTGATCTCTATTAAATTTGAAATGGAAGGTTAATAACCCGAGGATTGACCTTGGGGGAGGTTTCATGGTGTTCTTTGTTATTGTGCTTCAATTTAGAATGTTTTAAATCTATTTTTATTGGATACATGAGTATTTAATGCATGTGGCAGTCATCCACCATGGAATTATTTTAAATTCCATTTATTTTCATTGATTCATTAATTTTTCATCCCTTATCTTAAGAAAATCCTTTATATTATGGAGTTTGAGTTTCCTTAGAAGATAAAACAACACACGATAGATTTGGGTATTTTAGGAATAACATTTTTTGTTGAGTTATTATCCTATTTGACTATTATTGTATGTGTGTTTTGGTGTGTCGGAGGCATGCTAAAATCACACACACAATAAATCAAAGAAAATTAAATCATTAATGAGGTTTCACACAGTGTATTATAAAATTGAATTTCAACATAAAAAATGATAAATTAATATGGTATTTCTAACCTTAGGACCAATACCTTTCATCATTTTGTCTTGTTTTCATCTGCATTTATATTTAAATTATACATTGTATTATTTTAATTGCATCTTTTCCCAAACCCAAAACCTATATTTTCCTAAAGAACGTAAATCCCAAAAAAATAATTAGAATATGTGAACTAGGATTAGTGATTTAACTAACTATAATACTCCTCAAGTTAAAGGATCTTTTTCAACCTATATGTTTTATTAGGAAAATAAATTTTCTTTTTCCACTCTCTATGATATGTGTTCATCAAAACTAGCATCATTGATGGGGAGATAAATAGTTATTTCAATCACTTTTTCAAAATTCGAATTCTTGTGAATATTTTTCTTTGTTTTCAATATTAAAAAACTAAAACAATTTCTTGTGATGTTCTCAAACAACTATTGTTTTCAATTTAAGGAATAATTACTCACAGGTTCAAGAATAATAAATAGATTATACTGAGGAGGAACTACAAAAAATGGGTGATTCTATTATGACAATGTTTAAATAGTTTCTAAGAGGCCAAGAGACACGGATATCACCACAATGTTTTTTGAACTTGATCGATGAACTCCAGATTGACTTGCAAAGATTCAAGGCCAAGAAGGAAGTGCCACTGGCATTTCATGATTTTTCTGAAGACATCCAAGAAGTTGAGGCCAAACTCTAGGTGTATGAGCCTAACTACCTACCTACATCTGTTGATAATCAACTCCAAGAGTCACTTTCTATAAAAGAAGATATTCAAGAAAAACCAAATCAGTGAGATGATAAATTATTGAACTCAAACTCATTTAATTTTATTGAAACTATTTTGAGTATTACTCCCAATTGTTTTGAATTTTCATAATTTAATAAATCTTATAATTCCTTGGAGGATGATGAGGAAACAATTTTCACCCATTTAAGAACACCTATAGCCCCCATAAGACATTTAATTTTCACTAGAGGGGGTATAAGAAGAAAAATAAGTTGTTTCACAAGTATAAATAAAGGAGGAGGGGTTCTATAATTAATCCTACCCACACCCTGATAGTTGTACCACATTGAAAAGTGGGAGGGTATGGTGTAATCTATCCAATGATTCCTCCTAAACAAGAAAAAAGAATGGAAAGTTTGGAATAACAACATGTAGTGGTTCATTTCAAAGAAGATCCACCAACCACCATATTATGGATAACAGTTGGTACTACCCACTAGAGGTACCAAAAAACTAGGTCCCACTTGGGAGACTGTACTAAGATTAATCCTTTAATTTCTTTCTAGTACATTAAATTTTAATCATAGAAATTTATATTTCAAATTCAGTATTAGGAATTCATCAAGTATAAATCTCACTCCCTCCTATATTTTTGATATTTAATGACATGATAATTATGTTTAATTAAATTGTTTTCTTTTATAGGATCGTAATGGAAAAAGTAAGACTTAGGAAGTGAAGGATAAAGACTAAGATCCATAGTAAAGGGAGTTCATTTTTATTGTTTAAACTTTTAAAATCCTTACATTTTTTTGGTCTAAAACATGTTTTAAGATTTAATGATAAGAATTACATGTCCACGCTTGAATTAATTCTTTACTTGAATTATCAAGGAGACATGAGTTTCTTAAATGTTAATTAAATTGAATGTGTACAATATATAATTGAATGTTTAAATTTATGCATGTATGTTAAAATGATAACTTATTATTTGAGATGAATTGATTGATTCATGTAAAAAGTTTACCAACCATTTTTCATGACATAAATTTATGAAATTCATGTGAATTAATTTTTTATTATTAATCATGCTTTGAGTGATTGAATAAAATCATATTTCTCATTCTAGAGAGGATTTCTAGACTATGTACTTCCTATTTTATTTGGAGTATATTTCTTTAGTTATCTTCAAGCATGCCACCTACTAGAACTTGAATTTGAACCTTTCAGAGATATGACAGTACAAAAACACATTTAAAATGATAATAGAATCTTTTAATAAACCAGTTTTCCTTAAAATGCCACCTTTACATCAATCCTTCTTTATCCCATATAGACCATGAATGACCCTTATATGAATTATCCATGTTCCAATCAATTTATATCCATTTCTACCCTACTCTTAGTATTTTCATGATATTTTAAAGTTGATGTGTGGGGGTGAAGGGAATCATGGTGGAAGGCATGATAAAATTTGTAAGGAAGAAGAGTGGGGGTGCTATATTGGGTAATTAGAAAGGTTATTTGATTCATTCATTGTACTCTTTATTGTTTTTCCCCTCTTGAATTATAAAATATAAAAAAACAAAAAAATGAAATAAATGAGTTGTGATATGGTAAAACCAAAAATCATCATTACTAGACCGATGATTTTTATCATATGTAGTTATGGGATTGATGTGCAGTTTTTTTAATCATAACTTTCAAAAAAAGAAAAAAATCTAAAAACAATTATTTAAAAAAACAGGGTGCAAAAATCGTTCATCATTCTTTACATTAATCATGACCTTACTTTGATTTTAAGGGAAGTGAGAGTTAATATTTTGAATGGGATAATTTCATTACACTGTTATTTTTTATATCATACATTTTACATAAGAGATAAACCTTCTCCTTGAGATTTAATTTTTAAAGCATCAAATCCTTCCAGCTTGAAGCCTCGGAGTCATTTGAACCTTTATTTTTAAGTCCTCATGGTTTTTTGTGATTTTTGTCTTTACGAAGTATATAAATAAGTTCTCTTTAAAGATTATGAATATGGAGAATCTTTTCATGATATAAGAATAATTTCCCATGAATTATATCATGAGAGATGATAGAAAAGATTCATGTGAGGTGAATCAATATTTGGCATGTTTAATAATAAATAATTGAGGAGAATGAAAAAATAAAAAAGAAAAGTTCCAACATTTTTTAAAGGGGAAAAGTAAAATGAATTAGTTTATTATTTCATTTAAAATTGACAATTTTATTTTATTTTTTTAATTTATTTTTGAAAATTTTATTTGACATTGAAAATTATTTTATTTTATTTCTTTGAAATTTGAATATTAGTAACATTAATTTCATTTTAATTCCATGTTAAGATTTTATGCTTGAGGATAAGCATGGTTTATATGTGGTGGAATTTATAGAGCTAATATTTTCTATTTTTATATATGAAATTAAATTATTTAAACCCTCTTAATTTATCATTTTGTGATTATTTACAATAATTTTGGATTTATGGGTTGTTTTGGAATAAATTTTGAAATGTTATTAATTCTACAATATTGAAATGTTTTCATGACAATGGTATTTTTGGAAAATAAATCTAAATTATTAATCCAAATTGGGTAATTTTTTTAGATTCATTGATTTAATTTCCTCAAATTTTTCTTCAAGAACAAAATCTGATTCAAATATATAGAGGCCCAAAAAATCCATGAAGTTGGAAAAACATTCTAGGAGAATAGCATAGACCCCACCTCTGTAACAGAATCATAAATCCATCTCAACACCTCCAATTGAGTTGATTACACAAGGATATGAAATAATACTCTAATAATATTTAAACCATTAAATTACATGGATTTTTGAATCCATTAAGTTGGATATTGAATGAAATCAATTGAATGATGATTCTTAGAAATCTCGGATAGAAAAATTCATAGTCAATAAAAAACACATAAATCCTACATTGGATGGCCAATGCTACCGAAATTTTGTGAGTGAAAGAAAAATACCTAAATCAACAACTTTTATGAAGGATGGAATGCATGAATCCTCTAATTAATAGTCAAAAATGTATAAACTATTGAAATAAAAATTTTGCCCTATAAAAGGATGAGAGCTCCTCCTTTCCAAATCATTCCATTCCAATCCATACCATTCTATATGGGGAAAAAGGAGAGGAGGGGAAAGTACATTTAGGATTTATATTTTATTTTATTTTTATTTAAGATTTATTTTCCCTTGTAACACATTCATATTTTTAATTAAATTATTTCCCATTTCTTATTCCATCTTCTTTTCTATTCTAATCATAATATCTTTATCTCTCTTCCATCTATCCATCATGATATATATTCAATTTTCTAATAGAATGTAACTAAACTGAGACTTGACCATGGGGAGGTTTCATGGTTTTATGTTTTATTGAGATTCAATTGAAAATGTTTTAAATCTGTTTGGGGGGGTGCGAGGGTATTGCAGCGGTGCGACGGTCATCCACGACAACATTATTTTCAATTCTATTTTTTCCTTGATTCATTCATTTTCACTCCCTTTTCTTGGGTAAACCCTTTATACAGTGGATTTGGTTCTACCTTAAGAGATGAAATGGAATATGGTGGAGCTGGGTATTTTAGGAATAACATTCTTAGTTGAGGTGTTATCCTATTTGAAAATTATAGGGGATGTGGTTTGGTGTTCATGTGGAATTCTAAAATAACACAATCAATAAATCAAAGAAAATTAATTCCTTAAATAGGTGTTATTAAATAGGTTATAAAATTGAATTTAAACAAAAAAATAAATAATGAATGACCTCATGATCTCCAACCTAAGGACCACGAACTCTCTTCCATAATTTCATCTTTTTTACATCTGCATTTATATTAAAATTCAACATTTGATTATTTTAATTGCATGTTTTCCAAAACCCAAAACTAAAATATTCATAATAAACATAAAACCCAAAAATAATTAGAATAGGTGAACTATAATTAGTGATTGAACCAACTATAATTTTCTTTAAGTAGGATGACCCTAGTTTGTCTCTTTGCTGTGTTAGGGAAATAAATTTTCTTTTTCCCATGCCCTATAATAGGCGTGTGTCAACCACTTTCCATCATTCTTGTTGGTTTTATACCAAATTAAATTCTTCCAACTCTATGAATTTATTTTAATAAAATGGATTCTATATTTTGAATCAATATAATTAATATTAGGTAATAAGTTCAACTTAAATTTTGAACAATATGAATTGTAACGATAGTAAAGATTTATAGCCATGGTATAAGGAAAATAGTTTAATAAAGGCTAAAAATAATTTAAAATACACTATAAAAAAGTAACCCTAATATTATGAATATTTATATTTCCTTGTAATTTAAATTACTATTATATTAATTTTTTTACATAATAAATTATTACATAATAATTTTGATAAAATTAAATTTTTTATACAATAAAACACAAATTGTATTTTTAATTAGTATTAAATTTCAGTGAATATATTTATTTTAAGGAATTAATGGATTATTTAAATATATAATATTTTAATAAAATATTATTTTTAAATAATTTTTATTAATATAAATGATCATATAATTTTTATGAAGTCAAATGTAATTTTTCAAAGGGTTCAAAAACTATTATTTTCAAAAAAACCAGCATTTCTCAATAAATATAGATTCTATTTTTAAAGATAAATTTCATATATTTAGAAAATTATTTTGATAAAATGAATATTATTTTTCGAATCATCTTGTTGAACTTTTCTTATAGTGAATTTTTCATTATTTTCTGAGATAGTCGAATTTTCCAATAAAAAATAAATATGGTATAAATATACTCTTTGTATTATGACATCATAATGACCTAAGAGTGATTTAAAAAATACTATAAATTGTATCCTAAACTAAATATATTCTTACCCTTTAAAATAATGTGATTTTAAATTTATTTTACTAATTTTATAAACCCATTGTGAATCCTCCAAGACCATTAATATATTTTATGTTTTTAAAATCATTTCTTTAAGAGTTTGACTCACTTCCACATCGGGAAGGGTGTTATTTTCTTCTGTTTGGACCTTTTACTTATAAAATAATGAAAAAAACTCCCATTTTGTAGAAACCATGGGTAAATACCATGGTAATTGTTTTGGTTATTTTCATATATTGAGTCCAAAACCTATGTTTGAGAAATAATAAATAAATCCCCTCTCTTTTCCAATATGAACCCACCCAAGATACCATTTCAATTCTCTAAAAATACATTTATAATGTCTTTAACCTACCATATTCTATCTATATTTATCCCAATGTTCCCTCAAGATCTCAATAATCCCATCCCAATCATTTAGAGTCACACTCTCAAGATAAGGGATCCTCGCCTTCTCATCTTTATTTATGTTTCTTTATTATCATATGCCTTATATTTCAAATTTATAACATTGATAAATGTATTAACATGTAAATATTACTACCCATTGTATTTAAAAAGTATTAGATACCACTATATCTATCCTAAAACCATTTTATGAATTTTTATGTAACGTCGTTATGCTGTCGAAATTTCATCGTGATTTTCCAATCAAAAACAAATGTGTAGTGAATAAAATACCCATTTCCTATAAATGGTGTTAAAATTTATGCATATATAATTATTTTACATGGGAATTAAATGTATTTATTCAACACTCCTTGATCATTTAATACAATATGATGATTAATGAATCCATGTTGTATGATCTATGTGGCACACTTAAGCATAAGAATGAAATGAAGGTAACTAGTGCACCCAGAATTATATAGTGCTCTAATGAATTGGGTAATGCATAGTATCCTGAGATTTAATGTTGTTATAGTTATTAAACCTGATTACTTGATGGTGATTTTTACATCATTATGTCTTGGCAGTTATCCTTGACCTATGTTTATGATGTAGTGTTTTAAGTTTTTTCCCCATTTTTGATATGCCTTTATGATTATCATGCAATATCATGTATCATTATTCATGTTTATTATTATCACCTCTTTTATTACCTATTTATGTTTATAGTGTCTAACATGTATTACCTTATTCATTTATTCCATGTTTATTCCCTTACTGGGCTTTATATTTCACCCATTTATTATGTATGTCCCCAAGTTATCCCATGCTGTTTTAAAATCCATGGAATTTTAGAAGAATGTTATGGTAGTTTTCAATAATTTTATTGTATCCCATGTTCAATATGTTATGATATGTACCTAATTACAAAATAAAATAATATTATCAAACTTATGAGTTGTATTATGTGTGCTTTTATGTAATAAATCATGAATTAATGTGAAATAAAGAGTCAGGTTGTTATAGTACATGCGGACTACCACCTCCACTTGATGATGTTTAACTTTTGATTCCATACTAACTTTAATGGGTGGAATAAAACATGTATTTATGGTATAAAAATTTTATTTATGGAACCATTAATATTCTTTAATGATAATATTAGACATTAAATAAGTTTTATTAACAATAAACATATATAGTAAATTTTGCTGCTAAAAAGGACATCTTAGTTTACCTTTTATATTTTAAGCCCATTTATAGAAAAACTATTTTAGTATATAAATTGTGTTCTAATTAAATAATAAATGATAAAATAATAAAAACATCAGGTGATTATGAAACTTTTTACAAAAAATTGACCTTGTTCTATATACCAATAAATATTCTAAGAAATTGACAAAAGAACTTCAATTAACCATAATAATATGAAAAAATCCAATAAATTAGTGAAAACTAATTTTAAATATTCCTTATTAAAAGAAATATAATTGTATATGGTTTATATGTTGTTTTTTGATAAACATAATTTAATGATTCAAGAAGTATTGTTCAAGTGCCTAGCAATTTTGGAAATTTGGTAAAGTATCTTCCATACACCCTTCATATCATTCTCGTTAATAATTATCTTTCTTTTTCTCCATTTTTGGAAATACTCTTATCATGTACCAATTTTATAATTTAATATATATCCCATGAATATATACCTATTTAAATATTTATTTCATTTATGTGGCTATAAATTTTTTAGTTCCCATTGAATTTCCCACATTTATATCAACCCAGTTTAAGGGGTCTTTCAAATATATTATCGCACAAAATACATCGAAACAATAAATAAATTTAAATAATGGATATATTATAAAAACTTAATTATTTTATAGATAAAACTATTAGTTCAATTTTTATTTTATTAAAAACAATAATTTATTTCAAAACCTTTTTTAATTGTTTCTTAAAGTTTCGCCCTAGTGGTACATTTTTCTTTATTCTTCTCCTAGATCCACCTCATAAAATATTTACACATTAACTCAATGATCAAGAACTATGATAAATTTTTCTATAAAAACATCCAATTCATTTAGTTTCTTATTTTATTTGGAAAACATTATTATTTATCCTTTTATTGTTCCTTAAATCGTAATTACTAAGTTTTCTTCCTTCTTTGGGTTTGATCATGATTATGATTTATGTATGGTTTATTTTCTTCAAGTGTAACACATATATATGATTTATATTTATGTGATGGGTGATCTGGTATTTAAATTTTAGTCCATGTAATTGTGTAAGTATTTATATATTAAGAGATATTATGTAATGGATTAGGGAGTGCACTGAATCTACAATGGGACTTTGTCCACATTTTGATGATGGTCTTATGAGTGACCATTGACTTATGTTTTTTATATCATGTTTTATGTAATTTTTACATGTGTGTGATCTTATGAAATCATTTCCTTATGTAATTCCTTTATTCATTTGATCATCCCCTTTTTTATATCATTTTATGCATCTTGAATCTCTAGTTATGATTTATTTTCTTGTTTATTTCCTTACTAGGATTTCTAGATTGCAATTTTCGTCAGTTATATTCCATAGGATATCATGTTCAATTTTATAATGTCAATAAGAATTTACAACACAATGTGGTGTTTAAATAAGGATAATGTTTATATATTTAATATGATGTATTTTAATTTCTTATATTCTAATGAAACTATACTAGTATATATTATGCTATTATTTTTTTAAATTTGGTTTAAGAATATTGAAATAATGTGTATTTATGTCTAGGGTTGCTATAGAATCATCAGGTCCAAGATGGTGTCTGATGTGAGTTAAAAAACCACTTTATATGATGTTAGATACCAACTATTGAAGAGGTCATAGAATAAATGTGGGGAGACTAATAAATCATATAATGTATAAAATAGTAGCATAAACTACTAAATAATAAGTATCTAGAGAAATAATCATGTAGGTAAAAAAATGCACAAAAAATATATTTAAAATTAAATTGGGATATTAACATACAATATTTAACCATTCATTGATAGGGTTGAATAGATATATAAATAAATTGATGTAAAATAACAAGGATTCTATCCTAGAACCTCAAGACTTATACACCATATTTACAATATGATCAAGATTCCTTAGCCTTATCAATTACATGTCATATGCTCAACCTCAGTGTGGACATATGCTTTTCACTTTCACTGGGGTTCTCATGCAAGGTGTGAGAAATACATCACATTAGTGTCTCATCAACACTACCAATATAAAATTTTATATATTTTTGTATACATGAGGAATATGAAATGCATTAATAGAAATTATCATTAAGTATTCATGTGTTAACTAGGGAAACATGACATATAATAAGATACAAACACTAATTTGGTCATCGATTGCTAACGAGACCACCTCGACACCTAACCATGCCTTCTTTAATTCCATGAAAGATGGAATGATTGAAGTACATTGTAATAGATCAACTATAATATACAATTTTAAGCTGAACTTCCACATGAACTCATGTTCACCTCACCATACACAAGAGGAGTCCAACTAGCGGTGATAGTCTATGGGTGAAGTGGGGACTTTATACCCTTAGTAATAATATAAGTAAATTAGTATATAGAAACATGAACTTAAGTTCAGTAAACATCATAGTGGAAATAACTTAAAAAATAATACTATAATATATTCTATGTCAGGTAATAATGTAATAAAACGAACAAACCCCAATGTCGTTAGTCAATAAATATAAGTAGTATAACCAAAAATAAATAAATAATGGTGATGTTTCATATCTCTGGATTTCATCCCAATATAACATCCATACCCTAACTTCAAGTAACTTAGCAACCTACCACAGGGTCCTATGCCTTTTTTGGGACCCTAATCATGATGTGTTCATGCACACTAAGATTCCCATGTTGGGTGAGAGTATAAAACCATAAAGGAATCACCAATTAATAATTAAAAAATATAATATTTATAATGAGGTTTGTTTCATGATAGAAAGGTAAATTAACATACAATAATACAACTAATAATATATTGATTGATTATACACTAACCAAGATTCCACAAACCTCAATCATACTTTCTTCAGTGCTATACTGAATAAATGTTAAAAGTGTTTATTAAAACACAAAATTATTGTTATGTGACTCAATACACCTTTAATGAAATTTTTTGTTCAACCTTTAAGGAAAAATCCACAGAAACATTAAAGATAAAGTGTCTCTTGTGACCCACTACTATGGTCTAATGGCACACATGCTTGACATGCCAGCAACCATGGATCTTTACACATAGGAAATTATGTTTCTTATTAACACAAAATACCTACCTATAGACCCTTTTCTAAGATAATATGGTGTTATCCTCCTATGTTATAATCACATTTGATGATTGAGAGATGCCCAAAATGTATCGAAACCCACATCCAATAGTCTATTTCATCCAAGTGTCTCTCATAAAGGAATGATAGAGTCTTTACCTACTATGTACCAAACCATATTTTAGGCATTATACATAGTGGGAAAATGTGTCATAATAAATATTCCACAAACTATGAAACATTATATAAGAAAGTTATAACATATAAAGGAACAAGCATGAAATATAAAATGTTCCACAATTAAGAAATAAACACATATGATGATCAATATTTCAAGTAACACACAATCCATACCATTTAATGGACTCATGGGAAATCAAAAAATGAAAACATTTTATGTCATAAAATGGTCCCTTAAATAGGAACATACAAACAAGCCATTCATGTAAAATAACTCCATACAATGTCCTATAATGATAAATGCTTCCTATATTTTGTGTGTTGATTATAATTTCAATGATCTGTCAAGGAATTGCACTCAAATATTTCCCTCACAAAAAAGTAATATAAAAAAGAACATATCCAAATCAATATAGTCCTATGAATTTGTATTCAATGAATAGATCATGTAAATAGATGTAATCCACATAACTTTACCAATGGGGATTGGTCTCCAATGGATGATCTTGGATAAATCATAGAAAGGTCACCCATTCTGAAGATCTAAGATTGATCTATCATCCAATATTTAATACTCTGTTAAATTAGTTTGGAGATTCCTAGATCTCATAGATATGTCTTGGGTAAATTATTAATTCAATATAAAGAAACATAATTGGATTAAAACAGATACACCATACCTCAATTAATGTCAATGGATCAATACTGATTTTAAGAACCCAAGAGGAGAGAAAGAGGAAACCTATATTACAAAGGGAGTAAAATAAAGGTGGTTATAGTTAGAAAATGTTTAGGTTAGGGTGGGGGTTAAATTAATAATAATATTAGGGTAAAATGAAATATATAACATTAATGATGGTTAATTTTGGGCACCATCAATGGTATGGTGGAACCACTTTCATGAAGGTGGCTTCCCTATAGTCAGTTATTATTCCTAGGTTGAATGAAATACTTTATCCGTGACCACTAGTTAGTCAATTAAATTTGTGGAAATACATGTCTCACTTCCAACACAACTTATTGGTAGGTTCCGCCAAATGGAAATCTTGTGGCCTTGTTTTATCCACAATGGAGTCCATAAAGACTCCATACTCAATAACACTAACTATGAGACCCCATTACTCATAAGAAACACCTCCAAGGAAGGAAATGAGATAATATAATTCATAAATTAAAAAAATTCAATGATATAATATGTAATTAAAATTTCCCTATCTAATAAAATCTCATCCTAGAGATGTGCTTCTAGTAGTCTTGATTAAACATATCAGGCCATTGTGCCTGAAAATTGTACATGTGCTCCCAAATTTCCTCTTGAAATCAAACATTCTATAATAAAACTCTAAAAAGCAGAAACAACTTCCCTCATAATACCTTCTTTCTATGGTCAATGATTCACACTTGGAATTCTACAAATGATGCATGAGGATCTAGTTCAATTTTCTCACAGTCGATCACATACGTAAGATTAATAATGAACCTCAAAAGATGATACACATAGAACAAATCATCCATACCTTGATACTATATTGTAATATCCAAATTGTATTCCATTTCCATGGTATTCTCATTAATCTCAAAAGGTCTTAAAAATCTCATAACTATCTTTCCCTTATTCTATATATATCAATTTCCTAATTAAGAAGTTACATGTATGAAAACTATATCTCCCACAATGAAAATAAAAATTCATTTCCATTGGTCAATATATGACCTCTTACTTATTTGAACTATGATTAACCAATTATGGATCTAATTTACTCTCTTAGTGGTCTCCTGTACAAATCTCGACCCCATAAAAACTACCTCACAAGTCTTATGACAAAATAACGGTCTATAACATAACCATCTATATAGAGACTCAAAAGTTTCTATCTTAATTGAACCATGGAAGGTATGTTTTTTATAATAATTTAATAGAATATGGGTGTTCAACTAGAGATCCACTGAAGTCTAGAATGGATGACCATAATTTATCTTCTAATATCAATATCATCCTATCTGACTATCAGTATTTCTATGGATGGTATGATGTATTTAGTTTCATATGGTTACCCAAAGCCTTTTATATTACCATAAAAAATGATATCTGAAATGATTACCCCTATCTTTCATGATGCACAATATGAATCTATATTGGTGTAAAATCACCTATATATACATCCATCATAATTATTCCATTTAAAGGGTCTCTCTAATTTTTAGGAAATGATTATCCTTCATCATGTGATCATCTATAACCAAAATTGTGTGAAAACATCATGATTTCCATGGAAAACCTATCATAGTGTCTATCAACATGTAGTCCCACTTCCACATATGCATTAGAAGTGTCTAAATAATCATGATATAAAACTGATTCTTAGACATTACCCACCACATATAAGAAAACACAAAACAAAACTAGTAATGTACAACTTCATTTATGACCATTAAAACTAACATCTGATATTAAGTTAAATCTTTACCGATCATAGATATACAACACATTTCAAAATATGGGTGTATATAATCATCTAATTTCTTAATAATGTTCAAATTACTACCTTCTTATGAACATAGATCACATCTTCATCACAGAAAGACCATCCGAGAACTGAAACATCCCCCCTCCAAGAACTCTCATATCACTATGTACTCTAGATATGAATTCAATATGGTCTTTACCCAATATAATAAATAATATGTGATAACCAATGGTGGAAATTTCATTAATACATGGTCTTTAGATACATCTAGAAACAACTCATCCACCGACCTCATCAAGTGTCATTCCTCATACAATTGTCGCTCTAAAATATCCTATGTCTCTTTCATTTTCTTACTAAGAGCATATGAAATAACAGTAGCTTTTCATAGAGCGTATTCCATATTGTAGTGGAATTTCTACTGATATAACACCAAACATATCATACTCAAATTAGATCTAATTGAGAGAATATTTATGTAACATCCCAATATTTTAAAAGGAAACAATATTTTGGATAGCATACATGATATGCCACATCTAGCTTAAAAAAATGGAATATTATTGTTTAAATGTAACCATTATAACCAATTCATTATAATGATGGGTATGAACATGATTAATTTAAATATGAAAATATAGTTTACACATGTGTATATATAATTTATTCTTTTGTGACCAATTAATTATAAATTAAAATAAAACCCTTCTTAAAATAAAAGGAAATGATTTTTAGAAAAACTATTTAAATGTGAACAAGTGTATTTTATAATAATAAATAAAAAATAAAATCTTATTGGATTATATTAATGAAATATATATATATATATATATATATTATTAAATATAATATTTAAAATTCATCTTAAGTGTTTTATAGACATGATATAAGAAAAAATAAAACATCCACATTCCTTCATTGAGCACCACTATCATGTGAAAACCTCTATAAACTATAATTTAAGGGTCACTAGAACACTCTTGGAACCATCCAAAAGGAATCCACTATCATCAAAAATTTATATAATCTTCAGTTTCATCCAATTCCAACAATAACATTATATGGTTTTATAACAACCCTAATCTTTATATCGCATTATTACATGATTTATTACATAAGAATACACCTAATACAACACAAAATATTCATAAGTCTATTGTATTTTGGAATTAGGAACATTACATAACAACTTAAAACATTAAATACATCATCTTTATTGAACCCTCCATATCATGTTCATAATATTTTTTCATGTATAAAACCACATGGGATAACCTGGGGACAAACATAAGAAAGGGGTGAGATATAAAGCCCCATAAAAGAATAAACATGGAATAACATGAAGAGGATAATACATGTTAAACAATGATAATATTAATAATTCATAAAAAGATTTGGAATCATAAACATGAATAAATAGACATGATATAGCATTATGATCATAACATGGGAAATGTGGAAATAACTTAAAACAATGAATCATAAACATAGGTCAACGCTAAACCCACCAAGACATCATAGAAGGAAAAGTACCATAAAGTAATAAGGTTCACTCCCTATCCCAACATTACATATCATGATATTAAACATTACCCAATGCATTGGATAACTGCCCATATGCACCCATCATATTCATTTCATTTTCATGCTTAAGTGCGCCACATAGATCATACAACATGGATTCATTCATCATTATGATTTATGCGATGAATAAGGAGTGTGTAATACACATATGTAATTTCTCAATAAAAATTATATTTGTATAAATTTTAATACCATTGATAGTAATTGGGAAAGTTATTTACTACACAATTGTTTGGGCATAAAAAATTATAGTGATATTTCATCAGCATAACGACATCACATAAAATTTCACCAAATTGGTTGATTAGAGAAATAGGGGTATATCATCATTTAAAAATGTAATTGAAATTAATAGTTAAATTTAAATAAATGTTCCAAAATGATGAATTAGAAATAGAATGAATACGATATTGAAGAAACTTTAATTAAGAAAAGAATGGAAAGAACCCTTACAAAATTTCAGCAAGGTAACGAGTGTATATAAGGCTTCATAGGAGGTAAAAATGATATTGAAAGGGTATATAATCATTTATATATAAAATTTAAAGTATGGTGGATATATAATAACATATACCAACATATGAAAAATTAAAATAAAAAACATAACATAAAAGGAGTTCTTGATAAGGGAGGAGAGTATAAGATCCCTTACTTGAGTATGTGACTCCAAAGGCTTGAGAGGGGTTTCTTGAGAGCTTTAAGGAACCTTGAGAAAACTATATCGAGTGTAGGGAAGATTTTTTCATGTTTCAAGGAGTTTTAGATATGATAAATGGGTTCTTGGGTGGGATTATATAGTAAAAGAGGGGGATTTGATTATTATTTAGGTTTTGGACTCAACATAATAAAATATTGAAAACCACAAACCATCCCATGGTTTCTTCCAAATGGTAGTGGATTTTGTTATTTTATAGGGACAAGTTACAAGATTATTAAAATAATTACCTTGCTTATGTGGAGGTGAGTCACACTCTTAATGAAATGATTTTAAAACCTTAAAATGTATTATAGGTTTTGGGGGATTCCTAATGGATTTAAAAAATAAATAAAATAAACTCAAAATAATATTATTTCAAAGGTAAATCATTTATTTCTTCGTGGATCCCATTTATTGTAATTATTCCATCACTTTATGGTTATTATGATGTCATAAAACACAAATTATATTTTTACAGTGTTTAATTTTTACCCGAAATTTCGACTATCTCATAAAATTATGATAAATTCGCCATTGGATAATTTTGATGCTATGATCCCAAAAATAATATTTGTTTTATCTAAATAATTTTTTAAATATTTGAATTTTCACTTTTAAAATAAAAGTGACATTTATTAATAAATGTTGGGTTTTTTAACAATAAGAGTTTTCCAACACTTCTAAAAATTACATTTGATTATATGATCATTTATATTTTATAAAAATTATTTAATAATAAAATTTTATTAAAATATTATTTATTTAAATAATCCATTAATTTTTTAAATTCATTAACTGAATATGAATGTTAACCAAATAATATAATTTATGCTTTTTTATGTCAAAATAAAAATCATTTAAAAATTAAAAATAATAGGATGAAAATATATTCATTATTATATACAAAAATAATTTAAATATTCTTATTTCTAGGGTCTTGATACATATCCCTTTAATATTCCATCATATTCCTTAATTGTAAGGTGTGCGATTGTGGGACATTCATAGGGAAGTTTAGTGAACATGTTTTGGGTTGTGATCTTGATGGGTATGAATTTCTCCTTAAATGTTTCCTCTCATTCTAAAGTTATTTGATCTTAGCTTGGGATTGGTCAAGGAAAAAATATAGAGATGTTATCTCCCTTGGAAGCTCTAATAAATGGGATTCATAGGGTATGATCCTATTGGTTGAGGTCATCACTTCTTTTTTCTTTGTCAATTGGATTGTTAAAACCCTAAATATATACTAAACAAGTGATCATTGTTCAATGAATATATTATCAATTGTAATGATACCTAATGATCTTTTAAATACAATTTAATATAATAAAAAAATCAGTTCATGTATTTTCTATAACTATATTACTTAATAAGAAAATTAATTCAAATCAAAAGGGGTATTTTATTTATAATAGTTCGGGAAGTTTCAATTTTTACCCATTAAGAAATTTATCCCTTGAAATTTTCTTTCCTCATATTAAAATAGATGACGGTAAATCTGTTTCAACACCTACACTAGTTCCCATGTTGATTATTTAAACTTGTGGTTTCTCCATAACACTTTTACAAGGTTCATTTTCTTATTCCATAGAATTTTTTTTATGATATAATATCTTCACCAACTTCTCCTCATAATAAATATCATTCTACAAAGGTACCACCTAATTTTTGAGTACATGTGATGGGTATGGTATGTGCTTTATTAAGAGGGATACATGGAATAAATCATGTACTTTAGATAGGTTCGGTAGAAGTTTTAGTTGATAGTACACCACTGATGCAATCAAGGGTCGCAAAAGGGCTGATGTACCTTAGACTTAGCATTCCCTTATTTGAAAATATCATTACTTTCTTCCATGGGGATATGTAGAGGAATATTATGTCTCTAACATCAAACTCTTGTTCTTATCGATTATTGTCACCATAACTCTTTTTTTGACTCTGAGTGGCCTTGATGTGGTACTGAATGCTCATAACCTTTTCCACTGTTTCCTTGACTATTTCATGACCTAGTAGTTTTTGTTTCGAAACTGCATCCCAAAATGCAGGTGTTATGCACCTCCTCCCATAAATAGCTTTATAGAGATCCATTTGGATGCTAGAGAGGAAACGGTTGTTGTAAGAGACCATAGGAAGATGTTGGTCACATACTCCTTTGAAGTCAATTGATCATGCTCTTAAAATTTCCATATGTTTTTGGATAGTCTACTCATATTTTACATCATTTTGAGGGTGAAAAGTCATAATGAAATTTCGATCAGTGTTAAGAGCATACTGGAAACTTTTCCAAAACTTATAGGTTAATCTTGGATCTATATTAGACATAATTGATAGTGGTATTCCGTGTAGCCTCACCACTTCTTTAATGTATATCCATGAAAGATAATCCAGTGAGAAATAATCTCGAATCACAAAGAAGTATGTATCCTTTGTAAGATGATCCAAGACATCCTAGATAGCATTTTTTCCTTTGGTTGTCTTCATAAATCCATTGACAAAGTCCAGGGTGATGTTTTCCTATATCCATGTTGGTATGGGTAATGGTTGCATCATCCCCTTAGAATTATTTCTTTCATCATTCTCTTGCTGACATACCAATCACATTGATATATATTCAATGATCTACTAATTATGTGTGACCAACCAATAGTTATCTTAGAGATCTTGATACAACTTTTTATTTCCTGGGTGAATGGATAAAGTAGAACTATGTGCAATATCCAGTATTTCCTTCTTTAACACATGATTTCATGGAACACATAACCTTGACCCAAATATCACAATTCATTTTCATTAAAATTTAACTATAAGGATTTCCATTTTATTATCGTTTCCACTTTCTTCTCAATTCCAACATTATCTTTTTAAGCATCCTTTAAGGATTTAAGAAGAGATAGTTGAGAAATCATTTGTAAAAGGATTTATGATTTTCCTTCGTTTATTATTCCCATGTTCATCCTCTTAAATTATAAGAATATTTTATCCTTCTTGATTCCCATCAATTATAAAATTATTGGATCCTTTCTACTTAGAGCATCTTCCACTTTATTCACTTTATCAGGATGGAAGTGAATTTAGAATTTATAGTCCCTGGTCATCTCTAACCATCTAATTTGGTACATATTCCACTCTTTCAGTGTGAATATATATTAGATAATTTTGTGATCCATATATATTTCACACTTATCCCCAAAGAGATAATAAAATGCTATTTTAAAAGTTAATATCACTTCAATTAACTCTATATCATGAATTGGATATTTCTATTCATGATCTTTAAACTACCTTGAAGAATAAGCTATGACTTTGTCATTTTGAATCAACGCGTATCACAATCCCTTATCCGATGCATTGATAAATATTAAGAAAAGTTATACATTTGTGTGTAGTGTAAGAATAAGGGAAGTGATAAGCCTTATTTTCAACTCATTAAAGATTTCTTCATATTCATCATTCCAATAAAACTTGACTGCCTTCCAAGTTATCTTGGTAAGAGGGTATGAAAATCATGATAAATTTCTCATGAACCATCAATAATATCCAGATAACCCAAATAATCTATGTATATCTATCATGGATTTTGGACATGGCCATCTTTCCATTTATTTTTGCTTTGAAGGATCCTCATATATCCCATTTCATGTGATGAACTTCCCAAATAATGAAACTTAGTTCAACAAAAACCTACACCATTTGTATATGTCATAAAGTTTCTCCTTTCATAAGTTATTTAGAATAGTTCTCAAATGATCCTCCTTGGTTTTAGATTATATTATAACATCATCTATAAATAATACCATAAATTTTTGAAGTTAATCTATAAAGACCATATTAATCAAGTACATAATGATTGTTGGAGCATTAGTGATTTTGAAGGGAATTACGATGAACTCATAGTGCTCGTACCTTGAATGAAAAGTAGTCTTGGGGATATCATCCTTCTTCACCCTAACTTGGGAATATATCAACCATAGATCCACCATAGAGAAGTATTTTTCTCCCCATAACTGATAAAACATTTCATTTATCCATGTAAAATGATACTTGTTCTTTATCTTAATCTTTTTGAGCTCAAGATAATCAATAAAAAGGTTCATTGATCCATCCATCTTCTTGACGAAGAGGATTAGTGCACCCCATAGTGAAGCACTTGGGCGTATAAACCCTTTATTCAGATTCTTCTATACTTGTTTCTTTAGCTACCCATGTTCCACAATAGACATCCTATATAGAGTCTTGGATATTGGAAACTCCCCAAGTATACGATCAACTGAAAATTCAACATCACAGCTAGGAGGAAGACCAGGAATTTCTTTAGTAAACAGATCTATATATTCCCTCATAATATGAATGTCTTTGAGGATGATCATTTCCTTAGAATCAATCTTTTGAGAAAGATACACTTGTTCCTAATTCAATAATATCCATGCCTAAGATGACAGTGCTGAAGAATATTCATCCACCTCCTTACACTTTTATATAATCAGTGGTCAATTATCCATGTGGAGTGTAATTTCCATCTCCTAGAAATTTATGTTGGTCTATATATAGAAAGTTAGGCCATGCCCATAATTGCATCAAATTACACCAACGATAGTACGAAAAGGTTTTCTGGGAAGGTTAGCTAAAAAAATGTGACATGTAAAGAGTTATATACTTGGGATGTAATAATTTCCTCATTTGTTTTTTTCACTAATAGCTCTACTTCCAAGATTTTTTATGGTGTCAGAACAGTTCTACTAAAATTTCATGTTATGAAGGAATGTGTAAAACCAAAATCAAAAAGTATGTTCCCTATTCTTGAATAAATAAATATCTTACCTATCACCACTTGATTTTTGGAATCCACCTAGGTTATGATGCAAAAAAGCTCACCCTTAATGCCTTGAAGGATGTCATCTGTCTCCAAAAACCATTATCTTAGGGAATTGATTCTCAAAGTTCCAAGGTTATTTATAGTTAAAGAAATGAAAAATACTTTGAGGGTTAACTAGATAATTACTCTCCTCTATTTAATTAGCATTTTTCTCCTATCGGCAAACAATATCCAGGTTTCCTTCATTCTAACACCTATAGAATTTCTTTATTCCCTTTAGTCAATTATGGGGTTATTCTTTCTGCGCCTTTGATACGTGGGATACTGTATTTTTTTACACCAATATATTTATCAATTGGACCACCATTATTAAAATCCACATTAATCATCTTATACCCATGATACCCTTGATATTCTCTAATCTCTGTATTGAATTTGAGGGAACATTGGATAATTTCCCCATAGCTATCAAAGTCATGTATCTAAAAGTATTTTCATAAACTAGGTTTTATCCCACCAAATAAGTGTTCAAAATTTTATTCTAGGGTAAAAAAGAAATAATATGTTTATCGTGCAAGTCTTGGGAATATTTCCTTATATTCACCAATAGATTCGTCATCTTTTTTCTTGAGTGGAAGGAAATCCATTTACATTTTAAGAATAATAGTGTAAGAAAAATATTTATCAATAAAAAATAGAATCCCTTCCACTCAATTTCTTTAATCTCTTCCTTAGGCTTCATATTCTTGATCAATTTCTACCACTGATCAGCTACTCCCTTCATATGAAAAATATTCATAAGAGTCTTCTCTTGTTCATTACATTGAAGGATGGAGAAGTTATTCTCAATAGAATTGATTCATTATTCCATGATTAAGGGACCATATGATCCATCGAAAGTATGTGGCCTTTGTCTCATGAAGATCGATGGTATCTTGTTCAATATTAGGGGGTTGGACACACCTTATGATCCAGGTTTCCTTTCAGAACCTGAGTCAGCTGAGAGAGTATTGTCATGAAGTTTTTTATTCCTACTCCCTTTGAGTTTTTCATCTTATTGGAGCTGTCATCACATTTATCATCTCATTTATTATTTAAATAATTCCATTTATTTCCGTCCATTGGATAAAATAAAAGGAAAAGTATTGGTTAGTATTTTTAAACTATTAAACTCATAAGAGGGAATCGAATGACATTAAAGGGATAAGTTATAAACTACATTTGTTTCCTTAACATATGAATTTATAGGCTTCAATCTATATTATCCACAATCTATTTCATAACATGTATTATTATGGGAATTTTTACCTTTAATAATTTTTTGTATTGAGTTTATGAATTTACCGATGCATATCCCCATGGAGTGTCAAAATAGGTGCGCAGTAAGGCTCATTGTTGTGTAATAGGTTACCCCAATTTAGGCCCAGAACACCTTATCAGATTTATTAATCCTAGGTACATATGATCTAGAAACTCATCCACGTGTAGTATTCAACCATGGATTTATTTACTTGATAAACCACTTACTCTATACTCAGAAAAATTTAGGTATTTTAACTTATAATTAGTCTTATCCCAAAGTCTTTTCGCTATATTTTTCTAATCTTAATCCTAAAAATAAGTAAATTTTTCTCTGTTATAAACTATAACAACCCTTCTGTTTATATCACACAAATACATGATTTATTAAATAATAATACACTTAATAAAACCCAAAAGATCAAAAAGTATAGTGTCTTTGGGAATTAGTTACATCATATAATAACTTAAAACATGAAGTACATAATCTTAATTGAAAAAATTCATAACATGTTCATAATATTCTATTGTACATAAAACTTTATGGGATAACCTATGGACAAACATAAGAAAGGGGTGAGTTATAAATCCCAGTTAGGAAATAAACATGGAATAAAGAGGATAAAACATGTTAAAAAATGGTCATACAAATGAGGCATAAAAAGAGTAGGAATCATAAAGATGAACAAAGAGACATGATATAGCATGATAATTATAACATGGGAAATGTGGAAATAATATAAAACATTTAATCATAAACATTGGTCAAGGCTAAACCCACTGAGACATAATGGTGGAAAAATTACAATAAAAGAATTAGGTTCTCTACCTACCCCCAACATGATGTATCATGATAATAAATATTACCCAATGCATTGGAGTTCAATCTGGTCACACCCAACAAGTACATTTCATTACCAAGCTTAAGTGTGCCACAAAGATCATAAAACATGGATCCATTCATCATCATGATTTATTCTGTAATCATGGATTTTGGAATAAACATATTCATGTACCCAATAAAAAATTATATGTGAATAAATGTGAATACCCATGATAGAAAATTGGTATGGCATTCACTACATAATTGTTTTGGCATAGAAAATTATGGTGATATTTAAGAAGCATAACGTCATCACATAAAAATCCATAAAATGGGTTGATGAGATAGAAAGTGTTCTATAATAATTTAGACATAAAATTGGAAGTAATAGAGACATTGAAATACATGTACCAACATGAAGAATTGGAAATATAAGGAATAGGGTATTGAAGAACCTTTAAAAAATAAATGAAATGAAAGAACCCTTACAGAATTTCAGCATGGTAACAGATGTACATGAGGGTAAATAGGAATTAAAATGAGATTGAAATGGAATATAATAATTTATACATAAAATGGTAAGTAAGGGGGTATGAAATAAAAAATCCCAAAATCTAAAAATTGAAATTAAAAGACATAACATAAAAGGATTTCTTGATAAGAGAAGAGAGTTGAGGATCCCAAACTTGAGTGTGTGACACCAAAGGCTTATGAGGGGATTATTGATAGGTTGGAGTGCCTTTTGAAAACTCTAGGGAGTGGCAGGAAGATTTTTATTATTCTTTAAATAGTTTTAGTGAAGAGAAATGGGATCTTGGAAGGGTTTATATAGTAAAAGAAGGGGTATTTATTTATTATCTAGGTTTTGGACTCTATATAATAAAATATCCAAAACCAAAAAACATCCCATACTTTTTCCCATAGTTTCTACAAAATGGTAGTGAATTTTATTATTTTATAAATCATAAGGTCAAACATATTAAAATAATTCCCCTTATATGTGGAGGTGATTCACACTCTTAAAGAAATCATTTTAACACCTAAAAATATAATATAGGTTTTGGAGGATTCATAATAGATTTAAAAAATGAATAAAATAAACTTAAAATACAAAACTTTTAAACTAAAAACAATTATTTGTAATCTTATCCCATTTATAGTAATTATTTTATCACTTTTGGGTCATTATGATTCCATAATACACAAAGTATATTTATACAATATTTAATTTTTACTTGAAAATTCGATTGTCTTGGAAAATTAAGAAAAATTCACCATTGGATAATTTCAATCCTCTAATTCTAAAAAATAATATTAATTTTATATAAATAATTTTTTAAATATATTAATTTCAACTTTTAAAATAAAATCAACATTTATTAACAAATGATGGGTTTTTTTAACAATAATAGTTTTCTAACACTTATAAAAATTACATTTGATTATATAATCATTTATATTTAATAAAAATTATTTAATAATAATACTTTATTAAAATATTATTTATTTCAAAAATCCATTAATTTCATAAATCATTTAATTGAATTTGAATATAAACCAAAAATACAATTTGTGCTTTATTGTATCAAAATGAAAATCATTTACAAAGTAACAATAATAGGATGAAAATATATTCATTATGCAATAAAAAATTATATATTTATATTTCTAGGGTCTTGATTCATATCCTTTTAATATACTATCATACGCCCTAAGACTAAGGTGCACGATGGTTTGACTTTCATGGGGTGGTTTGGAAAGCATGGTTTGGGTTGTGATCTCAATGGTCTTAAACTTCTCTCATAAATGGTTTCTCTCAAGCTTGAGTTATTAGATCTCAAAATGAGATTGGTCAAGGTAAAATCCCGCATACACTATATCCTATTTAAGCTCTAATAAATGGGATTCATAGGGTATGATCTTACATGTTGAGGTCATCAATTCTTTTGTATTGATCAATTGGATTATTAAAACACTATATTCATACTATCAATGTGATCAATGTTCAACATTTATATTATCTATGGTGAATATACTTAATGGTCTTTTAATTATAATTGGATAATAAAAAACAAAATAAGTTCATGTGTTTTCTATAACCATATTACTTAATAAGGCCTTTAATTTAAAAAAAAGGGAGATTTTATTTATAAAAGTTTGGGTCATTAAAGATTTCATGGAAGTAAATTACCTCAATAAGAATAACTTCCAATGGTATAAAGAAGGGGTCTCAGGATGTTCTATATGAAAACCTTTGGAAATCCACATCACCCTTGGTCGATTCCACCAAGATACACTAGCATAAATAATATATCCTTAAACAGAAATGAAAAAATTAAGTGGGATTTGATGGGATATTCTCTATAAAAATTATATGAAACCCCCCATTACCCTTGTATCATCATCGTAACGCTCTCATATTTACTCCCAATTAAAGGGAATCAATGAATAGTGATAATAGGGTAATTTTTTTCCTGCATTCTCTTTTCCTGGTCCCTATACTTTACAAAATCTAGAGTTCCATGACATGTTAAAAGATGCAGAATTTGTTAATTAAAAATTTCCTAGGATACCCCACCAAATGGATGGTTCTGGATCACCTACTAGTTGTTGATCCAATATAACCTCATGTAATACTACCAAGCCTACCAGTTATCATATGAACTAATTAAATCCCCAAAAATAAGGGCTAGTCCAACAATTATCTACTGGTTGTTGTAACCATTGTGCTACTTTGGACCTCCTTCAGCTTCCTCCCAAACACATGGGATATTCAGAAAGCTTCAAACCCTATTGAAAACAAATTTTTAGGACATCTAAGTCTTCATTATTCCTACTTAAGCCTTTTTTTCTTAAAATTGTCCATTCACCTAATAGAAGGATAAAACTTTTAATGGAATTTAAAACCCAAAATGATATGGGTCATTAAACATTCTATATGTGTATTTTTATCCTTATATAGCGTTTCTATGTGTTTTCCCTGGCCACATAATCTCATATTATTAATCATAGATAACCGAGATGAATTATACTATCTTAATAAACTAAAATAAACCATTAATGGATCATAAGATCCAAAAAATTATTAAAAGTTATTCAACCTATCTCTAGTCATTTAATGAAGAAAAAATTGTTACCACAAGTTTGAATAAAACACTAAAAATAATAAACCATAAAGTTATGATGCAATATATCTATCTCTAAATAGTATTCAATGAGACCAAAAAATAAACTTAATCAATATTCTACAACACATCATAATATATTTTTCTAAATACAAAGAAAAAAAATATGAATGATTAGATAATATATTCATCCAAAATATTTAAAACATTTAACTAAAAAATTATTAATCTAAAACATTCATAAAAAAATATATAACATATCATAAACCCAAGAATAAATTGTCCCACATTTCAAATTATATATATTTACCTCAACGGCATATCATATGTCACCACAAATTTTAATCTATACCTTCAACTTTGTTGAAGCTCCTTTTCGTCACATTGTCTAAAAGAATAAAAAGGTAAATGACTTAGTACAAATTGATTCATCCTTTGAAGAACACATCAAAAATCGACAAAGGCATGAATAAAGGATCAAAAGCACATGTGCCGCACAAGTTTCACCACTGTCGTGCAAGTGGACTTGTGTGACGCCTAATGGTCACGTAAGTGACTTGCGCGCCCTAAAAGATAACCGCCCGGGTCTTCTTCAGCCTATAAATAGACCCTGTGGGCCCCCCATTCAAAGAGGAATTTTTTCCAGAATTCAGATTTAGAGCTCTGAACGCCCAAGTCTCTTCTCCAGGTCTTCCGAACACTTATAAGGTAATTCTTTACCTAGAATGGAAGGTCTAAACAAGAGGAGTAAGGTCTAAGTGTTATAATTCACTAACACTTGCGTGCCTAAGGTGTTTTACCCTTAAGGGGGAATGAACATACTTGCGCGCCACCCTACTTCCTCACCAAAACACGTGTGGCTCTCTTCTAGAAGTACCTCAGGATAATTATAAAGGCATTGCTCAAGGATCGTTCAAGTATTACCATACTATTTTACAAACGTGAAAGTACCCATAGGTCACGCAGGTATACCTGTGAGACCAGGACTTGCGCGCCCCGACCTTTTTGGGTAACCTTCTTGCCCATTTCACCCCTCTTAAGCCATTACACCTCTCCTATTCAAGATTCAATCTTCAAGACAATCTTCAAAGCCATTTATGGCATGATTTCTTGATTTGAATAACTCATCTGAAAGGAATTCTATGGAATATCTCTCAAAACCTAGTGATTTACACATCTTTATGTCACTAAAGATTGAGATTTCATTCATTCAACCTCATCCTTTATGATGAGAGAATCCTTAACCTGGGCCTCCTTTTCAGGAATAATCCCCAGTCATAATTCTCAAATTTGTGCATTCTCTTTAGGAGTAAGCCCCAATTCCTCTAATCTGGGCATCCCCTTTGGAGTAATCCCCAGATCCCCTAACCTAGGCCTCCTTTTCAGGAGTAATCCCCAGTCATAATTCCCCAAATTATGGGCATCCTCCTTAGGAGTAAGCCCCAGTCTTAAAATCTCAAATATTGGCTTCCTTCTCAAGAGTAAGCCCCAACCAAAATTCCCTTAACCTAGGAATCCTTTTCAGGAGTAATCCCCAGTCTCAAATATGGGCATCCTCTTCAGGAGTAAGCCCCAAGTCCTTAATTTTTCAAATCCCTTTAACCCGGGCCTCTTTTTCAGGAGTAATCCCCAGTATTAATTTCTCTTAACTAGTCCTAATTTACCTTTGATCTAGGATTCCTTCTCAAGAGTAAAACACAAATCATAAATCCTCTCCTAATTTGGGCCTCCTTTTCAGGATTAAACCCCAAGTTAGAGTATTAAAATCTCCATGAAGCACATGTACCTTTATGGACCCTGTTCTTGGATTTCTTACCTGAAGTAAATCCTAATCTTTATTTATCTGGCCAGTCATACATACATAAGTCCCACATTATTTCTTATGATTGCATCTTTCATGGCATAATTGTCTGATTTTTTTTACCAATACCTCTTGTTTCTCACACCGAGCATGACTCACATGAGCTTGGAGTGTAAAAGTAATTATGACATCCTTCTTTGAGCCATAAATCATAAACACCATACTCCCTTACTCGAACTACATGGTTTCTGATTCCTTTTCTAAACAAAGGATACGTAGGTAGACCATTTGCAGGTTCGATCCCAACTCTGAAATAATCCATGTCCTTTTGAATGACAATAAACTTCAAGTGCCCCACTGAGTGGCTTTAAAACCAGTATGGTCATCATAAATGACCAGGAGACTTCTTATATAAATGTGTCGAAGGATACCATTGACCAAGAATCTCTAATAAATACAGGTGATTCTCTATCAATGAATAACCTCGAATATATATATAATATTCTCTAAATTTTCTACATATTTAATCATTGATTGTCAGATCTGAAGGAAAGCTCATTTTATACTTGGTAATGTAATAAGGATTCAAGAACATAACTTAAATCTATAAAGAGAGTCCTGGAGTAGACAATAATTCCCCTCAAAAAGGTGTGATGAGTCCGACCTCCCATCCTCTCGACCAATGAAAATTCCTAAGCCTCATCAGTCCACAAACTAATGAGTGCCTACCTTTAGAAAGTAGGTCCAAATGGATGTGGAATCATTGGATGTTTCCAGTTCTACGAACAAACCCGTTAGAAACCGATCGGAATGTTTGAACCTTCAATCAAGGAGGTCATCCTCGGATTCCAAGGGAAAAAAAATGGTGAACCTGACATGAATCCTTAACCAAGTTAAAATAATGTTTTACCTATTTGTTAGGGACCTATTTAAAACGCAATGAGAGGGACAACAAAAACAATCATTGACATATGTGCTCATCCAAAAGATGTAGTGGCTGAATTTATCATGATTACTTCTGTAATATCAAACAGGAACTCTTTTACAAGATTTTCTGCATTTCCAGAATGGTTGCTCTCAAGTTCACACCTGTGAATACCACTGTTGCAAATTCCACTACTGCTACTCATGCTGGATCGTCATCCGCTCTGAGGATGAAATCACCAACTCAGCGTCTTCAATGCTGGGTATCAAATGCGTTGGTTAAGGAGTACCATCAACATGATACCATCCCAACTCTGGAGGCTGCCCAACAATCCCTCCAAGTGAACAACTCACACCGGTCATCCAAACAACGAAGACCAGTGATCAAGAAGTAGATGGTGCTAACCACCGTCTCCAACCGTTTTAGGTCGTTATTCCCAGAACACAATCACCATTCACTCCCATATTCTAGGGAGGTGAATGAGCAGGTCCCTCAGGGCCTTAATTCAAAGAAGCAGGAGTCCTTCCTGAGGGCTCCAATCAACAATCGCCGCCAGACTCATGCGGAAATGTGCCCTCAACATGATTAGGGTACCGACTCTAGGCGTTCGGCTCAGGTTCCTCGAACCCGAGCAGGCAAGAAGAACCACCAGAGGCAAAATCCAGTCAACAGTGAGCATGTTATCATCTCTTCCATCTCCAGAGAAGTCCACCAACCTAACTTGGTGGCAAGCAATGAGCGGGCACATACACCTGCCCGTTTTAATTCCGCTGTCCAGCTGACTCGTCTGGAAGCATCATGCCAATCCCGCCAGGAAATTCTGCTGGAGTACTATAGGAAGGAACATAGACCTGCTTATACATCATCAGCTAGTCAGCAGGCTCTTCTGACTATATATGATGAATCTCGTCAACCACGTTCGACGAAGTGCAATCAGCAGGCACATACACCTGCTACTATTAATCAATCCTACCTACAGTCTCACTTGGTAGCATACAGATAAGTTAGTCGAAAAGCCCCGGTAACAAACAGGAGGCAGAATCAACTCTCTGCCCCCACACTTGAGTACTGTCAGGATTCACTGACAGGAAAAGGAGGACAGGAGCTGGCACATACACCTACTCCAAGAACGGAATGGATGTATATCCTCATTCCAGCAGCTGAAGTCACCAAGAATATTTTATCAATGGTGAAAGAGCAGAAGAGAATCCCTGCTCATATTCTAGATGTTTCCCAGGATATTATAACAACTTCAGTGGAATCTCAGGGAAAGACACAAAAATATATCCCTGCCAGTAGAGTGACACATCAACAGCTCACTCTAGAACAGACACACACATCTGTTCCAGTCCAAGAGGGTTGTGGGGTATACTCCCCCATATCATATAGCCAACCAAGTCAGGCACATACACCTAATTTGAGTGGAGATCGTCAGCCTAATCAGGCCATATTTCCTAATCCGGCACATACACCTGCTCAGAGCAGCCACTTTCTTCAACAAGTTGATTCCAAAGCAAGTAAGAAGGCATCTAAGAAAAAGACCCGCCTAGCACAGTCAGGAGATCATGAGCCAATCTATAACAAGGCCTTGCTCAATACTGGAGTTCTTGAAGACCTCAGGCAATTATCTGTTGGAATCCAAGATTATACTCCCTCATTTCCCAATAGTGGGGACATTAATTCCGAAGGTCTTCAACAGACACTTCATCATGAAGGCTTGATTCATGACAATTCGGTCGATCTAGATGTTTCATCTTCAGATGAGAGCCATAGGAACCCTCTTTGTGGTCAGAAGATCATGGAGAAAGAGATCTCATATTTTACTGTAACCCATTATGGTGGTCCTCCCCATGATGATGAATTTCACTGCGAAAGTCCTCTCCGTAGTAGTGATTCAAATTGCCCGGAAAATGCCCCATTGGATGATGTAGAGCCAAGAAAGACCTCTTATCTTGAGGCACTTGCAAATGAGAAACCAGTCATGTCTGATGCTTCATCGCTAGCAGGTGAAATACTTTCTCAATTAGAAGATATCACAGGGTGTAGGTCATTCTTTGAACCACCCCTAAGTCATGAATCATCTAGTTTGATCAATGATTTCTCTACCAATCTTGTTTAATCCAATTAAGAAACAAGGAAACAGCAACTCTGGTCAAATCAGGTAGAATAATCTTCATTGAATGATAAAGAGGAAATGCTGAACATGAGAAAACAACTGGAAAAAGGTGAAGTACCAGTCATGTTTTGGCCTCTGGCTGACTCTCAGTATGACATTCCAAAGATGTTTATGGAAGATGGAATTCGTGATATTCATCACAACATATGGAAAAATCTTTGTCAGTTTAAGAAGAAAGTATTATCTTATGATGAATATGAAAATCATCTTAAGATAATATAAGGGTTACAACGTCAGATTGATTTGGCATCTCTATCAGTCTCTCGATATCCGAAGGCTAAAAAGCAGCAGAGAGCCCTTCAACGTTCATGCCTTGGTGCACTAAGAAGATTGCGTTAGTTAATTACCAATGCCCCATCTATTATTCATGTCAGAGGACGGGGTGTTCATGGAGGACTACATTTCGCGATGCTCTCCAGTCAGCAAAGCCCACCAAAAATGGTCTCATGAAATGTTATTGCCCATGGCCGGCCACAGTCAATGGGCTTTGTTTGTAATCAAAAGCTTGCCTAAGAATAGGCTTCAACTAGTTCCTCTCAAAATCAAGTATACAAAGAACAAGTTGTTGAATTAATTGTGCATCAAGAAAACGATAATATTGAACAAGCCTCTCGTATGGAGCAATCACATCATCAAGTGACAGAAGTGTCGGAAATTATCCAACGGTCTTTTGAACCAGGTGACAAAATTGGATACAGATTAATGCATCTAGCTAATTTCTGGACTAAGGTTCGCAAGATCAAGAGATATTTTAAGAAAGTATCAGACATAGCATGTCAAGAGCTATCCCAGCTTTCCAGACTGGGGTCTCTTTTAAACCAACCCTCGGAATCAACAAATAGGATTCGAGGAATTGAGCGGGAAGAGTAGGAACAGCCCTAGTCCACCGGACTGGGGACTTTTTCAAATCATCAATCCCCTCCTCAAAGAAAGTAGGTCTTTTCTCGATTGGGAAAAAAAGTCTCAAGAGGAACGAAGAGGCAAATTATCAGGAGATTCCCTCCAAATTACGGTTCGTCAAGAAGTTCCTGAGGGATCAAATCAAAAAAAGGAAATGTCTCATCAAAGACAAGGAAGAAAACAATATCACAGAAATGCTGATAGAAGAGATGTGATGTGTTATGCATCAATCAATGTCATCAATGTCATTGTTGTTGATCCACCAGATGAGGCTCAATTAGGGGAATCAGATGAAGAGGCTCCTGCTCAAGAAGATGTACGCACCGACACAAATGAAGAAGTTGTGCGTACATGAAATCAAAGGATTACTTAGAACCTAGGTAATCCTTTGAGTAAACCACTTCCCCCTCTCCGAAAAGGATCCAACAAAGGGAGGGGAAAGAATCAGGTTACATATCCTTCCTCTGGAGAAGACCAATCGCTCTCACTAGAGCAAAGTTTTGCACAACAGGAGGAAGAAATGATGGAATTAAGGAGGTTGAATGCAGAACTACTTCAGGGTAGTCTTCTTCGTGAGCGTGCTGGAGTCAGTCAGCCAAGGGAAGTTTGTTGAATGCTATGTAGATGATTTGGTGGTTAAATCCAAACAACATTCTAATCACTTGGCTGATTTGGAAGTCATATTCTACAAGCTTCGACAACATAATTTGAAGATGAAACCCATAAAATGTGCTTTTGGGGTAGCCTCAGGAAAATTTCTCGAGTTTTTTGTACGCCATCGTGGTATTGAAGTTGATCCTGGGAAGAACAAGTCAATCCTTGGTATGTCACCTCCTCGAAATTTGAAAGAATTAAGAGGACTTCAAGTACACTTAGCCTATATTCGGTGTTTCATCGCCAATTTGGCAGGAAAAAGTTTACCCTTCACCAAATTGATGAAGAAGGGAGTCACTTACCAGTGGACTGAAGAATGTCAGGAATCATTCGATATTCTCAAGAAATACCTCTTGAGTCCACCGGTACTCATGACACCTATTGAAGGAAGACCACTTATCCTCTACGTGATAGCTCTAGAGCGATCATTGGGTGCATTCCTTGCTCAAAAGAATGATGCTGGGAATGAAAATGCCTCTATTACCTCAGTCGAACTATGCTTGAAGCAGAAACCCAGTATTCAAGTATTGAGAAATACTGCATGGCAATAATCTTTGTAGTTCAGAAGTATAGACACTACCTTCAACATCACGAGGTCCAATTGTTATCTTTCAATAACCCTCTCAAATTCATCCTTAGTCGTCTGATGCTTATAGGACGTCTGGCAAGGTGGGCAGTTATTTTGCAGCAATTCGACATTCAGTATGTGTCTCAAAAGGCGATAAAGGTCCATGCTCTGGCTGATTTCCTGGATAAACACCCTTCAGTGGGAGACACATCTTCAGATATTGAACTCCTGATGAGGAAGTCTTCTCTGTTCAAGAAATTCCTCAAGCATGGGAAATGTATTTTGATAGTGCTTCCAGAAGTCCAACAGGAAGGAAAATGGAAAATCCTAAATTCAAAAAAGTTGACTTAGGAATTGTGCTCATTTCCCTAGAAAAGGCAGTGTTACCTTATTCCTTATTATTGTGGGATGGTGGTACCAATAATGAAGCAGAATATCAAGCTCTCATCGCAGGCTTGGAATTAGCGCTTCAAGCACAAGTGAATCACTTAAAGGTGAAAGGTGATTCAGACCTAGTAATCAAACAAGTCAATGGGGATTATGCCATCAGAAAAGAAGAACTAATACCTTTGTATGATTACATCAAAGAGTTAATGGTGGAATTCCCTTCAGAACTGACATTTTCTTATGTCCCAAGATCACAAAATGCTCAAGTTGATGCACTGGCTAATATAGCCACAGCTCTGGCAGATCCAAATCGGGATGAGACAAACATCAGTATTACCCACAGTTGTGCAATTTCACCTTATGTTCGGATCAGAACATAGGAAATTAATGAAATTAGTCCCATTCCTGAACCGTATGGTCATACCATAGGATGGATGTCACCTATCAGGGAATACCTTCAAAATGGAACACTTCCACCTAATAGAGCCAAGAAAGAACAAATTCGGCGACGTGTGGTCAATTTTACTCTTTATGATAGCCCAAATCACCTAGAGAAAATTATTTACAAACATGGTTTTGATGGAGTTCTCTTCAGATTCATTGATGGTGAAGAGACAATGGTTGTCATTGAAGAAGTGCATGCAGGAGTCGGTGGTGCCCACCAGTCTGGACATAGACTGTCTGATCAGATTCAAAGGCTTGGATACTTTTGGCCTTCAATGATACAAGATTATGTTGATTTCACGAATAAGTGTCATTCATTCCAAGTACATTCCAACTTCATTCATCAACCTCCAGAGTTTCTTCATACAGCTAAATACTCATGTCCATTTTCCACAGGGGGAATGGATGTGGTGGGACCTTACCCTTCGGCTACGGCCAAGCAGTTTAAGTACATTCTTACTGCTACTGACTTATTTTCAAAATGGGAAGAGGCAATACCTCTCAAGGAAGTCAGTTCTAAATGCGTTGTTAGCTTCATCAAGTCTAACATCATTACCAGATTTGGTGTCCCTCATACCATATTGACAGACAATGGCACCAACTTCTGTTCATCCGAGGTGAAGAAGTTGTATCAAGAATACAACATTAAATCCAACCATTCATCTTGGTATCATGCAGTGGCCAATGGCAAGATAGAAGACTTCAACAAGACTCTTTCAAATATACTGCAAAAGATGGTGGATAAAGATAAGAAGTCATGGCCTGATAAACTCTTCCATGCTTTATGGGCTTATCGGACTACCACCCGCATTGCAACTCAGTCAACTACATATTCACTGGTATATGGAACAGAAGTCAACTTACCCATTGAAGTTCAATTTCCTTCGCTCAGAGTATCCATTTGTGATCAGTCATATACATATGAACAATCTCAAAAGTGATTGAATGAATTGTAACGGTTAGATGAGAAAAGATTGTGCACTTTTCACCACTTGGATGTCTATCAGAATCTAATAGCACGAGATTTTAACAAAAAAGTTCGTCTTCCTTCATTCACTAAGGGAGAATTGCTATTAGTTATCAGAACTCCAATGATACCAGGAAAGAAACCTCCCAAGCTTGAGCCAAAATGGGAAGGACCATACTCAATACATAGGGTCTACTCCAATGGAGTTTATTCATTAATCTCAATGGATGGAGAAGTCATCACTACTCCAACCAATGCCAGATTTTTGAAGAAGTATTTTCTATAGATGTCAAAATTCATCATCCATGGTCTGGTATGACCTTAAACTGCACCATCATCCATGGTACAGTATGACCTTAAACTGCACCATCATCCATGTTCCGGTATGACCTTAAACTGCACCATCATCCATGGTCAGGTATGACCTTAAACTGCACCATCATCCATGGTCTGGTATGACCTTAAACTGCACCATCATCCATGGTCCATTATGACCATAAATTTCACCATCATCCATGGTCTGGTATGACCTTAAACTGAACCATCATCCATGGTCCGGTATGACCTTAAACTACACCATCATCAATGGTCCGGTATGACCTTAAACTGCACCATCATCCATGGTCCGGTATGACCTTAAACTACACCATCATCCATGGTCCGGTATGACCTTAAACTGCACCACCATCCATGGTCTGGTATGACCTTAAACTGAACCATCATCCAGCATGACGTTAAACTGCATCATCAACGGTCCATGCATATGACCCTAAACAATTTGCAAGTCCCTTATATCCAACAAAACGTTAAACTGTGAAAAAGTCCCTAAATTGTCCTCACTACAAGACATTAAACTGCACAGTCCCCCTTTCATCCAACATGATGTTAAACTATATTGTCCCCATTGTCCTAACTACATGACTCTAAACTATACAGGAAGTCCTTTATATTCCTTGATACGTCCTACATGACATTAAACTGTACTTTTTCCCTGCTACATGACATTAAACTATGCAGCACCAATAGTCCAAACTGCAAGACTTTAAACTGCATAGTCCCTTCATACGTCCTACATGACGTTAAACTGTGTATCGTTAAGGTTGTTGATACCTCTTGTTTCTCACACCGAGTATGACTCACGTGAGCTTAGAGAAAACTTCAACCATAACACCCTCTCTGGGCTACTAACCTTGTGTAAGTCCCAACAACATCATTTTTTAGGTCGTTGTCCCCAAGAACAACTTGATCATTAATTCATTATTTAATTGAACTATGTGGACTTTGATCCTTTCCTTCCAGGCTAGGTACGCAGGCAACCTTCCAAGTTTCAAGCCTAAAACCAATCTCTTCACATCATTTCACCTCCATCTCATACGATGTTGATTCATGAAACCGCCCCTAGAATCAATATCTTTACATTGGTTCACTTTCGTCCTTGTTATACGACGTTAAACTATACAACACTTTTGTCCAATATGACAATAAACTACAATATTATTTGGTACCCTCACCTAATAGGGAACCATTATTTACATTGATTTTTCAATCATGTTTCATTTCAAAGACTACGTGAATACATGGCAATGCCCAAACCTTTTATCTTGGGTTAAACCATCATTGTACTAAAGTCCCCTTTCACCCTTCACATGTACGAACCAAATTTTTACAGAGGGTATTTCTAGAACTATGTGGGATTTATTCCCAATCTTATGGGATACGTAGGAACGTTTGAGTGTCCCTCGAATCCAGCCCCATGTCTTCGGGCCTAACCCCAAATTTCACTTTCAGTCCGTTGGATGAAAAGTCCCCATGAAAACACACACTGTGTATTTCTTATAATGGTCCAAGCTCTATGACCCTAAACTAAGATCTCTAATCCTTTTGTCCCACACAACATTAAACTGTAGTTTAAGAACTACGTATGGCTAGATTCCCATCCTTATGGGATATGTAGTGAATTCCAACATTTCCAGTCAGGACTCATCCACAACATGATTATGGTTAGCATTGATCTGTGTATCTCTGTATACATTGAACAATACCAATCTTTATGTGTCATAATCCTAACCTTAAATATTTTCAGATATTCATAATCCTTTTCTTGACTTTTAGTTACAAAAATGTAAAATTTCTGAGAGTTCTTTTACCTGACTATGCAGTACGTGCCCTTAGGCGGCCTTGCATAAACAGTCTACATAACAGATTTTTTAGCCAAAAGATATTATTATCTGATTATGCAGCCAACTCCCTTAGGTGGCCCTGCATAATTCAACCCCCTAACGGGTTTCTCAGATACTGGTAACTTCACTCTTAGGAAGAAAGCCTCTTTTGTCCTTATTGGTCTTAAATGACAGTATGTAGGGATTCACAAAAATATCCATCCTTAACATATTTTTCCCATATCCTTTTTCATGATCTGAAAGTATTCAATTCTATTGTTTATATTCTCCTTCCCTACGTTTGGGTCAGACCTTCGTAGAAGTAATATCCATCCAGTTCTTCGATAATCTTGTTTGGAAATATCTTCTCAATATTCAAGTACCTCTTTACATACAACAAACTCTATACATTGGAAATTTTGAATCTCCATAAACTTTCATTAGCTTTTAGCAGTAGAAAGGTAAATTTCTAAGAGTTATTTTTCCTGATTATGAAGCATGTGCTCTTAGGCAGCCTTGCATAAACAGTCTACATAACAGACTTGTCAGCCAAAAGATGTTATTTATTTGACTATGCAGCCAATTCCCTTAGGTTCTTCATAATTCAACCCCCTAACGGGTTTGTTAAATAATAGTAACTTCATTCTTGTAAACTACTTCTTCTGATTCCTTTTAGCTATTTTTCATATCATTCCTCAGATTCAAATATTCTTAACCTATAGTTTACATTTTTTCCCTCATACTTGAGTATGGTAATATGTTTTCAGATAAATTGGCAAGGAATTGAGTCAATTCTAATTCATTCGGTCAAAGCTATTTCGACCTTAAACATTAGCCTCCTTATGTCCGACATGCATGAATTTAAACTGCCCACAAAAGACAAGGGAACTCTGAATAAAAGTCAAGTTCCAGCTCACTAAACATACATTTTGTATGATTTAGGTAATATTGAGGAATTAAAAGATTCAAAGTTTGTAGGGTTATTTATATTAATCCTAGTAAAAATCAAACTATACTTACTAGGCCCATTGGCTTAAGTAAATTTAAAGCAGGTGGCGAAATAATGCAGGTACAAATGATTGAAGATGAAATTATTCTCCCTTGATGCCCAAGAATTAGAGGGACATCCACAGATTGAAGCCTATTCTCTTTTTCAGGAGATTACAAAAGACTGTCAATATAAGTCTTCATTTCGTGTACAGCATCCCGAGATTCATCAGCAGCTACTTGAAGATCATGCATTCAACCAACTTCGCTCTTCTCAGCTTGATGAAGTGCCTTCTTGGCATCTGCAATGGATTTCATACCATTCGTTTGAGCTCCCTCCAATGAATTATTGAGCTGATCAAGTTCCCCGGTAACAGCATCTAACTGTTGCTGGAGCTGCACCTGCTGGATGACTTTTTATTTGATTTTATGTTTCAGCTCCTTCATCTTGGTAGCATAATCATCCTCAGCTTGGGATACCACAACCTCAAATTCGCTGATGTTAACTGATAGTTTTAACCTAGTCAGATCTTCGCGACACTTTTGTTCCTGCTCCCTCCTGAAGATGACTTGTTTCACTGCGGAATGGATCTTTTCATATCCAAAACCACCAAGTCCTAGCATGACAAACTAGGATGAAAATCTAGGGATCCTCCATTATAGCACTTCTAAAGGCACCTTAGATATGATTTTACATATGTTGTTCCACGCCTTGAGTCGTGAAAAGCTGAATTCATTAAGCACCTCTGGATCTGATTCAACATCATCATCACAGGGGGGCATGTAATCTGGGATTAATGCACTTAAAAAAGTGCCCTGTTCTACTCTTTCCCCCCTGACCTGTGCTTCTTTGCTTTCAATTCCCATTGGGGCAGAGGCTGAGGCCTCACCTCCAGATCTAGCCACTGCAGTTGATGGCCCTGCATGATTAATCAAAAATTTTGGTTAGCTTCAAAGGATAACAAAATAATTGATTGTCTTACAAATTAAGTACAATCACAAATATTGTTATCCATTACCCGACGGTGGATCAGCAACCTGAGAAGACTCCTACCCATCTTTCCCAGTCTCAACAGGATCTTCAAGATGGGTCTTAGGAGGGTTTACTGGGTTTAGCTCTACTTGAGCTAATGTTTCTACAATGGTAGGGTTGACATCAATGTCCACACCCTCTTCAGGCATTGGCAGTTCAGCAGCTTCTGTGGATGTAACTGCATATTATTTTTAGTCATGATTAGAAGTGTAAATTATAAGAAAATTTATTGGGTGAAGGATAAAACTCACGCCCAAGGTCTTCTAAATCACATGACAACTTAGCATGATCATAAAATTCTTCAAAAGACATGACATGATTCATCATTTCATCAAATGATATTTCAGAATCCTGGTTAGTCTCACCGGTGGGAGCGTTTGATGTGTCTTCTTGAAGACTTATGTCCTGCAACCCCTGACCCTGGACAACATCTTCGGGTAAAATCATAGCATCAGTTGCAACAGTCGCCAGAAGCTCTAATGAAGGAGTTGAACCTGAAGTATCACAGAATGGATTTCAATCGGTGTTTCATTCAACATTTTTATGAAGCATTGTTGACTTACCAGAAACAGGTTCTTCTCTTCTTGAAGCAATAGCAGGAGGGATACTGGGAATAGATGCTAGATCTTCTCTAGGAGCAGCCAAGTCAACTTGGATCTGTGATTGTTCCGCAGCACCCTCCATTGTCTTTGAAGGAGGATCAGTCCTTTCCCTCAGGGGGTAAATTGAAGAAGCCCCTACAATCCCCAGAAATATGAGTAACCATGTGGTCATGGGTATAGACTCATGATTACTCGAAGGACTTACTGCTGCTAATGAAGCATTTAGTTGTGGACTTCCTCCTTCGTTGCCTTTGATTATTTGGTTTTTTGGGAGTATCGGTGGTCTACCTTATTGGAACATGAATTGGAAAATGGAAGGCTTTGTCCAATGCCTCATTCATGGCCTATTGGCCTAGAGATATCTTGCTTGGTTTGTGAGGAGAATCAGCAGCAGCCCTGATGGAAGTACCACCAGGGCTATACTGTGGTGAAGGAACCTCAGTTCCTTTCTTTGTGAGCTGTAAGATGAAGAAAATAATTTCCTTAAGTAACAAATCTTAGACTGGAATCAAGTTTCAAAGCAAATAAAGAAAGAAAACTTACATCTTCAAGAGCCACATAATCATTCCACTCCTCATCTCCAGAACCCACATCCCCCTCAGTGGCACCACGATCAATCATTTCCTTCACCCGCCTGGTGACAGGAACGGATTCATCAGTGGAGTATATGAGCATCTCCATCTCTCTGATGTAAGCCCACACTTCATTGGGGTTATCCTCATATTGGATATCTGCAAAAGCCAGAAGATTTCCTATTCCAGGAAGATTTAGGCCCTCACACAAATCCAGCCAGGCGGTCTTAGTACCACAATATAAACCCTGCCATAACTGGACAACCTCTGGTCTTAGATATGAAGGCTGCGAGGAAGGTCCTACAATCTTTGATTTCAATTTCTTCCCAACTCCTGCAATTACTTATAGAGAATAAGAAAATAATACTTATTGTTTTATAAAGTAGCAATGATTAAATTACCACAATGAAGTAACTCACCAGGAGTTGATGGAGTGGGTCTTTTAATTCTGGCCGGAGGATTATATCGGGCACAAAACTGCTTTTCCACTGGTTGTGCCTCATAATCCTCATCATGGGAATCCGGTGAATCAGTTCTAGAGTAAGAATCCACTGAATCAGCTTTATATGGGGAATCGTTACCTTCATGAGGAAGGGTTTCTTTCTCTACAGTCCTCTTCCTTTTCCACACCTGATAAACTGGGTGATTCAATACCCCTTTTGGGTATGATTCTATCCAGTGCTCGGCATAATATGTAGTCAAGTTATGTGTCGCTTTTTCAACCAGTAGATCAAATACCACCCCATTCTTCTCCCTTGACGTCAGCATCCATAGTTGCTGAGCAACCATCAGATGTTGCTCAAACCTAACATGTACTGGAGGAGATACATCAATCTGTTGCAGAAATTTGATTTGACGTGCAAATCTATATGGAGCATAGGCCTCGCATATAATTTCTTCATCAATCCTGGCAACTAGCACACCATCCCTGCAAGCTAGCATGTATGCCCTCAAATCCAAGTAGGTTGTTCCATCATCTATAAACCACCTGGTTGGTGGATTTCCATAGAGAAAAAATTTGAATTCCATAAACATTTTCAGCCTCACTTTCATGTCATAGGCATTAACATCTAATGGATCAACTCCAGAGAATGCTTGCACTGACGGCCTAAAATAACTTCTAGGGATTTGTAATCCATTCGATACATTGTAAGTCCTGAAGTGAGTGGCGATCCATCCCCATAAAACTTGGAATGGTCCCACTATTCGTAAAGGATATTTACCCTTTAATACATGAAGTAAACTCTTGTGAATCTTTACTATAATGGGGGTATCCAAACCAACCATTTTTCCCTCAGCCAACTTTTCCGCAATGACGAAGGTCCCTGGCCTGACGCCTCCCTTAGAATCCCTGACCAACAAGAGATACATACTGATCCACATTTCCAAGAAGCCCTCCAGATGAGTCTTCTTTTGAATCCTTTGATTCACCTCATATCCCCACTTTTCAAACTCTCCTCATTCTAGAGTTGGCCAGAATGTGCCAGGAGTACCCCTCTTCTCAGGTTTTGGGTAGGTGGTAGGACGTTTGGGCCTCTTATCCTTTGATTTCTTTTTCTTGGATCCTTTCTCCTTTGGCTCCTTCTCCTTTGGCTCCTTTTCTTTCTTCTCAATAATAAATATATTCATCCACTCCTCCGAATGAATATCCTTTCTTGAATGAGTTAACGAAGTCTCTGAACTCTTGAGCCTGTGGAAGATCTTAAATAATTCCCGATCTAAAGCAGGAGTCTTCTCTGAATCATTCCAAGTCACCTTGGGAGGAATGAATTCATCATACATATCGCCCAAAATTGGAGCCCCTGAGATCTTGTGGACATCCCACAGACTGATACCTACTTCTCCATGAGTCAGATGGAAAGAATTATTTGCTGGGCTCCAGTGGATGAGTATCTCCAGCACGAAGTTATCATGTCTGTAAACATATGTTTTCCCAACCCAGACAGCTTCGTATATTGCAGATCTCTTCAGATCCTCAACAAACTCTGCACAGGTTTGTCGTACCCAGTATGCCCACATCCAAGTTGGCTTCACGCCTCCCCCAGGACAGAAGTCCCAACTTTTCTTCCAGCCTTTGGATTGATCCATCTGAGCGTTTCGGAAGATTGAAGGATGACAATGTGGTTGCAACTCGGGCGTATGAGGTTTTAAATCTGGTGTACAAGGGTTATGATGCATCATATAGGCCTTATCCACTGTTCCAGCATTTATAAATCCTCCTCCACATGAGATGTTTGCTGAAGCAAAGTTGGTGTAATTTTGAAACCACAAAAATGGAAGATAATTCTTTGCTTCTAGAATAGTGACTTCCCGCAGATGGCCATAGCCATACAAAGGCAGATAAGTGCTTTGAGGAAAGTCGAGATGATATTTCTTCAGATACTTAGACAAATACGGAAGATTTCTATCTTTGATGGTATAATAATCGTGGCCAATGATGTTCATCATATCATCAATCCTCTTGCTATCTAGTTCATCAACTATTCCAGTTCTAAGAGCCATTGATTCTGCACGAAAGTTGAATAAATTACTTTTAAGTAAGTTGATTTTTCATAAAATTTGTGACGGAATTTCAGAAAAATGGCTAAGGCATTAAGGCGTGAAAGTAAGGATGTGTCGCTCAAGTTTTATTGTGTCGCGCAAGTTTATGGCGCGCAAGTATCACCACACAAGTCCTATTACCTTGACAACAGCGCAAAAAAAAACAGCGGAAAATGAGCAACTTGCGCGGAAAAGAGAACCTGCGCGGCGAGATCTTGAGAATATAGAATCAGATGCGATGCGCGGCAAAGGACCGCGTATTTATAGGCCAGGAGGCTCACCTGTGTGCCTCCACCCAGCGCTCTCCATCCAGCACACTCCAGCCCTGCGCGGCAAGAACCTGTGTGCCCAGTGTTTTGCCCTAAAAACTTGCACGCCGCCTTTCCTTTGGTTTTCTTCTTTTCCTCAGAGTCAAATCCTCATTTTTTTGGATCCAACTCTGAGGGGGGACTTTTGTTGATGCTTCTTTTCATCACATTGTCTAAATGAATAAAAAGGAAAATGAATTAGTACAAATTGATTCATACTTTGAAGAAAACATCAAAAATAGACAATGTCGTGAACAAAGGATCAAAAGCACATGTGCCGCACAAATTTCATCACTGTCACGCAAGTGGACTTGCGCGATGCCTAATGGTCACGAAAGTGACTTGTTCACCCTAAAAGATAATTGACCGGGTCTTATTCAGCCTATAAATAGACCATGTGGGGCCCCCATTCGAAGATGAAGTTTTTCCAGAATTCAGATTTAGAGCTCTGAACGCCCAAGTCTCTTCTCCAGGTCTTCCGAACACTTCTAAGGTAATTCTTTACCTAGAATGGAAGGTCTAAACAAGAGGAGTAAGGTCTAAGTGTTTGAATTCACTAACACGTGCGCACCTAATGTGTTTTACCCTTAAGGGGGAATGAAAATTGCGCGCCACCCAACTTCCTCACCAAAACATGCACGCCTCTCTTTTGGAAGTACCTCAGGATAATTATAAAGGCATTTGTCAAGGATCGCTTAAGTATTACCATACTGGTTTACAAACGCGCAAGTACCCATAGGTCACACCGGTATACCCGTGTGAACAGGACTTGCGTGCTGACGCAGTACCTACGCGCCTACCAGGACTTGTGCGCCCCTAACTTTTTGGGTTCCCTTCTTTCCCATTTCACCCCTCTTAAGCCATTCCACCTCTCCTATTCAAGATTCAGTCTTCAAGACACTCTTCAAAGCCATTTATGGCATGATTTCTTGATTTTACTTCCTTATCTGAATGGAATTATGTGGAATATCTCTCAAAACCTAGTTATTTACACATCTTTATGTAACTAAAGATTGAGATTTCATTCATTCAACCTCATCCTTTAAGATGAAAGAATCCTTGACCTAGGCCTCCTTTTTAGGAATAATCCCCAGTCATAATTCTCAAATTTGGGCATTCTCTTTAGGAGGAAGCCCCAAGTCCTCTAATCTGGGAATCCTCCTTAGGAGTAATCCCCAGATCCCCTAACCTAGGCCTCCTTTTCTTGAGTAATCCCCAATCATAATTCCCCAAATTATGGGCATCCTCCTCAGGAGTAAGCCCCAAACCATAATTCCTTTAACCTGGGCCTCTTTTTCAAGAGTAAGCCTCGGTCCAAGTCCTCATTAATTTGGGCATATTCTATAGGATTAAGTCCCAAGTCCCCTAATCTGGGCATCCTCTTTAGGAGTAAGCCCCAGTCTTAAAATCTAAAATATGGGCTTCCTTCTCAGGAGTAAGCCCCGACCAAAATTCCCTTAACCTGGGCCTCTATTTCAGGAGTAAGCCCCAGTCTCAAATATGGGCATCCACTTCAGGAGTAAGCCCCAAGTCCCTTAATTTTTCAAATACCTTTAACCCGATACTCCTTTTTAGGAGTAAACCCCAGTCTTAATTTCTCTTAACCAGTCCTAATTTTCCTTTGATCTGGGATTCCTTCTCAGGAGTAAAACCCAAATCATAAATCCTCTCCTAATTTGGGCATCTTTTTCAGGAGTAAACCCCATGTTAGAGTATTCAAATATCCATGAAGCACATATACCTTTATGGAACCTGTTCCTTGATTTCTTCCCTAAAGTAAATCCAAATATTTATTTATCTGGGCAGTCATACATACATAAGTCCCACATTATTTCTTATGATTTCATCTTTCATGGAACAATTGTCTGATTTTTTTACCAATACCTCTTGTTTCTCACACCGATAATGACTCACGTGATATTAGAGTGTAAAAGTAATTATGACATCCTTCTTTGAGCCATCAATCATAAACAGCATACCCCCTTACTCAAACTATGTGGGTTCTGATTCCTTTTCTAAACAAAGGATACGTAGGTAGCCCATTTGCGAGTTTGATCCCAACTCTGAAATAATTCATATCCTTTTAAATGACAATAAACTTCAAGTTCCCCACTGAGTGGCTTTAAAACCAGTATGGTCATCATAAATGACCAAGATACTTCTATATAAATGTGTCAAAGGATACCATTGACCAAGAATCTCTAATAAATACAGATTATTCTCTATCAATGAAGAACCTCGAATATATATAAAAGATTCTCTAAATTTCCTACATATTTAATCATTGATTGTAATATCTGAGGTAAAGATCATTTTATACTTGTTAATGTAATAAGGATTGACAAACATAACTTAAATCTATAAAGAGAGTCCCAGAGTAGACAATAATTCTCCTCAAAGAGGTGTGATGAGTCCGAACTCCCATCCTCTCGACCAATGAAAATTCTTAAGCCTCATCAGTCCACAAACTAATGAGTGCCTACCTTTGGAAAGTAGGTCCAAATGGACATGGAATCATTGGATGTTTCCGGTTCTACGAACAAACCCGTTAGAAACCGCTCGGAATGTTTGAACCTTCAATCAAGGAGGTCATCCCCGAATTCCGAGGGAAACAAAATTCTCACCCAATAATATAATAAAATTCATTAAAAATAACATTCAAACTAAAATATATATTAATACCAAGGTTTATATTTACGTTAATAATGTATTACCATACATTTTACAAAAAATATTTTTAATCCCATTAATATATAATCATATAAAATTTAAAAAACGTTTCTAAACATTCCTACTTATGATCAACCTTAATATTATAACTCTTAAATTATCCTTACTTGATAACATCCCAATATCTAAGGGTATCTATACAATTCCTTGATTAAAACTATGATTCCCTAAAAACATACTCCTAGATTTAGTGACAAAAAATCTATTTTACAATGGATTTTAAAAAAAATTGACCTAATTTTAACCATCCATATCTAAATAAAATTAATATTCTATGTCACAAATATACCAATAAATATTTTTGGTATATAGATTTTTAATTTTGGAAACCCCATTACATAAAAAACCCTTATCTCTTCCATAAAATGGAAATATTTTCCATTATGCCAATATTTTGATATTCATGATCAATTCCTCAAAATATCCCACAAAAATCCTTAGACGTGATACATTATTATATATATGATATGTATTAATCTTCTTCATAACCAAGGGAAATAGAAATATATGAAGGGTGAGCTCAAAAACTCAGTTCGCATAGTATAAAATGTTATCTACCATAAGGAAAAAAGACATGTGTAATAATGTAGAGTAACTAATGAAGAAATGTTCCATATAATTAATAAAAATTTTATGAAATATTACAATATATTATAATAGAATATTAATCACATGGATAAGAATAAAATAATACTCAATAATGGAATATATAATTTCAAACATCTAAATATTTTTATAAAGGCCTCAGCCTATAAAAATTCCTTTAATGGTAAGAAAAAAACCAAAAAAAATAAAATAATAAGTAAGGAATTCCAACCTTTTTTCACCATTAGACCAAGTGATGCATCAAGGGAAAGTATAATTTTAGACCATCTTGTCACATAATTATCATAAACATACCATCAAGACATATTAATTTTATGATTTATAATACACCAAGTGATACTCATTCATATTGTTCAAATGATATATACTAATTCAATGAGGGGATATGATATTTAGGGCCCCACCTATCACATAAACATGTCAAATGAATACCTATTTTATTGAATGAATAATATAATACATAATCAATCAATAAATATCTATATTGAATTATTTATATGGATTGAAAATATTTCCCTAGTATATAACCAACATTAAATTACATTCAATAATTATTATTATTGATATAATAGTTACATATATTCTCAATATTTCCTTATTCACTAAATGTTCTATCATTCATGGTAAAAACTACCAATATTATTTATTTAAAATAAGTTGTTACACCATACAGTGTAATGGGTATACAGATATGTCAATACAAGAAATGTTGTAGAATACATCACTAATAATAAAGAACATTGATATGAAGAAGAATATAAATTTATCATTAATAAATTTGTTTCAAAAGAGAAACATAAATGTGAAAATATATAGGAAAATGGTTGAAAAACATTTAAAAAACTATCTCATTGATTTTGTAACATTTTTGTGAAAGGGGAATTATAAATAACATCCATAATACTTTTCATGAGTTGTTATGTAGACAAAAATCATTATATGTAAATTAATTTATAATAAAAAAAATTATGATAGTATGAAATATATAACAAAGAAAATGTGTTGTGAAAGATAAAAATTTACATATGGAATGAAATACCTTATCAAAATAACTATGAAAATTATATACATTACCTTTAAAAAAAGAATAATGGGAATGGATTTTAAGTTGGAAAAATATCGAAAAAATTGAAATGAAGATAAATAATTATGAAAGACATGGTGGTGGGAAAAGAGGTTCATATAGAAAACAATTAAAATGATTGTAAAAAAATATAACAATGGGCTTATTTGGAAAATGTTAAAATTATTCCTTTAAATCATTTTAATTGAAAGTTAATAATAACGTAATAATAATTTTATAAAGTCATCGATGTGTAAAAATAATTCTTGGTCAAAAATAAGAAATATGTATATTGAAAAAATAATCTTGACCAAAAATTAGAAATATGGATGCTTATTATTAAAATAATTCATTCTGTAGTTTTGAGTACCAAATAGCTAAAAAATGGAATGAATGCATGAAAACTGTTGAAATAATTAGAGGAGATAAAATAGATTTATTTTAGGTTACTAAGAATATAATATCATATCAAATGAAATAAAAACATAAATAATCTCAATAAATTGTGAAATAATATAAAAAACCCATATGGGTTTTATAAAACTTGAAAAAAAAACTTACCAAAAGAGGTAACATATTATGAACATTAATTACCATCAATTAAAAGGTCTTCAGGGTAAATTTTTTCAAATATGTAGTATATACACTATATAACTAAAAATTTGTTCATAATATGAAACATGTATCAATAAAGGATATTTGAGACAATCAACCGTTACTAGGGATTCCTCCTTAGTCAAATGTGCCTAACATTATTCTCTCTTTCTTATCCTCTATTGTATTATGTTTAATTACTTTACAGGTGAATATTATAGTTATAAACATTTCCTGAATAGATGGAAAGGGATTTATAGAGAGGGATTTGAGCATATGTTTTATAGAAAGAGAAAATAATATGTTTCTTTTGAATTGTTTTATTAAGTCCATTTTTATAGGAAAAATTAATTGTCTTTTCACAAATATAATTTAATTTAGTGTAAGAAATGTAATTTTAAAAATAATATGGGATCATAAATAGACCATGTAAGATATTATATACTAGTTATCATCCACATGACTAATTATATTATTTTTCTAATTTCTATATCAAATAAAATACTATTATTTAATAATGAATACTCTTGAATTAATTATAAAACTATTATCATTATTTAACTTTAAAAAATATCATGATAATAATGGATCTCGACTTTAAACACGTAAATAATCAATTATAATTCATATGTATGTATGGAAATTTTTTAGCAACATATCTCATCAAAACCTTTTCACTTTTAAAAAGTTTACAAAAAAAATAGATATCTTTTAGTGAGATTTTGGTCCTTATCCCTTAGTTTCGACATTTACTACAAATTTCCTTAAAAATAGTGACTGAATTTGTACATAGGTATCATAATTAACTAAAAATAAAATAAAACTCATAAAAAATTAATATGATGATTATATATAAGGAATACTTATATATTTTTTGAATTTAATGATTTATAAAAATATAATTTTAATACAATAATTCAAAAAAAATGAAATAATTTTTTATATATAAAACTCATTTTATGCATAAAAATGATTTTTCACCAATATAATTTATAGAATTGATCCTTATGTCATTTATTAGTTTCTGAATATACAAATAGGATTTAATTTACTTTAGAACCAATAAAAACATATTGTAACATTTATGTAATTAAAATAAATAAAATAATGAAATTAGTTCATTTATCAAAATAAAACATCATCTTTTCTAAAATGCCAAATATATGTTTCAAAAATAAAAAAAATTCAAAGCATAATATTATTAACTAAACACATATTTTTCCTAGAAAAAGGATTATTAAACTTTTAATTCCCCATTTTTTCATCATAAAATTTGCAACAATTGTAAAAATGGTATCTTTCACTATTCACTAAAAAATTAACCATTTATTAAAAATAGAAAAAAAAAGGCACTCTGAGTAAAATTTAACATGAATAATAAAAAATTATGTTAATATCATAAAAAAATAGTAAAAAATTCATAAAATCCATTTTATAAGTGAAAATAAAAAAATATGAAGGAAAAATACTTTAATAACTTAATGTCCCTTTTAAACTTTAAGTGTGTTAACGTTATTTAATATTATTTACAAATGAGTGTAAATTTAATTTATTTTAAATTTTACAAATTTATTTATTTATAGATTTAATTTTAATAAATTTTTATTTATTTTAGTTTGGTTTTGTGTATCTCAAAATCTATCAGCACATTTTTTATACAAACAAGAATTACATAATGAAATATCGGGGAGTTAGTATGTCAATATCCTTTGATGATTAATATGTTCCACTAGATATATTATCTAATGTTGCCCATTGCCTTCTTTATTTAGAGGGATTATTATTATCTTATATTGATGTTTTAATGAAACTCATTTCTTTTCCAAGGGTTAACTAATTTATAATGGTATTATAAATGTTTTTGTATTCATGTGACAAACATATATAATGTTTAGAATTATTTACTGGGTTGGTCTTTTATAGAACACTAATGAATTGGATGATTTTTTATATATTATTATATCAGTATGGGAGGAGTGTGGCTATCCTATATTAAAAATGTTATGAAGAAACAGGTGGTTAGGCCAATTCCACTATGTTATGGTTCGGTGGTTAGCTTATTACTTTATGATGTGATAGTATTGGTGGTTAACCTTGACATATGATGTGAATTCTATTCCTAATTTTTGATCCACATTGTTATATTATTCAATTTACCTATGTTATATTCTCCTAGTTCATGATTATTGACTCATATTTGTAAAATTGTATTCCTCATTTTTTATGTTAATCTAAAAATATTTACGGTAATAATAATTTTTTGTTATATATGTTTTATTGTGTATGATTCTTTTATGTTATGGATATGCACCATGATTATTCTAGCATACACACATTTGAATATATATATATATTAGTTATGATCTTTCATTGATATTATTATGTTTATAGATATCAAGAATCTAACATAACCATTAATAATGTTTATATTCACCACGTTATAAATAAGTGTAAAATATATGATATGTCAATGTTGGGTTCTAGTGTTGTTCAGTAAGGAAGAAATATTCACAGTGTTGTAAAATAAGTTGTTTATGTATCTAATATTCAATTATACTAAGCCTAAAGGTTTTTAGGTGTTATTTATTATGATATTTATTGAATATAAATATATAATGAAGGAATATTCTTGTATATATTTATTGGGTGGCCTCAGATCCACTAAGAACAACATTTATGACAAACCTATCACAATGCGAAAATTCATTATAGAATTTTTTTCATAACCTAACTTTTTTTGTGTTAATGATTTTGAAACTTAATTAAAATCTCTTTTAAAGAATCAAATATATCATAATTTTATTCTGAATAATTTTCATTAATGTTTAGGGTCCTCAATCAGTCTTCCATGAATTATGATTCGTAAAAAATAATATTTCTTATGAAAAACCAATCCTATAAAATATTGTAATGGAATATCATTCTACTCTATAGATATGTTCATTGGTTTTATAATAATATGAAAACATGAATTTCCATAGCCTTATGAAATCATTAAAATCATTAAAAAATATTAATATACATCAATGTATGAGAAAGAATCCCAAGTATAGATATGATTCTTTGTATAGTATCATGATGAATCAAAGTGAAATTTTATCATTTCAATATTCTCCGACTTTATTTCTAGGTGATTTAATGTAACTAGTGACACCAATATTCTAGATTTTATTTCTACATTTAAAGGAAAATAATATTATATTGACATTCATTTTAACTATTTCAGTTACTGAACTCTTTGATTCATCTCTCATTCTCTCCCTAATACGTTAGTATCATCTTTTTTATTATGATTCACTAGTATCTTCTCTAAATTTGGATCAAATTCAATTATCTTGTTTTCCTATCTCTTATTTTAATACTTATGCATCAAAATTTTAAAAATTGAAAATCAAGTCTAACCAAACAAATTCAGAAAATAATAAATGATAAAAAGTAAATAGTTGTAAAATAGTTTTTCCCAAATCAAGTGATTATATTTCTACACTATGTCTTTAGTCCTTGAAAATAATTTTGAAAACATTAACACCTGATATAACATTATTTATTTATTTTTGGATTCATGATTATAATTTATAAACTTCTCTTTATATTTACTAAATTACAAACTATATCAAGTAGTTATTTATTATTCAATCAAGGAATAAAAATGATTCATAGTATGAATACCTTAATTTTAAATATTATATAAATGATTGAAATTACTGAATGATAATGAAGTAAGACTAAATTAGAATGAAATTTTATTTATAAAGATATACCATGTTAAGTTAATCAAGAATCTTATTTTAATTATATGGTAAGAGTAATAAAAATAGCATTTTTAATGATAGAATTGGGTTAAAGTGATTCCATGGTCATATAATTCACCCTCTAACAAATAAAAACCATTTTCTTTTTTAAATTTAAATTAAAAAATTTAAAATATTTGGTTCTAAAACCATATTCAAATATAATAACTTAATATCATATACTCTCAATTCATAATTAAATAAAATTAGTTAATGAATTAAAGTTTGAATAACACATCAAGGTATAGTGGTCTCACAAGAATTATATGAAAATTATAGTGAAGAAAAATAATACAAAAACCCAACCAAGATTATTATTAAAAATACTAAAAACATAACTACATTAATCAACTATTATTATAAAAACATGGATTAATTAAATTACTCTCACTTTATATGAATGAATGATATCCTAAAACTAACCAAAAAATATAATCCATTATAGTCCAAAAAAATTGAATTTAGTAAAGGTGATTGAATATGGAAGGATTAATGGATTTATAAATAAATACTAAACAAGTTTATTGAAAAATACTAGTTTTATATAAAAAAATATATACTTTAGTCTCCTATTTTAACTCAACAAATACTCCCTTATTATACTCCACCTAAAATATTATAAACATTTATCAGAAAATCATGTCTTGTGCTACCCATATCTCCCCCTGAAAAAACATCCCTAGGATAGCCATGCTAAATGATATCGTTGATTTACTTCTTTCTATAGATATAATCAGCATAGTGTAGAGGTGTATAATGTAAATTAACTAATATATTTCATTACTAATACTATAATATCATAGTTTAAGTTTACCCCCAATGCTATAATCAAAACATGTATTTTGTATAATTATAAATTGAATCCATACATATCCTTTACACTTGTGTTTTATTGATATCTTCTGAAATTATATATCTTTATCTATGATCCATAAAGTTAAAAGAACACCCATAACTCTTGTAAAAAATTTGAATCACGTTTTTTTCTCTACCTTTATCACCATCATGGAATACACACACATCTGCACCACACCGATCTTCCTATAATAAAACTAAAATTTCACATATTTTTTGAGCAATTCACAAGTTATATCCTTATTCTAGTGATTGAGGAATGATATAAGGCATCATGGTGAGATGGACTCATCTATTCTATATATTATTCTAATATTTGTAAATTTTAATATTATAAAATTATAAAATATTGAAAAATAATGGAATTTTGAAATAATGTTGATGGTCATCATGATTTCATCCTCCATAGAGAACTAATAGTTACACTCATATAAGGTTATAAAGGAATAAATGGATTTATTGCACTATGATTGGATTCTCCATTCTTCCAAGTCACAATGGAAACTATATTATAAAACTTGTTCCAAATACATCCATATATCATTGCTAAAACAAAAAATATAGAAATATTCAATCATTAATTTATGAAAATACTAAATAAATAATGTAAACATCTGATATTATATATATGTGTGTTTTAAATTATACAATAATTTATGGATTCTAATATATTATAAGAAGAATTATTATAATTAAAAACCATTTAATAATAATTTAAATTCATTATACTAACATGAAATAATTATTTGAGACAACTATATGATTTTTACCATAAATCCACAACACCTATTAGATTTATATTAATGATAAATAGTATAAAAATTATTCTTATAATATTTATTTTTTGAAATAATTCATTGAATAATACTCAACTATAACCCATATTACCCTTTTATCATTTAATATCCATTAAAAATTGGTCAAAAAATAAAAGTTCCTATTATATAACTTCTAAACAAATAAATGAAGTTATTTTATCATTTTATTGGGTAACTTTCACTAAGATTTTTCTTTTTGAGAAACATAATACCTTTATGTATAATAAAATATATATTCACTTATTTTGATTAAAACATATTTCTCTCAAATATCCTATTACATCTTGGATTTCCAAAAATATAGAGTGGATACAAAAATATTATATTTAGAAAACATTTCTTACATTTATATATAAATAAATAGAATATAAAATATTTTTCAAACCATATGACTACCAATATATCCATATTAAGATCAATGTATTTAATAAAATATTCAACAATTATTTTCTAATATAAATAAGCATTACCCTATCCATTCCTCTTAATCATTTCCAACAATTATGGATGAAAAGACAAATCAAAATGATATATTAGTACTCCTACCATTATTTTAATAGGAATAAATTACTAGACCATTTATCATAATATCATGGTTGTTTCTCATTATATATGAAGTTTCATGATCATTCATAATTATGGAATTAACTAATACGTTCTTATTCTCAAGAAGATAATGGATTTTTGGATACTAATTCTCATAAAATGTCAGCAATATACATTTTCTAATAATCATATCCATATATATATTGATATGTATTTTTTACTATTATAGATATGATATGTATTTTACACCTCCAACTATAGTAATTATGATTTGATATTTAAAAATAAAAGATAATTTTCTCTACCTTGAAATCATTTATATCATAATTATGATATAAACATTTAAATATTACCATATATATAGTATGAAATTATTTTTACTCATCAGCGTACAATCTAGCTCCTTGTATAAATATTTTTAGTAGAAAATAAAATTTATCTCTAAAATTTATGTTTACTTAGAAGGTATGGTAAGTAAATGTGCACTAAAAAATATCCTATTTAACTCATTCATGATTTCATAAAACTAAAAGGTTGATTAAAATTAGAACCCACTTTTTTGGAAAAATAATAAATAAATAATTCATGATATTCATGAATTTTGAAATAAATAATAATATAGTCTATAAATACTAATAGAAACATGTTTAAATAAACATTAAATAATATTTCAATAAACCAACACATTTTTGGTTCCTTCCTCAATCTAAATGAATTAATAAATTATTATTATCAAAAATTATTTGAAATAATGACTATAAATTATCTTCCTAATCAAAATTTGTCTAATATAAGTAATATCATATTCCATCCTAAAATAGATAACCATTTATGGGAATTAAATAAATTATTAATTTTAAGAAAATCATATTTATTCTTTATAATAATATTCAAGTTACTTTAATGATTATATAATTATATATATCTAATATTTTTCATAAATAATTGATTAATAACAATCCTTGTATATTTACTAATATGGGTTAATTGCTTCTTGAAAAGATCTTATGCTTTCCTCTTTACATACTTTATCATTATTAGATTTATATAGTCTTTTACTCCCAATATCCATGATATAAAAGGATATTTTAAAAAAAACTTCACTTCTCTCTATAAGGGAGGTATAAAAATTATTTATATAAATATATAAGTAAAATATTATTTTATTGGAATATTATCCATATTTATTTTCTTATTTCTTTCAAATAATTTTATAGATGCATCCATATATATATATATTAAAAGTAATCATGAAATATCATTTGAAATTTTAGGGAAAGGATTTTAATTCCTATTTTTATATTCTTATGATCAATTTTATAGGTTTGATATTTTAAATTTAATCTAGTTGTCCCAAAAAATTATATTTTCCATTTAAAATGAGATTTAATTCATACGTAGAAAATAATTCCTCTAATTTAAGTAAAACTATAATAAAAGGTATAAATTTCACAAAAAAATCATGATATCGAATGATATTTATATTTGGTTAAAATGTTTTCTCAATTTAGTGTTCTTTTTAAAAAATTAACAACAAGTGTTTATGATTAATAATTTAGTTACACCATTAAATTATATAATATATATAAATTCATTGATTCATAATTTAAGAATTCATATTTCATTTTAGATTATATAAATATAATACCTATAATAATATCAGTATGTTAATATATTTTTTATATCATGGTCACTTGTGCAGATGATATACTTACAGAATTTTTTCTTTTGGATGTTAATTCTATTGATTCATCCTTTTATTATAAAATTTTTATCAATAATTCACTACTTTATATATAAAAAGTACCACACATAGGGTAAATGATTCTATAAAATAATATTTTCATCTCTCAATGTGAATAAAATTATCAAACAAGAGACCTTGATTCACTCTATTAACATGTTATGAGTATTTAGTTACTTTAATAATAAAATTCAATCACTTATTAGATACCTGTATTAAATTATGTAATAATTTATTTCTATATATCTAGTATGTGGATGTCTTAAATTATATTTTCCTTAACCTATGTTCATAAACCTAGTGGAATTATTTATGATTGTTGCATTTTTTCAACTATCATTACAAGTATTTGAGTATTTTTTGGAACATTATAGAAGTTTTTTTAGATGTTTTGAGATGTGCGATGTTGTTTTTTAAAGGATTTTTTGTCATTAAAATAATTTAATTTTTTTTGAATCAAATATGTCTTTCTATATTAGTGAGTATAGTGTTATTGTGATAAGAAAATAAAATTAATCAATGTAAATATCCCAATGAAAATTTATAAAGATATCCCAAAACATATAATATAATGATATTATTTCCTAGGATGTTAATTCATCATATTTTAATAGTATCATAAATAATACTTCAGGTTTTCCCAAAATACAAAAGAAATGCATCACCCAAGGTCTTCTTCTATGAGGATTCCCCTAAGAAGTTCTAATGTCATGATATATTAAAATTATATCAAATTAATTGTAGGTTAACTTTATAATAAACACAATTATCCAAAATTTTATATAGAAATAGAAATTGAAACAATAGATCTCAAACAATATATGATTACCAGTTGTTATAGAAACAAAACAATCCGCAATTTTTGAGAAGTGTGAAAGAAAATAAAAAATTATACAGTGTCCTTTCCCAGTTATTCCTCTGGATTATCCTTTATTCACAACATTTAAATATATTCAATCCATAAACCTCATCAACACATAGATAAAAATATATTACCATTAATCTCATTACGATTGAAATTTTGAGTTCAATAACTAAGATCCCAATTATCTAACTCTTTTCAGTAAGAGTCGATCAATGCCATGAATGAACACCAAGAACCATGACATAGTAAATAATTTATTATGATCATTGAAACATGTAGTTTATTATCATTTATAGACCAGTCAAATATCTGATGTTCTACTAATGTGTATAGCAGCACTCGGGTCGAATCCTCGGCAATGATACTTTTTTTAATAGTCTGTTGTTTTTAGTTGATTGTTTTTTTAATTGGAGGGTTTGTTTTCCTAGATTATGAAATAATTTATAGATGATTTTTGATTTAAAAAAAAATTAAATATTGTGTTGAGTTCATTATTAGGGAGTTAAGCTTGTGATATCCTTGAGCTTTTCTTTATATTTCATTTAAATTAACACCCACCTCACAAGATAATGTTGATTGGAATTCCTAAGTGTTAAGGATTTCATCCAAGCATTAACTTAACTTAGGTTTATAATCATTACCATTACTTGATTATGGTAGTGTATTTATCCTTCAAAAAATCCATTAAAACTACATGTTAAACAAAATATTTCATTAATCCATGACATGTTAAGTCCAACATACACAATGTTAAATTAACGAATACTCATCGAGAAAATACTCTCAATCACTTAACATACCTAAATTTTGACTCAACCTAATGAGATATTTACTCATCCATTTGGGTGTTTAATAATCTGGTTATAATTATTATGATGATTAATTAAGAATTGAAGAAAAATAAAGGGATAAGAAAAGAGTGGTGCGTCGAACACACACACACACAAACAATGATGAGAATTAAAAAATGGACTTTAGATTGAATGAGGAAGAAAAATAAGGTAAGGGGATTCAACTATATTTAAAATATTTTAAGAAAATTAATATTAAACTACATTATTTGGATGATAAAATTATATATATTTAAGAAGAAACTTTCAGTAAAACAGAATTACAAAACACAAACTTTCAAGATTACAAACAAAGAACAACACAAAAGTGAAAGGAAAAAAGAGATAAGGAAGGGTATATCAAGTGAAAACATGAGTATTTAAGGTCCTCTAAATCATTTGGAAAGGATTTTTTCGTTCTAATATGTGATCCTATCTTCTTAAATGCTAACCCCTTTGAAGGAGAGGAGGGGGATGCATTTATATCCCAAGGAAGTGGACTGTTTTCATTCCCAATCTGTCCCTCCACTTGCATCACCATTTTGGATATTCAGACATCATAATATTTAGATATGATCTTCTTAAAAGATGTAGATATATTTATCCTATATCTAATATAAAAATATGGAGGTAATGGGACCTAATAATCCAATGTTATGGCCGGTTGATTAAACAATTTTAATCTGTCCATTTCAATCCAATATTTTTAAAGTCCAAAATGTGGAAGGGTAATTGAATAGGAAGATGTCTTCAAGGCCAAATTATTTCTTCAACAAAGTCGGCCGACTATATCCCCTATTTAACATTTAAAAATATCAGCTTTCTTTAATGATTACAGCATGAGATATGTCATGAATAGTTTCCAGATTTTAATTCCCGTCCAGAATGGTGGGCTGGAATTCAAGGAATTATTTGGGCCCATTTTTATTGTAGTTGGACCTCAAAATTTCTATCCAAGATTATTTTGGATATTCAAGAACATATGGTAGAGTTTAATAAAATTTTGGATTCAATATTTAGACCAATAACTCAATCATCATTGATGGTCCAGTTTCATCACAAATTCTTTGGGTCTTCTTGTGTTGACCATATGAGCCTTCAAATGGAAAAATTGGCCCATGCTTCCTTCTAATGATACTTTAGAAACTGAATAAGTAATACGAAAAAACAAAAACCACACAATTTTAATCAGAAGGGTGATATTTATAAGTAAAATAGTAAACTAACTCAATTGGACATCTTATAAAAATTCTCAAAAATTATACTTAATATAAAAACATTAATATTTCACACAAATTATTTACATTGAATATAAAATCAGTAATGGGGTGGCATAGGATTCTTGGAGTTGGCCCTAGTTTCTTGTTTCTAGTTACGGAAATGGACCGGCGTCGGTTCTGATTTCCGGTTTCTGGTTTCTTAGTACTCTTCGGGTTGTTGGTTTCTCAGTTCTGGTTCCTTTGTTTTGGATCTGTTTTCTAGCTCTGGTTGCTGGTTTCTCAGTTCTGGATCATCCAGTCGGGTTCTGGTTCGGATTGTATTTTGTAGGTGGTGTGGCGTCAGCTTGGGAGCGGCTTGGAGGGGGGAGGATCTAGATCTTGGTCTCTTATCTGGTTTTTTATGGTTGTTGTGTGGTTTTCTTGGATGGTTGACGGCAATCATGCGGCATCCTTTTCATCAGAGCTCCCCCTCCTTGTTGGCCCTTCGCTGCCCGTGGTTCGGGCTTTAGGAAACCTAGAGAGGGTTCTTCTACAGCCTCGACCTGATCAACCTCATGACCAGGGTGGTGCTATTAGTTTAGCTCGAATCAGATCCCCTCAACGGCGATGCTCCATCGATGTGCGGTTTGGTCTTCTAGTCCTAGGTGACGAAGACTCGGCTTCCCATTCCTTGGTTTGTCCTCATCTTAGGATTTCTACGGTTTGGTGGTGGAGATTCCTTACAGTTGTGGCGGGGTTCTGTGATTTATATTCCAGCATTGTGTTTCTCATTTTCATGGTTAAATATGTTCCGTTGTCTGGATTGCTTTCAGGACTCAGGATCATATATCCAGTCAGATGCGACCACATGGTTCCAGACCTAGGAGGTTTCAGAGCAGGCATTTATTCTATGCAGGATTTATGGATTTGTATGTTTGATAGGGTATGGAAACATCCATCGGATCGGGCCTGTGCTTCGTCACAGGACACTGTTTGCTGTACATCCTGCATCAGGTGAGAGCTTCTTCACGATTCAATTGTTGGGGAGGGGTTGTTCTATGTTGTCTGTTTGGTCTTGTTTTATATGATCTTCAGGTCGAGTAATGATTTATATCATGAAGTCTGTTTGGTTTCCCCCTTATTCCATTAAAAGGGACTTCTTTTATAATAAAAAAAATTACGGTCTTCGAGCCGTTGGATGGATGGAGTTAACAATCTTAAAATGTGACTATCAAACATCAATATATTATTTTACAATCATAAGTATTTATATAGTTTATAGTATGAAAGGATAAAAAAATGAAAATGAATCACTAGTTAAAATCACTAGGTAAGATCATTAATATTACTAGCCTATAAGGTTTGAGGAATGTGAAAAGAAATCAATTATCTTATCCTTTGAATAATTCTTCTCCAAATGATTTACTCCAAATGTATGGGTTTTTCTAATATGACCCCAAAATTGTTACCTTTGAAGCCTTTTTTATCCTTCCAGCAAACTAACTAAATTAAATAATATTTTTAAAAATTCTAACTTTTCCATTAGTATAATGACTAAAATATAGAAAATAAGTAAATATTCCAACTATCTTTGACCCATAGTAAAAATTCATTTTTTTAGTAAATCACCATGGAACACAATATTAAAACTACCTCCATCATAAAAATGATAAATCATATTCTTCAAAATACATGTTTGGATGAATTAACATGATCATATTTTGTATGAATTCATCAATGGGTTACGTAACTAGATATGGATTGGTATTAGTTTAATTTAATTTTTTCATATATTCATTACTCATTACAATAAAACTTTACAGTTAGAAATCCCTTATATTTTGATATAACTTCATATATGGTATGTACTAACATTCCATAGGTACATGATTCCAACACACAAGACCATAATGTGAAACACCATCTTTATAATTTTATAACTTCAGTAAAAATGGTTAAGCATATGAGAGGAAATACTCTCTAGATTTTAAGCCCCAACACTAGAGAACTTAATAAACCATTATCATCACCATTTAAGATATTAGAAATTAAGACATCCAAAACTAGTGAACATGAATCCATTGATCAAGAATCATTTTTTGAAGCTCTCAATTTAAGTCAACGATTATTTCACTTCATTATACATGTTAGGTGGATCATCTTCCATCTTTAGTCATGGTTTAGTTTTCATAAGATTGATCATTGAGCTCATCATTCACTTCTTATCAATAAACACATTAGAATGTATGTGAAAGTTTGGGCTACATCAAGTTCGTCATCATTTGTCACGACCCAACCCTACCCGGGCTCGAGCCGCAACTACCCCAAGCCTGCCTCCATAGGCCATGGGCCAGCGACCAGCTCCAAAGGCACAACAAATCGGGGAGGCCTTTACCTAAGTACCTGTACACACACACACGCAGCACACTCAATGAAAAAGTGGAGATTAAAAGAAAGGACAAGTAAATAAAAATGGAAACTGCTATATATATACCACAAATGTGCATCGACCTCTAAACAGTACATGTAAAGGGATGAAAAGGAAAAAGGGAAAAAGCACGCGCCCAACCAGAAAAGTGCCACAACCCAGAAATTGGTAAACAAAAAAAAACAGCTGACGGGTCTCCCACCTGGAACCCGGCTATGACCACCACACGCGGTCCAAGATCCCGAACTCCTATGCTCCATTGAAGTCATGACCAACCTGTCTGTCGTCTGCAAGGGAACACCAAATGCAGGCAAAGCCCAAGTAGGGGTGAGTATAAAAATACTCAGTAGGATACCCCGAAGGATCGAGGGAGAAAAAAAGGAGGTACCGAAGGGTGAGTATTAGATCGAACAGGGAAAATTAAGGGAGTACAACTGAGAGTGCAGTAGAATACTAGTAGAGATTCAGCTCAACCCAACAAGAGGAAAGAAGGTAGACTCGTCCAGACACAAGGATCTCGAAACGGTGAGAAGATGAACTTCCCGTAAAGTCTTCACTACCTATAGCAGGATAGTAGACTCATCCAACCATGAGAATCTAGACACGGAAAGCATGTGGCATACCCCACGCATCTTCGCCTCCCCTGGAGGGAGAGTAACCAAGCCCAAGAAGTGGGTACTCGAACAAGGTATATACATATATATATTCTCTTTAAGAAGCCCGAACAAGCTCGTAAGGGGATCTCCATCCCATAGCTCAGCCCAAGAAAAGATCGCCAACAGTCCCAGAAGTAACACCATCGATGCCCAGCATCCCACACGTCTACCCTGAACTACAAGTCAAGGGCTTAATCACCGTACCTCGACACTATCCTCTTTGGGTGGCACTGACTCGCCCGCATGGTTTTAGGTCGCGTCACAAGGACACGTCTTGGTGGAGAAATCACTCCTCATACTTGAGAGTTCTGGGGGAACGTCAAACCATAACTCATCACTGCCCCGCAGTCGATAGGTCTCCTCAAAGTCAAAGCTATCACAACACTAACCCATATAACCAAGGGTCTCGCTCCGGTAATCATGGAGGAATGACACAGACTAGCCCAGTAGAAAGGACTAAGTCTATGATATCAATGGGTGTCCCACTACCCAGCCCTACTGGAGGGTAAATCATAATATGATATCGGGTGACCCACTGCCCAGCCCGGCTGAAGGGTAAACCATAATACATCATCCGACGACCCACTGCCCAGCTCCGCTGAAGGGTATATCTTAATACCTCATCAGGAGACCCACTTCCTAGCCCCGCTGGAGGGTAGAACTTAATACATCATCAGGCGACCCACTGCCCAGCCCCGTTGGAGGGTAGACCTTAATACATCATCAGGCGACCCACTACCCAGCCCCGCTGGCGGGTAGACCTGGAATAAGTCAACAGGCGACCCACTGCCCAGCCTTGCTGAAGGGTAGACCAGGAACTAGACGACGGGCAACCCACTGCCCAACCCTGCTAGAGGGTAGACCCTAAGAGGTCGTCGGGTGACCCACTGCCCAGTATCTGCTGGAGGGTAGACAATATTTGTGTCGGGTGACCCACTACCCAGTCTCTGCTGGAGGGTAGACCCTAAGATCGTTGGGTGACCCACTGCCCAGTCTCTGCTGGAGGGTAAACCATAGAAGTCAGTGAGCAACCCACTGCCCAGCCCTGCTGGAGGGTAAACCTGAAGAATTCGATGAGTAACCCACTGCCCAGCCCCGCTGGAGGGTAAAACTCAGAACTGCCCTGGCCATCTCTACTGGAGGGTACAACACTGGCCAACCGAACACATAGTGGGTATAGTGTAACCACCCAACTCCAGAAAAACTCACCCAAAAGGGGTTCAGTGCCTGTTCCATCGCTGGGTGTCACTAGCACCGCTACCGGCCAATCCATCGAGAACGAAACCAGGGGGAGACCACTCAACCCTTCTGGTCAAACAAACCAGCATAGATCCAGGGGAAAAACTCAACCCTGCTTGTCAACAAAGGAGAACTGAGGGACCCTCTACATCGCGAGAGGTCAAAGGTACACAAAGTAGAACATGTCATGCACATGGGGCCCACACGACGTGTGACCCCAAGTCAAACCCCAACCAAGCGTGCAAACAGTCTCAATTACAAACCACACGTACCTCCAAGCGCTCCTGTATACACCCAGAGTATACCTCATTTTCAGCCCAAGGGCTATCGTGCACACGGAACCCAATGTCAACACGAAGGCGTGATGTAACATCTCCAACTTGCCGCCTCAACGACTAGGGAACAGCCCACCAAATCTGTTCAATCATCACTTCACTCACACGGGAGTGCACGCTATCACATGCCAAGGGTTCGCTACAAACATAGTAGAAGAACCGCCCCCGGGGCACCTTCACATTTCCACATTTAATAAGATCATGTATAAGGCTCCGCACAACCAAACGGATCACACCATTGTAATCCTTGTAGAAAAACATGCGAGATAGACTACTCACTCACCTCACATGGAAATCCGACGGAAAAGTCGCCAACACCGCCTCACGCCTGAACGGCATCCCGTGATCCCAAGTCTCAGCCCCGAAAACAGTCAGGCGCATCTCACCATTGCGATCCCCTTGGTAAAACACGTCAAAATCACTACTCACTTGAGTGAAATGAATATCTGATGAAAAATATGCATTCCAGCGCACCGCACACGAGCGGTGCTTCGTGGGACCCGCAACCCGGTCCCGAAACTCAACGAACGGGTCGCACCGTTGCGATCTTCTTGAAAAATCACCCAAGATAGACTATTCACTTGTCCAAAATGGTCGTCCGGTGATAAAGATGGAAGATCACCATCGACGCCAAAATGTCTATCGTGGACCTCGCACCATCGTGTTGAATTAGAGCGGGCGATTGCACCATTGCAATCCCCTCATAAAGACATCCAGAAACGACTGCTCGCACTCCCCGAATGGATGTCTGATGAAAGATTCGTGAAACGCTGCACACAGCTCAAAAGACAGGTCTTGGGGCCTGTACCTCAACTTCAGCCTCAACACCTAAAACCACCCTGAAAGCCCCGCCTCGGTGTCAGGGTTCCAACGCCACTGACGACACTCAAAACGGATTTCGGACGCTTCTGCGCCGTCCAAAACAAGATCCCCCGAAGAAATCGTCAACCCACTTAAAGACATGTCGAGCCTCCAATCCCCTCTTTTTGAGAATTAAAATTCCCTAAAAACATCTCAAAATACTCGGCTTAACTCAAGGAACGTGTCGTTGCTGACGGCGCGTGAATCCGACACCCGAGCTGCCTTTTAGAGGCGTTTTAATTTTTTTTCGGACCGAAGGGTGGGCCGGGCCGGTTCGGTCGGCCCACGCACTGCCTGAGCCGGCCAGTGGTCCACCGCGCGTGCTGGCCCGCATCGCCCGGACCGGATGAGCCGGTCTGACTATCTTCCCACGGGACTCGTGAGGCGTGGGTCCCTTGTCTGCTGGCCGGGGTCACGAAGACCTCGGGTCTACGTGTCGCGACGATCGGCCGAAGTCGGTCCTCCTCTGCACTCCGCGCCCCGCGGCGCCTGCAACCGATGATCGTCGCATGCCCACGCTCCCCCGGCCACTCTGATAAGGCCATCCTCACCGTCGTCGCCTGGAAAAGGAGCCGCCACTACCAAGAGGGGCCGTCGCCGCCACAACCCTGCGTCGCCGCTCCTCGGACCACCAGAAAAACAGAAAAAAACCCGCAAACTTCTCCGGATGTTTGCCAACACGTCGGGACTCGGATTTTAAATCCTAAAATTTAATTGAGGAGCTCAGAATGATTACTATGAAAATAAGGGCTTTGATCGATGTTTTGACAGGGAATCGATAATGCAATTCGAGCTCAAAGTAGGTCCGGGAAATTAAAAACGAAATGCAGGATCCTACCTTGTTGGGCTTCGCCCGACGCTTCACGGACGATTGAAAGTGCGGCCGATTGTCGCCTATCGACCGTTCAAGGGTCCGGTGCTCTGCTAATGTATATAGCAGCACTCGGGTCGAATCCTCGGCGATGATACTTTGTAGTAGTCGTTTGTTTTTAGTTGATTGTATTTTGATTAGGGGGGTTTGTTTGCAGAGCTTAATTGAAATGATTTATGGATGATGTTTGATTTACCAAATTGATAAAGATTGGGGTGAGTTCATCATTAGGTTAGTTAAGCTTGTGATATCCTCGAGCTTTGCTTTATATTGCATTTAAATTAACACCCATGTCACAAGATGATGTTGATTAGAATTCTTAAGTGTTAAGGCTTTAAACCAAGACTTAACTTAACTTAAGGTTATAATCTCAATCAGATCTTATTTATGGTTGTGTATTTATGGTTCCAATAATCCATGGAAACCACATGTTAAACGAAACAAGTCATTAATCCATGACATGTTAAGTCCAACATACACAATGTTAATTCAAAGAATATTCATCGAGCAGAAGCTCTCAATCACTTAACATACCTAAATTATAACTCACCCCAATGAGAGATTTACTCAGCCATTTGTGGGATTAATAATCTGGTAATATATGTTTATGGTGATGAATTATAAAGAGAAGAAAAAGAAAGGGACAAGATAAGAGTAGTGTGCCGAACACACACACGAAATAATTTAAGAATCAAAAATGGAATTTCGATTGAATGAGGAAGCTTAAGAAGGGAAGGGGATTGAACTGAATTTTAAACTATTTTAAGAACATTAATATTAAAATACAGAAGGTGGAAGAGAATAAGAGATATTGAAGAAGTAACTTGCATTAAAACAGAATTACAAAGAAAGAGAATTACAAGATTACAAAAATGAAGAACTCAAAAGTAAGTGAAAAGAAAGAGAGGAGGAAAGGTCTCTCAAGTAAAAACTTGAGTATGGCAGGTCCTCCCAAGCCTTTGGCAAAGATTTGGTCGTGCCAATGTGATCTCCTCTCTTCTGAAATGCCAACCCCTCTCAAGGAGAGAAGGGAAGAGTATTTATAGCCCAAGGAGTGGACTGTTTGCATTCCCAATCTGTCCCTCCACTTGCATCGCCAATTTGACAATTCAGAAAGCCGAATCTTCAAATATCTTCTTCTTCAAAGTTGTAGGCAATAATGTTGGCCGACTACTCTCAAAATTTGGAGTCATTTGGACGTAAGGATAAAAAGTTATGGCCGGTTTAATAAACAAACTTAAACTGTCCATTTCAATCCAGTCTTTTTGAAGTCCATAATGTGAAAGGGTTTTTGAATATTAAGATGCCTTCAAATCCGAATGGTTTCTTCAACAAAGTCGGCCGCCTACATCCCCTCTTTCACACTGCAAAATCTCAGCTCTCTTGGATGATTACATCAGGAGATATGTCATGCATACTATACTGATTTTCATTCTCGGCCAGAATGGTGGGCTGGACTTCAAAGATTCATTTGGGCCCCTTGTACTTGGATTTGGGCCATGAAATTTTTATCCAAGATGAAATGTAGTGTCCCCCGAATTATGGTGGAGAGTTAAGGTTTTTGAACTTCTGGATGGAGCCCAGTAAATCAATCTTCATGAATAGTCCAGTTTCTTCACAGATTCTTTGGGCTTGTTTGTGAGGACCATATGACCCTTAAAATGGTAGAATTGGATCATGGTTCCTTCTAATGAAATGTTGTATATTGAAAGGAGAATCCTACAAAACAAGAAACACACAATTTGGATCAGTATAGTGATAGTTATAATTAAAACATTAAACTGACTCAATTTGACTACTTCTAAAAATGCTCAAATATTATACTTAATATTAAAACATTAATATTTCACACAAATTATGCACATTTCATATAAAATAAGTAAAGGGGGAATATAATAAGTCGTGAAAATATTAATAACATCAACTCCCCCACACTTAGATTTGCGCGTGTCCTCATGTGCAACAAATATAAAAACATGACAAAATCATTTTCACTCACCAACAAATATTAAAATTTTGTTTTCTCCAATCAGGGGAGGTTTAGAATATTTCACTCATCCATATTGAATTCCATCACAAATTTGGTTCACAATAATGCATCAGAAACAATTAATTTTTTCATGTTCAAGGTTTGAATTGGAAAATGTAGGCACTCAAAACTTACTCCTCTCAAGATGATAAAAATGTATTTTAGGAGGTTCACTCATTCACCAACAAAAAGTGAAAATCAAGAGTTTGTAAGAGCTCTCAGCTTCCATTCCCAAATCTAATGTGTACAAGAATCAAGAGGTCTTTTAAGGGGTTTTTCAGTGGCTATGGGACGGTAGGTATATAATTTCCAAAGGAAAAGATGGGATAAAAACACCAACATGGAAAAATCAATGCACATTTTTTTGAAATTTGATTTGAAAGGAAATAGAAACACATATTTACAAGGGCATGAATGTGTGATGAATGAAAAGTGATGGAGATAGAAAATGGAATAGGGTGAGATGATGGAATATGTACAACATGGAAGACTTCCAATAATGACACAATACAAGATGATTCAAGTGTTCTTTTTTTTTTTTTGCTTTTTTTTCGAAAGTTGTGCTTGAAACAAGTCTCACAGTCATCTCCCAACCCATGTTTGATCTTCTCATGGAACTAATTTTAGTAGTTATAACACGATCAAAGGTTGAGGATGAATGATTTTTGACCCACCCAAGACACAACCCATTCCTTTTTTTTCATTTTTTTTTAATATAATTTTTTTTCATTTTTTTTGAACACTTTTCAATGACTTTTGTACAAATGACAATTACACATATACACCCCAAAGCTCACAGAATTACAACATCTCCCCCACACTTGAATGGATGCTTGCCCTCAAGCATATGATGACACATTGGAAATCAATGAAAGTACGCCCAAAAATGAAGTCCATTCCCCCCACACTTAAATTTCAATAAATTGTACAATGAAAATCCATGAAGATGTTGGGTGGGACAAGGTATTAGGCTTGTAATGTGGCTATCAAAAGAAAGGTTTTCATAGGCTCAAAGGGGATTTCAAAAGTAGGATCAATGTAAGGGTAACGGGAGGCTATTTGGCTATTCTGATTCTCATGTGGCTTAGAAAATGCCTCTATCATTTTAATGCATACAAAAGATGGAAATTCAGCTCGAAGGTCCACAAACTCAAGACTCAAAATCAGTGGTGAAGACACACAATGAAAAAGATGGCCATAGATGACCTTGGCATGAAGGCTAATGTTATTCCTCACGGTAGGGGAGAATCATTTTCCACCAAATATTGTTCATTCAAAATGTTTGTTATTGACACAAAATTGTTTACCCAAGTTTGAGATAAAAATTCAATATATTTGAGTTTAAAACAAGCCTTTTGACTCCCCAAAATGGTTGGACAAAATTTCAAAACTAGATGGTGAGTAAGCATGACTCTTTTTTTGTAATTTTTTTAAGTAATTGTGTTTTTTTTTTTTTTTAGTTTTTAAGGTTTTTTTTAAAAAAAAATACACACCCACACAAGAAAGATAAAAAGAAAGGTTTGATGAATAAAGTGGTAACAAAATGAAAGAGAGAGGAAGAAGAAGAAAGAGGTAGAGAAAGGAAGAGATAGAGAGAGAGTTAAAGGGAAAGAGGTGCCCCCTGGTTTGGATTTGGTGGGTCGCCATTTCCATCTAGTGGTGGGTCAATGGAAGTCGATGTGGAACCTGAAGTGAATGGCCTCTCATGGTGATGCTTTAACCGGTGTCCATTTACCGTGAATGTTCTTTTTGAAGAAGGGTCTTCGACTTGTACTGCACCAAATGGGTAAACATTAGTAATAATAAAAGGTCCATCCCAACGAGAATTGAGCTTACCTGGGTGAAGTCGAAATCGAGAATTGAAGAGCATTACCTTTTCACCTTCATGAAATACCTTTCGAAGAATGTACTTGTCATGGAGTGACTTTGCCTTTTCTTTGTAGAGAATGGAGTTCTCATACGAATCGAGTCGAAGCTCCTCCAATTCAGTCAACTGCAACAATCTTTCTTCACCAGATTTTTCACAATCAAAATTACATGTTTTGACAGCCCAAAATGACTTATGTTGGATTTCAACTGGTAAATGACAGGCTTTACCAAAGACTAGCCTAAATGGAGACATCCCAATGGGTGTCTTATAGGCTGTTCGATAGGCCCAAAGTGCTTCACCAAGTCTATCGGGTCAGTCTTTTCTTGTGGGCTTAACAATTCTTTCAAGCACTCTTTTCACTTCTCTATTAGAAAGTTCAGCCATTCCATTTGTTTGAGGGTGATATGCAGTGGATGTTTTATGTACAACCCCATTCTTTTTCAAAAGTGACTCCATGGTTCTATTACAGAAATGAGTTCCTAAGTCACTTATCAAAGCACGTGGTGTTCCGAATCGATGGAAGATATGGGTTTTGAGGAACTCACTCACAGTTTGAGCATCATCTTTCCTAGTGGGTTTGGCCTCGACCCACCTAGAAACATAGTCAACAGCAAGGAGAATGTAGGATAATCCATTGGAAGGGGGAAAAGGTCCCATGAAATCGATGCCCCAAACATCGAAAAGATCACAGAAGATTAATGGCTTTTGAGGCATTTCGTTTCTTTTGGAAATTGTGCCAAACTTTTGGCAAGTGGGACATGATTGACAGAACTCGTGTGAGTCCTTGAAGAGTGAAGGCCAAAAGAATCCAGAATCTAGGACCTTTCTAGAAGTTCTTTGTGGTCCAAAGTGGCCACCTCCAGGCATTGAGTGGCAGAATTCCAAGATGGAGAATTGTTCAGTTTCATCAACACATCTCCTAATTACCATGTCATCCCCAGTTTTCCAAAGTTTATTATCTTCCCAAAAATAATTCTTTGAATCACTTTTCATCTTTTCTTTTTGTTCTTTTGAAAAATATTCAGGGAAAACACCAGAAACCAAGTAATTGACAATTGGGGCATACCATGGTAACTTTGGAGTGAGAGATGAGAGGTGTTCAGTTGGAAATTCAGGATCAATTATTTCAGAATGAGAAGAATTAGAAATTCTACTCAGGTGGTCAGCCACAGGGTTTTCTTTTCCAGGTTTATCTTTTATCACAAGGTCAAACTCTTGGAGCATTAAAATCCATCTTATTAGCCTTGGTTTGGAATCACTTTTCTTAAGTAAGAACTTTAATGCTGAGTGGTCCGTGAAGATGATGATTTTGGCACCTAAGAGATAGGGCCGGAATTTATCCAAGGCAAAAACCACAGCTAAAAGTTCTTTTTCAGTCACAGTGTAGTGTGATTGAGTTTCATCCAATGTTTTTGAGGCATAAAAGATGACATGAGGAATGTTTTCTCTTCTTTGACCAAGAACAGCCCCAATGGCCCTATCAGAAGCATCACACATCAATTCAAATGGTAAGGACCAATCTGGGGGTTGGATTATTGGAGCAGATGTGAGAGCAGATTTGAGTTCAATGAAGGCTCTCTTGCAAGCCTCGTCAAAATTGAATGTGAAATCATTTTGAAGTAAACGAGTGAGTGGGAGGGAAATCTTGCTGAAGTTCTGAATGAATCGCCGATAGAAACCAGCATGACCAAGGAAGGACCGAATGTCTCGAACTGATTTGGGTTCAGGAAGTGATTGGATCACCTCAATTTTGGCTGGATCAACTTGGATACCCTCTTGAGAAATGATGTGCCCTAGAACAATCCCATTTGAAACCATGAAGTGACATTTTTCAAAATTCAGCACAAGGTTGCACTTGACACACTTTTGAAGGACCAAAGAGAGTGAATGTAAGCAAGATTCAAATGACTCGCCATAAATGGTAAAGTCATCCATGAATACCTCCATGCAATTCTCAATGAATTCAGAAAAGATACTCATCATACACCGCTGGAATGTTGCAGGAGCATTACAAAGGCCAAAAGGCATTCGCCTATAGGCATAGGTTCCAAAGGGGCAAGTGAATGTGGTCTTTTCTTGGTCTTGAGGTGCGATTGGAATTTGGAAGTAGCCGGTGTAACCATCAAGAAAGCAATAGTGTGACTTTCCGGCCAATCTCTCAAGCATTTGGTCAAGGAAAGGAAGTGGGTAGTGATCTTTTCGTGTTTCAGCATTCAGTTTGCGATAATCGATGCACACACGCCATTTGTTTTTCACTCGAGTTGTGACCACTTCTCCATGTTCATTTGTGACAACTGTTATCCCGCCCTTCTTAGGAACGACTTGAATTGGACTAACCCATTCACTATCAGAAATTGGGTAGATAATACCAGCTTGAAGAAGCTTGGTAATCTCTTCCCTAACTACCTCAAGTATGAGTGGATTGAGTCTTCTTTGAGGTTGCCTAATTGGTTTGGATGATTCCTCTAGATGGATGTGATGCATGCAAAGGGCAGGGTTGATTCCTGGAATATCCTCTAGGGTCCAACCTAAGGCATTTTTGTTTTCCTCTAACACTTGAACAAGTTGGGACTCCTCAGTTTCAGAAAGTGAAGCAGAGATAATGACAGGGTAGGAGGGATCATGGAAAAGGAATGCATACTTGAGGTATGAAGGAAGTGGTTTTAGATCAGTTTCAGCCTTGATTTGAGAGCTAGAAAAGTTAGGAGCAGGAGAAGGGATTCCAGATGGGTTTGGATCATTTTCCTCAACACTGTCCAAGGTGGAGCAGTAGAGATCAGAGTTGATGTGGGATTCAAGAGAGTTTTCAAGTTCCTCTAGATTGATGGAGTCTATGAATGAGAGGTCCACATCAACTTCACCATTTATGACTTTGTTAATCATGGTGCATATTTCACAAGATCCTTTATCATTAGAACATGAAGAACATGGTGTATTGGGGTTCGATTGAATCTTAGAAGTGTCCTCAAAAGCATGGATTGAGAATGCAGAGTGATCCTCAGATGGGTATCGCATGGCTTGGAAAATGTTGAACTTGACCAGTTGGTCACCAAATTCCATGGATAAGATGCCTGAGTGGACATCAATCTTGGTTCTCGCAGTCATGAGGAATGGTCTTCCTAGAATTAGGGGAGATCGAGAAGAGGTCGTCTCACCTTCCATGTCAAGGACATAGAAATCAGCTGGGAAGATAAGATCATTGACCCGAACAAGAACATCCTCAATTATCCCCTCAGGACTGGCAGTGCTTCGATTGGCTAATTGAATGACAATACCTGTTGGGTGCAAGGGACCTAGACCAAGGTTGGAGAAAATGGATTTGGGCATGACATTAATTGAGGCTCCTAGGTCTATGAGTGCATCATCAAAGTTGGAACTCCCTATTTGACATGGAACCGTGAAGGTCCCTGGATCTTTGCACTTCATGGGAATGGACTATTGAGTTGAAACATTTTCAATGTTCCTAAGTTGCCTCTTATGGGTGCACAATTCCTTAAGAAACTTGGAATACTTAGGGATTTGTTTGATGGCATCTAAGAGGGGGATGTTCACTTCAACACGTCTAAACATGTCAAGCATTTCCGGATCAGGTTCAAAGGACTTCTTAGGCTTGGAGATGGCTTGAGGAAAAGGAATTGGGTTCCTTAGAGGAATGGAAGGAGGTGAAGGAGTGGATTCAAGTTCCTTTTCCAGCTTTTTGTTCTTTTAATTTTCTAGATCAACATCGAAAGGGGAGGTAGAGCAATCATTATGGGGCATAGAAATTTGCTTTCCCGATCTAAGTGCAATTGCACTTACATTACCCTTAGGGTTGGGTAATGGTTGAGCTGGGAGTTGGGATGAATTGGATGGTTGTTGCTGGCTAAGGTGGGATGCAAGTTGACCTATTTGGGTTTCAATGTTCTTGAGGCTAGAACGGGTGAAGGAAGCAAGATCCTCTACAGCACTTTCCCATGGTTGTTTAGAAGAAGAGGCTTGTCCCAAATTGGGTTGGCCTTGATTTTGGTTCTTGGGAAAGCGATTGTATTGGGTGGGGAATTGGGAAGGCTCGTTAGGATAGTGGAATCCAGGAGGAGGATTGTTCCTTTGGGGTTGAGGAACAAAAGGATAAGGTTGATGGATACCACCACTTTGACCATATTGGAACTGGTTTGGATTTTGAGGAGGGAATTGAGGAGGATGAGAAATGGGATTACCATACCTCAGAGGTGGGTTAAAGGTAGAAGAGAAGGGCTCAGAGTGGGGTTGGTTGAAGTTTCTAACAAACTGACCTGATTGTTGAGGGTTGAAGTTTCGCTGAGCATATGCCGCATTGAGCTCCATTGGACTAGATGAATCAGATGGATCATCTTGAAGTTGTGGACATGTGTCAGTCGGATGAGATGGAGAGTTGCATATTCCACAATTCTTGATAGGTCCAGGGAATAGTGACTGTGGAGAAGATGAGGTTGGGGCTTTGGTAGCCACCGCTAGTTGACGCACAAGACCTGTAAGTTCACTCATCCACTCAGTCATCTTGTTGGGCTCTATGGATTGATTATCTTGGGCTTGTTTCACTTGAGCATGTGCTCGAGTATGTAATTGCTGCGTGTTTGCAGCCATGTTGCTTATGAGTTCTCGTGCAGCTGCAGGAGTTTTGTCAACAAGAGCACCGCCACTTGCGGCATCAATGAGAGTTCGCTCCATAGCCAATAACCCCTCATAAAAGTATTGGATCAGGAGTTGGTCAGGGATTTGATGGTGTGGACAAGTTGCCACAAGCTTTTTGAACCTCTCCCAATACTCATGGAGTGATTCATTAGGGAATTGACGGATGCCGCTTATTTCCTTTCGGATAGAAGCTGTTCGGGAAGCGGGAAAGAACTTCTCAAGGAAAAGTCTCTTCATGTCAACCCATGAGTTTATGGAACCAGGTGGGAGGTAGTAGAGCCAAGACTTGGCAGAATCTGCTAGGGAAAAGGGGAAAGCTCTAATCTTGATTTGTTCTTCAGAAACCCCTTGAGGTTTCATGGTTGAGCAGACCACTTGGAACTCTTTGAGGTGAAGATGAGGATCCTCACCGGCTAGCCCGTGAAAATGAGGGAGAAGATGAATCAAACCCGACTTGAGTTCGAAGTCAGCCTCTATGTTTGGATATTGAATACCAAGAGGTTGGTAATTCATATCAGGGGCAGCAAGTTCTTTCAATGTTTGTTCCCTAGGATTGGCCATATCTAATTCAATTGGTAGGGCAATGATTGGTTCTTGGGTGATTTGGTTATCCCTAATGGTCCTCCTAATTCGACGAAGAGTTCTATCAATTTCAGGGTCAAACAAATCCGAGGGATTGTTTGGAAGGCTACGAGGCATTCAGAGAGATTTTGGAAGAAAGAGGAAGACGGGTTTTTCTTTGTATTTTTTTCAGTTTATGATTTTTAAGAGGAAGACGGGTTTTTCTTTGTATTTTTTTCAATTTTTTTTAAACTTTTGTATTTTTTGGGTTTTTTTTACAATAACCAGAAACTAATGACTACTTAAAGCACCATCCCCGGCAACGGCGCCATTTGAAAGTGCGGCCGATTGTCGCCTATCGACCGTTCAAGGGTCCGGTGCTCTGCTAATGTATATAGCAGCACTCGGGTCGAATCCTCGGCGATGATACTTTGTAGTAGTCGTTTGTTTTTAGTTGATTGTATTTTGATTAGGGGGGTTTGTTTGCAGAGCTTAATTGAAATGATTTATGGATGATGTTTGATTTACCAAATTTATAAAGATTGGGGTGAGTTCATCATTAGGTTAGTTAAGCTTGTGATATCCTCGAGCTTTGCTTTATATTGCATTTAAATTAACACCCATGTCACAAGATGATGTTGATTAGAATTCTTAAGTGTTAAGGCTTTAAACCAAGACTTAACTTAACTTAAGGTTATAATCTCAATCAGATCTTATTTATGGTTGTGTATTTATGGTTCCAATAATCCATGTAAACCACATGTTAAACGAAACAAGTCATTAATCCATGACATGTTAAGTCCAACATACACAATGTTAATTCAAAGAATATTCATCGAGCAGAAGCTCTCAATCACTTAACATACCTAAATTATAACTCACCCCAATGAGAGATTTACTCAGCCATTTGTGTGATTAATAATCTGGTAATATATGTTTATGGTGATGAATTATAAAGAGAAGAAAAAGAAAGGGACAAGATAAGAGTAGTGTGCCGAACACACACACGAAATAATTTAAGAATCAAAAATGGAATTTCGATTGAATGAGGAAGCTTAAGAAGGGAAGGGGATTGAACTGAATTTTAAACTATTTTAAGAACATTAATATTAAAATACAGAAGGTGGAAGAGAATAAGAGATATTGAAGAAGTAACTTGCATTAAAACAGAATTACAAAGAAAGAGAATTACAAGATTACAAAAATGAAGAACTCAAAAGTAAGTGAAAAGAAAGAGAGGAGGAAAGGTCTCTCAAGTAAAAACTTGAGTATGGCAGGTCCTCCCAAGCCTTTGGCAAAGATTTGGTCGTGCCAATGTGATCTCCTCTCTTCTGAAATGCCAACCCCTCTCAAGGAGAGAAGGGAAGAGTATTTATAGCCCAAGGAGTGGACTGTTTGCATTCCCAATCTGTCCCTCCACTTGCATCGCCAATTTGACAATTCAGACAGCCGAATCTTCAAATATCTTCTTCTTCAAAGTTGTAGGCAATAATGTTGGACGACTACTCTAAAAATTTGGAGTCATTTGGACGTAAGGATAAAAAGTTATGGCCGGTTGAATAAACAAACTTAAACTGTCCATTTCAATCCAGTCTTTTTGAAGTCCATAATGTGAAAGGGTTTTTGAATATTAAGATGCCTTCAAATCCGAATGGTTTCTTCAACAAAGTCGGCCGCCTACATCCCCTCTTTCACACTGCAAAATCTCAGCTCTCTTGGATGATTACATCAGGAGATATGTCATGCATACTATACTGATTTTCATTCTCGGCCAGAATGGTGGGCTGGACTTCAAAGATTCATTTGGGCCCCTTGTACTTGGATTTGGGCCATGAAATTTTTATCCAAGATGAAATGTAGTGTCCCCCGAATTATGGTGGAGAGTTAAGGTTTTTGAACTTCTGGATGGAGCCCAGTAAATCAATCTTCATGAATAGTCCAGTTTCTTCACAGATTCTTTGGTCTTGTTTGTGAGGACCATATGACCCTTAAAATGGTAGAATTGGATCATGGTTCCTTCTAATGAAATGTTGTATATTGAAAGGAGAATCCTACAAAACAAGAACCACACAATTTGGATCAGTATAGTGATAGTTATAATTAAAACATTAAACTGACTCAATTTGACTACTTCTAAAAATGCTCAAATATTATACTTAATATTAAAACATTAATATTTCACACAAATTATGCACATTTCATATAAAATAAGTAAAGGGGGAATATAATAAGTCGTGAAAATATTAATAACATCAACGATCCGCCGCCGTGTCGTCGCCTTGCCAGAGCTTCCTCGCCGAAGATGGAGGAGAAGAGGGGAGGGGTTTCGCCAGGGTATTCAATGGAGAGGAAGGTGAGGTGGGTTGAGTTTAAATAAATAAACTCTTTAATTAAAAGTCCCGACCCCTAAAACACCCGCGTCGAAACCTTCTGGCGTGGTCAAGATTAAGCTCCCCCTAGGGTAAACACCACCTCCTGAGCACAACGGCGGTCATGGAATTTTAATCGGATACCCCGTTCGAAAGTTATTAAACATAGCGCCTGAGGCCTCCAAATTACGAAAACGCCCCTGGGGCCATTTTTCACAGACGGCCCGTGCCTGCAAAACTTATACCCCTCCTAGGGTAAACGGCACGCTACAAACTCAAAAGTGCCCTTAGTTTTCCAATCTGATTTACCATTTAAGAGATACTTGAGTCTCACCATTAAACGAATAAATTTATTAATTAATTTATACATTTAACGTTCCAGAAGCGGGCGAGGGGTCCAAACGTCCCGCGCTGACAATCCTTATGTCGTTCCTCGGGTAAACACCTCATTCCGGACCCATCCGTACACTCAGATCTCTGATCTGGAACTCCATTTAGGATTTATCCCATTTATTTGGAATTCCCAGTATGAATGCACTGAAAATTTAATTCCGTCCACCCCGGAGCTCGGAATCGCATGCCTTCTGAAGGAGCTGCTCTAGAATAACATCAATAATATTCCAAAGTCTTCCGCAGCAAAAACTGGGTTCTTAAATCATTCCCTCCTTCAAGATTTTCATCCCCGAAAAGCAAAACCAGGGAACAACTCAAGGTACTAAGAACACACCTAGCTCTCCCGTACCCAGAAGAACTCTCGCACAGATCTGCACCACCGCATGTTGTACCCCCACACTATTTGATTTTCATGATCACAATCACTTTCATATATGTTTAACTTTGTTTTTAAGTGTTGTGGATGATAGGCAAAAGATTGCCAAAGGATTGGCCCAAGAATGGACAAGAAATGGACTGAAATTCAGTCCATCGGCCAACCGGTGTGATAGCACCGGCCAGCCGGTGGAACTGGCAGAGGGATTGCCCACTGCCAGGTTCCACCGGTCGACCGGTGGCTCTGTCACCGGTCGACCTGTGGCACCCAGCCCAAATAGTGTTTGCTACTGTCTTGCCACCGGCCAGCCGGTGGCTCCTCCACCGGTCGACCGGTGGAGCCTAGACCAGAATTCTCCTCCTCTGCCAAGGCACCGGCCAGCCGGTGGCCCTGCACCGGCCAGCCGGTAGCCCAGTCAAACTAGCCGTTGGGTTTGACCGGTCAACCCTCTTTTGGGCTCCAACGGCTCCGAAGCCTTTTCCAACGGCTCCGAAGACTCCCCAAGGGTTCCATGCCTATAAATAAAGGCCAAGGAAGCCCCGGACACCACCCGGATCATATACGAAGCCAACGGACATATTTTGGATCAATTGGCCAACCTCCGGCGACTTCCTCAAGGAACCCCAAGTGCTCCATCCAATTCCACATCCAAGAGCACCACCAAAGAAGCTTGGAAGTGGCCCTCAAACATCATCAATCAATCAAAGGCGCCCAAGGCTTCTCCAATTACAGGTTTTATTGTATTTATCTTTTTGAGCTTTAAATTTGGGTTTGTGCCTACAAACCCCAAACCCTTTTCTCATCCCCCTTTCTTTTGGGTTTCACACCACCACTAAGGTGTGAAGAGGTTTCTTCAAGCCTTTCCTTTTAAAAGGCTTGTGTTTCGGTGAGCTAGCCTTCACCCGTTAAAAAGGCTAGTGGGTTCTTGCTAAACCATCAAAAGCAAGTGGGTTCTTGATAAACCACCAAAAGAAAGCTGTAATAGGTCCTAGTGCTACCTCAAAGCCTAGTGGGTTTCTTGCTAAAACCATTGAAAAGCAAGCGGTAGGAATCTCTCAACGGTTGAGTTGGGAGCGGAGACGTAGGCCGGGTTTTTGGCCGAACTCCGTTATCAATTTCTTGTGTCTTGCCTCTTTACTTTCCGCTGCATTCTTTACTTTGATTTTAATTTGTTAATCATTTTTTAAAAGGCAATTCACCCCCCCTCTTGCCATCTTTTCCGTATTTTTTCTGACCCAACAATTGGTATCAGAGGGATAATTTGAGTAATACCTTTAACGGTTTCAAATTCAAAGATCCTATTTTTTGATGGCTTCTACCGCTTCTTCCTCTCAATCCCCCGAAGGTCATTCATTGGGTCGTGCTCCATTGTTTGATGGAACCGACTACTCTTTTTGGAAAACCCGCATGTCAACTTTTCTTAAAAGCGTTGGTTATCCAATTTTTAGAATTGTTATGCATGGTTTTACCCTCTCCTCTCCCGATGAGTCTAAATGGACCCCCAATGACATTGCTTATTTCGAGCTTGATGGCAAAGCCATGAATGCTCTTCATTGCGGGTTAGATAGAAATGTATTTAATTGTATTTCTTCTTGCACATCTTCTCATGATATTTGGAAGCTTTTAGAACTTACACATGAAGGTACTAAGAAGGCTCAAAAGCAAGAACCCGACAACAAGCAAGAACCCGACGAAAAGATCAAGCCCATTTTCCAACCTCACAAGAAAAGGGCCAAGAAGAAAAAGAAGAAGGATTCAAAGGAAACAAGGAGTGATAGCTCCACCTCTTCATTCTCCTCCTTCTCCTCGAGCAACCAAGGTGAAAAATGCCTAATGGCAAATCATGAGGTATCATCTTCCGAGTCTTCTTCCTCGTCTTCTAGTTCTTCAAATTCTTTTAATCATCTTTCTTATGCAGAACTCCAACATGCTAGAGACCAATTAGAAAAATGTTTTCATGAGCTTTCTTCAAAATTTGTTTCTTTGAAAAAGTCTTTCAAAAAACTTTCCTCCGAAAAAGAACAACTTCTCAAAGAGAAGGAGGAGATGTCCCTCAAAATCCAAAATTTTCCAAATGTTGATTCTATGGAATCAACCATCAAAGACCTAAGGGAGACCCTTGCTAAGTTCACCCAAGGTGAACAAAATTTGAACAATCTCCTAGGTTCCCAACGAATTTCAAGAACCACCCAAGGGCTAGGATATACCAACCAAGCCTCCTCCTCCCATGCACCCACTATTTTTGTAAGGGGGAGCTCTTGTTATAAATTTTGTAATTATTGCAAAAAACCCGGGCACATGATATATGAATGTAATTGCAAAAACGCCCGGTATGGTAGGCCCAAATCGATTTTTTATTCGGACGAATTCTATAGGAGAAGACCCGCTATGAGACAAGTATGGATTGAGAAATCCCTTCTTGCGAGTCTCTCCGGGCCAAAATTTATTTCCTTTCCCCGGTGATTCATTGTTTTTATTTAGGGGGAGTTAGGATCGTTTAAGTCCTTTTGATTTTGATTTCAAAATTTTCATTTTTAACCTTCATTTCCAACTCTTGGTATCAAATTTTCAATTCAAAACTCTCAATTTCAAAAATTTCATTTGGTTTCAAATTTCAAATTTCAATTGGTTTTTGATTCAAAATTTCAATTGGTTTTTGATTCAAAACTTTCAATTCAATTTTTGGTTCAAAATTTTCATTTCAATTTTGATTCAAAACTTTCAATTCAAACTGTTATTCATATTTTCATTTCAATTTTGATTCAAAACTTTCAATTCAAACTGTTATTCAAATTTTCATTTCAATTTCAAAAATCTCAACTCATTTTTCAAATCTCTATCTTGTTTTTCAATTGTTCCCTCAATCAAGTTTTATGCCCCATTCTATTTTGATAATCACAAAGGGGGAGAAATTTCTTGATTTATTGGGGGAGAATCTTTTCTCTCATGCTTAGTATTTATTTTCAATTTATCATTTAGGCATGCCTTTCATTTAAGTTTTTACATTGCTTTGATAAGTGATTGTGATCATCAAAATAGGGGGAGATTGTTGTACCCCACACTATTTGATTTTCATGATCACAATCACTTTCATATATGTTTAACTTTGTTTTTAAGTGTTGTGGATGATAGGCAAAAGATTGCCAAAGGATTGGCCCAAGAATGGACAAGAAATGGACTGAAATTCAGTCCACCGGCCAACCGGTGTGATAGCACCGGCCAGCCGGTGGAACTGGCAGAGGGATTGCCCACTGCCAGGTTCCACCGGTCGACCGGTGGCTCTATCACCGGTCGACCTGTGGCACCCAGCCCAAATAGTGTTTGCTACTGTCTTGCCACCAGCCAGCCGGTGGCTCCTCCACCGGTCGACCGGTGGAGCCTGGACCAGAATTCTCCTCCTCTGCCAAGGCACCGGCCAGCCGGTGGCCCTGCACCGGCCAGCCGGTAGCCCAGTCAAACTAGCCGTTGGGTTTGACCAGTCAACCCTCTTTTGGGCTCCAACGGCTCCGAAGCCTTTTCCAACGGCTCCGAAAACTCCCCAAGGGTTCCATGCCTATAAATAAAGGCCAAGGAAGCCCCGGACACCACCCGGATCATATACGAAGCCAACGGACATATTTTGGATCAATTGGCCAACCTCCGGCGACTTCCTCAAGGAACCCCAAGTGCTCCATCCAATTCCACATCCAAGAGCACCACCAAAGAAGCTTGGAAGCGGCCCTCAAACATCATCAATCAATCAAAGGCGCCCAAGGCTTCTCCAATTACGGGTTTTATTGTATTTATCTTTTTGAGCTTTAAATTTGGGTTTGTGCCTACAAACCCCAAACCCTTTTCTCATCCCCCTTTCTTTTGGGTTTCACACCACCACTAAGGTGTGAAGAGGTTTCTTCAAGCCTTTCCTTTTAAAAGTCTTGTGTTTCGGTGAGCTAGCCTTCACCCGTTAAAAAGGCTAGTGGGTTCTTGCTAAACCATCAAAAGCAAGTGGGTTCTTGCTAAACCACCAAAAGCAAGCTGTAATAGGTCCTAGTGCTACCTCAAAGCCTAGTGGGTTTCTTGCTAAAACCATTGAAAAGCAAGCGGTAGGAATCTCTCAACGGTTGAGTTGGGAGCGGAGACGTAGGCCGGGTTTTTGGCCGAACTCCGTTATCAATTTCTTGTGTCTTGCCTCTTTACTTTCCGCTGCATTCTTTACTTTGATTTTAATTTGTTAATCATTTTTTAAAAGGCAATTCACCCCCCCCCCCCCCCTCTTGCCATCTTTTCCGTATTTTTTTCGACCCAACACCGCACACAGACCAAAGGATTGATATGTTCACGCGAGGTCGGCCCTTGCCGATGTCGTGCACCCACTCCAGACTTTGGGGTTAGGGAAAGGCGGTAGGGAACCTCGCAATCCCTTTGCACTGTTTCAAATGGCCTGAAGGCTCTTGGGGGTAGCTCAACTCCCCGACCGAACCTCCACGTCGCACGCCGCTACTGGAATCACCGCCCACACCTGGAACAAGGCCTGGTGATTTCCTCCTTCAGAATATCCATATGGTGAAACACCCAAGGATATCTGGTCACTCAAGATTTCATAGTCGATGTCTCACAACCAAGACTCTCTTACACGCTTGAAAAGCGATGGAGTCGACACTATCAACTAAAGAAAAAGGTCTCACGCCTTTTACCTTACCAACACAGGGTTACATCGACGCCCCGAGCCACCCTGGTAACAACTCAAACAAGGAGACAGGAGAAAATCATTTCACACACAGAGTCTCACAATTCTATTGCAAAAAGTAGAAGATCCATAGAGCGTACCTCCTACCACCTCATGCTCTGCAGGATCATGGACATCCAAAGCTCGCGGCTGTCCGCGGTCCCGACTGTCAGCTCCCGGAGTCTGACATGGGCCGCCTAGTAGTGATGGGAGGACCTCGTAAGGTCGTCTCCCACTACCAGCTCCTCCCGCTCCTCTGCTAGCACCATCTCTCTGGGAACTACTCCGATCATGGCGTTGCCTCCGTCGTGGTGGTACACATGCTGCCTGCCCGAAGTTCTCCGCATGCCTTGTCGGGCAGTCTCGTGCCAAGTGACCTTGCCCGTCACAAGCATAGCACCGACTCTCTTCAGGCTGGACTGGTGACCTCTGGTGCCACTATGGTGTATGACCACGCCCCTGAGTCCTGTTGTCATAAAGCCACCTGCGTCGAGGTTCTGCTTGCCGACGCCTGCTAGCTGCGGCAGACGTCTCGGCTCCAATGTGCCTGCTACCACCACCAACTCTAGAACATGATAGGAAGCTCTCTATCACCAGCGCCTGATCTAGCACCCCGGCATATGTGGAAATGCCCAAGGGTACTATGACAGCATTAATCTCTCGACGTAGACCCTGCTCAAACTTTTGCGCTTGGAGGTTGTCGTCATGGACCAAGCCCGAGTAAAATTGTGCTCAATCTGCGAAACTAGCCGCGTACTCGGCCACCATCATCCCTCTCAACTGAAACTACAGGAGCTCCTGAATCCAAACGGAATGCAAGCAGGAGGTGAAAAACCCCTCACGAAACAATAACTAAAATTCATCCCATGAAAGCGACAACTCGTCAAGAAACTGAGTCACCAGACTCCACCAATGCCAAGCTTCTCCACAAAAAAGGGTGGTTTCCAAAGCCACTCTCTGATATTCTGGCATCTGCACAAGACTAAAAAGGAGAACCACTACCTTGACCCAAACCTCTACTGCTTGAGGGTCTGGCTCACCACTAAACCTCAGCGGTCTCTGCCACTGGAACTCACGGAGCGCGCTCAACCTGCGCTCAAGCTCAGCCTGCTCTGCTGGAACTTCCTGCTACTCAACAGGTGGGGGTGCTACTACCAGCCCACCTAGAGAAAGGGGCTCACATGATGGGTTCTGGTCTGTGGCCTTGTAGCTCACAGGGTCGTCATCACGCACCAAAGCTGGTATCTTGGCTGGATGTATGCATGGAGACATCCTGAATATTATCAAGGAGTGCCACAGTCAGATGAGCATATATGTATATACCGATAACAACGATGGGGAGATGACTCAAGAAGGACAGTCAAAGACTCAATCCTATGTGATGCACAAAACAATTTTCCCTGCAACAGGTGTCTCAACATGTCGAGTCGACAAGCGGGTTATCAAGGTCCTGGTGAAAGGGTAAGTCGGTCGCCGCACCATAACTGGACTCCCTGGCCTGAGAGCCTCTCTCGAGACACATCAACATTGTTGCCCTATTTCCCAACCAATTCCTCTTTTAGGGATGTCCGCACAACTTCCCAAGGAATGAACCACCTCTGATACCACTTTGTCACGACCCGACCCTACCCGGGCTCGAGCCGTAACTACCCCAAGCCCGCCTCTATAGGCCAGGGGCTGGCGACCAGCGCCGAAGGCACGACATGTCGGGGAGGCCTTTACCTAAGTACATGTACACACAAACATGCAGCACACTCAATGCAAAAGTGTAGAGTAAAAGAAAGGAAAAGTAAAGAAAAAGGGAAACTGCTATATATATATACCAAAAATGTGCATCAACCTCTAAACATTACAAGTAAAGTGATGAAAATGAAAAAGTGGCAAAACACGCGTCCAAACAGAAAAGTGCCGCAACCCGAAAAAAGGTAAACAAAAAGAAACAGGTGATGGGTCTCCCACCTAGAACCCAACTACGACCACCGCACGCGGTCCAAGCTCCCGAACTTCTATACTCCACTGAAGTCACGACCAGCCTGTCTCTCTTCTGAAAGGGCACACCAAGTGCGGGCAAAGCCCAATCAGGGGTGAGTATAAAAATACTCAGTAGGATACCCTGAACGCTCGAGAGAGAAACAAAGGAGGTACCGAAGGGTGAGTAGTATATCGAACAGGGAAAATTAAGGGAGTACAACCGAGAGTGCAGTGGAATACTTTTAGAGAGTCAGCTCAACCCAACAAGAGGAAAGATGGTAGACTCGTCCAGACACAAGGATCTGGAAATGGTGAGAAGATGAACTTCCCGTTGAGTCTTCGCTACCTACAGCAAGAGAGTAGACTCATCCATCCATGAGAAGCTAGACACGGAAAGCACGTGGCATACCCTATACATCTTTTCCTCTCCTGGAGGGAGAGTAACCAAGCCAAAGAAGTGGGTACTAGAACAAGGTATATACATATATATATATGCTCTACAAGAAGCCCGAACAAGATCGTAATGGGATCTCCATCCCGTAGCTCATCCCAAGAAAATAGTCGCCAACAGTCCTAGAAGTAACACCATCGATGCCCAGCATCCCGCACGTCTACCCTGAACTACAAGTCAAGGGCTCAATCACCGCACCTCGACACTATCTGCTTTGGGCGGCACTGACTCACCCGCACAGTTTTAGGTCGCCTCAGAAGGATGTGTCTTGGTGGGGAAAGTGCTCCTCATACTTGAGAGTTCTAGGGTAATGTCAAACAACATCTCGTCACTGCCCCGCAGTCGAGAGGTTTCCTCAAAGTCAAAGTCGTCACAACACTAACCCGTATAACCAAGGGTCCCACTCTAGTAATCACGGAGGAAAGCCACAGACTAGCCTAAGTAGAAATAACTGAGTCTGGAATATCAACGGGTGTCCCACTGCCCAACCCTGCTAGAGGGTAAACCATAATACATCATTCGGAGACCCACTGCCTAGCCCCGCTGGAGGGTAGACCTTAATAAATCATCAGGAGACCCACTGTCCAGCCCCACTGGAGGGTAGACCTTAATACATCATCAGGCAACCCACTGCCTAGCCCCGCTGGAGGGTAGACCTTAATACATCATCAGGCGACCCACTGCCCAGCCCGGCTAGAGGGTAGACCTGGAATAAGTCGACAGGCGACCCACTGCCCAGCCTTGCTGTATGGTAGACCTGGAACTAGACGACGGGCGACCCACTGCCCAGCCCTGCTGGAGGGTAGAGCCTAATAGGTCGTCAGGTGACCCACTGCTCAGTCTCTACTGGAGGGTAGACCCTAAGTGCGTTAGGTGACCCACTTCCCAGTCTTTGCTAGAGGGTAGACCCTAAGAGCGTCGGGTGACCCACTTCCCAGTCTCTGCTGGAGGGTAAACCCTAGAAGTCAGTGAACAACCCACTTCCCAGCCCTGCTGGAGGGTAAACCCAAATAAGTCGATGAATAACCAACTGGCCAGCCCCGCTGGAGGGTAAAACTCATAACTGCCCTAGCCATCTCTACTGGAGGGTACAACACTGGCCAACCGAACACAGAGTGGATATCGTGCAACCACCCAACTCCAGAACAACTTACCTAAAAGGGGTTCAATTCTTGTTCCATCACTAGGTGTCACTAGCACTGCTACCGGCTGATCCATCGAGAACGAAATCAGGGGGAGACCACTCAACCCTGCTGGTCAAAAAAATAACCACAGAGCCAGCGGAAAAACTCCACCCTGCTAGTCAACAAATGAGAACCGAGGGACCCTATACATTACGAGAGGTCAAAGGTATACAAAGCAGAACACGACACGCACATGGGGCCCATGATACGTGTGTCCCCAAGTCAAACCCCAACCAAGCACGCAAACAGTCTCAGGTACAAACCACACGTACCTCCAAGCGCTCCCGTATACTCCGAGAGTATACCTCATTTTCAGCCCAAGGGCTATCGTGCACACGGCACCCAACATTAATGCGAAGGAATGACGTAACATCTCCAACTTTCTGCCTCAATGACTGGGGAACGGCCCACCACATATGTTCAAGCATCACTTCACTCACACGGGAGTGCATGCGATCACACGCCAAGGGTCCGCTACAAACACAGTAGAAGAACCGCCCCTGGGGCACCTTCACATTTCTAGATTTAATAAGATCACGTATAAGGCTCTGCACAACAAAACGGATTTCACCATTGTAATACTCGAGGAAAAACACATGAGATAGACTACTCACTCACCTCAAACGGATATCCGATGGAAAAGTCGCCAACACCCCTCACGCCCGAACGGCGTCCCGTGATCTCGTGTCTCAGCCCCGAAAACAGTCGGGTGCATCGCACCATTGCGATCCCATCGGGAAAACACGTCAAAAGCACTACCCACTTGTGTGAAACAGATATCCAGAGAAAAATATGCATTCCGGCGCACCGCACATGAGCGGTGCTTCTTGGTACCCGCAACCCGGTCCCGAAACTCAACGAATGGGTCACACCATTGCGATCCTCTCTAAAAACCACACAAGATGGACTATTCACTTGTCCAAAACGGTCGTCCGGTGATAAAGATGGAAAATCACCTTCGACGGCCAAATGACCCTCGTGGGGCCCGCACCATCGTGATGAATTAGAGCGGGTGGATTGCACCGTTGCAATCCCCTCAGAAAAACATCCAGAAATGACTGTCCGCACTCCCCGAACGGACGTCCGATGAAAGAGTCTTGAAACGCTGCACACGGCTCAAAAGAAAGGCCATGGGGCTCATGCCTCAACTTCGGCCTCAACACCAGAAACCACCCTGGAAAGCCCTGCCTCGATGACAGGGTTCCAACGCCACTAACGGCGCTCAAAACGGACGTCGGACACGTCCGCACCGTCCAAAACTAGATCCCCCCGATGAAATGGGCAACCCACTTAAAGACGTTTCACACCTTCGAGACCCTAGTTTTGGGAATTAAAATTCCCTGAAACCATCTCAAAATACGCGTCTTAACTCAAGGAACTCTTCGCCGCTGACGGAGAGCAAATCCGACACCGGAGATGCCTTTTAGATGCGTTTTAATTTTTTTTCGGACCCAAGGGTGGGACGGGCCGGTTCGGCCGGCCCCCTCACTGCCTGAGCTGGTCCGGCTGTCTTCCCATGGGACCCACAAGGCACAGGTCCCTTTTCTGCTGGCCGGGGTCAAGAAGACCCCAGGTCTGCGTGCTGCGACGACCGGCCGAAGTTGGTCCTCCTCCGCGCTCCGCTCCCCGCGGCGCCTGCAGCCGACGACCACCGCACGCCCACGCTCCCCCGACCGCTTTGTCGAGGCCAGCCTTGCCACCGTCTCCTGGAAAAGGAGCCACCGCTGCCAAGAGGGGTCGCCACCGCCACAACCCTGCACCGCCGCTCCTCGGACCGCTGGAAAAACCAAAAAAAACCCGCAAACTTCGCCGGATGTTTGCGAACATGTCGGGACTCAGATTTTAAATCCGAAAACTTCATTGAGGAGCTCAAGATGAGTACTATGAAAATAAGGGCTTGGATAGAAGTTTTGACAGGGAATCGACAATGCAATTTGAGATCAAAGTAGGTGCGGGAAATTAAAAACGAAACGCACGATCCTACCTTGTTGGGCTTCGCTCGACGCTTCACGGACGATCCACCACCGTGCTGTCGCCTTGCCAGAGCTTCCTCACCGGAGATGGAGGAGAAGAGGGGAGGGGTTTTCCAAGGGGTTCAATGGGGAGGAAGGGGAGGAGGGGAGAGTTTAAATAAATAAACTCTTTAATTAAAAGTCCCGACCCCTAAAACACCCGCGTCCAAACCTTCTGGCGCGGTCAAGATTAAGCTCCCCCTAGGGTAAACACCACCTCCCAAGCACAACGGCGGTCTTGGAATTTTAATCTGAGACCCCGTTCGAAAGTTATTAAACTTAGCGCCCAAGGCCGCCAAATTACAAAAATGCCCCTGGGGCCATTTTTCACAGACGGCCCGTGCCCACAAAACTTATACCCCTCCTAGGGTAAACGGCACGCTCCGAACTCAACAGTGCCCTCGGTTTTCCAATATGATTTACCCTTTAATAGATACTTGAGTCTCACCATTAAACGAATAAATTTATTAATTAATTTATCCGTTTAACGTTCCAGAAGCGGGCGAGGGGTCCAAACGTCCCGCACCGACATGCCTTATGTCGTTCCTAGGGTAAACACCCCATTCCGGACCCATCCGTATACTAGGATCTCTGATCCGGAACTCCGTTTAGGTGTTATCCCATTTATTTGGAATTCCCAGTGTTAATGCACTGAATATTTAATTCTGGCCACCCCGGGGCTCGGAATCGCACATTTTCTGAAGGCGCTGCTCTGGAATAATACCAAGAATATTCCAAAGACTTCCGCTGCAAAAAATGGGTTCTTACATATTTGGTTATATATATTCGTGGATTTACCTTCTTAATTAATATTGTTCAAGATCTTGGTATCTTACACTCAAAATGATCTATAGTTGAGGTATCTTAGATTCATGTATATAGAGCTTAGCTCCATTTTTAGATAAATCATCCACTTAGAATCCTTCAAAATTGAAGCCTAAATTTATCTTCAAACTAAAAACCCTTATTTTATTATGGTTATTTTAATATTCATTATCATCTATCCATAATTACATATAGGTTCCTTATCAACTCAACAAATTATATTTGAATAAATAATTTATGTGGAAGGGAAACTAGGGTCCATATAACATCTTCTTAATTTCCAATAGTTTCATCAGAGCTAATTGATCCCTATTCATTAGATATATCACTCAATTATTTTTCATAATCTTGATGATTCCTAAGATAATATCAATAATGAATATATTCAAAGACCTTAAAATCATGCCTTCTCTTTGAATGTAGGATAAAATCAGTTATGTGGTATTTTTTTACCAGAGAAAATGGATACCTGGCCTCCTTCACATAATAATTACCCTATATGGATGTATCCATTTTTTCTATATGGAGAAATTCATCTTGGTTAGAATGAGGATACACGAAAAATATGTGTTCTAGATACATGAAATATGTTGTACAATTGGATACATAGCATAATTGAAAATAAGAATCATGTGTGTACATCAAAAAGGGTTAGGTGCGTATTGTTTCTCAATATTCTATTATGTATCTCAGTGGAAAATGAGCTATGTAAAAACGTATTCCATTTTAATATGTTATTTATATTGTAAAATTGGGATTTTGGGGGTTTCTAAATTTTGTTATGAAGACCTGGTAACAAGTTTTATATGTTACAACTCTTAACGTGTTGTACATGTGAATCCTTTATAATGTTTCTAAAAAAATATCCAGCTACATAGAAATATTTCATATTTAAGTGAAGTGGGTGCTACTGTATAATAATTTCAATAAGAATTAATTAAAAATACATTAATAATAATAAAAATTAAATCAATGGGTGCATAATGATCTTAATTAAAAATTTATTCTAATAAAACATTCAACGAATGATTATCACTATAAGAATAAAAATCTAATAAATAAATAAATTCGAATTTTTTTTTACAAAAAGTAAATAAAATAAAAAAAATAAGTACCAAGAAAAATTAATTTCAAAATAATATTCAAATAATAATTTTTTCTACCTCAAATTAACTAATATTGATTATATTATCAATTCAAGAACATATATCATAAAATGGTATTTAATTACTTCAAAATATGTGTCCAAAATGTTTTAAAACATAGAGGCATAAAATTACCCTACACTAATATCCTTATTTTTTTATAGTAAAATAATTAGTCAAATTCATTTATATAAAATTAATCTAAAATAGAAAAGACAAAATTCAACAATGAATATATTTTTACAATGATTTTACCAAAATGGATCTCACAAATTGAAAGTGTGATGACACATTCTAATTTAATGTTTTAACTGTAAAATTACTAAATGTTCTTCAAAATTCATTAGAAATTTTAAATTTTAAATGTGAATTCAATTAGAATAAATTTTCATTCAATAATATGTCAAAAATTATTATTACATTTAAGAGAATAGAAACATGTAATTCCATAACCCATTATAAAAAGACACCCTTTAAGATGATATGGGTATATAATTTATTGATGAAATAAATAACTCATCTAATAGTAAATCAATAAATATTAATGAATAAAAATATAATTTTCCCAAATTTAAATTGAGTTTTCATTTATTAGTACATTTGGATTCTTATATTATGATTTTAATTCAAATTATAAACATTAAGTCTATTTATTTTTATATAAAAGTTTCCCAAAGTGTAATAAAATTTTTCAATAGTAAAAGAAAAATGATTTAACTAATTAAATATATAAGGTAATATAGATTAATATCCTCAATTTTATGTCCCAAACTACAATTTAATCGAAAATTTATCACCCATTGAAAACTCCTTAGTTATGTATACAAACACACAATTTTAAAAAAAATTAAGGGGGGTTTTGATGGGTTAAAATTTAAGCACAGTTAATAACATTAAAGTCCCCTCCCCCACAATTCAAGCTCAATATATTCCATAATATTGAATTTAGGGTGGAATACGTATTCAAAAAAACATTGTTTTTTTCAAAATTGTCATCTCAAAAATTCAAAATCTTGCTCAAGTGTCATAAAAAAATAAAAAAAGTATTTTCTATAAAAATAGGTATTTCAAAATAAGTTGGTAATTGTATGTGATACTGCTTAATTAAAATTTTAATATATTTGAAAATAATCTCATGTTATGTAGAATTTTGAAAAATTATAACTCTAGAAATAGAACTTTAAATCTTATGGAATTCAAAATATTTATCACCACCAAATATATTTCAATACACCCCTTATTACCATTAATTTAAGTCTATATGGTCTGTTATATTCAAGCTTATAAAGATGAAAAATAATTAAGAATAAATTTCAAAAATATAAATTCAAGTAATACATATCCATATTTAAATAATTAAATGTGTTAATCTATGTGTCTTATGTATGTAGCTTCTCTTGATCCTCTAATATTGAAAATGTTATTCTCCATTGAGTCTCCAATACCTCAGCAGGTCATTTATGGATTCATTATGGTGGAAAAAATAACAACACCCTAAAAAACTGAACCTCATTATTCACTTAGAAAAAAATAATTAAAAAAGAAAAACCATAACTATAAAAGGTTATTACATCCCCCACACTTGCTATAAATAAAAAATAAAAGTAAATATATAACATAAATGATTCATTGTTATTCATCCTTTATCTAAAGAAACTCCTCCCCTAGAGGTTTAATAATCTATTCTCTAAATATGTTAATCTTGTGTCCATTTATAGTGAATTGAACATACTTCACTAGATCTCTAATATTAAATTCACCATATGGAGAAAATTATTACAATAAAAGGAAAATATCATTTGGAATGAAATTTACCTATAAATATAATAGGAATAGATTCATATAGTATAACATTATACCCAATTTAGAATTATTTGTTATAAATCAATTTATCATTACTAACCAATATTTTCTCTTTAAAAACCCTTAAATTTTCATAGGGATTGTGCCTTCTTTCTTATTTATCCTTTATAAAAAAATACACCTCTTTTCCATATTCAAAAAGATTAAAATGTTATCACTTAATATCCCAATAATTGTTATTATCTTACTCCATTCTAACATTTAAATCTATTCAAAAAAATTTATTATAATGTGAAATAGATATTGGAGTCTTATAGTCTTCTTTATATGTCCATAAGGCATCTAACTTCTATATGTCCCAAAACTTTATCTTTGGGATAACAATTTTATCGTTAATATGATCAATCTCTATATTTTATACATTATCCATAAATTGTTTTGAGGATTATTTGGTGTATAAACCATATGAATAACCCCATATCTTTTCAATAGATATTCCAATGTCCTTTTATAGAAATTTGTTCCTCATTCTATAAAAATTAACATCGGTATCCAAAATCTATAAAAAACTAAAATTTAAAATAGTAAAACCACTCTAGCGTCATAAGTCTTGAAAGGTATATCTTCAATCCACATTGAAACATAGTCTACAACAAGAAGTATTTATGAATATCCAAAGTAATAAAAAAAAGGGCCCATAAAATCTTCCCCCAAACATTATTGACATAAAAAATAAAAAAGGTTATTACAACATCTTATGTCTTGAGAAATGATTCCATGGAATTGAAAATATTTTAAGGTCATAAAAAACACACAACAATATTTAAATATACTGGGCCAAAAAAATATAAATTCTAACACATTTCAGAATGTTCCATGTGACCCAATGTTTATTCCATAGGTTAATCAATGGAATAATTTCATCAGTGGGGAAATATTAGAATTTAGGATACATCTCTTAATAATTTTATGAAATATAATATTCCAAAAGTAAGGATTATCCTAGACATATTTCCTTGAATCAATAATATATTTTTTAAACTTTTTTTAAAAACCATTGAGTAACAACATAAGTAGCTAAGTAATACACTATTCCTAAAAACTATGTTCATTTATCTAATATAGTATAAAAATCCTCTCCCCAATGATAATCAATCCAATGGGTTCTTTAAAAAAAATTACTAGATAAAAATTAGTATGAATCCTACTAAAATAACCATTTACAGTGTTCTCAATTACATTCTTATCTTGGATCACTATTTCTAATACCTGAAGAAAAAATACATCTTACCAGCCTTGGTTGTGATTGTTGTTTAATAATGAGATATTTTATAGCATAATTTTTATTGAAAGCCTCATCCTTAGTGCCCAAAATGTGTCATCTGAACATATCAAGGTAAAAATAATAGCTAAAAATTATTTCTCTATTATAGATTAGTTAGATTGGGAAAAATATATATTTATATAATCAAATGAAATGAAATATGACTAGCTGAATATAGTCTTCCCAAGAATATCCCCTATTGAGAATTATGAAGAATTAATAGTCAGAATAAAATTAAGTTCCTAATTATATGGTTGAACTATTTGTGGGGAAATTGGATTCTATATGAGTTAATTAAATACTTACTTATACATTATAATAAAGAAAAAATGAATGTAATTTTGTAGATTCCTTATCAAAGTAAAAGTTATATGTATAAATTATTTTAATTACCTCCTATATAATTTAGCATGGGAAAGAAAAAAATATAATATCCTTAATAGTATTTGGATAAGCAAGTGAATTTATAATGTCAACCATGGAATTATCCACTTGAATACCAATCCTCGACACATCATTAAATATTTCCACTCTGAACAACAAAATGGATTTGAAAATATTTCAAAATAAGGTTCTTTTTATCACACACTCTAAGAATAGCCCCTATACATCATGAACAACATTAACACTTTTAATATACACTATAAATCATCAATAAAAACCTCTATAGATTCCTAAAAAATATAGAAAATGATAAGAATTTATATTTGAAAGGTTGATAAGGAATTACATAGTCCAAAAAACATTCTCATATAAGAAAATATTCAAAAAGTATATGTAAAATTTATTTTATCATATTATTATTGAGCTATATGAATCTATAAATATATTGATAAACCATACAAGAATAAATAATGGGGTTTATTAGAAAATAATTCGAGGTTTTGGTCATGAAAATACAGGGGAATGTAATCCTTTAAAGTCAATAAGTTTATCCTCCTATAATAAATGAATACCCTCCACTTATTGGTTAAACTAGATGACAACAGTTCTCTATTCATTCATTACAATCACGAATGATTCATTTTTTTAGAAATAATTTGTACAGGACATACCCAATGACTTGTAAATGGGTAAATTATACCAATAAAAAACAATGTATTTACTTCCTTTATAACAACTTCTTGAAGTGTAGGATTCAATACCAATCAAAATTATTTAATAAGTGTAGAATTTTACTCTAGATTTATTTTATACACACACTCTACAAGGATAATTCCTTTTAATTCATATAAATACCATCCATTTACCATAATATTCTTCTTGATGACATCTAAGAGTTATTTTTATGGTTCAATGGGAAACCCACTAATGATTTTAATAAGTAATTTATATTTTTATTCAATGTGAAGATACATAAAATTCTCAAGAAATTTATTAATTTCATGTATGGGTGGGTTTTGTTCTTTAAAAATTGGTTTTATAGTTTATTTAAATTTAGTATCATCCACTTAATTATCCCATGGAATAGAAAGACCATATAACTCTAAAACAGTAGAGATATTTTTCTCAAACAGTGAATTTGAATCATCCTCAAAATAAATTTTTGATTCATTTTAACAAACATATGGTGGAACTATAATAACATTAACAATCTATTAAATGTTATAGAAAATGGAATAAAAAAATGTTTGATCCAATAAATAATGAATATCCATACATTTTTTAATTATAGTATATTTTAGTTCATTTAAAAAAATTAGGGTCATTTCATCAAAAAAAATTGAATCATCAACAGTAAATGATGCTTTAAATAATATGGAATAATTTTTATTTATTCCACTATATTTTTCAAAAAACTTATTCTTTCTAATCATTTTCAAAAATACCAAAACAATAATTATTTCTTTTAAAATAGATTCATTTTCAAATTCATTAGATCATGTTTCAAAATTTTCATTTACACAAACTTCTTCAGTAGAAAAGGGATCCATTTCAAAAAAAAATCAAAGATAGATTGTTTTTTAAAATAGAAGGAGTCATCTCTAAAAAAATAGTATAAAATATTCACTTATTTTATGAAATGGTTTTCTATAGTGTGTTTTATTTACTAAAAATTTTGAAAATTAACCATATTACATCTAAAACCTAAAGACAAATTCCCTTTATGCACATCAATAATTGCCTTAGATGTTTTAGAAATTTCTATTACTAATATTAATGGTTTATCTAAAAAAATATGTCATCCTTTATATATAATGTATAAAAATAAATATGGAAAACTAACACTTTTACCCTTACCAAAAAACCTCTATGACTCCAGTTGGCTTAGCTAAACTAATATTAACCAGCACGATGAAAATACCTGATTTTTTATAATCTATAACCTATATAGATGAAAATAGAATAAGGAATAACATTTATGTGATATCCTAAATCTTACATATAATCTTGAAATTTAATTTATTTGTTATAATAAGTAGTGGAAAACATATTTGGACTATTTCATTTAATATGGAGATAATGTTTGATCATTCATAAAACATTCCTCCCCTAGTTTAATTGTTCACCTCCAATAAACTTCCTTTTGAGGGTTCCCATTTCCAGAATAAATTTATAATAACTAGGTAAATATTATATAGCATCAATCAAAATAATATTAACCTACCTATTCCAAAAAATTATTTTAATAACTTCCTAGTCTGTTTTTTGACATTATTACTAATAGGAGGAATACATTGAGGGTAAGAAAATGAATATTAATAAAACTTGAGGCAACAATAAATTATTTTTCTTTCAATTGTAAGGTCCCATAAAATTTCAAAAATATTAATATAATCATTCAATCATGATTTCTGCTTTTTTATTAAAAGATTTTCGATATTAGGTTCATGAACCGACTAAACTAGTTTAAGAACATATTCAACAAGTTTTTTTAGTATATTTTCATGTGGTTTTACACTTGTTTCAAAATATGGATTATCCATTTTGAGTTCATCATCATTGAGTTCACCTTTTGGGTTTTGGATTTCAGTTCTAATTCTCAAAATTATAGAACTATAATTTTCTATTCTTCTTAGGTTCACTTAATCTGGTTATGGAAAACTACCACTTCATTGATATTTCAAACCACTAATTTTAGTTTTCATTTATCGATTTGGGTAACCATATTTTGTAACAAAACATCTTTTTTTGAGAAATTTATTATTTTTTCTTAACCATGTCATTATTATTTAAATCACTTAATTTATTATTCTTTTATTTTTGGTAATCTTGATTCTAAAAATGTTTGAAATTCTTTACAGACTTGACTATAACTAGGGTATTTATTATAGTATTGGGGTTGTAAATACCTATTTTTTCAAGTTTCCTAATCCTATTTTTCAATTGGTAATTTAATCCTTGGTTGAAATTGTTTTAATATTGATAATTCCTTGATTAACTATTCTATTTTAGAAGTTGAGTGTTTGGGTTATTCTCAAACAGATTTCCAAGTAATATCACATTAAAGGATTAAGGTACTTCTAGAAATTGAGGACATTGATCATTTAAATGACCATAATTTGACCAAATTCCACAATATAATGTTATTTAAAAAAAATAGATTTAATTTGTAAAGAGGTGGAGTTTTATAACATTTTTTCCAATATGTTGGTGATATTACTTAATAGACTATAAATATGAGAATTGGAAGTAGATGCTTCCATGGTAGGATTAACCAGAATTAAACATCTAATACAAAACTACTATAAAATTTTTACCATATTTTATATGATATTTCTAGCATCAGGAGGGGTCCTTTCCCCTAAATCAACTCTTACAGCAAATTCTATCATTCCCTAATCTTCCAACACTTAAACCTCATTTAAATAGTGATTTAAGAGTGTATTCGAAATCTAGATATAAATACAACTTAATATCTTCATAAAACACTCCCAATACTCATGAATACTCTCCCCTTATATATACCTAATACCAAATATATATTTTCTAAGTTATGTGGTCCTAAATACTGTGAAAATTTTCACAAGGAATATTTTATTGAGCTAATGGAAACTTCTTATGGAAGTAGATTACGAGTAATATAACCACTCCATAGACACACCATTAAGAGAAATGAGAAAGTTCAGAATATTTATTTGGTACTCACAAATCCCTTTTATTTTATGGGGATGCACACTATGTGAAAATATATCTAGTGCTTGTGTGGTCCCTCACCTGATATGACATGGAATTTATGAAAGTGGTCAATCATTCCTAATTGAAGTTTAAATACAAGGGATATATCAAGGTATAATTGTAAATATTGTTTACTTTTATATGCATCATCACTGAGATCCTTCAATTTTCTTTGTTCATCAATTTTTCTTAGTTGGGAACGTGTTTTGTTTTAATGATGTTTTCTTTTGGTGATTCTTTTTGTGATTGTTTATCTTTTTATAGACATTCAAATTCAATCACTTGATTATTTTTATATTTATTCAAAAAATATTGATCTCATATGATAAATTTCATCTAATTATGGATTATCGATGTCACTATGAGACATTACAAAAAATATTATTTCATTTATTTTTATTTTATTAAAAATAAATTTCTATATAGTTTGTAAATTTTTTTAAAAAATCTAAAGAAACCCCCTCTGAAAAAAAAACCCAATTGAAGTGGAAAGATTTCAATACTCTCCTAAATATTACATCATATTTACCCTAAATATTGTATTAAAAGAACATCTAAGGTTGTCTTTTATGAGGATTCCCCTATGGTTTTCCATAGTCATGATTTTTTAAAATCAATTCATGTTATTTTAACGGTAAATTTATACTAAAAAAATTATCTAAATTTTTATAGGGAAATAGGAATTGAAAAAAAAAGTTTTAAAATCATAGATTGAGTTCATTGAAAATAAAATAAAGTCAAAGTGCAGTGTGTGGGTGGAGGGAAATAAAACAAAAAATGAAACCATGTATTTTACAAATGATTATGTTAGTTAATGATTTATTCAACATATTTAATGATTTTAACTCTATTAACTCCCTCAATACAAAAATATAAATATCTAATCATGCATCTAATTGTGTTTGAAAAGTGTAAGTTAACAAATAAGAGCTATGATGTCAAACTCCTTTCAATATGAGTCGGTCAAGGAACTCAATGATCATCAAGTAGTAATACACAATTAATCTTACACTATGTTCTCAATTATCAATATATAATTGAGATGTTTAAATAATAATATTCAATAGAAAAATCTTATATATATTGAGTCTACAATATTCTATAGATTATGAACACACTCTAAGAAATAATGCGGTGGTCAGGGACTAAAAGAAAAAGGAAGAAAAAATGGTAGAAATTTTGATCATCAACAATCAATAAATTATTTATTAATAATATATTTATAAAGACTTTACAGTATAAAATAATAAAATTAAACATGTAACAAAATAACAAGTTGAAATCACTTGTTATAACCACTAAAATTCATATCAAGTCATGTTCATATAAATTGAAACTCATTTATTCTTCGTCTCTTTAAAAAAATTATCCTCTTGATGCTCCACTAATTACATCTATATTTTTTAACATGTTTCAAAAATTATTCCTATATAATTATAATTTATATAATTTTAGACCACTAAGTTAAATTGAACATATTTTTTTAATAATTATATCTTTTCCTTTAGATTAATGGTTAATTTTCAAAAAAAATTAAATTTTAAAACATTCCATGAAATATGGTGGAAATTTCTTTCCTTGAGGAAATATCTATGAGTCATAGTCTTAGTATTATCTATATCATCAGAATAACAAATATTCTTCAACAAACATGTTGTTATGGTGTAACATCATCATATTTAAAACAAATTCATCAACATCATACTCGACTAACTATGGATCGATCTCAGTCTAATTAAATGTTTCTATATTTTCCTTACACATTTCAGTAGAACTGATTTTTTGTACATACCATGTGGTTTGATAAAACTTAATACCTAGTATGTATTCACATATTGTATTTACAAAAGCAGAGAAAAATAAGACTCAATGTGAAAAACCATATTAATAAAACTATAACTCCACTAAGAAAAATTGTTGAACATCCTTCATACACTACAATATTATTGTTAATCCACATCATCAGAGAACTCAAACATCCCATTTTCATCACCATTTAATCTCCATAAAATGGAAGCAATAGTAGCTAGAGAATAAGAACCCTTGATTAATATTATTTTTTTAATTCTCTCAGTATAACTCAAATATACTTTTGGTTCATCTGAAAAGTTTGGTGGATCATATTCCATATTAAGTCTCAATTTATTTTTTGTATCTTTGACCAATTATATCATTATCCACTTCCTATAAATAAACAAAATCAAATTTTTATGAAAATTTTTGGCTTTACTAAGTTCATCTTCTTTAGTTTTCCTCATAATCGGGTTCAACTTATTTATTAATCATGTTTATTATCACAATTTATCACACATTAAAAGATACATTATTATATATCTTTTCATTTGTACATTGATCTCAGTTCTATAATTGATTCAATCCATTATCTTATAATTCTTTAACATTTAACCCGAACATCATCTCCATTCTATAACCCTTGATTCATCAATGTATCTTTCATATTCATTAACATACAACCTCAACATAATCTTGATTCTATACTAACTCTATAGTTTGGCTTCAACTAACTCAATAGAATAGATAAAAAACCATGGTCCCAAAATCATATTCTTCATTTTGAATAGTTTCATTTGAGGTAATAGAGATTTGATCATCAGACTTAGTTGTTGATTCTTATTCTATGGTTTGATGATTTTTATGCTAAGATCAACCATGGATAGATTAAGATACAAAAAACTTGCTTACTATCATTTATTATAGGATAGAATATAGTACCTAGTATTCTTATACCCAAAAATGGATATATAAACTCCACCTCTAAAAAATTATCCTAAGGGGATGTATCTAGTTTTGTTTAAGTATGAAATTTCATCAATATAAAAAGTTGGTTACATGAAAAATATGAGTTTATTTCATGTGAATACTATTATACACTTGGATATATATCATATTTTAAAATTCATTATATAGATTTATTTCAAAATTTTCTATATAAAAGGTGTTTCCTTAATGTCTATTACATAGCTATTCCAAAAATGGGAATCATGAAAACATATTCTATCTGAATATTTTATTAATCTGGGAAATTTGGACATGTTGGTTCTTCTAAATTCATATATGTTATCCTGGGCACAAATTGGCTATGTAGAAACTCTTACCAAATCAAATATGATAAAACTTAAAAATTTTGCTGCATAAATATTTATTTATGTTGAAATTTTTCATATTCAATTAACACATGTGTTGCTACATAAAAAACTTCAATAAGAGTGAATTAAAATTCAACTAACAAAAAAAAATTTGAAATCAATGAAATTCCCATAATCCCTATTTAAAATTTATTCTAATCACACATTCAACTAATGATTATCATGTCATGATTAAAAAATAATTAAAATAAAAATAAAAAACATTCAGAAATTAATTTGAAAATTATTATAGAAATTAAATAAATAATCAATTTATAATATATGTACCAAAAACAAAAGACTTTAAAAGAATTTTGAATGATTTTTTTAACTTAAGATCGGCCAATATTAAGAATATCATCAATTCAAGAACAGTTTTCATAAAAAATAATATATATTCCACTAAAATATGTGAAAAATAGTATCAAAAGATATCCACTATAGAATAAAATTTATTTTAAAGGATTAATTATATATTTAATACCATGCATGTGATTTTTTTAGATTTTTAACCATTTTATAAGATTTTATGTAGAGATTGTAAGACATCAGGTCATGTTATGATGTCTTTTTATGGGTGTTAAATTAATTTTATGAGATACTTATCCAAAATATATTATACAAAATACTCATAAGATATAGGGATTTATAAGCCACATGAAATTAGTAACATAAATGAATTTTTAGGATTATTAGATTGTGTATGATACTCTGAATGCATGTATGATATGAAAAATTGTATGATATCATAATTTTTGAAAAAAATAGTATATAAAGAAACCTAAAAGATGGTTTTAAAAGTCTAATATGATGATTCATTGTTCATAATCATTTAAATAATATCCTAAAAAGTTATATGGTTTGTGATTCAGTATGAATATAAAGGATCAAATTATGGTTTTCTAATAAGTGAATACTAGTCATTCTATAAAAAAATTTGGTTTCTAAATATATTATATGAATGATAGATTGGAATGAATTAAAAAACATATCTTGTATTTTTCAAAATTACTTAAAATATTATTGAAACCATATAATAATAGAATTATTTAATTATTCATTAAATGATAAGATCATAGGGAAATATTGGTGGGTATATAAAATTCATATATATGAAAAGTTTTTCTGAGATAAATAGGATAAATTCATAAATGAGCTTCCTGAAATAAATTTTTATAGAGGGGATTGTGGAAAATTCATCTATTATTAATATGGAAACATAATTCACTGGATTATATTATAATATAAAATGGTGAAATAAATAAGTTATGGTTTAATGTATAATTGAGAAAAGAAGCTGATATATGACTATATTGAAAAATTTCTATATTGAAGAATAAATAGAAAAAAATGATATATATATATAAACCAATTTTTTTTTGATCATATGTGTTACGGAAATCAGGATTCTTACTAATCTAGAATGTAATTATCATCAAGGATGAGGAAGACTAAATTATGCATGTATACTCTTATGAATTAGTTGAACTTTTTTCTAAATAGGAGAGGGAGGACAAGATGCATTCTAAATTATTAATATTCATCTCAAAATTGAAGACTAATAATTATGTAAAAATATACAATCTATAATATTAAGACATATGTTATTATATAGAATAGCTCAGCCATATTCTGGAGACTTCATAGAATCATTGAGATTTTTGTTTATGGTATAAAAATGGCATATATTTTTCAAGATGTGGATGATACATATAGTGGTATTTTTAATATTCCAAATAAATAATGTCAATTATTATTAATAACTTATACACATAATATTTTAATAGTATAAAGTAATCAATTCCTCATAAATTAATGGATCACATTATGGTGTAGGCTCACACATTGAGGAAAAACAATGTAAAAGTCATATTTGGTGTGCATACATTAATTATTTAAAAATTTCTTGATATAGTTATTTATTAAGAGTGAATAATAACATTAATTATTCAAAAATGGTATTTTGAATAAAAATTCAAAAAACATAGTTTAACTAATACAATACTCCCACTACTTTTTGGTCAATATTAACATGCTAGGGTGTTATAAGTTCAATTATAGAAAACTATATTCCTTATGTGATCATTATTTTAAGAAATATAGATAATATAAATTTTAAAAATCTTAGGGGAGATTATTTTTTTGATGATCATATTTTCTATTAGCAGAAGAAAAACATTATTTTTTATTTTCTATCATAAGGTTTAGATGTAAGTGATACTATGAATATGGTATTTTACTAATTAAGACTGATCCTCCCACAACCACTATGGAAAAAATAATTTTTTATAAGGATGGGTAGTCCAAGAAGAATATTTTAACATCCTTCTCAAATAATTTTCTTATTAATTTGATGGGACACAGAATAAATATGGAGTTGTGGGACAAGCATTAGAAATAGTATGAACAGAATTTCAAGATCAATGATTCTATCTTAAGAGTTGGGATGGAAATAATTAAAGGCATCGTAATGGTTGAACATGAGATAATGGATGATTATTTTACTATTTTTAATGGAAAAATATTCATATTAAGGTATTTTGAGACACTATGGATGATTCAAATATCATAAATAATTTAATGAGAAATGTTCTGGATAGATTTCACCCAAGTATATCATCCTTCGAAGAAAATGAATTCATCCTTCTATATAAGTTCCTAATACTCTAATTAATAATGAGATGAGAAATGACCTTTTTTATAAAATTATATATATATATAATGGAACTTAGATCTAGGAAAAAAATTATTATGAAAGAAAATGTTTAATAATCAAGTGATTTAGAGTATGATGATAAATTTGATGATAATATAGAAAATGTGTTATCCCCTTATCTTTAATAATAGAGAATGGTGTATGGGAAAGTATAATGGAAAGAATACAATCATATTCTTTAAATGTGGTTGAATCAAATAAATTGAAAAAAGATTGACAAGGAAGAACGTTAGGGAGTTTAAGTATAATAAATGATGATGAGAAGCCTCAAATAAAGGAAATATGAAAATTGTATAAATGATATATGATGTCTAGTGGAAATAAACTAAAAATTGAAAAAATAATTTAGGGAATCATATTAAGTAAATAATATTGGGAATACACTTATCTAAAAATTTATCATAAGGATAAATATACTTGAAAAGTTATAAACATCATAGAACATGTTGAATAAAATTATAATGCTCAAGCAATGAATAAAAATAAAAAAATCCCTATATTGAACACATATTAAAAGATAAATATGATGAACATATTAATGAAAATAAAAAATTATTAAAGGGAATAAAATCCATAAATAATGGTGATATGATGCTGAGGAATTAAAAAAAATCAATAATATATAAAATTATATTGTTAATGAAATCATGATTTTTAAGGTAAACCCTATAGAAAAAAACAAAATAGTGATTTATTTTGAGATGAAGATCATTGAAAATGGATATGAACTAAACATAACACAGTATAGGTGTCTTAAATCTATAAATTGACAAATAAAAATAAATAATTTACAACGAATTCATGTTGAGGTAAATAAATTATTATCACAAATAACATGGATCTATTGAAAATTGCACCTGTTACTAAAAAGATAATTGAATATGGTTATATAAAAATATACATTATGAAATACATATTATGGAATTCATAGTTTAAGATGAATATGAAAATATAAACTTCTACATCAGAGGAAGTTTTATGAAACATAATGGGTATATTTTCACAAAAATCATTGCATATTTTGGATAAATGGTTTTTAAATAGTAAATGGATGTTCTAGAAAAACTCAATAGTTTCAAGGAATTATTGGTTTTCAAAGTATAAGATATGGAACTTTTCTAGTGATATATCTATCTCATTTATAGGTACTATTTTTCCTTATTTTGGGAATATATTTTTTTGGTTTCACCTTGGGGAGTTTGTGGTTGAAATTAGCAAATTTTGGAAGGAAGAGGGGAAGTTCACTGCTGGCGCATGGTTTACCCAAACCGTGTGCCCAGACTAGAAAAATGGGTAAACCCAGATAGAGAGGATTCCTATAGTTAGTGTATATTTTTTAAAATTATGCACCCCCTCCCCAGAAGAGTTCCATGGTTAAGGCATACGGTTTGGAAAATTGTGTTTCCCTACCCAGAAAATCATGCATGCGGGTTTAATTAATCTAAAAATTGGTTTTTAAAATTCTGATACCCCTATAATTCACCCTAACTCATCCCATTTCCACCCTAAACAATTTATCTCATTTTTTCAAGCTCCTAGATGGATTCAAAGGCCCTAAAACCTTTTTCATTGGGGAATCAAATCCCATATTAAATAGCTAAAAATCTCTTGGTAAAATACTTTCATCTTGTATAGTTTCCACCCACTCTCACATCCCTCTATCATCCTTTAAATGGTTGTTTTCATCTATTTCTGGTGGATCTTGATCTTGGTTTAGAATATCTAATCCATTTAATATTGAATCTAGGTTTTGGATCTAGATCTTTTTCTATATTCCACAATTGAAAGTTCCACTTCAATTGGGATTTTCCATTGGAGAGTGTTTGTTGTTAATCTGGAGGTAGGTGGTCCAAATTAAATTATCATTGTATTTAATTATAATTACTTGTATTTATTATAGGATTTTAATTTTTCATGTTTTATAATTCAATCTTGAATTAAATAAATTAATTGATTAATTAATTTGTGAAATCATGGAATTGATTTGATTTAATTTCAATGTGATGATGAATTGGGTTGAATTTGGGGAAATTGGAAATTGGTGAAATTGGATTAATAAATTGTTTGATTAGTTAATGGAGTATTTTAATTTCATAATTTATGGTATAATATGGATGAGTAATTTATCAACAAATATGATTGTGAATTAATTGAAAATGGGAATGGTGAGATGGTTTATGTGACTATTAATGTATTAATGGATTATATGGTTAAATGTTGATAAATGGATTAATGATGATTGGTTCATATTTTTATTTGTAATTAAATTGAGGAACCATGTTTTTTTGTGATAAATTGTGATGGTACCATGATATGAGATGTTGGTAAAAGGAATAATTTTGATTAACCGTGATTGATGTGATATATGTGAATTGTATAATTGATTGATAAATGTGTGTGGGACACGAACTAATACTTCAAAATACCATAGTGATAAATTGATATACATGTTTGGGACATGGAAAACTACTTTAAAATCCCATAGTCATAAATGATTTTGGGATATGGACTACTTTTTAAAAATCCCACTTGTGTAATTTTCTGATAAATTGGTGTGGGACATAGATTTCTGTTTCAAATCCCAATTTTGTGATTGTTTGATAAATGAGTTGTGGGACACAGATTGCTGCTTCAAATACCCACAGGGTTCTAGACATATAATTCTACACCTTAAATACTGGCATTAGACTATGGTTCTAATTGTACTTTATATTATTTGAAATGAAATGATAATTAATATCTATGGTATTGTGATATGTGTTGCGGTTTAGACTCTATAACAAGTTAAAGAAAATATTGTGTTTGGGGTGTCCTAGGGAACCTGAGGGGTTTACGTGGTTAAATAAAGGATAATTGAATATACCACTATTTACATTGTTTATTTTATTTTATTATTTATATAACAGTATTCACTATTATTGACTAGATGTTGTTTTATACACCATTGGTAGTGGCCTACTGATTTTTACTCACACCCTACTCAGGGTGCCAGATCAATACCTAACTAGACTTCATGTTTGTAAGAAAATATAAGGGAAAGAGTAGTATATTAGATGGATAAGTTGGGATGGATCATAGATGAGGGAACTAGGCATGATTTGGGACCCACTTTGGAGCTATCAACGTCCTTATTTATTTTTAGTTTTTTTATATTTACACTTGACATATATTTATCATGATATATCTACTGCTCAGTTTTTGATATTGTATTCATGTTTTTTCATCATGTGATACTAGTTTGTTTGGTTATTTGTTATATTGTTTGGTTATTATTATTTATTTACACTATTTTAATACTTTAATAAAGAGGGTATAAATTCCCCATTATCAATTTTAAATCCTTTATTCTAGTCGGTAGCCTCTAGAATATGGGGATGCATGCATGAATTCATGAAACTGAAAAGCTCAGGGCACTAGTGTGTGGAACCCAGGTCGGGACATTACAAAGTGGTATAAAAGGTAGGGTTTCTCCTATTTTTTGTTCTCTTACTATTTGGTAAAGGTATAAATTATAATAGGATCATTCATTCCCTTCTTAGGATCTTGTTAATGGGAGTATCTAACACATGTACGAGGGTAAAACCCAAGTACCCACGGTTGAATTATTATTATTGATGTGTGTTGTTATAGTTTGATTCTATTTCACCTCAAGTGATGAACTTGTTGTGTGATATGATTATTGTTTCTAATATTTTTAGATATTTGACTCATGTAATGGTATGTAATTAGATTTTAGTATGAATGAATCATTTTAAGAACTCAGGATTATTTTATGACATGCATCATTTTAGACATGCATGGGAAAACATGTTTGTGTAAGTTGTAGAAATTTAAATGTTTTTCCTTACTTGAGTAATTGAAATTAAAAAGGTTCCTAATATTAATTGAATTTTCTAAAATGATGAAAAAGATTGTAAAATTGGTTTCTAATTAATAACTTGATATAATAATGTGTTTACCCATTGTTAACAATGACCAAGATGTAGGACGGATAAAAGTAGTAGCACCTTAGTTTTGACCATGTGGTGAGGTGTGGGGGAAGTGAATTATTATGAATTAATGTGGATCAATCTTATATAAATGTGTTAATGTTGTGTTGTGTTTATAAGATGTGTTTCTGGACCTTTAAATATGTTCCTATATGATGACGCTTATTAAGGGTATGATGGGAGGTTATGGCTAGAAATGATCCCCTAATAGTGAAACCTGGGGAATGGATAGTGTTGGGTGAGGAAGTCAAAGAAAATTTCCAATAAAGCATTACTCAATTCATGAAATTCATGGAGAGAGACCCAGAGAGGGTCGTAAATATATGTATGACCTGACATGAGAGTTTATTTGTATCACCCTTTGACATTTACTGGAGAGGGTGGACCTGAGGCAAATCAGTTCTGGATTGAGTCTATCGAGACTATACTTGAACACTTAGAGACTCCTGTTAAGAATCAAGTCAAATTGGATACATAAATGCTATGTAGTCAATAAAAGTGTTATTCATACATCAATACTAAGGATGGATAGTTGGATATTATGGAGTGGATTCACATTCAAGAGAAGTCCATGGAACAATTTTGCCCTCAGTTTCTCAGTCAAGAGGGAGTGGTTAACTTTATGTGGTTGAATTAGGGGAACATGTCTATTATGGACTATATTGGTCAATTTATAAATTTTTAGATATTTTTTTTCTTCAGTTTTGGCGAGTAATAAGGCAACTTCAATAAAGTGGTTTCATGATGGGATTAAATGTGAAATTAAGTCGTAGGTGAATATCTTTAGGCTGAAAAAGTTTTCAGAAGTGGTAAATCAGTATCTCATTACTGAGGGGAAACTGAAGGATTATTTTACTATAGGAGAGGTGGTTTCTTCAAGATGGTAAGTAGATATGACATTTGAGAGAAGGAATCATTTTTAGGAAAATATTTACCAGAGTACTGGGAAGAAGAGTGGTCGAGGTAAAGGATCAGTTACATAGGACCTTACCTAAGTTATCTATCACTGGTGTAGTAGGTTCAGTCAATTTCATATATAGTTCCCCTATCCACTGGTAGAGTGCAAATATTGTGGAATTATGGGAAACATATAGTGGTTCTATAGGAACTCATGACATATAGGTAATGATGGAGTATCTAGGAAGAATCGGAGTGTTAGAAGGGGATCTTCATCATCATATCAGGCAGGCAGTTGGAGTTATATTGGGTGTGGCAATAGAGGTAGTGTATGAGATGATTATTTGAAACATCACCCATATCAATATATTTTTTGTAGCACAAGGTACTCAAAATTCATTATAGGGAAGATGGATAAGACATTTTTATATAGTTTATCCTGCACTTAGGGATAGAGAGGTTTGACCATCGATAGTTAAAGGCATTATTCTTATAACTTCTACACTTTCTAGTTCCTTATTTGATACCGATTCCTCTCATTATTTTATTACTACAAAACAAGTGAATATTTTTAGCCTATTAGTGGAGTTGGTGGGTAGGGTTATGATGATAGATACACCTTTGGGAGTATGGTCGAGAGACATGTATTTGTGCAAGGGGTGTAATCTTGAGTTTCAGGAGTATTTTTTCATTAGGATCTTTACATCCTTGACATATCAGGATTTGATCAAATTATGGGTATGGACTGGTTAGTAGCATACTAAGTCTAAATTAATTGTTACCATAGGAGAGTGATGTTTTCATCTCCTGAGGGTGAAAAATACATTCACCGTGGAGAGTGGGATATATAGGAAAACCGGGTCGAGCCAATTCACCAATAACTAGAGGATCTCACTAACCATATTTCTAGTATGTTGATAGATAATGGAGGTTCTAGTCATGATGTATTTCCTCCCGTAGTTTACAGAATTTAGGATTTATTTTCTAAAGACTTATCAGCGATATAACCTAAGATAGATGTGGAATTTACAATTGATCTCGTATCGGGGGCTGAGATGGTTTCTATTAAACTATACATAATAGCACCAACTAAGCTTCAAGAGATAAATAATTAACTGTAAGAGTTTATGGGTAAGAATTTTATCCATCCAAGTATTCTACCTTGAGGTTATCTATTTTTTTTTCTAATAAGGATGATGGAACTCTATGCTTATGTGATGATTATCGTAGATTAAACTGGATGATTGTAATGAACTAGTATCCTCTTACATGTATCAATGTTCTATTTTACTAGTTGATATGAGCTTGTGTTTTCTCAAATATTGAATTGATATTTGGGTATTATCATTTGAGAGTTTTAGCTTCTAATATATCGAGGTCATATTTCAGAATCATGTATGGCCTTTATGAGTTTTTCATGATGCCATTCGAGCTAATGAATGCACTAGCAGTACTCATGGCCTTAATGAACAAAATCTTCTACCCATACCTAGATCAATTTTCAGTTGTGTTTGTGGATGAAATCATGGTGTACTACAACACTCATGATGATTATTCTCAATATCTTGACATCATCCTAAGTATATTGAGAGTGCATCAGCTATATTCCATGATATGTAAGTGCCAGTTTTGGATTGATCAGGTGCATTTCTTGGGTAACACCATCTCAGATTAAAGTGTGTCAGTGGAACCATAAAAAGTTTAGGCAGTGTTTTCATTGGAGAATCATAATAATTTTTTTTATATTCATATATTTCTTTGTTTAGTAGGATATTACTATAGGTTCATCTTGGAATTTTCTTGTTTGGAAGCACCTCGTTTGGGCTTAACCAAGTAGGAATTGAATAAGTGTTTGAAAAAAAACCCAATCTTGATCCTACCTAAACCAGGTGAAGAATATAAGATGTTTTTTATGCTTCTTGGATCTGGATTGGAGTGATTTTTGTATTTGGAGATTTATTGGTGGATTATGGGTCAAGATAGTTGAGGCCACATGAATTAAACTACCCTATGCACAACCTCGAATTAGTTTTAGTGGATTATGTTTTGAAGTGTTAGGAACATTATATTTTATGTGAAATGTTTACTATGTATAATGATCATAAGAGATTAAATTATATCTTTTCACAATGATATTTTAATCTCTGATAGTAGAGGTGGGTTGTGTAAAGACCCGTAAAATTCAAGGGAATTTTTTTCTTAATTTTCTTTAGAATTTTACAAGAGCGCGGTTTCTGACGGCACCTGATTCCGAGGCCCGGAGTGCCCGGAATTAATTTCCGAAGTTTGGCTCGGGTACGTTCAGTGAACGAACGAGCGGGAATTCCTAACTTTTGATCCGGTGCTCGGAATTGAAATCCGAGGGCACCTATGAACTCGCAGCGCCGATATTCGCTTAAAGAGACCTTTTCGGGAGTTGCGTTTGTTGCGGGTTGAAAGTTAGTTTTAGGGGTTTTTTAGTTTGAGTTAAATAAAATTGTGTAGAACCATTTTATTTTTAACTTGTTAAAACCTATCAAAGGAGGTTGGGAGTGGGACCCACACCCACTTAACCTCCCTTGGGAGGATTAAGTGTGGTGGGGCCCACACGAGCCCCTAAACCTTTCAAATTCTCCCAACTCCCTTAACGCCTCTTTTAATGGCTTAAGTTACTTAATTAATTATGGGAGTTAAACCTTTTTGAATTTCAAACTTTTGAAATTCTTGTGTGTTTTGTAATAATAAAATAAGATGTTATCTTATTTTATTATGGGTTGTTTGTTTGTCTCCTTGAGAGCTTTTGGAGAGCTTCTTCTTCATCTTCAAGCTCTGACGAAGAACGAAGAACGCTCAAACTCCGACGAAGAACGACGCCTCTCTTCTTCGTCCTCGGTGTCAACAAGAGGGAACGCCGCTTCCTCCTCGGACCTTCTTCGTCGGCATACGAAGATTCGCCAACGACGTATCTCTTCGGGCATATCTCTTCGTCAACGGATTTGACGAACGACGACCGCGACGCCCGACCTCTGCGACGCCGTCTTCCGCGGAACGTAGACGAATCTTCGAATCTTAAACCCGAGGTAGGGGTTGTTGATTCATTATTTATTTATTCCATTTCTTGAACGTGGATCTCGCATGTCAAACTTGAGGCTTGAATGTTTAAGTTGAGTTATTTATTTAACGTGAGGGGGGCCGGACCGCATGAACACGGCCGAACCCCCCTCCATCGTTCATGTTGATTATTCTTGCGTGAGGAAGCAAGTGGCGTGGTGCCGTCGCACCACGCGGATGATCGTGCAAATATTTTACGCGGCGCCGTCGCGCTACGTCGAGGAAGAATCTTCAAGAACGCGACGCCGTCGCGCCGCGTTGAAAAGAATCATGGCACGGCGAAAGGGGCGCGGTGTCGTCGCACCACGCCGGACGACGAACACCGCGGCCGGTTCCGGGCCGCGGCGGGACGAGGAGACCGCGGCCGGATCCGGGCCGCGGCGGGATGTGAAGTCCGGCGGCTGGGCCGCCGGCGTCGGAAGTCGAAGGCGGGACCGGAATTTCCGGTCCCGTTGGTAAAAACCGGCCGGCCAGCTGGCCGGCCGGATGACATAAAACCGGGGGATTAAATCCCCCGGCCGGTTCAACAAAACCCCCCTCTTAATGAGGGGGGCGGTTCCTTGAAGGAGGGGGGCAGCCGGCCCCCCCGGTTGCGCTCCAGCAGGCCCCCCCACGTGAGGGGGGGACCGTTTTGTTACTTAGGCGCGGCACAAAGGCCGCGCCACCTTGAAGAAGCGGGGGCTGAGCCCCCCGCGTGCCACCCTCGTGCGGCGCTGGGCGCCCGCCGCCGTGGCCCGCCGCCGCCGCCACCGCCGCGCCGCCCCCGCGCCGCCCAGGGGGGGGTCGGGCCGGGTCGGCCCGGACCCGGACCCCCCCGTTTCGAACCAGAATCGGTTTTTGGCCCGTAACTTGAGCCTCGGACCTCCGATCGACGAACCGTCAGCGGCAACGCGATCCTTGGATCGAGACGGTCGTTTCGGTATATCGCACTCAAGGTTTCGGATTACTTTGAGTTCGGCCGGGTTGGTTCGTTCACGAAACCAACCGGTCCTTCGGTGCGGAAACGCTCATATCTTGAGCTACGAACGTCCGATTGACGCGCCGTCAGTCGCATTGTGTTCCTCTTAGTGAGACGGATCTTTTGGCATACTCCGCCCGAGGTTTGGACGCAGGTGGAGTACAGTCGGGTTGGTTTTGCCTTAAAAACCAACCGGGCCCCGGAGACGAAAATGCCAATAACTCTCAGACCGGGCGTCCGATCGACGCGCCGTCTGTTGCGTTGAGTTCCTGTTGACGATACGGAACTTTTGGATACATCAACTTCGGTCTTCGTGACAGTTGATGTATCAGCCTCTCGGCTCGTGGAGCGGACCCTCCGAACGAGCTTGCTGTGTGCGGGAACCCTAGTGCTGGTTGCGACTGTTCTACTGCTACGACTGCTACTGTGACTGCGACGACGACAGTACAGAGATCCTGTGTGGATTCGACGACGACAGTACAGAGATCCTGTGTGGATTCAACGACGACGACTACAGCACTCAGCGATCCTTCGTGGATCAGTGCTACAGGTCCTGTGTGGGCCCGATCCTGTGTGGGTCCTTGCGCTCAGCGGTTCTGTGTGAGCCAGCGCCTACAGGTTCTGTGTGAGCCCGATCCTGTGTGGGTCTTTGCGGGGGTTAGTTACCTATCGATCCTTCGTGGGTCCGACGACTTAGATGGATCAGTGATCATCTTTATCGTCCTTGAAGAAGTATACCTGTGTGAGCTGAATCCTGTTGCTTTCCTGTGTGGATTATGTTGTGCAATCCTGCGCGGATTATGTTTTGCTTTCCTATGTGGAATACGTATACTTTCCTGCGTGGACTGAGTGGTACTTGGGCTCGGAGGTTGGAGCGTAATTTAATTGATGACTTAGGTATATGTATGGGCATTACCTAAGCAGAGTCGGTTGTTACTTCGTGAATATACTTTTCTTCGTGGTTTATCCTTTGTGGATTTGAGAGACC